>BSBN01000682.1:8043517-9259026 GCA_027924645.1 Cunninghamia lanceolata | reverse complement strand
TAGTCAAATCAGTCACTGTGGATGGGAACCTTCAACCGGTGGCTGAATTTTATGATGACTACAACGAGGCAGATCAAAAGATCCTGCAAGAAGCTATAATAAGGTACTTGAACATCTACAATAAAGCTTTTATTGAGATTATCTCTGAAATCCCTAAAAGCCTAGAAAAGGAATTAGAATTAAGAAAGAATAATGCTCAGGCAAAAGATCTTGAGATCCGGGAGCAGATAGCTATTTAGCTATATCCTCAAATTGATCCCAAGACAATGAACATAATATTCAAAGACTGCAAAGATGAGTTCAGAAGTAAAGCCAGGATGAATCAACTCATGCTTGGTGAGACTGACAAGGTGGCCAAAGAGACAGAAGAGATCCTCCGGAAGGCCTTCAAAAGGTTCAATCTTCCTGTTGTAGAGGACTTAGGTGCAGAAATAGCTATGGACTTGGAACCCTCTGCTCCAGAAGAAGTGGCCTATGAACAGGCTAGCATCTCTCCTCCAGTTTCCCCTACAGTCTCTGGATCCAAAGAAGAAGAGAAATTACAGGAGAAGGAAGCAGTGGTGAAAGAGAAAGAGGTTGACAGTACCAAGGGTGCAGAGAAAGAGAAGACTCCATCAGAGAAGACCATGACTGATAGTGGTAAGAATGTGGAAGGAGAGAAAATCCCAAAGGACAGTTCCAAGATTGCAGAAGAAAAGAAACATCTGTCTCCAGCAAGAGACACTGCACAAACTGTTCAACAATTTTTGAGCAAAGAAACAATAGAGATCGATGAACCGGAGCTACTACAAGGCCCATTCAACTTTGATTCCCTCTCTCCGGTGCAGACAATGAAGATAGCCTCATTTGCAAATGCTAAGGCAAATGAAAAGCTCCTAAAGTCTCATATGGAAGACTGTGATTTGATAGAGGCTGCTTCTGGAGTGCTTGAGAAGATTATGCCATCGGTCCAGATAGATCCGGCAGCCTCCTCTTCCGGTAATCTCAAAACCTTAGTCAGCAGTGTTAATACACATTTTGAATCTTTAGAAAAATCAGCTGAAGAAAAGGTTCGGAAGGAGTTTTTGGATAAAAGGTTCTCTGAGGTTTAGGGTTTGATCATTAATGATAGGAGAAACATGAACATTGGGATAAAGAGCTTAGAAAATGCTGTTAAGGATGGCGGTGAAATATACAAATTTTGTATCTCCTGGTCCAAGGTAACAGTGGACATTGAGAAGAAAATAAAAGCGCAAGAGGACACACTACTAAGCTTGTCTCAAAGTTTTGATCCTCTTTCTTCCTCTATAACAAATCAAGAATGTCAGACTATTGCAGTTTTGAGTGAAATCAAGAAATTAGAGAAGGAAAGGAAAAATAGAATAAGCAGGTTGAGTGAGCTCAGGGGGTTAATTGTCCCTAAGCTAGAGGCCATGCATGAGGCCATAGCAGAAGCTCAAATCACAGCCCAGACAAGTGTTCCGAAAGATCTAAAAAGGGTAGATGCATTTGCATTTTTGTTGAGTGGTCACATTTCAATTTTGGATAGAATGAAGCAAAGTTGGGCTACATAACTGATCCAACTGAAGACATCTTTTGCAGACATTCTTCAGTATATGTGAGTATGTAAATATGCGGCTATGTATAGAAAATTTTTGAAAAATTTTGGTGTGCGGACCCTACCCTTTGCCATTGATTTCAAAGGGGGAGTGAGGAGCAGTGAAAAATGAGGAATCCAACTAAGGGGGAGTTCCAGAAATTGTATATAGAGCATCAGCCAAGGGGGAGCATAGTATAAACACTTAGTCATTTTTCACTAAGTGTTGCCATCAATGCCAAAGGGGGAGATTGTTGGCAAGAGACACTATCTGGATTCATGGTTGTTGTCATTGATGGCAACAAAGGTCATCCCACATATCCGCAAGTTATGGTGTGTCTCTACCGGAAGTAAGAATGAAGATTGTTGTGGTCTGGTGAACAAGAACAGAGCATGTGGCAAGGTCCGACAGATTGGTCCGGATCTCTCAGAGGAAGTGTCTTGGTGCAGTGCGGATTTGGGGAAGTCAAGAGGACTACCTTGAGTAGTATATTCCAAGGATTTAGCCTCCGGTGATGAACAAAGAAAAAGATATGAATAGTTGAGTACCGGATCCCTGAGAGACAGTGAGAACAGAGGAAGAACTGACTGACAGAGTATCGGACTATTTTCTGGATGTGTTACTGTTGATGGTAAAGGTTGTGAAGGCATGAATCATGTTTGGCCGACATGATTAATGATATCTACAAGTATATGCTTGATCCGCATTGCTTGGTGAGCAAGGATTCAGCCGATAGAACAGAGTTTGTAAGAAACTAGACTATTCCGGATGCCGACTAGAAAGGTGATGAAATTACTTGTGCGGATATATATAGAGGATGGATTTAGTTGTGAAGGGAGTAATCGTGTGATGATGTATGTGAATAAGTGCAGAACAGAGCAGAAGTAGTAAGAAAGATCTGGTATGTGAAAGGATAGCAGAATAAAGAACAGAGGAAAGATGAAGTGCAGCAGATCAGTGTACTGAACCTAACCGGAACTGAACTCCAGCATATATAGATGCTTCCAATCAGTTCAAGACTGTGATTCTTATCACTTTGTAGACAGTGTGTCTCCTTGTAGGCAGTGGGCCTCTTTGTGAGCAGTGTGCTCGGGCAGTGAGCCCTAATTGGCAAGTGCCATTTTGTAATTCCTTATTCTTCTGACAGAGAATAATCTTTGGGTTAATCACCCCGTGGTTTTCTCCCTTAACAGGGTTTCCACGTCAAAAATTGTGTCATGTGTTTTTCATTTCATGGTAATGTTTGTTTGTTTGATTCAATGCTGCATTGATTAATAAGAAAGTTCAAAAGAAGAAATAATTAGGATAACTGATTCACCCCCCCTCTCAGTTATCAACACCTACATCATACATCAGGGGTTGTTGAAAAAGTCAGTCCCTCACTTTGCTGGGGCTAGAGAAAAACAAAGATGATCCACCTCAGCCTAAGAAATCCAAGATGAGTATTTTTTCAGTCTACCTTTCCACTTCACAAGATATTCTTTGTATTGCTTGCCTCTGGTGTTGTGTCCAATTTTGTTGTCCAAGATGTCTTCAATCTGCTCCAGTGCTTGTTGTGGTAACTGCTTCTGTAGGTCTTCTGCAATGTTGTCACTAAACTCTACTTCATGATACTGATGAAGGTCTGCAATGTTGAAAATAAGGGATATACCCAATGTCTTTGGTAACTCCACTTCATATTCATTTCTTGAATCAAATTTCCTGAGTATGCTACATGGTCCAAACTTCTTCATCTTCAGTTTGTTATATGTCCCCACTGGAAATCTTTCTTTTCTCAAATATACCATCACTTCATCTCCAACTTCAAACTCTTTGTGTCTTCTCTTCTCATTTGCATGTTCCTTATACTTACTATTCATTTCCTCCAAATGCTTCTTAACCTGATTACATTGTCTCCATGTGTCCTACAAATTCTTCTGCTTCTGCACTCCTCTTGTCCTCCATGCTGATATCTCTCAACTCTACAACTCCTTTAGGGTTAATTCCTATCACAATCTCAAATGGTGTTTTGTCGGTACTCCTATTCACTAAATTATTATATGCAAACTCTGCTTGTGATAGAATCAAGTCGCAATTTCCTATCTTCTCTCCAACAAAACATCTCAACAAGTTTCCCAAGCTCATATTCATAGCCTATGTCTATACATCAGTCTGTGGATGAAATGTTGAACTAAACTTCAAGTCTGTCTTCATCTTCTTCCAAAGTGTCTTCCAAAAGTATCCCAAAAATCTTGTATCTCTATCTGAAATTATGCTCTTAGGTAATCCATGCAATCTCACAATCTGCTTGAAAAATGGGTCAGCCACATGAACTGCATCAGTTGTCTTCTTACAAGGTATGAAATGTTCCATCTTTGAAAATCTATCCACCACTACAAATATTGAATCATGTCCTCTCTGTGTCTTCAGTAATCGCATTATGAAATCCATGCTTATGTCTTCCCAAGGTCACTCTGATACTATCAAAGATTTGTATAATCTATTATTCTGACTACTTCCTTTTGCAACTTGACATACTCTGCAACTCTATACAAACTTCCTTACATCCTTATGTATATGAGGCCAAAAGTAATTTTCACTTACCAAAGCCAATCCACCATTGTGCTTCTCTTTGATCAAATTGTCTCATTGAACTCCTACGTATACATAACTAATTTCCTCTGAACAACATATCCTCCTGAATGAAATAATCCAACCAATTACTCCTATCTGTCACAATAGATTCCTTGCATGTTTTCCAAGGTTCTGCAAAATCAAGATCTTCCTCATTAATGTTCTTCAACTCCTCAAATCCTAACACTTCAACTCTCATTTCTATCAGCATGTCCCTTCTCCTACTCAATGCATCTGCAACTTTGTTTGATTTTCCACTCCTATAGTTCAGTACAAAAGTGTAACTCTGTATGAACTCTATCCATCTCATATGTCTCTGATTCAACTTCCCTTGACTGTTCAAAGACTGCAAGGCTTGATGATCTGTATACAACACAAACTCCTTAGGCAATAAGTAATGTCTCCACTTCTTCAAGGCTTGAATTATGGAATAGAACTCTTGGTCATAAACTGAATATCATCTTCTTGCATCATTCAACTTCTCACTGAAATATTTTATAGGTCTACCTTCTTGACTTAACACTACTCCTATTGCATTTCGACTTGCATCAAAATCTACTTGAAATCCCTTATTGAAATCTTGTAATGCCAACACAGGTTGCTCTGTCACTTTTTTCTTCAAAAATTCAAAACTTTTATCTTCTCCTGATGTCCACTTAAAGTCTTTTATGTCACCTCTCATTGTCTCTATCATAGTGTTACATACTGAACTAAAAAAATTTATGAACTTCCAGTAGAAACTAGCCAATCCATGAAATTATCTAACTTCTCCAATGCTCTTAGGTGTAGGTCATTCAAAAATTGCTCTAACTTTCTCAGGATCCATCTTCAATCCTTCCACAAAAATCACAAATCCCAAGTATACCAATTCTTCCTTCATAAAACTACACTTCTTGATGTTTATCAATAAATTCTCTTCTCTCAACCTCTACAATACTTGTCTCAAGTGCCACAAATGTTCTTCCTTTGTCTTACTAAAAATCAAAATATCATCCAAATATACAATAACAAACTTACCTAAGAATTTCTTCAAAACTTCATTCATCAACCTCATGAAAGTAATCAGTGCATTTGTCAATCCAAAAGGCATCACTAACCATTCATACAATCCTTCATTTATCCTAAAAGTAGTCTTCCATTCATCTCCTTCTGTGATTCTGATCTGATGGTATCCACTCTTCAAGTCTATCTTTGTGAAATATTTTGCTGCACTCAAACAATCCATAATGTCATCCATCCTAGGTAAAGGAAATCTATACTTAACTGTGATCTTGTTGATTGCTCTAGAGTCTATAAACATTCTCCATTCTCCATCCTTATTTAGTGATAACACTGTAGGTACTGTACAAGGACTCAAAATTTCTCTGATCAAACCCTTCCTTGACAACTCATGTATCTGTCTATTCAATACTTCATTCTCTGTCAGTCTTATTTTGTGTGCTGCTTTGTTAGGAAAACTAGCTCCAGGTATAAGATCCATGTGATGACTGATACTTTTGATTGGTGGCAATCCTTCAGGTACATTATCTAATATGATGTCTTCATACTTCGTCAGCAACTCAAATATCTCCTCTAGTTGTGATTCTTCAGTCTCTGTCTTTAGGTTTTCAAGCTTCTTAGGATTCAAAGCATAACACATGTTCTCATGTCTCAAACCATCTAGAAATTTCCTTCCATCAACCAAATAGGTTCTAGTATTCCCACATACTTCACTCTTAGGATCATCTTCCAAAGGAATCAAAGTAATTCTCTTTCCATTTGATGTTATAGTATATGTATTCTTTCTTCCATCATGTATAGCTTTTCTATCATACTGCCATGGTCTACCCAATAGTATATGACATACATCCATAGGCATAATATCACACAATACTTCAACATGATAAGATCCAATATGAAAATTCACCAAACATTGTTCACTCACAAGTGCCTTATGATCATCCTGAATCCATGCTATCTGATATGGCTTAGGGTGTTTCAATCTTTCCAACTTCAGCTTAGTCACTGTCTCCTCTGAAACTAAATTATTAGAACTACCACTATCAATTACAACTTTACAACATTTACCTTCTGATTTACATCTTTTCTAGAACAAAATCTTCCTCTACGGTGGTTCCTCATTTGTCTCTGCTTGAAATAGTGCTCTCCTCATGACAAGTGATTCTCCTTTTGTTGGTTTACCAACTAAACTAGGTGATCCAATAGGTTCTTCTTCTACATACACTGCTCTTCCACTATTCTCTATCTTCTTGCTTGTACTTCCTTGATTGCATTCAAATGCTCTATGTCCTTCACCTCCACACTTAAAATAGGTTCCTCTGAATGTTTTCCTATCAAGTCATCTTCCATCTCTTTTGTATCCTTCACTCTGGTATGAATTAGGGTTTCCTTTGTGGTAGAAAGTTATGTCATCTCTCTGGTATGCATTGTTATCTCTATCCTTCTTCTTGAATGTGTTATCTTGTATGTTATGTTCCGTAAATGGTCTTTCTCCTCTAGAAAATGCTCTACCTCTCTTGAATTTACCTCCTTTACCTCTATGTATCTTCTCATGCTTCTTGTTAAATTTTTCTTCAACTTTTAGGGAAAACTAATATGCTTCTTCCAATGTTGTCATCCTCACTAAACTTAGTTCTTCTTGAATGTTCAATCTCACTCCATTGATGTATCTTGCCACTTTCTCTTTGCTAGCTTCTCTATGTCCTATCTTTATGATCATCTTATGAAATTCTTTAGTGTACTCCTTCACAAATTTCTCCTTTTGTCTCAAGTTCTACAATCTCTCCAACAGTTCTAACTCATAGTCAGCAGGTATAAATTGATTCTTCAACTTTATCACCATCCTATCCCACTTTGTAATCTTCTCTTTTCCTCTTTTGTTTCTATCCAACTGAACTTCTTTCCACTATATAGAAGCATGTCCTTTCAACTTTGTCTTTGCAAATTTCACCTTCTCTGGATCTTCAATTTCTTCATACTCAAAGTATTCTTCTAGGTCATTTATCTAATCGATCAGTTCCTCAGGATTTAAATTTATAGTATAGTTTGGTACATCGACTCTAGGTCTTTTCCCAATCTTTGAAATATCTCAAACATCTTCACTTGATCTGATTCTTCTTCTTAATCTCCTAGGGTTACTTCATTTTGATGAATGGATTGAAATTCTTCATCATCATCACTTTCAACATTAGGTTGAGGTGTTAGTCCTCTTCTTCGATCTTCTTCAACAGCATCCAAGAAAACTCACATTATCTTCATCATTTCCATCATCGTATCCATTCTTCTAGCTGTAGTACCAATAGTAGGTATTCTCTTCGATGACATCTCTTCCTAGGATCAAGTGTAACTGCCTCAAATTTGGTGATCAGGTTACAAGGTGACAACTGCCTCACAATCGGTCATCGGTTGACAACACAAGTAGTCTACCTCAAATTTAGTGATCTATCCACAACAAGATTTTACAAAATGCCTTCACAAACTTCACTCAATTCGCTCACTTTTCTCCCAAAGGATTTGAACTTCGCTTTGATACCACTTGGTGTAGTCACGGTTAGGAGGGTCCACAAAGTGAACAGTCCAAACCATGCAGTAAGAGTAAACACAACAGAAATAACTCAATTATAGAATGCAAATGCAAATTTAGTCATTAAGTATATCATAGATCCAAATTACAAATAGGACAGCAACATGCAGGCTTACAATTAGGGCTCATAGGCCTGATTCCTCAATTATGGAATATGCACAAGATATAGCTTTGAAGGGCCTTCACAAAGAATTCAAACTATCAAACTATCTCTATGTGATTTCTATCAATGACTACTTTCCTATGCATCTATTACATATATCATCTCTAGAACACAAGATTCCTCTGTGTCGGCCAAGGATGATTACAAACTCTGATGAAAGAGATGTAACGTGTGTACACAGATAGGTCAGACCTAATCATGTAGAACTCCTTCACAAATGAATGGAATAGCATACGGATCTTAGGGAAGATTGGCCATGATCCAAAAAAAATTGAATGATGTGTCATTTAGCTCCTCAAGTCATGAAAGTCCTCCACAAGTCTTCTCCTTTAGCTGATTATTTGAGACTATTAAGATGCTCTTCTCTAAGAAAATAATTGATCTTCTGATAACAATATCTTTCTGGTACCTGATCCAAATGATCTAAATTTTGGATATGATGTGCATGAAGGTATCTAGATGCTAAGTATAGTTCCATAAGGTCTGAAATGAAACTACGGTAGAATGCAGACCAAAATATAGAAACTGCTACTGACTAAACTGATTGTACTGAACTGGAAAATGAAAGAAAACAAACTAAAATACAAATGTTTTTGGTTGATGCAAGATTGCTCTTGAACCAGGTATGCTCCTGCATCAATTATTGTGGACAGTAAATATTTTTTACCACTACTGGTGAAACTAGTACATCCCTTATGGGTAATTACAAATAATAAATGGGATAATACAATAATGGGATTTACAAGGTTAATGGCACCTTTTCCCAATAGATTTGCCTAGAAGATCAGGTCTAGCATTGATCCTGGTGTTTGAGTCTTAGAAATCTACATGTTATTCTTGGTTATCTATGTTCTGCGTGTTACTGATGTGGTGCTAAATCTATTTTTAGTTATTTGAGATTGGAGCATTGACCATGTTTTTCTCCTTTGAGGTGTTGCATGAGTGCAAATTTTGTAAACTATCTGATGAGGATTATGTTTGGTTGGCCTCTTCTTGGTCACCTTGATTACATTGGTATGTTTATTGCAGTGAGACAAAAGGATGGTTTGGATTACCTGATATAGTTGTTCATTAGAATCTACAGTAGTAAGTTATGGTGTATGAGAAGCTCTGTTCACTTTTAGTGGAGTTTTGGTTATGATGTTGGTCATGATGCCATGTATACAACTCAGTATCACTTTTAGTGGGAGTTTTGTGCAATTACACAGTGTGTTCTATATTCTTGGTTTAGAGATTATGGTTTACATGACCTTTTGGGAGCTGTTGTCATTACAGTGGGATTCTTTGATTGTGTTGGGGCTATGAATGATCTTCATTTAGGAGATGGTTATCACGATGTCATGGATAGCTTGGTTACATGTTTCAGTGGGAGCTTTTTGATAGTGATGGTTTGATATTTATCTTGTTGCCATGTATAGCTCGGTATCATGGTTCAGTGGGAGCTTTAGCAAGATATGGTTATCTTCATGTAATTTGAAGAGGTGTTAACATCTTATTTCATGGAGGACCCTTAGAGTCTTTGGTAAAGGTGTTATTTTTCTTCCTTTGGAGAGAATGTAGTTCTCTTTGATTTTGAGTATTAATCATTTGCTTGGAGCTTCATGATTTTATAGGTTGCATTTGAAGTTGGCATGGATTGATTGGTGGGTGTTCATGGATACTAGAGAGACTTGGGTTAGGCTGAAAAGCTCTTGTACTTAAGAGATATATGTTGGAATGGTTACTTGTTATGAAATATTTTCAATAGTAAAGACCGAGGAGTCTACACCTGGAAATGGATGTGAGTCCATCATAGACCTGATGAGAAGGTTGTCTTTATTGAAACCTTATATTGCTTGGTGTTGTATGCACATGACAATATTGTATCCCACTCTTGGTCTACTCAGCAGGTGAATGATCTAAGAGGTGTTTCTCGCTTGATTATTAGATGCATTCTTTATATGTATCTTGTCTTCTCTTGTGCATTAGTCTAGAATGTTGAGCTCTAAGGGCTTGTTGAGAAGTAGATGCATGATTTTATGTATTTCCTTTGTTCTCCTTGTAATCTTGAACTTGGGTTAGTTTTGAGGATTTGGTAGGAGAGGTACAGGAGATGGTTAGTGGCTTTGGGAATATTCCCTTATGTTGTGGGAATGTTCGGCTAGTTTGATCTACTTTCTATGAGAGGTTTACATCTACTGCTGCCATGTTTCATTATAAGTTGAATGGTTAGATGTTGATATCCTTTCAGTTTGGGAGTGTTGAAGGAAATCTTACTTTACATAGTTTGACACATGTTAGTGTGGTTTATGGGCATTATTTGATTTACAAGTTCTCTCTTTCATGGTATATTGTTTTCTTCTTGAAGGTTCTTATGTTTATGGAGTTGAGGTTTTGAATAGATTCATGTGCTGTTGTTTGTATTTCATTATTTTTGGGAACAGTTTGGTAGCTCCTTGATCTCATTCTTCATTGGTTTGGAGGACTTGGGAGAATTATTTGGATTGGTAATGAGAGATGTATTTTGCATATCATTGTATGCTTCTTTGACACTATGATAGAGGAGTTAGCCACATCCTCTATGTGAAGTGCTATAGGACTTGTTAATTCTATGATCTTATTTTTAGATTTGACATTACCTGTGCAGTGGGAGTTCCAGAAGGTATATGTGTTCTGTATGGGAGGGGCACCTCTCTTGGATAGGTTACACTTCACTGCAGTGAGTTACTTCAAAGGTTTTTTATCACGTGTCTATGTGTGTTATCACCTTGGAGTCTTCTTTTGCAAGATGGTGGATATAAAGGGACTAGTTTGCAGTTTTGGGTTGTTGTGTTGACAGCATGAAATTCTACCTATGATAGTTTGTTTACCCTGCTTTGAGGTATGGATAGTTTAGATTTGCTAGCAACTTGTTGTGGTTGCTATTCTAATTTGGTATGAGTGTGGCAGTCACTCAGAGTCATTTTTTATCATTTGGATTTGATGCTTGTGTTCATGTATAGATTGGGTGCAATTTTCAGTGACAGTTGATATATTTCACCTTGGCATGTTCCTTATCCTATCGTGGGTGACATGATGTGAGGATTTCTTGCTTGAGATGGTGGTTATCATGGTTTCTTTTGTAGGTATCTTGTTGGAGCACAAAAGCATGTTGAAGAATCAATGGTACATGGTTGGCTAAGGGATGTTTTTTCCCTTGTTGAGATTTCCTATGGGTTGATTTACAATGTATAATGTCAAGTGGGAGAATGTTGGGATAAGGTACCATTAACCTTGTAAATCCCAATATTGTATTTATTCCATTTATTATTTATAATTTGTAATTACCCATAAGGGATGTACAAGTTTCACTGGTAGTGCTAAAAATTAATTACTGGGGGCAGTAATTATGGAGTTACTACATTGGTAAGTTCTAGAGTTATGGGCGGTAGTTATGTTTCAACTTTTTGTTGTTGGTAATTGTAAATATCAAGAGTAATTGAGGGTAGGTGCCACCTTGGAGGAATCAGCTATTTTTGGCATGTATGACACATGTCATAAAGATGTTGAGTGCATGTAAGAGAATCTATGACAGCTGCAAGTTGTCATAAGATTCTATGACAATATGATAACTTATGAGGGATAATTATTAGTTGTAAGTTGTTATTCTTGGCTCTAGGCACCCATATTAGGAAGATGCTATTTGGGGGGTGTTATGATAGAATCTATGACAGTTATGACAACATTTACTACCCCGTAAGAGTCTATTCTTGTTCATGGATGCCCAAGGTTGCATGGTTGACCCTTGACAAGTGTTATGAGCTTGTAAGAAGTCATTGAATGTTGCATGATGGAGATTCCTAGGTGACAGAAAATGGATGCCTTGTTTTAGGAGTAAAATATTTCTATAAGTACAATTCCATGTATGTGTTGCATATCTCATTTTACAGGTACACAGGTGTTGCTGGATTGAAGAGTGAAGAGGAGATTGGAAGTGGATGTATTGTAATCTTGTTTTGAAGATAGTACAACTTGGGCCTCTCTTCTTGGTGGAGTTTTTTCCCACAAGGATTTCTCCACGTAAACACTATGTTATGTGTTTGATCTTTTGTTCCATTGCTACCTTGTGTTGTGAGATCTTGCATTCTTATGTTGTTGATTTGTGCCTCTTTGTTGCTGCTATCTTATGGTGATGTTATTGTTGTTATAGGTTCATCTAAGGTGATTTTATCAAGCATGTTAGAGTGGTTGATTGTAGCATCATAAAGATGTTGAATCTCTTCATGGTATTTCAAGGATTAAGCAAACTTAATTTTCAGATTTGCGTACAATTTTTAGATTTCTATTTTGTAGTAGTCAAAGCCTTGTATCTCACCAATTGGTATCATATCTTGGTGATTTGATGATTAACAATTGGATTAGAGATTGTTCATTTATTCCAACAAGTATCATTTGTTAGAGATATGGTTGAGGATGGTAGGGTGAAGCACATAGAAGTTCAAATGGTGGCTGGAGTCTACAGGCCTCTCAACCCCTAACAATTAAATCATGGTGTTGATACTCACTTTTCTCTTGCAAGGTGTCTCAACCTTGCAACTACAAAAGGTTTCTATTCTTCCCAATTTTGGTCTTTTCGAATACCCTTTATCTTAAAGAATGGTTTAGAAATTTCAAAGTGTCTAAAAGGGGCTAAAAATGGTAGGGCTTACTATTTTTAGTAAATCTAGATTTGAGCACAGATGGACCTAGAATTTTCCTAAAAGGTGCAGAACTACCAAGTAAACATCTTCAATGAGTTTCGACTCAAGATCATACCTGGATTGCAAGATATTAAAGTTTCCATTTTTTGAAACTCCCAAAATAAGTTTCAAACTCAGATTTGAGGCATTTAGAGGTCACTAAATGCCCCAAAATTTGTCATAACCAATGAACTAGGTTATATATTGATAGATCTTTTCATGATCTTTCCAATGTATCAAACGGTTTGTCAATCAGACACTTGGATCAAAAGTTATGGCCTCCGAAAGTTGGACCTCCTATTTTGAGATATCTGAAAATGTGTTGGACACTTAAAAGAGATGTAAAGGGGAGAGTTACACATGCTGGTCTGTGATTTGGCACATTACAAGGAATCTTTTATTGGAGATAATTTGGGTGCCACTTTTGGGTGGTTTTGGCTCATGGTTTTCTAATTATCATTGACAGTTTACTATATTATATCTCCTATATATTAGGAGCTTGAGATGGAGGTTGTGTGTAAGACTCTTATAGATGTTGACTTGCCTCTAGATCTCTGGTTGGTTATAATCTTTTGAAAGCTTGCTCTGCAAGTATATTGTAATCTTCTTGATTCTTGAATAATATATTGGGTGGCTTTGGAGTGTGGGATTTTCTCTCGAAAGGGTTTCCCCATGTAATTACTATGTTGTGGTATGATTGCTATTTGTGTTTATTTTTTAACTGTTGTAAAGATCTAAAAAGTTCTGCATATCCCTCTCCTCAAGATTAGTGTAGGAATTTGTTCCGCTACCTTAGCTTCCTTACACTAAATACATTCAATATGCTTGTTTTCCAGTTGACTTTTGTTGGTGTGAAGATGGAGGAGGAGGATTGATGTATGACATTACTATGTTCCTTCCTGGATTCATGGGAATACCTTGTTATGGCCATTGGAGGACCACTACCACCTTCAATATGGATGAAGTGGTTGCATCATTGTTGTTTGAAGAGATGCAAAGAAAATCTTTTGAATCGACTAAGGAGGTTCTTGCGGTTCGTGGTAGATCTAAAGAGAAGGAAGAGAAAAAGGATAAGAAGAAGGAAGAAAAATGAAGATCCAAATCCCGTGGGAGATCCAAGTCTCCTAGAAATTCCAAGGCTCTGTGTTGGAACTGTGACAAACTTGGTCACTTCTGGGCGATCCCACAATACTGTGTTCCACTTTTTGGCCAAAGTAAGACATTAAAATCAACATTTTTAACCAAATTTCCACTTTCTGACACCTATAACAACTAAATTGTTAATAATTTGAAGATGATGTGAACTAGTGACTTTTGAGATTTCATGTGTAGATTCTAAATGTATTTTTTTAAAAATTTAATAAATAATTTGTGAATTTTTAACGTAACTTTTAATAACTTATTTTTTATAATTAACAACATTTTTAGATAGTGATGTTCATACCATACAACATAATTTTTTTTATAGAAATGATAAAATTATAAATTTTTAAACATAGATTTTTAACACCAATATCTAGTGCGTAGATATTTTCTCATAATTTGTTTTTGCATATTTTTTTAATTAATTTTTGAAGTGAGATTAACTATAATTCAAACATAGGTTTATACCATACAACATATTGGTTCTTCCAGTTGATTGCCTGATTATCTCTATAAAGTAGACATCTTTTAATGCTCAAGACTCTCATATCAGTGGCCAACAAATAGGAGTCAATGAAATGATCTCCTCTACACTTTAGGCTCTTCTAGGCCCAGGGGTATTCCCTTTTACAGCAATATCAATTGATCAAACCCTAATCACCACAAGATATTACAAAAGCAGAAATGTTCTCATACATATGCACCAAGACTATGAGATTATTTCAAAACTGGCTAAGTCTTTAGGGGTTAACTCATTGCTGGCTTTGAGAACATATATCAAAACAACCTAAACTAGTATAAAAACAAAACAAAATAATTCATATGATTTATATTTTAGGGTTTTGGTTGTGGATCTTAAGAAAGATAAAATTTAGATTGGTGCCTATCTAGGGTATAGAGTCAAACTATTTCCTCCAAGTGCCTCTTTCTAGCATATAAACTTCAAACATAGAGGATAAATTGTATCATTGCCTTACAATGACATATCCAAAGAAGGGTATTTCTCACATTTTTTCTTAATAATCCCTAATGAAATGCATAACTCTCTATATCTCATTCAAAGCACTTTAATCCATTACTTGAATAGAAGTAGCAAATAAGATATTCAATGCAATAAATGTGCACAAATAAACTCAAAAACCCTTGATTCCTTTATTTATAAGAGAAATGCATACATACAAGGAGACAAATGTGAGCAATACATGCTAAATGCATTTTTCATATGATTCATTCTAAATTGAAAAATGTCATAAAAACATTTTCACTAGAAAAAATGTCTATCTGCAACCCAAAACATTCTATTTCATAGTATATCAGCCCAAAAATGGCATTCCAGAATCCTTCTACAACGAGAAAACAAGTTCTTATAAAGAAGATAAGAATCTTGTCAGCCTAGGAGCTGACTTAACATAGTAAGTTACAATATTCTCCTTTACATTAAATGATTTGAGGCATAGGAACATGCACACTCAGTTTACAACAAAATATGCCCCTTAAAAATAACTCTTTCTAGTAATTGTAACCATTGAAAAGACACCAATCTTGGTGTTGATGAAAACCTTTGAAACTGACTTTGCCAAAATTAGGCCTCCAACCGCCTTGAACTCCAATCCTATGTTTTAATCATTATATTTCTTGGTCCATGCAACACATATTCTCTTCGTAGGCCATTGGAATGGGATCACTTAGCTATTTTGTCATTATGGCAGTATACTTGGCATCCAAGATTGCCCTAGTTTCTTTGTTGAAACTATCAAGGCTGACCTCTAAAGAAAACAACTCATCTAATCTTCTATTCAATTGATCTATATGATAAACACATCATTAGCACATATGGCAGATGAGAGATCAAGGACTAATGTTCTAAATTGCTCCTTCCACTGATCAAGAGGATTTACCTATTTATTATCATCCAAAATCTCTGGCATAATCTTCTTGTCAATATGCTCCAGCAGATGCAACTTATCTCCAACATACTTGTCAAACCTTAACATGTATGCAACAATTTCTTCCAACATTATAATCATGTCATACGTTGGTGCAATCTCAACAGGAACTACAGGGTCAAATCTAGCACATTTGTGAATTTTCCTTAGTTGTAGTCTTGGGAAACCATTTATCAATTATCCCTTTCAAATTATCCTTGTCAAGGATTGTACATGCTTATCAAAATTTGTTCTCAAATCTGAATAGGCCTTCCATGCAGCATCAGTCTTATTCACTACCTTGGCAATTATGTGATTAATCAAATAATTAACTAGCTTGCCAATTGTTTCAATCTTATTTTGTGTAGCTTCTTTCAATTGATCCCTGAGCTCCTTTATCTCTGAAAGCAAAGACTCCCTATCTGATGGAAAAGGCTCTATAGAACTAGAGGGAGTGGAAACTATTGGAATTAGGGCTCCAAGTTGAAGAGACTTGTAATGATTCAACTCTACTATAGCCTATTTATATTTCACATTCAATTGATCATGTTCCTTCTACAATTTCATAGTGGCAGCTTCAGTGAATAGAGTTGTGTGCACAATCAAGGATGCAGCTTGAGGGGAAAGTGTGGCTAATAGCCTCTTGATTATAACATTCCCTGTCAATTCATGAACACTATCTACTACTTTAGGCTTGTTTCTATTTGGAGCCATTGCCCATGTTGCCAAAGTTTCAAACTTAGGGTTAAAACTTGAGCCAAAGAAAGAATAGTTAGCTTGCTCTTCTATAGAAAATACTTCTTCATCTTGTCTCCTTCTAGTGTCCAAAGCAAGGTCAGTGGCTCTATCCCCATGTGGTAACAACAACAAACCACTATTCTCAACCATTTGTCTCCCCTCCTCTACAGTGATTTGGCCTATATCATGACTCACCTCATGCAACACCTTTTGAGTAATTTCCTCATATTGGTCAGGGTGTGCATGACTTTTGGTCTCCTCAACTCTTTTTTGAAACTCTGCACTCCTCAATCTCAACACAAAACCCTTCAACTCTTGGGTCTTGACAAATTCATCATCATACAGGAATTGTGTGCAAGCTAATGCTCGTATGTCATTTGTTTCATCCTTCCCATGTATAAGACATATCCATTCTATTCTCAAGTGGAGGATTCACAACAACCCTTATAGGTGAAGCCATGGGTTGATATACTTCTTCTTCTCCAGGTGTACTTTCTACAATACCCTCTAAGTTAACCACTTCAATTTCTATATCTCCACCTTCAAGATCAATTATTTTCCTCTTCTTAGAAGATGGTGGAGGAACATCAGCATTATGAGATTTCTTAGGGGTAGTGGACTCAATTGTTGTTCTAACGTAGGACTATAATGGAACATCCTCTTCATATGGAGGCCTCTCTTCTGTTGTAGGAGCTTTCCCAATCAATGTCTCAGCATGATCCAATATTTTATGTATCCTGACAATAGGATTCTTTTCCTCTATGAAAGCACCAAGATAATTTGCATGCATCCTGCTCTTTTGATCCTCTATCTCCTTGACTTTTTCCCATCTACTTCTCTTATCCTTTACTTCATGGAAAAACAATTCCTGACTATATCTTCCTCAAACAAGATCTTGTACGCAAATGCACGTCTCTTGATATTCAATCTTATCCCATTGATAAATCCTTCTGGATCAAAAACTATTGAGGGCTCCTTTCCCATCCTGTATGACTATAAAATTGGATAGATCTGATCCAAACCTTCATTATTTGTGGCCCAAAAATCACCAAAATTTGTAGAAGTGGGGAAGAAAGACTTGTTCTCCTGCCCCCTCAAATGAGTTTTGTCTAACTCATTTAGCTGCCACATCACCTCCAAATAAGCAAGCCTCTTTGGAACATAGTTTGGTAACACATGAGGGCTCAATGTACATCCATATACCCTGATAGCAGTAGTGTGGGTGTGTAGGAACCAATCAACCCAATTATGTTGGATTCCCATCTTAAGGGTTCTATCCATTGGCCTTAAAAAATTCATAATCTCTCTTGGTACTCTGTCCCACGGTGGCTCAATGTAATTCAAAAGTCTTCTAATAAAATGCTCCCCAAAAATTACATAATTGGCATTATCACAATGCTTATCCAACATGTGAGTCCAACATTGAATAGGAAGGGGAATGCATTCATTATCTACCTAGCTAACCTACAAGGCATCATGTCGCAAACCCTTCCCTGCATATAAAAATATATGGCACATCAGGGAGTACCACCTAAGTTCCATCTTATATTCTATCTTGTCTATTCTTCCTAATGGCCACTAATTGCTCATTCATCTTATTTTCAACATATGAGGCATAATCATATTCAATATTCACCATATGGTCCTAAATATTGGCTGCCATGAGCATAAGAGCAATAGGCATGTTCCCCTTTGCATACTGCCACAAGACCTAACACAATGAATTATAGGTCTTAATAAAATAGTCATAAAAATAATCAATTGCTAGAGGCTCCCCATTAGGAGAAATCTTGATGGGCATGTTGTCTATTCCTCTCATCCTGTGACTTGGAAGCAATACAATTCTATAGCTACTTCTATTTTTCCTATATTTGTCATTCAAGGCTTCAAAATCTATGCCCTTGGCTGCAGGGTTTAGTCCAAAGACTTTAGAAATGTATTCCTTTGTTATGCTAATCATTCCCACATTATTTCCTGCCAATACCATTCTCCTCTGTGGGTCATATCTCCTAGCCACAACCCTAACAAAATCAACATCAATGAACACATTTGGCACCAGAATCTTCGCCAAGTCTAAAGTCCATGCATGTGATAGGGGAGCCCTAAAACATCTCTACCTATACCAATGATCAAATAATGCCCATCCTCTTACAGGAATTTCTGCATCTCTGCAACCTCGGGCATTGTCCAATAATCTGTCATTAACTCCTCCTGGGCTATAAACATTGAAAGGTCTTCTTGATGACCTAGGAAACTATATCATCAAATCCTCATCTAATGTTCTCTTTGACATGGACGTCTGACCCGTTGAATGACTCATTTTGTTGAATTACAGGTTTTTAGTGCTTCCATGAAACTAGGGTTTATAACAATTGCTTGATTTTATCACTTTTTCTTCTATGCGAGTAGAGAAACACTTAAAAGCACTCCACACAGATCAATTGAACTAATTCTAACTCAAGATTTTCACTAACCTAGATGTCTACCTACAACTCCTAATTTTCACCAAAGAAACGTTGAGAGCTCGATTCACCAAGAAATTCTTTATGCAACATGGAATGATCATCATTATGAATTCAACACACTATTTATTTGCATTGAGCGACCCTACAATTGATGGGTATCGATCATTTCCTCCATTACTACTCGTTTGCTTGAACTGAGTTTTTACAATAGTCAAAT
Source organism: Cunninghamia lanceolata (assembly GCA_027924645.1). Classification (NCBI taxonomy): domain Eukaryota; kingdom Viridiplantae; phylum Streptophyta; class Pinopsida; order Cupressales; family Cupressaceae; genus Cunninghamia; species Cunninghamia lanceolata. The sequence goes on along the minus strand of BSBN01000682.1, from coordinate 9,239,905 downwards.
TCAAAAATTTGAATATCAGTCGTTGATGTGAGGCTTGTCGCGGCAAGATCGGTGGCTCATAATAGTCTGGGAGATTTAAAAATCCACCACACACATTGAAAAGTCTTCGACCAATCATCTTCAACCATGTAGGACCACTTTCCATGTCAACCCTTAGGATTTTCCACATGTCAACATTTTGCACCCCCGCGCTATGTGTCCATGTGAAACGCACTACCTTTCGAGCTTTGTATGTATTCGACTAACTAGGTACACATGGCAACAAACCACAATAGCACAGAGATGACTCTGAAGTTTTGATAGCCTATCCTCTGCGGTAGTGTGTGACCAGTTAAAAAGTGCATAGTTGGACCTCCCTTACTGTTGGCTTTAGTGAGACTGTGGGCCCATTAGATAGATGTCAGTATTCTGCAGCAACGCAGCCTTGACAATGTACACATTTCAGAAGTTCATGGGCTCACACTAAGCTACCATGTGCCACTATCACATTTGACCTTTGTACTATAGACTTATACACTTCAATAATTCCATTGTTTGATGGGTAACGACAACTGGTATCGTAGGACAAAGGGGATAGTAAGGCATGACATATGAAGGCTTAGGTTGTAACTTAAATGACCGGTGACTGGGGCCAAAAGGTCAATAGAAAAACACAACATAAGACATTTAATTGATCATATGACTCAGGTTTTCAATCCTAGGGCATAAAAATATGGTTTGTGAAGCACAAGATACCCTAAAACCTAAGGACAAACTAGGGAATTTGCCCCAAAACCCTAAAATTCCAGCATAGACCACCACAACATAAGTTTTTCTGTATGTATCCAAATTAACCTCTTCTTTTTTTGTTGAAACAAGGACATCAATACCTAGTGCACAAATATTTTTTAGAATTATTTTTCTCTATTTTTTTAGTTGTCTGTGTGTGTGGAATAGAGACCTTGATGTTTGATGAAAAACATTCGTTCACTAGAAAATAGAAAATAAATATAAAATCAAATGCAACATATTAAATATCATACTTTTTGGAAAGCTTATACTAAGGGATACATCTTTACAAAATATAATTTCTAAATGACTTCATTTGTTTCCCCAAAAGGTGAAGCAAAATTGGTTTTTTGTTAGCATTTTGATAGGTGCAGAGGAGACTCCATTAAAGGTTTGATTTAAGAATGGGGATTTCTTTCCAAGGGGATTCATTCTAAGGGGGTTTTATCTAACCCCCTTCAATTAAATCCCTTTAGATGGAACCCCTCAAGGCTTAAATCATTATTTTTCCTAAAAAAATATGTGATTTCAAACAAAAATCAAGATGTCCTATAAGTGGGACACACTATTGTGGCAACACCCTTATACAAGGAGTGCAAGGAGGAGAAGAAGAAAAAGAAAAAGACCTATGATTCAGATTCTAACAAGTCCTCTCAGGATGAAGGAGAAGCATTTCTCACTACCTTGGCAACTCATGCATCTGAGGACTTGTAGCTTATTGACTTCAGTGCATCTTTTCACATGACCTCGTATAGGGATTGGTTTACTAAGTATGAAAAATACAATGGTGGAAATGTGTACTTGAGTGATGATTCTCACTTGAATATTGTTGGCCATGGAAGAGACTTGATTTGATTCCCTGATGGATGAGAGAAGGGGATCAATGGTGTTCTACATATCTTTGGTTTGGCACGGAACCTATTATCTATAAGTAAGTTGAATGATGTGGGTGTGCATGTTGTTTTCTCAAACAAAGGATGCAAGATGACTAGAGGAGCTATGGTGCTAGCTAAGGGTGTTTGGATTGTTACTCTATTCAGCTTTATGCATGCATGGTTTAGTGCAATAGTACCTCTGTTTTGAAGAAGAGAACTTCAAAGTCTTCATCCTCACCATTAGAATTGGCAACAAAGAGGACTGTTGCATCTACTTCTGATGGTCATGCTTTTTGGGTACCTAAGGGTGCTCATTCTATGGAAATCAAGCTTTGAACTGAGAAGACAATGTTATGGCACCAAAGGCTTGGTCACATTGGTGAAAAGGTTTTGAGGACCCTGAAAAATAAAAACCTTGTTGAGGATATGAATGACTATAACCTTGAGTTTGATTTTTACGAACATTGCATTTATGGGAAACAAAACCGTGTTTAGTTTTATTCTAGTTCTCACAAATCTTCTGAGGTGTTGGACTTGATTCATTCTGATGTGTTTGATCTTGTTAATGTTCCTTTGATTTCAAATTCTATTTACTTTGTTTCATCCATTGATGATTACAGTAGGACATGCGTGTATTTTCTTGGAAGGAAATATAAAGTCATTCGTAGATTAAAAGAGTTCAAATCTCTTGTAGAGAATTAGAAGGATACAAAGATTAAATGTTTGAAGACTAGCATTCGTGGTGAGTTTTATTTAACATATTTCAACAAGTTTTGTAAATAACATGGGATTGAGAGGCAGAAGACAACTCCATATACCCCTCAACAAAATGGAGTTGTAGAGAGGATGAATAGAACATTGATGGAGATGGCTAGGAGTATGCTAAGTGGAGCTAGCCTTAAACAAAAGTTCTCGGATGAAGCTTTACTACCACTTGTTACCTAGTTAACATGTTTCCTACATTAGTGCTTGTTGATAAGACACCTATAGAGGTTTGGTTTGGTAAAAGGCCTTCATTGAGACACATTCGAGTATTTGGTTGTGAAGCATATGCACATGTGCCTAAGGAGAAGAGGTTTAAGTTGGAGAACAAGGCAGTGAAGTGTATCTTCATCAGTTATGGAATTGGTGTAAAAGGGTACAACCTTTGAGATTTAGTTGCCAAGAGAGTTCTGTATAGTAGAAGTTTGATCTTCAGAGAGCTCAATCCTTCTTCTATTGTTCTACAACCAGAGAAAGAAGAGAAGAAAGAGGATGTAGTTTAGTTTCCTTCCACCCCTAAGAAGGTTGAGCTGAAACATTTGTTAGACCTGATGATGAGGAGAGCTCTAATAGCTCTATAATTTTAGAAGAAGATGAAGAACCTCAACCTCAAATTTTGAGGATGTCCACATGGATGACGTAGAAACCTAATAGATTTGGTTATTCATTGCATGATTCTAGTTGTATTTCTTCTTTGATTTCTAACATTGATGAGCCTAGGACCGTAAGGGAGGCTATGAGTATGAATGATATAGATTCTTGGAAAGAGACCATGGAAGAAGAGATGGCTTCCTTGAAGAGAAATAATACTTGGGATCTGGTGCCCTTGCCTAATGGACATAAACCTGTTGGATGCAAATGGGTGTTCAAGAAGAAGTTTGGTTTAGATAGCAGTGTTAAGAAGTTTAAGGCAAAGTTGGTTGAGAAGGGCTACTCCTAGGTTGAGAGAATAGATTATGGTGAGATTTTCTCTCCTATTGCAAAGCTAACATATATCATATTCTTTTTATCACTTGCTACAACATATGATTTAGAAGTTGAATAGATGGATGTGAAGATGACCTTCCTTCATGGTGACTTAGAGGAAGAAATCTACATGTCATAGCTAGAGCACTATGTGGTAAAAGGTAAAGAAAATCTAGTTTACAAGTTGAAAAATTCTTTGTATGGTTTGAAACAGTCTCCTAGGATGTGGTACCATAAATTTGATGCCTTTGTGTTGAGTTTGGGATTTCTGAGATCACAATCAGATCATTGTGTTTATTATAAAATGGATAATGATCTCATTCTCATTATTACATTATATGTTGATGGTATGTTGTTCATTGGGAATGGTAAAATTTGATTTATGATTTGAAGTCTTAATTGTCAGCATAGTTTGAGATGAAAGATCTAGGGGAAGCCAAGTATATTCTTGAAATGGAAATCAAAAGAGACAAAGCTAAGAAAAAACTTTGGTTAGGCTAGAGTAAGTATTGAACACCATGTTGGAGAGATTCAACATGGCAGCTTGTAGATCGTTGATTGTTCCTGTTATGTTGAGGATAAAGTTATCTGTTGAGGATTGTCCAAAATCTCCTATTGAGGTGAAAGACATTATTTGAGTACCTTATGCTATTGTGATTGCCAACATAATGTATGTTATGGTCTATACAAGACCAGACATTGCCCAAGCAGTGGGAGTCCTTAGTTGATTTATGGCTAATCCTAGATGGATACATTGTGATATATTGGAGGTTTAGATACTTGTGAGGTACTTTTGAGTATTCCTTATGTTATCATGGTTATCCTACAAGGGATTTAAATTCACTTTATTTTTGAGGATTTTTAGATTTAGATTGGGAAGGTGTCATTGACAGTAGGAGACCCACCAGTGCTTATGTGTTCACTATGTTTGGTGGTGATATTAGTTGGATGAGTAAGTGTTACGCCCTTAATCCTATAGCGTGTATAGGGTATGAGTAGTTGGTCTATGGCTAGCTTAACTCTTAATTATGATATATAATCATTATTATAGTCAATTATAGGTTATTAGGTCAGCCTAGGGGTTATATTTAAGTATGCAAGTCAGCCTAGGTGACAACTAGGGCATAATTAGGTATATATAGGAGCTTGTGGTAAGTTATTGATCATCATATTGTGAATTGGAGGTTGCCCCCTTGAAGTGGAATATTATTATCAAGACTTTGCAGCATATTTCCTATTATATTCTTCTATTGTGCAATTTATTTCATTACAAGTGGTATTAGAGCATGATCTTAGTACCGTGAAGGCAAAAACAAGGCAATTTTTTTTTATTTTGGAGGTTAATTTGGGAAGCATATATCTCTCTTTGGTGAATATTTTAAATATTTTTTGTGGGTTTTTCAAGGGCATATTTAAGCTACTCTAGGCTAAATTTGAGTGAATTTGGATTAGATCTAACAAAGTTATTGTGAAATTAGGGTTTCCACCAATTTCACTCTCCAGGATGTAAATTGATGAATTTCTTGGAGATTTTTTCAAGTGAGATCTAGGCCCTAGTACATTACAATAAAAATTTTAGATTAATTGGATTTATTTTGTGTGATTTATTCTAGAATTATATTTTCCTATCATGATGGATCCTTCAACAAGAGGCAAAAAGAATGTTGCCACACCTGGCAAAAATCCATGCAAGGAGGATGTGGAAAATGAGGATGTGGTTCAAAAAGAAAATGAATATATAGTTGAACTCATTTAGAAAGAAACCAACAAAATGAAGGGTGAAATCTTGTCCATTATGTCTGAACAAATGAAAGGGTTGGCTAAGTCAAGTGATATCAAGAGAATGATGGAGACACTTTTGGATGGAAAGCATCCTAGAGTTTCCAAAAATAAGGAGTCACACCACCAAGATTGGGAGGAAGAGGAGTCTCCTAAAGGGAAGGGTGTTTTCAGGTTTGAATCAGATCTCAAGATGGATTATCATACCACTCATTCTATGGCTAGGAATTTTACACCAAAGTTGGATATGCAAAAGTTTGATGGTCAAGATCCTACCAATTGGCTCTGTCAAATGGAGTAATTCTTTAATATTCACCATGTTCCATGTCCAAAAAAGGTGGCCATGGATTCCTTATACTTGGAACTTGACCAATTAATTTGGTATCATTGGCTATGTGAAGAAAAGAAAGCAAAGGGATGTGTTGTCACTTGGTTTGTTTTCCAATAAGAACTAATTACACATTATGGTGATAATCTTATGGATAGATACTTTAGCTAGATTACCAAATTAAGGAAAACAGCTATGGTCAAGGATTACATTCATCAATTCTACACTTTTAATTTAAGAATGGAAAATGTGGTAGCGGAAAATTTGTTGGAGTTATTCATTGGTGGCTTAAAGGATCACATTAAATATGAGGTACACATGTTCCATCCCGGTTCTATCTCTAAAGCAATGATTATGGAAAGGAAAGTAGAGGAAAAACTTTTGGCTAATAGAAGGGAGGAATTACCTAGAAACAAAGATGACAGGGCTCTTCCATCATCATTTACTCATCCTATTAGGTTGACACCTCAATAATTGGAAGATAAAAAGGCCAAAGGGTTATGTTTCAACTGTGATGGAAAATATCATAAACGGCATAAATGTGATGAGAAGAAGTTGTTCTATATTGAGGCTACGTATGATTAAGAAAAGGATGAAGAGGATCTAATGGTGGTGGTAGAGGGATCCAAAGATGTCCAACCAACTATCTCTTTTCATGCATTATTAGGTATTAACAACCCACAAACACTCAGCACAAGGGGTTTTCTTAAACAACAAATGGTGACAATATTTATTGACTCAGGGAGTACACATAATGTTATCAAGCAACTAGAAACAAAATTCAATTATTTTGTCTACCCTACACCTAAATTCCATGTTATGATTGTAGATGGTGGTACAGTCAATTGTTTAGGGAAATGCCATAGTATTAAACTCACAATGGGAGATTACATAATAGATAGCCCTATGTTTGCTATATGCATGGCTAGAGCAGACATTGTTTTGGGAGTTCATTGGCTTACTACCTTGGGCACAATTGAGATGAATTTCCAAGAATTATTCATATGCTTCTACTCAGGGATAAAAATATGAGCTAAGTGGTTTACATGCAAAGAGTCCACAACTGGTAAGAGAACACCAAATGTTTCTAAAAAATATGTGGATAAAGGTATGGCTTGATTATTGTCAATGGAAGTGCAATAGCCAAAGATTCTTGCATCACCCTTCATGCAAGTAATTACAATTTTGGATCATAAATGGGCACTTGATTTATATGGGCCTCATATAGGTTCAAAAAGGACTGACAACATAACATTCAAATTGAGGTTACCTAAGTCAAAAAGAATACAACTATTCTACCATGTCTCTAGCTTGGAGAACACTAATAGACTCAAAGTTTTATCCAAGATAGTGTTATTAGAGCTTGATGAAGGAAGAAGAATCATTATGGGACCTCAGACAGTTTACCTCATCCAACAGAAGAAATGGCCAATTGAAGACACCATAGTGAATGATGAAGATTTTATTCAAAATCATCCACACTTGATCAACGTTGAGGACAATGCTTCTCTGAAGAGGGGGTCATGCTACGCCCTTAATCCTATAGTGTGTATAAGGTTATGTGTAGTCAGCTTGTGGCTACTTTAACTCTTAATTATGATAGATAATCATTATTATAGTCAATTATAGGTTATTAGGTCAGCCTAGGGGTTATATTTAAGTATGTAAGTCAACCTGGGTGGCAGCCAGGGCATAATTAGGTATATATAGGAGGTAGTGGTAAGTTTGTGATCATCATATTGTGAATTGGGTTCTTCATTGGAGTATTTTGGAGGTTTCCCCCTCAAAGTGGCATATTATTGTCAAGTATTTGCAGCATATTTCCTATTATATTCTTCCATTGTGCAAGTTATTTCATTACAGTAAGCGGCAACCTATGGTCACTTTGTCCACTGCTAAAGTAGAGTACATGGAAGCAACTCATTATTTTAAAGAAGTCATTTGGCTTAAGAGATTGTGTTCTGATGTTGGGTTTGATGCAGGGAAGATTACCATTTGTTTTGATAGTCAGAGTGCCATTTGTTTGGCAAAAAAACCTACTTTCCATGTGAGGACAAAGCATATTGATGTCTAGTACCATTTTGTTCGTGACATGGTAGAGGATGGGAAGGTGAATTTGGAGAAAGTTGACAATTTGATGAATGTTGCAGATTCCTTAACAAAACCTGTAAGCATGGAGAAATTTAGATGGTGTTCAAAGTCTATGGGTCTCTTGGCCCCTAGCAATTAAATACTATCATTCTATTGACTCTTACAAGGTGTTCACGAAGTGGGAGAATGTTGGAAATTAATGTGTCTCAACCTTTGCAATTTCCTAGCATTCTGATGCAGGAGCATCCTTAGTTCATGAGCAATCTTGCATCAACCAAAAATATTTGCATTTCAGTATGTTTCTTTTCATTTTCTAGTTTAGTCAGTAGAAGTTTCTATATTTTGGTATGCATTCTATTGTAGTTGCATTTTAGACCCTACAGAACTAGACATAACATCTAGACACATTCATGTACATCATATCCAAAAGTTAGATCATTTGGATCAGGTACCGGTAAGTTATCGCTATTAGAAGATCAATTATTTTCTCAGAACAGAGCATCCTAACAGTCTCAGACAATCAGCTAAAGGAGAAGACTTGTGGAGCATTTCATGACTTGTGGAACTAAATGACACATCATTCAATGTTGTTTGGATCATGGCGGACCTTCCCTAAGATCCACACATTATTCCATTCATTTGCAAAGGAGTCCTATTCAAATAGGTCTGACCTATCCGTGTACACACGTTATAGCTCTTCATTGGAGTTTGTGATCTTCCTTGGCCGACACGGATGAATCTTATGTTCCAGAGAAGATATAAATTAATGTAATAGATTGTTGCAAGTATGAGGTGAACAAGTGTTGTCATTGATGTCAACATACTCATATTACATCGACAAGAAGGATTGGATGAGCTGTGTGTTGAGGATATTGAGAAAATTACCCTCAGTCAGGAACAGTGAAGAACAGTGATGAGAAGAAGGCAAATATATTGGATAGGTTGAGAACCGGAGGATGCGGATTAAAGGGTTTGTAGATATGAGTCTTGAGATGCTTCAGTCAAGTTTTCAGAGGTCCACATGAAGACCTGAAGAAGTTATGGCTGTCTGTGTGGAACCAGTTCCGGCAAGTGCTTAGAGGTGACAGAGGATCACAGAAAGGTCCGGTGAGGTCCGGAATTGTACAATCCTAATCTGCGGATTGGAAAGAGTATTTGGGATGTCCTTGTGATGTGCCATCTCGAGTTGTGTATGATTTGGAGGTCCGGAAGTACCTCTTGCATTATGACAGTGGCGACAGACTGTGTTCTTGAAGTTCCGGATGAGGAAGACAAGAGATTCCAGCAAGTAAAGGAAGTGCGGATGTATCCGGACATTCAGGCAGGCTTGTGAAGTTTTATGGATCGTGTTGAGGTTGTGTTGTTGATCCGCATTGATAGTAGAGCCCGGAATTGAATTTATTCTTCCGGATGAAGTTCTTGCTCTGTTTAGCCGACCGGATGAGTTGCTCATCCTACGAATGTTCTTGTGGTGGCCGACCGGATGTGTTATTCATCTTGCGGATACTCTTATGATTGTTTGCTGACTTAGATGTTTGATCCTAAGTCGATGTCTTGTATAAATAACGGTCTGTGAGTTCATTTCGGTGGGTGGTGTGTGGATGAGTGTGGCATAGCGAAGAGAAGTGCGAAAGGCAGAACAGAGGTTTTTGGGCTTAATTGGAACTGATCCGGACATGGTAGAGATGTCATTCTCCAGTTCAAGACTGTGATTTTTATCACTTTGTAGACAGTGTGTCTCCTTGTAGGCAGTGGGCCTCTTTGTGAGCAGTGTGCACGGGCAGTGAGCCCTAATTGGCATGTGCCATTCATTTTTCTTTATTCTTCTAACAGAGAATAATTCTTGGGTTAATCACCCCGTGGTTTTTCCCTTAACCGGGTTTTCCACGTCAAAATCTTGGTGTTCAATGTGTTGATGATTATCTGCTCTTGTGGTTATGTATTATGCTTCCATGGATGATTAATTGATATGCTACTAACTAACAACAAAGAATCAAGTGTTTGAAAGAGAAAGAAGTTTTATACAACTAATTCACCCCCCCTCTCAGTTGTATGCCCTAGATCCAACAATTGGTATCAGAGCTAAGTTCCTCTGATAGGAGCTTAACCGCTTGAGGAGATCCAGGATGTCGTCATACAAGAAGGATAGTCCAAAGTTCGATGGAACCAACTTCACTCTCTGGAAAGGTCGCATGAAGTGTCACTTGGAATGTATGGGAAAAGCATATTTGGCTATGGTTTCAAAACCATATGTACCTCCACAAGGTGGTTCGACAACTCTGAATGAAATCACAGAAGCTGAAAACAATCTGCGAACCAAGGAAGCTCTTCTAAGTGCATTGAATGACTCAGATCTCTCGAATGTTATTGACCTACCAACTGCATATGAGATCCTGACTAAACTGGAACTTCTGTATGAAGGAGATGAGTTTGTCAAAAGTGCAAGGTTGCAAAGTCTGAAAGGGAAATTTGAAAGATTGAAAATGAGAGATGATGAAAACATCACTACCTTTATGCCAAGAGTGAATGAGCTGGTATGTGGAATCAAAAATGCTGGTGGAACTTTACATGAAAATGAGATTGTCTGCAAAATCCTAAGATCTCTTCCTGCTGCCTACAAAATCAAGGTTGCTGCCATTGATGAATTCAGAGCCCACACAACTGTCACAAGAGAACAACTGGCTGGCAAACTAGCTGCATTTGAAATGACTGAGTTTGGAGATGATCCTCCCAAGACTGAGTCTGCTTTCAAAGCCAGTGCCTATGTGAAAGGCAAACAGAGATTTGATCTGGGAGAAAACTCATCAAGGAAAATGTCATGGTATGATCAAGCAAGAAGAGACATGGAAGAAGAAGAAGCAGAAACAGCTCAACTTGAAGCCCTTATTGCAAAGAGACTACCAAGAGGATCTGGTAAGTATGAAGGAAAACTACCCTTTAAGTGTTTCAACTGCAATAAGATTGGTCATTTTGCTTCAAGATGTCTAGAAAGATCTGCAAGGTCTAATACTAACAGACAAAGGTTTCAAAAGAATTGCTATTATGTTCATGAAGAAGATGACAATGAAGGAGTAACAGATGATGAATCAGAACTAGGAAGCAAATCCAGAAATGAGTGGGTGTTTATTGCCATCAAGGAAGAAGATTCAATACTCTCTGAATCTGTCAATCACAAAGTTGTTGAAAAAGCTTTGGCTACTCAGGTGGAAGAAAAGGATGATTGGGTTATTGACAGTGGATGTTCTCACCATATGACTGGTGACAAGAACAAGTTCTTGAATTTGGAAAGGTATGAAGGAGGAATGGTAAAGTTTGGTGACAATTCTGCTGGCAGAATCAGAGGCAGGGGAACTATTTCCTTCGATGGAAAGAGCAAAACAGGTAACGTACTGTATGTTGAAGGATTGAAGCATAATCTTCTTAGTGTTGCTCAGTTGGTGGACAAAGGCTATGATCTCCGATTCAAAAATGGAAAATGCAGAATCTTTACAAACTCCGGAACTGAGATTGCATCTGGTACTCAGTCAAAAGGTAATATCTTTCATCTGGTTGGTTCAAATAAAAGTTGTTTGTTTGCTCAAATTGATCAGAGTTGGTTATGGCATAGAAGAATGTGCCATGTAAATTTTGATAACATCATCAAGATAAGCAATACTCAGGCCGTAAGAGATCTTCCAAAATTGATGAAACCTACAAATAGTTTGTGCAAAGAATGTCAGCTAGGTAAACAAAGCAGAGTCTCTTTCAAAAGCAAAGATCAGTCTTCTACCGGACTGTTGGAATTAGTACATCCTGATCTCTGTGGTCCGACAAGAATCAAGAGTCTGCAAGGTGATAGATATTTCATGTTGTTAATTGATGATCATTCCCGGATGATGTGGGTTACCTTTCTAAAAGAAAAATCAGAAGCATTTGAGAAGTTCAAGATCTTCAAAGCTATGGTAGAGAATCAAACCGGATTGAAACTAAAGTGTCTAAGGTCTGATAGAGGTGGTGAATTTACATCTGGTGAATTCATTGATTTTTGTGAGAAGCAGGGTATAAGGAGATAGTTGTCTGCTCCTAGGACTCCACAGCAGAATGGAGTGGTTGAGAGAAAGAACCGGACCATTCAGGAAGCTGCCAGGATAATGATGTTGGAAGCAAATGTTCCTGAAATGTTTTGGAAGGAAGCTATCAGCACTGCAGTCTACACTCTCAATCGAGTTCAAATCAGAAACAACACCGGTAAGACCCCCTATGAACTCTGGTTTGGCATCACTCCCACTGTGAAATATTTCAGAGTATTTGGTAGCAAGTGTTATATTAAAAGAGATGAAGATCTAGGAAAGTTTGATGCTAGAAGTGATGAAGGAATTTTCTTGGGTTACTCCACTCAAAGCAAAGCATACCGATGTTACAATAAGAGATTGAGGAAGATGATAGAAAGCACCAATGTGAAAGTTGATGAAGGAATTGAGAAGCCTTCAAGATTTTATGAGTTTGATGAAGATGACCAAGACAGTGTTCAAGGACCTCAATCCTCTCCGGTGAGACAGAGTCAGCCTGATCCGGTAAATCAGGAAGAAGAGATAGGTTTGAATGAGCCTGATCAAGAAGCAGCAGTGCAGGATACTCCCAAAATTCCAAGGTATGTAAGACTGAACCACTCTGAAGATCAGATCATAGGTGACAAAAGTAGAGGTGTACAAACTAGAAGGAATGTTGCTCAAAATCAGGATGAATGTTGTCTGATTTCAAAGATTGAACCTAAAACAATAAATGAAGCCTACAATGATGAAAACTGGACCAAAGCAATGGAAGATGAATTGATGCAAATTGAGAAAAATCATACTTGGGATCTTGTTCCCAGACCTAGAGACAGGAATGTAATTGGAACCAAGTGGGTCTTCCGGAACAAACTAAATGAAGCTGGTGAAGTAATCAGAAACAAAGCTAGATTGGTCTGCAAAGGCTACTCTCAAATAGAAGGAATTGACTTTGAAGAAACTTTTGCTCCGGTGGCAAGAATTGAAGCAGTCAGATTACTTCTTGCATTTGCTGCCTTCAAAGACTTCAAGGTATATCAGATGGATGTCAAGTCTGCCTTCCTAAATGGTGATCTGGAAGAAGAAGTCTACATTGAACAACCAGATGGATTTCAATTGTCTGATAATGATGATATGGTCTGCAGGTTGAAGAAAGCTTTGTATGGATTGAAGCAAGCCCTAAGAGCATGGTATGAAAGGTTGGATAAGCATCTTGTGCAGATTGGATTCAACAAAGGTACTGCTGACAGTAACTTATATTTCAAAATTGATCATGAAAACATATTGATTGTTGAAGTGTTTGTGGATGATATCATTTTTGGAGGAAGAGATAGTATGTGCAAAACTTTTGCAAATCAGATGAAAAGTGAGTTTGAAATGTCTATGCTTGGTGAAATGAATTTCTTCTTGGGTCTGCAAATTACTCAAACAAAAGAAGGGATCTTCATTTCTCAGACCAAATATGTGAAAGAATTGTTAAGAAAATTTGGTATGGAAGACTCAAAACCTATGAACACTCCTATGGCAACCGGATGTAAGTTAAGCAAAGATGATGACTCTCCAAAGGCAGATCAGACAAAATATAGATCAATGATTGGTGGATTGTTGTATCTCACTCAAACTAGACCAGATATAATGCAGGCTGTTGGTCTTGTGGCAAGATTCCAGGCTGATCCTAGAGAATCTCATGTTATGGCAATCAAAAGAATTTTTAGGTACTTGAAAGGAACAGTTGAGTATGGTCTATGGTACCCTAGAGATCCGGATTTCTCTCTTCATGCTTACACAGATGCAGATTGGGCAGGAGATGTGGATGACCGGAAGAGCACTAGTGGTGGAGCATTCTTTTTGGGGAAGAGATTGGTTTCTTGGCTAAGCAAGAAACAAGATGCAATATCTCTATCTACAACTGAAGCAGAATACATTGCAGCAGCAGGAAGTTGCACTCAAATCTTATGGATGAAGCAGATGCTAAGAGACATCAAAGTTGAATATGAGGAGCCTATCACAATTTTCTGTGATAATTCAAGTGCAATTAATATTTCTAAGAATTCGGTATTGCACTCTAAGACTAAGCACATATCTATCAAATTTCACTTTTTGAGAGAACAAGTAAACAAGGAAGAAGTCAGATTGGAGTATGTTCCCTCCAAGGATCAGATTGCAGATATCTTTACAAAACCTCTTCCCAAGGACTCTTTTGAATATCTCCGGGAGAAGTTAGGGGTCATGGCCCCTCCAGTGATAAACTAAGATGCACTGATGTGCATCAGTCCGGTGGATATCACAGTCATATCTTGTGATCCGGATTGATGATGGGGAGCTGCTACTAAGGGGGAGCAGCTGGTATGATTCTGATGTATTAGAATTGCAAGTATGAGCCCTTTGCCATTGATGTCAAAGGGGGAGAGAAGACATGTGAAAAACAAGTGGTTAATGATCAAAGGGGGAGAGAAGACATGTAAAAAGTTGTTGTTTATAGGGGGAGCTGTGACAGAAAGGAGAAGTTCTTGTCTTGATGGTTTTTCACATCACATGTTGCCATCAATGACAAAGGGGGAGATTGTTGCAAGTATGAGGTGAACAAGTGTTGTCATTGATGTCAACATACTCATATTACATCGACAAGAAGGATTGGATGAGCTGTGTGTTGAGGATATTGAGAAAATTACCCTCAGTCAGGAACAGTGAAGAACAGTGATGAGAAGAAGGCAAATATATTGGATAGGTTGAGAACCGGAGGATACGGATTAAAGGGTTTGCAGATATGAGTCTTGAGATGCTTCAGTCAAGTTTTCAGAGGTCCGCATGAAGACCTAAAGAAGTTATGGCTGTCTATGTGGAACCGGTTCCGGCAAGTGCTTAGAGGTGACAGAGGATCACAGAAAGGTCCGGTGAGGTCCGGAATTGTACAATCCTAATCTGCGGATTGGAAAGAGTATTTGGGATGTCCTTGTGATGTGCCATCTCGAGTTGTGTATGATTTGGAGGTCCGGAAGTACCTCTTGCATTATGACAGTGGCGACAGACTGTGTTCTTGAAGTTCCGGATGAGGAAGACAAGAGATTCCAGCAAGTAAAGGAAGTGCGGATGTATCCGGACATTCAGGCAGGCTTGTGAAGTTTTCTGGATCGTGTTGAGGTTGTGTTGTTGATCCGCATTGATAGTAGAGCCCGAAATTGAAGTTATTCTTCCGGATGAAGTTCTTGCTCTGTTTAGCCGACCGGATGAGTTTCTCATCCTGCGAATGTTCTTGTGGTGGCCGACCGGATGTGTTATTCATCTTGCGGATACTCTTATGATTGTTTGCCGACTTAGATGTTTGATCCTAAGTCGATGTCTTGTATAAATAACGGTCTGTGAGTTCATTTCGGTGGGTGGTGTGTGGATGAGTGTGGCATAGCGAAGAGAAGTGCGAAAGGCAGAACAGAGGTTTTTGGGCTTAATTGGAACTGATCCGGACATGGTAGAGATGTCATTCTCCAGTTCAAGACTGTGATTTTTATCACTTTGTAGACAGTGTGTCTCCTTGTAGGCAGTGGGCCTCTTTGTGAGCAGTGTGCTCGGGCAGTGAGCCCTAATTGGCATGTGCCATTCATTTTTCTTTATTCTTCTAACAGAGAATAATTCTTGGGTTAATCACCCCGTGGTTTTTCCCTTAACCGGGTTTTCCACGTCAAAATCTTGGTGTTCAATGTGTTGATGATTATCTGCTCTTGTGGTTATGTATTATGCTTCCATGGATGATTCATTGATATGCTACTAACTAACAACAAAGAATCAAGTGTTTGAAAGAGCAAGAAGTTTTATACAACTGATTCACCCCCCCCCTCTCAGTTGTATGCCCTAGATCCAACAATAGATGCCTAGGAAAGTAGTTATCAAGTGATTTATATAGTGATAGTTGATAGATTGAATTTCTTGCGAAGGAGCTTCAAAGCTATATCTTGTGCATATTCTGCAAGTGTGTAATCAGGCCTGTGAGCCCTAATTGTAAGCCCCCATGTTGCCGGCCAATTTGCATTTGAAATCTAATAATGAATGATTGAATCTACATTTGATTCATATCTTTGAGTTGTTTCTGTTGTGTTTACTCCAGTTGCACGGCCTTGACAATTCACTTTGTGGACCCTCCTAACCGTGACTGCTCCAAGTGGTATCAAAGCAAAAGTTTGAATCTTTGGGAGGGAATTAAGTGAAGTTGGTGAAGGAATTCTATAAGATCTTGTCTTGAATAGATCACCGATCTGAGGCAGGTTACTTGTATTGCAACTGATCACCGATTGTGAGGTAGTTGTCACCTTGTAGTCTGATCACCGAATTTGAGGCAGTTACACTTGATCCTAGGAAGTATGCCGCCGAGGAGAATCCCTATTGTTGGAACAATGGCTGGAAGAATGGATGAGATGATTGAGTGATGAAAACCATGCGAGTTCGCTTGGATGTTGTTGAAGAAGATCAGAGAAGAGGATTTACACCTACACCTAATGTTAAAACTGATGATGATGATGAAAGATTTCAATCCGCTAATCAAAATGGAAAAACCCTAGGAGATGAAGAAGAGGAATCAGATCAAGTCAAGATGTTGTGAGTTATTTCAAAGATTGGAAAAAGACCTAGAGTTGATGTACTGAATTATACTAGCAATTTGAACCTTGAAGAATTGATTGACTAGATAAATGACATGGATGAATACTTTGAGTATGAAGAAATTGAAGATCCAGAGAAGGTGAAATTTGCAAAGACAAAGCTGAAAAGACATGCTTCTATATGGTGGAAGGAAGTTTAGTTGGATAGAAATAGAAGAGGAAAAGAAAAGATTACAAAGTGGGACAGGATGGTGACAAAATTGAAGAATCAGTTTATACCTGCTGACTATGGTTGGAACTGTTGAAGAGATTGCAAAACCTGAGACAAAAGAAGAAATTTGTGAAGTACACTAAAGAATTTCATAAGATGATCATAAGGATAGGACATAGTGAAGAAATCAAGGAGAAAGTGGCTAGATACATCAATGGATTGAGATTGAACATTCAAGAAGAACTAAGTTTGGTAAGGATGACATATTTGGAGGAAGCATATTAGTTTGCCCTGAAGGTTGAAAAAAAAGTTGAATAAGAGGGATGATCAGAAACAGAGAGGCAGAGGAGGTAAATTTTAGAAAGGTAGAACATTTTCTAGAGGAGAAAGATCATATGCAGAGTAGAATAGACAAGAGAACACATTCAAGAAGGAAGATAGAGATAGCAATGCAAACCAAAGGGATGACAACTTTCTACTGCAGAGGAAACCCTATTCCATACAACAGTGAAGGATACAAAAGAGAAGGAAGAGGACCTAATAGGAGAACATTTAGAGGAACCTGTTTTAAGTGTGGAGGTGACGGACATAGAGTATTTGAATGTAATCAGGGGAGTACAAGCTAGAGAATAGAGAATAGTGGAAGAGCATCCTAGGTGGAAGAAGAACCTATTGGATCAATTAGTTCAGTTGGTAAACCTAAGAAAGGTGAATCACTTGTCATGAGGAGAGCACTATTTAAAGCAGAGACAAATGAGGAACCACCGCAGAGGAAAAGTTTGTTCAGAACTAGATGCAAATCAGGAGGTAAATGTTGTAAAGTTGTAATTGATAGTGGTAGTTCTGATAACCTAGTTTCAAAAGAGATGGTGACTAAGCTGAAGTTGGAAAGACTGAAACACCCTAAGCCCTATCAGATAGCATGAATTCAAGATGATCATAAGGTACTGGTGAGTGAGCAATGTTTGGTGAAATTTCATATTGGATCTTATCATGATGAAATATTGTGTGATATTATGCCTATGGATGTATGTCATATCTTGTTGGATAGACCTTGGTAGTATGATAGGAAAGATATACATGATGGGAGAAAGAATACATACACTATAACATCAAATGGAAAGAGAATTACCTTGATCCCTTTGGAAGATGATCCTAAGAGTGAAGTATGTGGGAATGCTAGAATCTGTTTAGTAGATGGAACAAGATTTCTGGATGGTTTGAGACATAGAATATGTGTTATGCTTTGATCCCTAAGAAGCCTAAAACATTGAAGAAGGAGACTGAAGAATAACAACCAGAGGAGATAACTGAATTGCTTATAGAGTATGAAGACATCATATCAGACAATGTACCTGAAGGATTGCCACCAAATAGGAGTATCAGTCATCACATGGATCTTATAGCCGGAGCTAGTTTGCCTAACAAAGCAGCACACAAAATTGTTAGATTTAGGACAAACAACTGAGAGGGGGGGTGAATCAGTTGTCCAAAACTTTCTTTCAATTAATCACTTAAATCCTTCTTTTAATTCAGCAACACAATAATAAATCAATCATGGAAACATAATCCAACAATTCAAGAGAAGAAACACACTAACACATATGACACCAAGATTTTAATGTGGAAAACCCGGTTAAGGGAAAAACCACGGGGTGACTAACCCAAGATTGTATTCTCTGTTAAAAGAATAAGAACAAAATGGCACATGCCAATTAGGGTTCACTATCCTAGCACACTGCTCACAAGAGGCACACTGTCTATAGAATAATAAATATTACATACTTGAACTGAAGAATAGCATCTTCACCATGCTTGAGTCAGTTCCATTTAAGCCCAATACTTTTGCTCTGCCTTTCACTCTTCTCCTCTCTACCACACACTCATCTCGATGATACTTTTGAAATGACTTCACAACCTCTTATTTATACAAGACATTTGACTTTAGGATAATCATCCAAGTCGACATACATTACAGAGCAAATACATAAATACAACATGACTAATTACAAAAAGACTTCATGCGGATCAACACACTGTCAGCCACATAGATCTAGGACTTAAATCTTCTCTTAGGAGCACGCCATGCTTCATAGAACATCTTCAAGATCATCCGCAGGATGTGTAACTCATCCGGTCTGCTAGACTTAGGAAGAATGTCATCATCCAGAAGTAATTCTTCAATTACAAGCTCAATATTTAATGCGGACCACCAACATGAACTGGACATAATCTAAAGACCTCCACAAGCTTGCCTGAATCACCAAGAATACCCACACTACCTCTGCTTACTAAAATCATCCTCTCCTTCATCCGGAACCTCAAGAACACGGTCTATCATCACTGTCATATTGGAATAGATTCTTGTGGACCTCCAGACCATGAACCAATTGAGTTGTCAATTCACATTGACTTCCTAAACACTCCACCAAATCCCCAAAACAAGATATTGCATTTCCAGATCTCACCGGACCTATCTATGTCACTCTATCACCTCTAAACATCTGCCAAAACTAGTTTTACTTAAGTGTGTAGACACCCAAATTTGTCCCGAATTTGTCCATGTCTTGCAACACCTAGTCAAATACATCACTTAGACATCATGTAGCATTTTGTCTTAATCCCACTCTTAACCCCACTTATTCCATTAGCCAATTAATTAAATAAATTTTATTTATTTAATTAATTTCCACATCATATCTTATCTCATCCTATTCATTTAGCCAATTAATTAAATAAATTTTATTTATTTAATTAATATCCAACTCATATCCCAACTAATTCAAATATTTTATTTGAATTAAGTTCTCATCATAAGCCGACCTTCCAATTAATTAAATAAATTTTATTTATTTAATTAATTTATCTTATCATTTAGCCGACATGTGTGCCTCTTTTATTTAAAAAGATAAGTGGTACTACAGCCTTTTATTTAATATCTTTTATATGTAGTATTTTTTATGTACACAAGCACACATGAGCCCTATCCTTCATCCACTTGTCACATGACTACAACTCCCTTGAAGAGTGGGATAACCTAATCAATCCTAGCCATCCACATCAATCAATTAGCTTTTTAATCTCAGCCGTCCATTGAAACCAAGCCTTTTCTATAAATCAAACCCCTCACAAGCCATTAGCATGCATTGAGCCTCAAGTAATATTATTCTGCCAAATTATCATTAGCATGCATGGAGCTTCAAGTACCATTATTCTGTCAAAATATCATTAGAGCCTTTGCATCCTTCAACTATGATCCTCATATCATCTTCATCTTAATGTTATGCTGCAGAAGTGAGCAACCAACATTCCTCCAACAATAATCCTTCAAAATCTTGCATGCTCATGCGAGGTGGAGAAGAGCAATGGAGATAAATCGAGCATAGCATGGAGATCGGTTTGCATTTACATTTGTTATTTTGATTTTCATGTTGTCTTGTGCTTCATTGTGCATTGCTAGGGTTTTTATCATTGCTGGTTATTCAGTTGCCCTAATTTGCAATTTTACCCTAACTACATTTGGCACGCCCGGTGGGACTCACTTCGCTTGATCTTTTTTGCAGGTTTTTGTAGTAAAAGTTTGCATTCATATAACCCCCATTGTTGAGTTTTGCAGGTTTAATTAACTTTTTGTTGCAGATCTGCTACTTTTTGGACAAAACCCTAGGTTTTAAAGATTTCATCATATCTTCCAAACGGCTGTGAATTTTTCTACAAGATTTTAGCAGACGTTTGTCCATGATATAAGGAAGCTACAGCAGAACAATTTTGGGTTTATCGCGATTTTTGCAGGATTTATCATATTTTTATATTTTTTCATAAAATCATAATTTTGGGTGTAAATCAGCGAATTTTTCAGAAATTTTTACATTTCTGGAAAGCTCTCGAAATTCTAATAGGGGTCTATGTTTTGCAGATTTAATTTGGAGGTCGTTTCCTATGCGAAAATATCAGATCTTTGCCGACTGTACCATTTTCATAAATCCGCATTTCTGGGCGCAAATCAGGGAATTTTTCTGATTTCTTTACATTTTCGGAAAGCTCTCTAAAAATTAATGGGGGTCTCTTCTTTGATTTTTTAATTTTCGAATCAAAAATCTATCGAAATAATCAAATCTAATTCGGCTATGCATCTAAAATTACAATTTTCCTTGCCTGATGAGCCTATTTTTTATGCCTGCATTATAATATCATTTTTTTTATGTTGTAGGTGATCATAAGGAGCTGGAGCAACATTGACATCAACATCTACAACAATTTGGATAGCGAATTAACCAGGTGCAATCATTTCATTTCTCATCTTCTAATCATTGTTTGCAAACACATTTGGATTTTGGGCATAAAATGAACAATTGTTTGCTATCACACCATTGAAAAATTGGGCTAAAACAAACCATTGTCTTTCATCACATTTAGATTTAGATCTAAAACAAATAAGTGCTTGCATTGTCTTCCACACATTAAATTTCTAAGGTTAATGAAACCCATGCGAGTGTGACCAAGTAAATGTGTATGCTCTCTCCTCGCGTCCCAACACGAACTTGGAGATCAAAAACATTTACTTGTGTTGCTTTTGTTTACCCTTAGAGAGGCCTGCCTTGGTATCCACCCCAAGGGAACGACCTCAAGCGGTACTTTCATCCGGTCCGCTATAAAAATCAGAGGATAAGGCGAAAGCCAAGTCTAACCGGTATTAGCGCTCACCATACAGTGCTAACTCGAAAGGAGGTGTACCTTTGTGTATATTAAAACTCCTAGTAGGGTTAGTTAAAGTCTTAAGTGGCTTGCTGGATGCTCGTGGGGTGCCGGTCCCCCGGATTTTCACTAGAACCTCCTTGTGATAGTGGCCTTGCCTTGACTAGGACTTGTTGAATTATCTTCACGTGCTTGCTTAACCAACATCACATTATTCCAAACTAATAACTTGCTTATGTGTCTTGCGTGAGTGATTTATGTGTGTATATGCATAATCATTTGTTTGAATATTGCCACATCAAGCTATAAACACCCAAACACATAAAGACAAGTCATCCTACACATTCTTTCAATAACATTCAAACCCAATCACTTTCATCCCAAACATAGCCAAGTCATCCAAACAAGCCACATCATCATCCAAATCCCTAAACAAGCCCTTGCTAAAAGGACTTAAGACAAAACACTTGGTGACAACATGTCTACACTAGAGGACCTAGAAATCAAATTCCAAAGATTCCTCCAAAATCTTTATCAAAGATCACAACCCCTAAACCAAGATGCCATTAAAACATTACAATTCTTCATCCAAAGAGCTCAACCCCACGTAAGCCAATCACCTCAACTACAACACTCCATAGCCCAAGTCCAACACCTTTTAGCCACTAGTCAAGCTCGACAAGTACAACAATCCTTAGCCATTCACTATCAACCTAATCCACTTCATAGCCACATGTCATATCCATCCACTTCCTATCAACTTAATCCACTTATCCACCAAGTCAATGCCACATCAACCTATCAACCTCCACCTCAAGCCTATCTAATCCCTCATGCTGACATTCCGATGCACTACCAAGCCCATCCAAAAAGTAATCAAGTGATATCACAAGAACAACATGCAAGTCCCAATGGTCCTTTGTACATAAATCAAGCAAGTCCAAGTACACATTTTCAACAAGACCATCAAGCACCATTGATAGACCTAAGTCCACCTTTCCAACAAGAACAATATCCAAATCCCAATGGTCCCTTGTACATAAATCAAATGAGTCCAAGTTATCCTATGCAAGATCTAATAACCTTTGACAAGGGAGACACCAATCTAGAGTGGCCACCATCATGCAATCCCATGCTAACACATGAGCCAACAAGTCCTATCCCAACACCATCATGTGATCCCATTCCTAGTCCATTAATCCATCAACCTTCCAAACCACCAAGCCCTTCATCACCTTCATCACCATGTCATTCTAATCCGTCACCAAAGGATGCGGCTGAGAGAGTTTTACAAAGGATGCTTGAAACAAAACTCATTGAACTTCCTAAAGTCAAACCATGTGAAGAAAGTCCATATGATGAACATGATTATTGTGCATACCATAGGACCAAAGGCCATAATACAAATCAATGCCCAATATTTATCTCAATTGTTTACAAGGTGTACCTACCTATAATGGGAAATCATGCCACATCACCCTCATCTAGTCCAAATCCTAATCCACCCAGTCCAATTAGCCCTCAACCTAATCCTAATCATAAGCCTCCAACACCATCTACCCTTATCATCCATCCATTATATTGCCCATCCACTCATACCCTTGCGAAGGATGTGATCCATTGGCTACTAGCTAGGAATAAACTACCTCCATGTCAAACACCCATTCATGAGCCTACCAATGAACTTCCAAAGGTCATGTCCAATCCTATAATCTCATCATGTGGTTCACATATCCTTGAGCCTCTTCAAGAGGCTTCCATTAACATACCTAGCCCTTTAAGCCTATCATGTGACCTACAAGCCAACAAGTCTATTCAAGAGTCTCCAACCACAAGCCTAAGTCAAGAGCCATCATGCCTTCATGTTGATAACTATCAAGAGCCTATCAAGTCCACTCAAGAACCTTCCACTTTCATCCAAATCCAAGAGGTATGTCAAAGGTTTAATCCTAAGCATGTGGAAACATTAAGCCCTAGTCCAACTCAATATCAAATGCCTTCCATTCAACCCATCCATAACATTTACCTTCTTTATGATCAAGATGATACCTATGAAGAAGCTATCCATGAGCACCTTGATCCTATCCATAATCTTATATCTATCCATGAGCAAGATATCCAAATTGCTCCTAGTCATCCTCCATCTAGCCCTATCCATAATGAGAAAACATCCACTTGTCATGATGAGACACTTGTCCCCCAAGTAAACATAAAAGATCAAACAAATAACTTGGATCTTAGTGAACATAATGTTAATCAAGATCATAATGATCCTCCTTCTACATCCACCATCGATTCCACTTCACGTCCACCATCATGTCCACTTGGTCTTACCACTTTTGTCCATGAATGTTCTTCCTTAGGACAACAACAACCATTGTCCTCCATTTCAGCTTCTCCATCCAATAAAGAACTCAAGTCTAGTTCCCAAAACACATCTAGTCCCATAGTCAATAGTATCCTCCAAAACATGAACTACAAAGACAAAGGTCTAGGCCTTTATAAACAAGGTATTTTGGAGCCAAACCATGTCAAAATCCCTCCATGCTCATATGGCTTTGGATACACACCCCAAGGTAAACAAGGCCAAGATGTTGGTAATCCCTTCATGCATCCTAAACCTACCACTTTCCATCGTACCCCCCATCATCTACTCAAAACATATGTTTCCATTCCACCTCCATCATCCTATAAATGTCAAAAGCATGTGACCATACACCTTCCACCATCCACTTTGCCTCCACTTTTACCAACTCCAAATATCCCTCCATCCACCTTGCCACCGCTACTTCCAACACCTAACATACCTATTGTTCATAAGTATCCTTACATTCCTAATCATGGCCAACAAAAGCACACATCGTTTAAACATGAAGCTTCCATTCATTCCACCAACCCCACTTCCATCAAACCCATGGGATTCCAAAATAAACATTTGGATGCCTTTACTTATAAAGCCAAAAATCAAACTACAACTCCTAAGGACCCTAATGCCTTAGGGAATCAATGTGAAAAGTCTCTAAATCATCCATCTTCTAAGCAAAGTACATTCACAAAGCTATCCAAGCCCATACCTCCAAAAGCAAAGCCCAAAAGCAAAATGGTTTGGGTTCCTAAGCAAATAGCTAGCAAAGCAAATGAGGCATCCTTATCCACATCTCAAGAATCCCAATCACCTATCTCCATCCAAGAGCCTACTTCCATCCAAAACTTCCATTCCCTTCAAATATCCCACAAGCAAAGAAAAAGAACTAAAAATACTAAATCTATGTGGGTTCCTAAATCACTTCATCAACCATTTCTTAAGCAAACATCTCCATTGCTTCCTACACCACCATCCCATCAAAAGCTTCAATGTTTATCATGGTGTGTGCAACCATTGGTCATGGTTCCCTTCCACTCCGCAACACCTCCACATAACTATAACTCCCCATCCTTCATCCATTATCCTACATATCTTTCCCATCACCTTCCTATGGCCCATGCTTTGGCATGAACTTTCCATCCATCCTCATTCCATAAGCCTATATAAATCCACTATCCCCATCCATCTATCCTTGCATGAATATTGCATAATCCACATCCTAATCCATTGTCTACCTCATCCATCTTGCTTTCACACAATCCCTTATCAACATCTATGAGCATAACGACATGGTCCATGTGATGACATCCATCTCCAACGGGACTACCAACATCCATCGAACTAGACACTTGAGTCCCTCCTATCCATTACCATGGTGAAAACCTGGCAAACAGGCGCCATGTGTAATTGTCATCCCATCTAAAAAGCAAAAGAAGAAAAAAATAAATAAATAAAAACCAAAAAAGTAAAGATAAATCCCTTCGTCCAACGGTGAAAACCTGGCAAACCGGCGCCTTGGATAAGTACCATGATGAAAACCTGGCAAACAGGCGTCATGTGTAGGTTGATCTTCTATGTCACTTACACTTGGGGGCACATTGTCTCATCCAAACTATCTATCCCATTATATCATTTTCCATCTTATCATGTCCTATCTTGCCATATCCTATCCTACCATCATTAGCCATTACATCCATGCCTATCTTATTGAGCCCATTTATCCATCCTCCACCTTTTGATTTTGATGACGACATAGGGGCAAAATCTTGAAACATGCTTCAGATATCTCTTGATATACCTTATCCTTT
Organism: Cunninghamia lanceolata; assembly: GCA_027924645.1. Taxonomy (NCBI): domain Eukaryota; kingdom Viridiplantae; phylum Streptophyta; class Pinopsida; order Cupressales; family Cupressaceae; genus Cunninghamia; species Cunninghamia lanceolata. The sequence goes on along the minus strand of BSBN01000682.1, from coordinate 9,214,640 downwards.
TCCAACCAATCCATCATGTCATCCACCTATCATAAGCCTTGTCATCCAAATACAATCCATTGTGTCATCATATGGTCATGAACTTTTTCATGTAAAAATCCTAAGCATTACCACCTAGAATGGGGGCAAGTTCTTCCTATGCAACATAGCCTTTGAAAATCACATCCTAGCTCCCTTATGATCCATCCACTATGGCATATCCTTATCATAAGCTTTCCATCTTATAGCTTATCCCCATCCATTTATCATGAGCTTTCCACTATAGCCTACCTATTTGTTCATCATGAGGCATGCATCCATCCCTTTTATGGCCTATCTTTTTATCCATCCATATATCATGAGCCTTCCATCCCTTATTGCCCATCCTTTTATCCATCCAATCCCATTCATCCATCTTTGCACCTAGACTTGGTTTTCCCTTGTCATTGGTATCTAGTACAACAGCTACCTAAATTGTAAATCCATTGACATCCCAAAACATTTCAAAAACTACAAAAAAAAAAATCAAATATGTCAAAAAATCTAAAAAATCAACTATCCAACGAAAAATCCAAGCAATAAAACCAATCATCATCAATCCAAAACAATCCACTCCATCAACATTCAATCAAAATCAAATCATCATCATCATCAATTCTTCCTATCAATTACATTCATTCATCCGTTTCAATGAATCACTTCTTCCAATCATATCAATCCAATCAATCTAAGCAATGATCTTAAATCTAAGCCATACTAATCCATGTCAAGCAAGCCAATCAATCAAGGAACATTATCCAATCCAATCTACAGGTTTTTGATCCTAATCTTGTCATGAGCCAAATCAATCATCATCAATCATCATCAATGGGATATAGCGTTCCCACATCCTTGTGTTGATCTAGGGATATAGCTTTCCTGACAATGACAACACTATCTATTATCATCAACAAATCAAACAATCAATCATTGGTTTATGACTTGACAAGGGCAACACCTTGTTTATTTTACATCCTTTGAGCACACTGAGAACACTTGCTCCTGCTTAGATTGAGTGGACACTCTAATCATCACACCATCACTATCATCATTCTAAACAATTATCAGCATCAACACCAAAGCCAATCAACTCAATCACATCCAACTCCAATCAGAACAAATCCAATCACTTTAACAAATCAAAGGCAGCTCAATCCACCACATATCATCTCATCATCAACATTTCATTAATCAATTCAATCCATTTTCATCATCTCATCAATAAAACAATCAGAACTACATCTCATTTCCATCGTTAAGTGCCTTGATCCCGTGGATACAGGGTATGTAGGCAGTCTGGAGTATGAAGGAAGTGCCCAGATTCAGGCACAAGCGATTTTCCTCTTTCTTCTCTCATCATTTCTTCTATCATCTATCTTATACATCATCAATAAACAACTTCTTCCAATCAATCTATCAAAGCACATCAAATCAATCTAATCTTCATTTCATCATCTTCCAACCATTCCAAGCAATGATCCAAATGCAAGCCCATCCTTAATCCATACCAATCAAGTTAATCAATCAAAATAAGTTATCCAAACGCAATCAATGGTCTTGATCCTAGCCTTGTTGTAAGCCAAAGCAATCAGTCAATCAGCCAACCAACTCAGCAAACAACCTTGTGTTGATCTAGGGATATAGCTTTCCCCGCCATGACAACACTCTCAACTATCATCATCAATCAGCAATTAATCATTGGTTTACAGCTTGACAGGGGCAATACCTTGTTTGTTTTTGAATCATTTGTGCATGCTTGCTTGCTTGCTTGTGTGTGTTATCATTTTATCTTGCATCTGCATCATATCGGTATCAATCTAGCTAATATTCATATCTTGTATCTTGACAAGGTTGTATTACGCTGGGGCATGAGACACATCGTCACCCTGGTCCTTCTACCTTGGTGCATAATGTCTAGTGCTATATCAAACATCATGGTTGCTCACTTTCATTGCAGCATAACGCATCATCATTTCTTCTATCTATCCCCTTATCTTTCATAGTCTAAGCTATTTCTTTTCGAGAGCCTACCCGTGTTTGTCCAACCCGCCTATCCTCTCGAGGGGGCATCACCAACCTATCTTTCCATCATCATCATCATATCTTTTCATCATCACTATCCTTTTCCTCTATCCATACCATAGCTTCTTTGAAATGATGTTACTCAACATAAAGCTCATCATCTCGAACATCATCTCAAAGAGGGGCAAAATGTAGACACCCAAATTTGTCCCAAATTTGTCCATGTCTTGCAACACCTAGTCAAATACATCACTTAGACATCATGTAGCATTTTGTCTTAATCCCACTCTTAACCCCACTTATTCCATTAGCCAATTAATTAAATAAATTTTATTTATTTAATTAATTTCCACATCATATCTTATCTCATCCTATTCATTTAGCCAATTAATTAAATAAATTTTATTTATTTAATTAATATCCAACTCATATCACAACTAATTCAAATATTTTATTTGAATTAAGTTCTCATCATAAGCCGACCTTCCAATTAATTAAATAAATTTTATTTATTTAATTAATTTATCTTATCATTTAGCCGACATGTGTGCCTCTTTTATTTAAAAAGATAAGTGGTACTACAGCCTTTTATTTAATATCTTTTATATGTAGTATTTTTTATGTACACAAGCACACATGAGCCCTATCCTTCATCCACTTGTCACATGACTACAACTCCCTTGAAGAGTGGGATAACCTAATCAATCCTAGCCATCCACATCAATCAATTAGCTTTTTAATCTCAGCCGTCCATTGAAACCAAGCCTTTTCTATAAATCAAACCCCTCACAAGCCATTAGCATGCATTGAGCCTCAAGTAATATTATTCTGCCAAATTATCATTAGCATGCATGGAGCTTCAAGTACCATTATTCTGTCAAAATATCATTAGAGCCTTTGCATCCTTCAACTATGATCCTCATATCATCTTCATCTTAATGTTATGCTGCAGAAGTGAGCAACCAACATTCCTCCAACAATAATCCTTCAAAATCTTGCATGCTCATGCGAGGTGGAGAAGAGCAATGGAGATCAATCGAGCATAGCATGGAGATCGGTTTGCATTTACATTTGTTATTTTGATTTTCATGTTGTCTTGTGCTTCATTGTGCATTGCTAGGGTTTTTATCATTGCTGGTTATTCAGTTGCCCTAATTTGCAATTTTACCCTAACTACAAAGTGTCCATAACTTCTTCAGATCTTCATGCAGACCTCTAAAATCTTTACTGGATCATCTTAAGACACATATCTACAAACCCTTTGATGCACATCCTCTGATCTTCATCTTAGCTAGGATCTTTACCTCATTGCCTTCACTGTTCTTCTCTGTTCCTAATAGGACTAATTTTCTCAATACCCTTAGCATACAGCTCATCCAATCCTTCTCATCAATGCAACAGGAGTATGTTGACATCAATGACAACACTGGTTAGGCCCATACTTGCAACAATCTCCCCCTTTATCATTAATGGCAACATATGATGTGAAAAACTATTTTAACCATCAAGACAAGAACTTCTCCTCACTGACTGACATAACTCCCCCTATCAAGAACAACCATTCACATGTCTTCTCTTCTTTTACTGCTCCCCCTTTGATCAGCAACAACTTTTTGTTTTTCACATGTCTTCTCTCCCCCTTTGACATCAATGGCAAAGGGCACATACTTGCATCACTTCATAATCATACCAGCTACTCCCCCTAAGTAGCAGCATCCCAACATCAATCTGGACCATAAGATATGACTATGAGATCCACCGGACTGATGCACAATAGTGCGCCTTAATTCAGATCCAGAGGGGTAATAACCCCTAACTTCTCCCTGAGATACTCAAAAGAGTCCTTAGGTAGAGGTTTAGTAAAAATATTTGTAATCTAATCTTTGGAAGGTACAAACTCCAATCTGACTTCATTCTTGTTCACTTGCTCTCTCAACAAGTGAAACTTGATGGATATATGTTTTGTCTTTGAATGCAACACTAGATTTTTTGATATATTTATTGCACTTGAATTATCACAGAAGATTGTGATAGGTTCCTCATACTCCACTCTGATGTCTCTTAACATTTGCTTCATCCACATTACTTGAGTGCAACTACCTGCTGCTGCAATATATTCTGCTTCTGTAGTGGATAGAGCTATTGCCTCTTGTTTCTTGTTCAACCAAGAAACTAATCTTTTCCCCAAAAGGAATGCTCCACCACTGGTACTCTTCCGGTCATCCACATCTCCTACCCAATCTGCATCTGTATATGCATGAAGAGAGAAATTGTGATCTCTAGGATACCATAAACCATACTCAATTGTCCCTTTTAGATATCTAAAAATCCTCTTGATTGCCATGACATGAGATTATCTAGGATCAACTTGAAATCTAGCAACAAGACCAACAGCATTCATAATGTCAGGTCTAGTTTAAGTAAGATATAGTAGTCTTCCAATCATTGATCATGTACTTTTTCTGATCAGCCTTAGGAGAGTCATCATCTTTGCTCAATTTACATCCAGTTGCCATGGGAGTACTCATTGGTTTTGAGTCTTCCATCCCAAATTTCTTCAACAATTCTTTCACATATTTGGTCTGAGAAATGAAGATTCCTTTCTTTGTTTGAATGATTTGCAGACCCAAGAAGAAATTCATTTCCCCAAACATGGACATCTCAAATTCACTTTTCATTTGATTTGCAAAAGTTTTGCACATACTATCTCTTCCTCCAAAAATGATATCATCAACAAACACTTCAATAATTAAGATGTTTTCATGATCAATTTTGAAGTACAAGTTACTGTCAGTAGTACCTTTGTTGAAACCAATCTTCAAAAGATGCTTATCCAATCTTTCATACCATGCTCTTGGGGCTTGTTTGAGTCCATACAGTGCTTTCTTCAACTTGCAGACCATATCACCATGATTAGACAATTGAAATCCATCTGGTTGCTCAATGTAAACTTCTTCTTCCAAGTCACCATTCAGGAAGGTAGACTTGACATCCATATGATATACTTTGAAGTCCTTGAAGGTAGCAAAGGCAAGAAATAATCTGACTGCTTCAATTCTTGCCACCGAAGAAAAAGTTTCTTCAAAATCAACTCCTTCTACTTGAGAGTAACCCTTGCAGACCAATCTGACTTTGTTTCTGACTACTACACCATCTTCATTTAGTTTATTCTGAAAGACCCATTTGGTTACAATCACATTCTTATTTTTAGGTCTGGGAACAAGATCCCAAGTGTGATTTTTCTCAATTTGCATCAGCTCTTCCTTCATTGCTTTAGTCCAGCTTTCATCATTGCATGCTTCATTCATAGACTTTGGTTCAATCTTTGAAATCAGACAATACTCTTCTGAGTCTTGAGCAATCTTTCTTCTTGTCTGAACACCTTTGCTTTTGTCACCTATGATCTGATCTTCAGAGTGATTCATTCTTACATACCTAGGAATTTTGGGACTTCCTTGCACTTCTATTTCTTGAACAGGTTCATTCAAACTCATCTCTTCTTCCTGATTCTCGGGATCAGTCTGGATCTATATTTTAGAAGGGGCTTGGACTTTTTGAACCAAAACATCATTTTGATCATATTCATCATATTCATAAAACCTTGAGGGTTTTTCAATACCTTCATCAACCTTCACATTTGTACTTTCTATAATTTTTCTCAATCTCTTGTTATAACACCAGTATGCTTTGCTTTGAGTAGAATAATCCAAGAATATTCCTTCATCACTTCTACCATCAAATTTGCCTAGATCTTCATCTCTTTTAATGTAACATTTGCTACCAAAGACTCTAAATTACTTCATAGTGTGAGTGATGCCAAACCAGAGTTCATAAGTGGTCTTACCAATATTGCTTCTAATTTGTACTCGATTAAGAGTATAAACTGCAGTGCTTACAGCTTCTCTCCAGTAGATCTGAGGAATATTTGCTTCCATCATCATGGTTCTAGATGCTTCTTGGATGGTCCGATTCTTTCTCTCCACTACTCCATTCTGCTGTGGAGTCCTTGGAGCAGACAACTATCTTTTTATCCCATGTTTCTCACAAAATTCTATGAACTCACTGGATGTGAATTCTCCACCTCTATCAGACCTCAGCCATTTTATGTTCAATCCAGTTTCATTCTCTACCATAGCCTTGAATATTTTGAATTTCTCAAGAGCCTCTGATTTCTCTTTCAGAAAAGTCACCCACATCATCCAAGAGTGATCATCAATTAATAGCATGAAGTATCTATCACCTTGCACACTCCTGATTCTTGCTGGACCACACAGATCAATATGAACTAAGTCCAATAATCCTGTAGAAGACTGTTCCTTACTTTTGAATGAGATTCTGCTCTGCTTACCCAATTAACATTCTTTGCACAAACTATTAGTAGGTTTCACCAGTCTTGGAAGATCTCTTGCAGCCTGAGTGTTGCTTATCTTGATGATATTATCAAAATTCACATGACACATTCTCCTATGCCACAACCAACTCTGATCAATTTGAACAAATAAACAACTTTTACCAGTACCAACCAAGTGGAAGATATTACCTTTTGTTTGAGTACCAGATGCAATCTATGTTCTGGAACTTTCAAAGATCTTACATTTTCCATTTTTTAATAAGAGATCATAGCCTTTGTCCACCAACTGTCCAACATTGAGAAGATTGTGCTTCAGACCTTCAACATACAGTAGATTACTAGTTTTGTTCTTTCCATCAAAAGAAATAGTTCCTCTACCTTTGATTCTACTAGCAGAATTATCACCAAATTTTACCACTCCTCCTTCATATCTTTCCAAATCTATGAACTTATTTTTATCACCTGTCATATGGTGGGAGCATCCACTGTCAATAACCCAATTATCCTTTTCTTCAACTTGGGCAGCCAGAGCTCTTCCTACCATTTTATGATTGATAGATTCAGAGGGCATTGGATCTTCTTCCTTGATGGCAATAAACACCCAGTCACTTCTTGATTTGTTTCCTATCTCTGATTCATCATGTATTACTCCTTCATCATCATCATCTTCATGAACATAGTAACATTTCTTTTAGAATCTTGATCTGTTTGGATTAGCTCTTGAAAATCTTTCCAGACACCTTGAGGCAAAATGACCAATCTTGTTGCAATTAAAACATTTAAAAGGCAATTTCCCTTCATACTTATCAGATCCCCTTGGTAGTCTCTTTCCAATAAGGGCTTCAAGTTGGGTAGCTTCTGCTTCATCTTCTTCCATATTTTTTCTTTCTTTTTCATACCATGATAGTTCCTTTGAAGAGTTCTCTCCCAGATCAAACTTTTGTTTCCCTTTTCCAGAGGCACTAGATTTGAATGCAGATTCAGTCTTGGGGGTACATCTCCAAACTTGAACAATTCAAATGTAGCTAATTTACCAACCAATTGATCTCTTGTGATATTTGAAAAAGATCTAAATTCTTCAATAGCAGCAACCTTGTACTTGTAAGAATCAGGAAGGGATCTGAGAACTTTGGCAACAATCTCATCTTCATCCAAGATTCCACCAGCACATCTAATGCCACAAACAAGCTCATTTACTCTTGGCATAAATGTAGTAATATTTTCATCTTCTCTCATCTTCAGGTTTTTGAATTTTCCTTTCAAACTCTGCAGCTTGGCACATTTAACATACTTGTCTCCTTCATGCAGAAGTTCTAGTTTTTTCCAAATCTCATATGCAGTTTTTAGATCAATAACATTTGTCAGCTCTAAATCAGATAAGGCACTTAGTAGAGCTTCTTTAGTCCAGAGATTGTTTTCAGCATCTCTGATTTCATCTATGGAACTTGGACAATTCTATGGAGGAACATACTTCTTTGAAGCCATGATCCAATATTGCATTCCCATACATTGCAAGTGACATTCCATGTGACTTTTCCAAAGAGTGAAATTGGTTCCATCAAACCTCGGACTATCCTTCTTGTAGGATGACATACTGGATCTCCTCAAGCAGTTAAGCTCTTTTAGAGGAACTTAGCTCTGATACCAATTGTTAGATTTAGGACAAACAACTAAGAGGGGGGTGAATCAGTTGTCCAAAACTTTCTTTCAATTAATCACTTAAATCCTTCTTTTAATTCAGTAGCACAATACTAAATCAATCATGGAAACATAATGCAACAATTCAAGAGCAGAAACACATTAACACATATGATGCCAAGATTTTAACGTGGAAAACCCAATTAAGGGAAAAACCACGGGGTGACTAACCCAAGATTGTATTCTCTGTTAAAAGAATAAGAAGAACAAAATGGCATATGCCAATTAGGGTTCATTGCCCGAGCACACTGCTCACAAGAGGCCCACTGCCTACAGGAGACACACTATCTACAAAATAATAAATATTACATACTTGAACTGAAGAATAGCATCTTCACCATGCTTGAGTCAGTTCCTTTTAAGCCCAATACTTATGCTTTGCCTTTCGCTCTGCTCCTCTCTACCACACACTCATCTCGATGACACTTTTGAAATGACTTCACAACCTCTTATTTATAGAAGCCATTTGACTTTAGGATAATCATCCAAGTCAACATACATTACAAAGCAAATACATAAATACAACATGACTAATTACAAAAAGACTTCACGTGGATCAACACACTGTCGGCCACACAGATCTGGGACTTCAATCTTCTCTTAGGAGCACGCCATGCTTCATAGAACATCTTCAAGATCATCCGCAGGATGTGTAACTCATCTAGTCGGCCAAACTTAGGAAGAACATCATCATCTAGAAGTAATTATTCAATTACAAGCTCATTCTTTAATACGGACCACCAACACAAATTGGACACAATCCAAAGAACTCCACAAGCTTGCCTAAATCACCAAGAATATACACACTACTTCTGCTTACTGAAATCATCCTCTCCTTCATTCGGAACCTCAAGAATACAGTCTGTCATCACTGTCATATTGGAATAGATGCTTGTGGACCTCCAGACCAAGAACCAATTGAGTTTTCAATTCACATTGACTTCCTAAACACTCCACCAAATCTGCAGAACAAGATATTGCATTTCCAGATTTCACCGGACCTATCTGTGACAATCTGTCACCTCTGAATATCTGCCAGAACTAGTTTTACTTAAGTGGCCATAACTTCTTCAGATCTTCATGCGGACCTCTGAAATATTTACTGGATCATCTTAAGACACATATCTACAAACCCTTTGATGAGCATTCTCTGATTTGCATCTTAGTTGGGATCTTTACCTCATTGTCTTCATTGTTCTTCTCTATTCCTGATAGGACTAATTTTCTCAATATCCTCAACATACAGCTCATCCAATCCTTATCATCAATGCAATAGGAGTATGTTGACATCATTGACAACACTGGTTAGGCCCATACTTGCAACAAGAATGACACCGACAGAGAATGAAGAATTGAATAGATAGATACATGAGTTGTTGAGGAAAGGTTTGATCAGAGAAAGTTTCGGTCCTTGTGCAGTACCTGTAGTGTTAGCACCAAAGAAAGATGGAGAATGGAGAATGTGTACAGACTCTAGAGCAATAAATAAAATTGCAGTTAAGTATAGATTTCATTTACCTAGGATGGATGATATTATGGATTGTTTGAGTGGAGAAAAATATTTCACAAAGATAGATTTGAAGAGTGGATACAATCAGATAAGAATCAGAGAAGGAGATGAATGGAAGACTACTTTTAAGACAAATAAAGGGTTGTATGAGTGTTTAGTGATGCCTTTTGGATTGACAAATGCATCGAGTACTTTCATGATATTGATGAATGAAGTTTTGAAGAAATTCTTGGGTAAGTTTGTTATTGTATATTTGGATGACATTTTGATTTTTAGTAAGACAGAAGAAGAACATTTGTGGCACCTGAGACAAGTATTGTAGAGACTGAGAGAGGAGAAATTGTTGATAAACATCAAGAAATGTAGTTTCATGAAGGAAGAATTGGTATACTTGGGATTTGTGATTTCTATGGAAGGGTTGAAGATGGACCCTGAGAAAGAGCAATTGTTGAATGGCCTCCACCGAAGAGCATTGGAGAAGTCAGATCATTTCATGGATTAGCTAGTTTCTACCAGAAGTTCATCAAAAATTTTAGTTTAGTTTGTAACCCTATGACAGAGACAATGAGAGGTGACAGAAAAGACTTTAAGTGGACATCAAGAGCAGATAAAAGTTTCAAATTATTGAAGAAGAAGGTGACAAAGAAACCTATTTTGGAATTACCAGATTTCAATAAGGTATTTTGAGTAGATTGTGATGCAAGTGGGAATGCAATTGGAGCAGTGTTAAGTCAAGAAGGTAGACCTGTAGCATATTTCAATGAGAAGTTGAATGATGCAAGGAGAAGATATTTTGTTTATGATAAGGACTTCTATGCCATAATTCAAGCCTTGAAGAAGTGGACATTACTTGTTACCTAAGGAGTTTGTGTTGTATATAGATCATCAAGCTTTGCAATATTTGAATAGTCAAGGAAAGTTGATCCAGGGACATTTGAGATGGGTAGAGTTTATGCAGATTTACACTTTTGTATTGAAGCATAGGAGTATAAAATCAAACAAGGTTGCAAATGCATTAAGTAGGAGAAGGAATTTGCTAACAAAGATGAGAGTTGAAGTGTTGGGATTTGATGAATTGTAGAACATGTATGAAGAAGATCTTGATTTTGTAGAACCTTGGAAAGCATGTAAGGAACTTGTTGTGGCAGATAGGATTAAGTGGTTGGACTATTTCACTCAAGAAGATATGTTGTTCAAAGGAAATCAATTATGCATACCTAGAAGCTCAATGAGAGACAATTTGATCAAGGAGAAGCATAGTTGTGGATTGGCAGGACATTTTGGGATAGATAAGACAGTGGCTTTGGTAAGTGAGAACTACGTTTGGCCTCAGATACATAAGGATGTTAGGAAATTTGTGCAGAGTTGTAGAGTTTGTCAAGTTACAAAAGGGAGTAGTCAGAATACTGGATTGTATAAACCTTTGACAGTAACGGAGAAACCCTTGGAAGACATAAGTATGGATTTCATAATGGGATTGCCAAAGACACAAAGAGGACATGATTCAATATTTGTAGTGGTGGAAAGATTTTCAAAGATGGCACATTTCATACCTTGTAAGAAGACAACTGATGCAGTACATGTAGCTGACCTATTTTTCAAGGAGATTGTGAGATTGCATGGATTACCTAAGAGCATAATTTCAAACAGAGATACAAGATTTCTTGGATATTTTTGGAAGACACTTTGGAAGAAGATGAAGACAGACTTGAAGTTCAGTTCAGCATTTTATCCATAGAATGATGGACAAACAGAGGTAGTGAATAGGAGTTTGGGAAACTTGTTGAGATGTTTGGTTGGAGAAAAGGTAGGAAGTTAGGATTTGATTCTTTCATAGGCAGAGTTTGCATACAATAATTTAGTAAATAGGAGACCCGGAAGAACACCTTTTGAGATTGTTATTAGAGTAAACCCTAGAGGAGTAGCAGAGTTGAGAAATATCAATATGGAAGAAAAGACAAGTGCAGAAGTAGAGGAATTTGCAGACCACATGGAGACAGTGCATAATCAGGTTAAGAAGCATTTGGAGGAGATGAACAGTAAGTACAAGGAGAAAGCAGATGAGAAGAGGAGACATAAATATTTTTTAGTAGGAGATGAAGTGATGATATACTTAAGAAAATAATGATTTCTAGTTGGGACATATAATAAGTTGAAGATGAAGAAGTTTGGACCATGTAAGATACTCAGAAAATTTGATTTAGGAAATGCATATGAAGTGAAGCTATCAGAGACATTGAGTATATCACATATTTTCAACATTGTAGACTTATATCAGTATCAAGAATCAGAGTTCAATGATAGCATTGAAGAAGACTTGAAGAAGCAGTTACCACAACAAGCACCGGAGCAGATTGAAGACATCTTGGATGGCAGAGTTGGATGTAGCACCAGAGGAAGACAATACAAAGAATATCTTGTGAATTGGAAAGGTATACCGGAAGAAGACTCATCTTGGATTTCTTAGGCTGAGGTGGACCATTTTGGTTTTCCTCTAGCCCCAGCAAAGTGAGGGACTCACTTTTTTCAATAACATCAAATGTCTAATGCAAGAGCATCCCTAGTTCAAGAGCAATCTTGCATCAACCAAAAACATTTGCATTTTAGTTTGTTTGCATTTCAGTATGTTTCTTTTCATTTTCTAGTTCAGTTCAAGTAGTTCAGTCAGTAGCAGTTTTTGTATTTTGGTTTGCATTCTATCGTAGTTGCATTTCAGACCCTACAGAGTTGGACTTAACATCTAGACACATTCATGTACATCATATCCAAAAGTCAGATCATTTGGATCAGGTACCGATAAGATATCACTATCAAAAGATCAATTATTTTCTCATAACAGAGCATCCTGATAGTCTCAAACAATTAGCTAAAGGAGAAGACTTGCAGAGCATTTCATGACTTGCGAAACTAAATGACACATCATTCAATGTTGTTTGGATCGTGGTTGACCTTCCCTGAGATCCACACATCATTCCATTCATTTGCAGAGGAGTCTTATTCAAATAGGTCTGACCTATCTGGGTACACACATTATAGCTCTTCATTGGAGTTTGTGATCTTCCTTGGCCGACGCGGAGGAATCTTATGTTCTAGAGAAGATATAAAATGATGTAATAGATGCCTAGGAAAGTAGTTATCAAGTGATTTACATAGTGATACTTGATAGTTTAAATTTCTCGTGAAGGAGCTTCAAAGCTATATCTTGTGCATATTCTTCACATGTGTAATTAGGCATGTGAGCCCTAATTGTAAGCCTGCATGTTGTCAGTGAATTTGCATTTGAATTCTATGATGTATTGAATGATTGAATCTACATTTGCTTCATATCTTTGAGTTGTTTCCATTGTGTTTACTCTAGTTGCATAGCCTAGATAGTTCACTTTGTGGACCCTCCTAACCGTGACTGCACCACATTCATTATTTAATAATGTATTTATTTATTTTCCTATGTTGTATTTAATTTTGGTCATCCAGTTTTGTCATTTAGTGTGAGGTGGCATGTTGAGATGACATCCCACTTGGAAGATGACTTGGATGGACAAGTCAACACTTGAAAATGTAGGTGTCCCATTTGAGGTGGCACTAATATGCCATGTGTTGACATCTTGTGGCTTGTGTAAGAGGTTAGAACATATGACTGAATCTAAGACATGTAAGAGCTAGAAATAGAGATTCCTATGACAGGTGAAGACAAGTGTCATGAAGCATCTTTGCATGTGAGAAGGCAATCCTAGGTGTCCAAGTTTGACTATGACAAGTTGTAAGAGGAATATGCTATTATTAGTCAGTTATGATAGATTCTCTTACAACTGTAAGTGTTGTCATGTATGACAAATTCTATGACAGATGTAAGATGTGTAAGAGCATCTATCATAGTCTATTCTTGGATGGAGTGCCCCAACTTGCGAAAGTCAAACTTGTAAGTTATGACGGATGTAAGAGGGTCAAATGCATGCTGTACAAGTGTCCAAAGCATTGGAAAATGGATCATGAGGCCAAGTTGGACACCCACCTCTAGAAGCTTCCCATGTTGGCCTTGTAACTCTATAAATATAGATGCTTGGAGTAGTTTAAGTATGACTCATTTATAGTTACCGTTATGTTGCCAAAATTACTCTTGTATTTGATATTTGTGAACTCCTAAAAGAAATTACATTGCAAGTGTGTTGTAATCTTCTTTGGATTTGATAATAGATTGTGCGGGTTTTAGAGTGTGGGGTTTTTCACCTGAAAGGGGTTTCCCTGCATATATCTTGTGTTGTGAGCATTGTACTTGTTTTTGATGTATTGTTACCTTTTTGTTATGTACATCTTATAATCTATAACTATAAAGGATTAAAATTCACATAACTTTCCTCATTACATCAGTGTAGGAAGTGTGTTTCGTGTAACTTACTTCCTTTCATGGAGATGGAATGGGGATTGGATAAGGTTGTTTATTAATTTCCACACAAAAATACACCAACTTGCGCACTAGTCAATGTATAAAGGACAACCTAGTTGAAGTGGACCTAAAACATGAGGGAAAAGGGCATGGGTATGCAATTTTTACCATTAACATTTTTTCCCCACTTTGATGCTCATGCAAACTACTATTAGGATGCATATAAAAGTAAAACAAGTTGGAAAAATGAAAAGTAAATATTTAAACACTCAAAGAATATGGTTATGGACAACATTTATTGAACTCTCCTCATAATGAGTGCTCCATCAAAAACTTGTAAAACAAGAAAACATGCATTGAGTAGCATCTTTCACACATTTAAAATAGTAACTAACTATAATTTGGTTTAAAACTATTTTAAAAATAGTGAATGTAAAAAGGAGAAAGGTAAGAGATTTAACTAAGTAGAAAATTGTAAAGCTTTAACTAAGAAGAAAATTTTGATGATGCCAAAAGGTCTATTTTATTTCCCTTCATAATTCCTTCATGATGAGATTTTGTCTAATTTAACTATGGGATCAAATTAAGAAATTCAAATTTAAAATTTCAAGGTTCATATTTGCATGTGTGAAAGTGAGATGGACCAATTCTACACCTACAAATCTGAACCAAAATGATGAATGATGGAAATTGTGGATCATGTCTAGACTTTTGGGATTTTTATAGATGGAATGGAGCTTGGATAAGATCATTTACCAATTTCCACACAAAAATACACCAACTCGCAGACTAGTATTGATGTATAAAGGACAACATGGTTTCAAAGTGAACACAAAACATGAGAGAAAAGGGCATGGGTATACAATTTTTACCACTACATGTTGCCCCCACTTTGATGCTCATACAAACTACTATGAGGATGCATGTCAAAGTAAAAAATGTTTTCAACATAGAAAGTAAATATTTTAAACAATCAAAGGATACGAGTATGGTCAACAATTCTAAAACTCCCCTCACAAAGAGTGCTCCATCAAAAACCTATAAAATAGAAAAAAAACATGCAGCGAGTAGCATCTATCACACATTTTAAATAGACACTAGCTACAATTTGCTTAAAAACTATCTTTAAAAATAATGAAAGTAAAAAGGAGAAGGTAAGAGATTTTGTCTAACTAGAAAGTGGTAAAGCTTCTACTAAGAAGAAAAATGATAGGGCTTTGACTAAGCAGAAGATATAAAAATGCAAAAAGGTTATATACATCCCTTCAATGTGAGAATGATTATGAATATGTCACTATAAAACATAAGTCACAAAACAAATGTTAGTGACATATATGACCCCTCCAATTGATTGCAAACAAAGGATGCAATGAATTGGAGGTAAGGAGAAAATATATGATCATGATAAAAACATGTAAACATGATGAAGGGTATAATCAAATAATAATAATACAAGAAAATAGGCAAGATGAGATAATTAAAGCACTTGTAATGGGTAAAATAAGGTGCCTCCAAGGTTGTCCCTAATAAAGACAAATAATAAGATAATGATAGTGATTAATGCTAGATAAGAAATATGTAAGAACAAGTAAGATGTAAGAGATGTAAACATTATAAAGATCTAGCATGGAATCACAAGATATAAGTTCATGATAAGGATCATAACATGTACAAAATGTGAACATAAGATAAACATGAGATCATAATAGATAGGAGTGGTAATCACATGAAAACATGTAAATGTCATAAACATATAACATGTAAGAATCATAAGTGTTATATATGAGAAAGGTAAATGATGAGACTAGAATGCACACTAGATCAAACCCTCTTTCACAATAACATTCAAGGACAAGACTGAGCCAAATCACTACCAAATGGAGGAGGACTTAGCTATAGATCTTGTACTCAAGAGTGATATGGAAAGATCTGATTTAATCAAGCCTTTTTATCAAACCCTAGGTCAATGATGCACAAAAACCTAGTTATATGATGATCTAATTATAATAGAAGATGTACAACAAATCTCCAGAAACCAATTGTATAGGGAGGATCAGGAAGATGATAGAACCCATGTCTTGAAAGTAGAGATGTCAGAGGATTATTTCAAGAGTGCCCAAGTCCTGAAAGGTGGAATTTTTAGAAGTTGTAGACTAGAGAAATGTTGTAGAGACTACCTTGATGCTAGATCTGAAGTTTGTTGAGGTAGAAAGACTAGGGTGCTAGCACCCAAGTCTTGCATAGAGGAATATTCCCAAACTACTGTCAGATCCTGAAACCTTGATCCTTGCTCAGTTTTCTTGTACCTTCATATTTCCTAGATCTCGCACCTGTAACCTGCACATAAGAAGAAGAAAAGGGGTTTGGAGGTTATGGTGTTTAGGGACTTGTCTCAATCAAATCCTGGGATAGCATTCAAGCCTCCCAAAATTGTTTATAGATAAAGAGAGCATGCCCTTGCAGGGCAGAGGCTAAACACAAAATCAATATGATGAATCAAATGATGATGAACAACAATGATATCACCTATGTGATGAAATCCTTAGGAGGATGAATGCTCTTCAACTCATAAGGAGAGATAGATGATAACTTCAAACATGCAACAATACAAACAATAACAATACAAATATGCTCTAGAATCACAATGAGTGCTTTGAATGCTCTTTACTCCACTACTTCAAGTTGGCTATCTCTATCTAGGCTCATAATGAACTCAAAAACACACTTATATATGCTTTCCTACTAACATTTGTCAAATTAAACCAAAAGAGCCGACAAGGAGAAACATTTTTAAAGGTCTTAAGCCAAAATACAATTAAATTTTCCCTAACCAATCAACGAAGACTTAGGCATGGGTGATTTTTTTATGAGGCTCCTTTTTGGTCTAGGGTAAGATAAAATATGGCCCCTTTGTTCCCAATTTACATTGGTTTCAAGTAATTTTGCATCGGGATGAATATTTAGAATGTATAACATATTCACAGGGACCTAGGAGCTAAACAAGGAGGTAAAAAGACAAGTTTCCACTTTTTACTCCATAATATTTAGCCCCCACTTTAATGTGTGTATGATCTTACGATCAGTACATGCATTAAAGTATGGTCAAAGCACATCAAAAACTAGAGTGAAGATACACCCTAAGTTTGGAGAACCATTTCTAGTCCCCAAGCTTAGGCAAACATAAGAAAACACTTGACAGTAAAAAGGCATGCAATACATAGAGAAGGCATGAATGCAATCATGCAGTACACAAGGCATACACAAAGAGAAGACATGATTAAACAATTATATAAACCTAACTAGGGGATGGGGGAGCTCATCGCTATGTGTTGCCATCAAAATCACACAAAACACACAGCATGGGGGGAGATCATCGCTACACGCCGCCACCAAACACGCAACACACACAGCATGGGGGGAGCTCATCACTATGCACTGCCACTAAAACATGCAAGACATGTAAGGAAGACACACGGAATACACAAGTGCAATAGACTATGTCATCAACACACTATATGTCTTAAACACAGGCAATGGGGGGAGCTCATCGCTACATGCCTCCATCTAAGACATGCCAAACACACTTGACAATTGAGATACACTACCAAAATAGCCAAAGACATGCTTAAGAGTGAATAACTCAAGATCCAACCCCACCTCCGTAGAGGACTTTTTAAAAAGGATGTGCAACCACTCAAGGGAATACACAATCCCACCTTCCACAGAAGGGCTTTCCAAAACATACAACCCCACCTACATCACATAGACATCTTACGGTGAAAAGGAAGCATGTGCACAAAGTATACAACCCCACCTGCATCACGGAGATGCCTTACAATGAAAAGGAAGCATACGCAACACACAAAACAAAGTACACAACCCCACCTACATCACAGAGATGCCTTACGGTGAAAAGTAAGCATACGCAAACATGATTTATCACAATATATGCCCCCACCTTAAAGTGGTTGATCCCACTTGCTGGTAGCAATCACCTTTAAGGTAAATTCAAAAATACGCAAGGGAACAAGAGCTCTCACAAAGCCCATAACCCAAAGTGACATTTGCTTACGATCACTGATTGTTCCCAACAATCACAATAGAAACACATTAGTATTAAATGCTAACAATTAACAAAGTTTGTTTAGAAAATCTTAACTAAGATAACAACCAAATCATCTTGTGAACAATTGATACAGAAATAAGGAAACATACCACTTAATAAACCAAGGCTATACTTACAGGTTCAAAACTAAGTATAGTCATAAGGTCATACATCAAGTATCTCATAATTGAGTGTAGCTACAAGGTGAGATACAAAAACATTCCAAAGTGCTTAGAAGTAGATTTAGAGTATTGTAAAGGTTTGTTACAAAAATTTCAAAACACTACACATGATCGCATCACAACACAAAGTGATTCTACTAGTCAAGCGTTAATAACATATTAACCTCATCTTCATATATGGACTAGGTCCATTTTTGTTCTTGTTGTAGGGATGCACAGTCCTTATCAGTGTTTATTTGTTTTCATCATCCATCAACTAGTAGAGCCACAATTGCAACGGAAGAATGAAATCACGAAAAATGAGAGAGGAGATAAAAGTGACTTAGAGTCACAACGTGGGAAGATGCCCCCAAGACAACCTCCACAATGGTATGCCCCCAAGGCACCACACACAACAATTACAATAAGAGAGAGGAGAATAGAAGAATAGAGAAACAAATAGAAGAAGTATCACAATAGAGGTTGTATCCTTGTATCCTTGACCTTACAAGAGTATCAAGGGTCATCCAAGGAAACCTAAACAAACATTTAACACTACATGGGGGAAAACAACACAACAACATAAATGCCTAGCAGGAGTCCACCCTTGAGAGCAACTTGAAGAAGTGCTACATCTAGTGTGACTCAATGAGGGAGAAACACTTACCTGCTAATTGTTGTCCTTATTCACATCATCCTCTTCCCAATCTTGATCTTCATCTTTGTTTACCATCAAGGGTTCATGATTTTCCACATTCTTTGGCATTTCTGAATAGGAAGCTGATACAGTTTTGATTTTATGATTTTGAGATAGATAACTTTGCTCTTGAAGGTTTTCTCCCAATCCATGTAAGGATGGTAAAGGGGGAACCTTGGGAAAAATTCCCTTTCCTTTTGGTCAAGGTGATGTTGGAGTACCTTGAATCATGATCACTGGTTTGAAGCGAGGAGGCACATTAGGTGCCTCATACACAATGATTTTAGGAACATTAGTAAACTTATCCACTACCCCCTTAGTGGGTGGAATAAGTCTATTAATGATGATTGAATTAACTTTTTTTCACTTTGATTAAGCTCAAGATCCATCCCCAAAGGATTTAATGTGAGAGACCTTTTTTCATCCACCAATGCTTTGTCTTTTGAAGAGAGAGCATTGGAACGAAGGGAAGGTAAAGTGTTGTTAAGAGAATTGTTGATGATTGTATCTTTAGTGGTGTCCAAGGGTTTTGAACATGCAACCAAAGGAGAACTATCCATGGTCCTCACATCTTTAGAGATATCCAAGGTACATGGACATTCAACCAAAGGAGGAAGATCAGGGGTCTTGATTTCCTTAGTGATATCCAATGTACCTGAACATTAGATCAAATGTGGGAGATCCATAAGATGAGCCATATAATCCTCATGTATTACGTTATTAATAAAAGATTTAAGATTATTAGATGAATGCCCATTATCTATCCATGGACGATCCTTTGTAAGAGGAGGTTCTTCATTCACTAATGCTTCATCCTTTGAGGGGAGAGTACTAGAACGAAGGGAGGGTATGGAGATGTTTAGGGATGTTGCAATGATTTCATCCTCTCACACCAAAATTTCCTCATAAGTGGGAACACTTTTGGGAGAGGGATCCAAATCATGTGGTGAAATAGGCAAAACTAGGTCACCATCACATGTATTAGAGAGTAGATCCATGAAATTATCATGACTTGTAGTAGAAGTAAAAGAAGAACCATTGTGATCATCTTTCTCATGACTATTCATGGAGATGAACTTGATGAGATCTTCTAATATTGAAGGATGTATGCCCATGAGAGTTGTGAAGATATCAAAATCAAAGGATTTCATATATAGAACACGTAGATACATCAATATCATGCATGGATACTATGTGATCTAAAACATGAGGATGCATTTAGTGAATTTTACAAAATTTTAAAAGTCTATAATGTATGCAAACAAAGATTCCAAAGATGAATAATAAGAAGCATCCATAATGAAGTGAGAATGTGATATGGAATAGCAATGTATAATCAGATTTATACATTAATCAAGTATCACCAATACGAGAGACTTTTGTACACCAAGACACTAGTTTGAGGAAACTGGGTTTTTGAATCTTTTTGTAAAGATCAAAAACACACAAGTGTTACTACAAACCAAGTGATCTCAATGTTAAAGTGTTGTACACAAAGGAAAATATAGATCTCTTTAAGATTTCTTGCAAAATGTGAAAGAGAGAGTATCTTCTTATGTTGAAATACATAATGTGTAATTGCAAAATTATGAATTTTCAAACCAATGATATGAAATGATACAAAATTTTCAAATGGATAGTGAAAAATATGCTATAAATTAATGCAAGATCTGATTTGAATTATCAGCAAGATGCAAATGTTGAAAGCTACATGTTCACCAACATGTTATATATGAGAAAGGTGAATGATGAGACTAGCATGTACACTAGATCAAACCCTCTTTCACAATAACATTCAAGGACAAGATTGAGCCAAATCACTACCAAATGGAGGTGGACTTAGCTACATATCTTATACTTAGGAGTGCTATGGAAAGATCTGATTTAATCAAGCCTTTTTATCAAACCCTAGGTCAATGATGCACAAAACCCTAGTTCTATGATGATCTAATTATAACAGAAGATGTACAATAAATATCCAGAAACCAATTGTACGAGGAGGATCAGGAAGATGATATAACTTGTGTCCCGAAAGTAGAGATGTTAGAGGACTATTTCAAAATCACCCAAGTCTTGAAAGGTGGAATTTTCAAAAGCTGTAAACTAGAGAAATGCTATAAAGACTGTCGTGATGCTAGATCTAAAGTTTGTTGAGGTAGAAAGACTAGGGTGCTAGCACCCAAGTCTTGCATAGAGGAATATTCCTGAACTGTTGTCAGATCCTGAAACCCTGATCCTTGCTCAATCTTCCTGTACCTTCATATTTCCTGGATCTCACACCTATAACCTGCACACAAGAATAAGAAAAGGGGTTTGGGGGTTATGGTGTTTAGGGACTTGCCTCAGTCAAATCCCAGGATAGTATTCAAGCTTCCCAACACCATTGATAAATAAAGAGTGTGCCCTTGTAGGGTAGAGGCTAAACACAAAATCAAATGATGATGAACTGTGATGAAATCCTTAGGAGGATGAATGCTCTTTAACTCATAAATAGAGATAGATGATAACTTTAAACCTGCAACAATACATAATAACAATACATATCTGCTCTAGAATAACAATGAATTCTTTGAATGCTCTTTACTCCATTGCTTCAAGTCATCTATCTCTATTTAGGTTCATAATGAACTCAAAAACACACTTATAAATGCTTTCCCACTAACATTCGTCAAATTTTTAAAAAAAGAGCCGACAAAGAGAAAACTTTTTAAAGGTCTTATGCCGACATACAATTAAATTTGCACCGACCAATCAGGGAACACTTGGGCTTGAGTACCCAAGTCTTGAGGCTCCTTTTTGGTCTGGAGTAAGATAAAATATGGCCCCTTTGTTCCCAATTTACATTGGTTTCAGGTAATTTTGCATCAGGGTGAATATTTAGAATGTATAATGTATTCACAGGGACCTAGGAGCTAAACAAGGAGGTAAAAGACAAGTGTCCACTTTTTACTCCATAACAATAAGATGGAAGCATCATAAGTATGAGACTATAATATAGTCTACTAAAGGAAGACAACATTTTCAACCATAAGGAAGATGCTCCCAAGTGACAAAAAAGGCATAAGACATAATATAGGAAGTGAAATTAGAATAAGAGATGAATAACAAACATTGCATAAATAGAAGGCCAATGTGGAAGAACATGCAAGGAAGAATAAGCAAGGAGGATAAGAACACACATGGCATAAGTAAAATGTGATAAGTAGAAATGATACAAAATAAAGTGAAGAGAACAACACATGTTTGAAGCCACTTGTGTCAACATGCACCACTAAAGGTGTCTTTGCATCATCCATGTGCTAACTAGGAAATAAAAAACAACATAACATAAAGCCAAGAGTTGAAAACAAAAGCACAAAATGTGGCAAGTAGTAAAAGAGATATGTGAGGAAATATAACTAATGAATTCATCCCCATTGCATGTGTCTATAATATATTGATAAAATGTATTTTTGAAACTAACACCCCTCATGGGACTATCCACGTCATCATGTAATGTGACCCCATGAACAAAACATTTAAAGATGCCAAGTGTGATGTATTCTTTGAAAGAATTGGCTTATATGTTATATCATGTAATTGCTTATTTTTTCATGGGTAACCTGAACATTTAGTGTGATATGATCTATATTCTTAGATCAGTGGAAGAGTCTTCATCATGTAATGCCATTTGATTAGCCTCAACTTGTATCATCTATTTGTATACAAGATCTTAAAATTTATGTTTCAATATAATGCATCTATCCATAGAATGTAAATGCATTCAAGGATAAGAAAAAAATTATTTAATTATATGTGGTGTCATCTTAGAAATATCCGTTGGCTTAACTAAAGGTAAAGTAATAGGATTATGTTCCAAAATTTGTTCTAATACAACATGTGGAGGCTCCTCCAATGTAGTGAATTCTCTAAATCTCTTTGGTTTGATATGTACATCATAATCATCATTGGGTACATCCTCATTTCCCCCATTATCCAAATATTACAATGATGTCAATGAATGAGCATAAAGAGCAATGCTAGAAAGAGGATCTTCCATTAAAGTATGCTCATATTTACATAAACTAGCACATAAATCTAAAAATGAATTAAAAGGCTTGAAAAACACTTGTCCTTTGAAGAGTGGAAGTAAACCATCAATAAATATATGCTAACTCATCATACCATAATGTAAAACTCAAATTAGTATTCAAATCTTGAAATCTCATGATATAATCCATAATTGGCTCATGTTCTTCTTTATTGCATTGCAGAACTTATGCAATAGATGTCTTAGGTTAGCACTTCAATAAAAATGTTTCATGAAATTAGTAGATATCTCCTCAAAAATAGTGATAGAAGTGCAAGGTAGTGAATAAAAGAATGTAAATGCACCACTCAAACTTGTTGGAAATAATTTAGCAAGTAATTGATGCTCATGAAAATAAGTGAAGCATATAGTTTGGAAAGTCCTTAGATGAAGTAATAGATCACCTTTACCGTCATACTTTATAAAAAAAAGGTTCTACAAATTTGTGCTTGGTGAAGGATAAGTCAAAAGTCATATGCCAAAGGATTATGCAATATCTCACTAGTATCATCTTGTTTCTTAAATCTTTGCTCATTAGCATTGACACTCCTTTTTAGATAAACAATCCAACTAATGACAGAGCTCAAATAGGGTAAAATCTCAATTTCAACATGTCTCGTATCCATATGTGTATGCATGTAATGTGTGATAGTGAGGGAGGATTCGAAAGATGCATCAACTAGAGGCACACTATCTTCACATATACCAAGTAAAAATTATAAAAAGACCCCATGTTTCTTTTCATCCTCATGTTTCAAAGTCATGTGTCTATTCAATAGAATGTGTAGAATAATTTACTCCATAATCACTCAAAGATGCATTATAAGGAAGAAAAAAAGGATCCAAAGGAGAATCCTCATGGGCATTGTAGATGGCCTAAATATTTGTTCAGGATAAATGCACCTTGCAAGGCCACCAAGCATGGGAAGCCTTAAAGATGTGGGATATATCTATGAGTCAATATCTAGGATTTAAAGGCTAGCTCCTTATATATTCTAACTTAAACTTAATTAATGGGGAGAAAAGGGATAGGAATGCAAGAAAAGAAATTAAATGAAATGAAAAGGATCATGCCAAATAGATTTCCTCTTATAACCAAAACATAGCTTTGCAACTCACAATGCAATAGTCAAAAAAAAGAGAAACAAAACATATATGCATCGAATAAGTTCATACACACAAATAAGAGTCAGAACTTCAAGAATAATGACGTCTTATATTGATTCTTCAGATAGTTTTGAAAATCCATATATAATGTAATATCACTAATTCTTGACACATACATAGATGTTCCTCTTACTTGATTACAATTGAAGTAAGAAAATATATTACATATAAGACTAAAAATATCATCTATATAAAACATAATGTAAACTATAAAAAGGAACGTATGCCTCTCTCTCTATATATATATAGAAGAATACCCAACCCACAACAAAGACTTTCTCCTAAAAGTTAAAATTTGAAATCTAGAACCAATAGGAGGACAAACTCTATCAGTATGTTGCAAGGCAAGAAAGGACAAAATTTAAACATATCCTCAGACTTTAATGTCACTATGGTAGTTAGAGTACCTTGGAAATTACTAAAAGGTACTTGGCCTAGTGAATTCTTTCTTCCACTCTATATAGACCATTGTTGGGTAGGTGAACTGTCAAGTCATAAATGGCACAAGGGAAGTGGTTGTTGGGCATGAATGTTGCATGGTACTTGTAGGATGAAATTTGAAATGAATGAGCTCAAAATCCTACTAAAGGCATACCATGCAAGTGGAACTACTTTGAATTATTTAATAGAAACTATAGACATCAAAAATGGGTTGATGAACTCTATTGTTGTTGAAAATGTCCAAGAAATAGCCTTGATCCTCGTGAGCTATCAAATAAAATCCATCATGAAAAAATCAAATGGCTTGCACTACTCTAAGAGAAAGTAAGTCTACCTTTTTATTAGAAGTCTCTGGAGCATGCCACATGGCACTTGTTAAGGATCCCTAGTAACAAAAAAAACAAAAAGAATTGGAGGTGGGCCTTGTTATTAATAAAAGATTCTTAGCACAAAATAGGAAATGCGGGCCTAAAAACCACATGTGGATTAATAGTGGTGTCAACACTAAAAAATTTTCTATTGTATTTTGGATTCTTACACATCATTAGATGGAGGATGACATGACATGATCAGATGGCTTGTGTTTCTCAAACTTTGAGAACATATGTGTGAAGTATAAAAATTAGTTCTAATTAATCTATACATAATCAGATCAATCTTCTACTTAAAATTAGGATACGAATCATCGGTCTACCTTGTTATTGTCCCAAAAGGAAAATTATATCCCTTTTGTCACTATTGAAATGGAAAAAGATACAACTAAACTAACTAATTTAAGCAAATACATAGCCAGAAGAATTATTTTACAAAGTAGAGTACAAAAGTGAAAAAGTGGATCAAAGAAGAACCTTGCACCAAAGTACGAAAGTCATTGTCTAGGATGCCAGTGTGTAGCACAAGTGTATGCATAGTGTTGTCATCTGTATGATGTAGTATGACACAAATCCATATTTTCATTCTTCATGTAAGAATTTTCAATAATCCTCGAGTCGTTGGATTCCAAAAAGTGACCTACAAATGCATAGAATAGAGGAAAAGGGTTGGGATATAAAGGAATTTGCCTAAGTCAAACCGTGTTTTTGGTGTTTCCACCTCAACAATAGCCAGATTGATAAATGATAAAAAATGTGTGCTCTTGTATTCTATGTGTATCTATAATAGCGACGAGCATGTAAGCACCAAAATCACGCACAGCCTCCACAAGGACCCTTATGATGAGTCACAATCCTTGTCACATGCATGTAAGCATGAAATAATATCCTCTTAGCAGCAAGTCTCTTAGTGACGTGTCTTTTCTTCCTCGTGTTGTTTCCCCTTTGTCGTTTTCTCTCTCTTCACTTTCGACACTTTTCGACACTTTTTGGACACTTGTCGATTTGCATTTCCTGTGGTTGTGACCCTATTCCTAAGCCTTGTATGTGTCTTGTAGGTGAGTTTTCACCTTTCCCTAGTGTTTTTCATCCATTCCCACCCCTAGAGGCCTTCTAGAGGTCTTCCGTAGCCATCTCCCACTTTCATTTTTTAGTTTCACTCAACCAATCCAAATCTCCCCCTATTATTTCTAGATCTCCCCCAGGAGATCCTACTTTTGCAAGTGGAGATTTGGATTTTCACACATGACTGATCTATTTCTGGAGGCAAATCACCTCCTTTTCATCTCTTCTACCATCTCCCACCATGGAATTTCACCCAGGTGCCCTCCTCTGAGGGTTGCCCAAGGGTCACCCCTAGGTGACCCTAACTGGTAAAAGTTTATACCCATGGGTGATCCTATCATATTTTCAGCCACAAAAAAACTCGAGTTTCTAACTCAAAATAGCTCTGTTTTGGCCCATTTTTCTTCCTGTTTGCATGGATTTTCATGTCAAATATAGAGCTAACTATTTAATGCACCCACGCATGCATAATTATCTCTATTTTATCTTTAGTTAATAATTCATGCATTCCCATGTACTCCTCTTTCTTCACTTCTTCTTGAGTGATAAGCTTTTACTGGGTAGATCACTCCACTTTTAGCCCAAATCACTCTTGAGTCTTCTAAGTTAACTCTCCAATCAAATTGAGTTAACTCTTCTTCCTCTCTACCTCTCATCCCTTCTTCAAACCTATAAATACCCCTCACCTCTTCATTATTTTCCAAGTTGGAAAGTTGGAGTATGCTTTTCCCTTCTTCACAATCTTTTTTCAAGCTTCTTCACAGGCCTTTGAGCCACTTTCTTCATTTCTTTCTTTAGTTTTCCAAACCTTCAAAGATTTCATTGTTGCATAGCTTCAAGGCATTTCTAGGGGGGCAATTTCATTTGTGTACACAGCTCTTGCAATTTATTATTCTCCACATCAAGCATTCTCATGCTCATACAGGACATAGGAGCCTTTTTCTTTTATTCATTGTCTCATATAGCTTTCATACAAGCTTGTTACACATCCATACATTTCTCATATTGCAAGCCATAGTTAATCAACCTCACATTGAGCTCTTTTCAAAGCTTCAAAACTTCTTTTGCTTCCATTTTCCCCTTGGTGCCAAGAGGATCACCCTGCTGCTACAAGAGGATTCGAGGTTGCCACTACAAGGATATTTGAGGGTAGTGGAGGCTCACACATCTCCAAGTTCCTTCATGCTTTCTTTTATTTCATAGTAATTAGATAATCAAAACTTTGCTCTTGGGATAAGTAAATACATGTTGCTTTTTCCTTGATAGGCTAAGTAGATTTGCATTGTTAAATTAGTTTCCCTTTCCAAAGTTCATAGATTAAAATCAATTTCCTTTCTTAGATTAGATTGATCTACATATTTAGAAAACAAACAAAAACATAGAATACATTGCATTAGATAACTTCATCATAGCTTGCATACATTTTCTAATTCCTAGATAAAGAAAAAGCACTTTGATTTCCAAAAACATAGAAAAAGCACAAAAATAAGTTTTGCATTCATATAGGCTTACATTCATACAAAATCCAAAATAGAACAAAAACATTAGAAACATAGAAGGTTCGCAAACCCTTGGTCCCAACACAAGATCAAATATAGTCAAACATTGGTCAAAACCCTTGATTTCATCACAAGGTCAAATAATGTCAACTCAAAGTCAAGCTGTAGGTCACACAACCCTAAGTCAAAACCCTAGGTCAATTCAAGGTTAGCTTAAACAACCTATCTCTTGTCTCTGCTCATGAATGTGCCCTGGACTTAGAGGTGAGTGGGTGAGGGTATTCCTCGACAAGATAGAGGCAATCCACCCAAGACCACAACAAGACCAACTAGTCATTCAACAACAACAAGAAAGGTTTAGACAATTCCTGATACAACAAGCAATCATCCAACAACATGAACAATAGTTAAATATCAATGACAACAATAGCCAACCCACACAATGTTGGAATATTAGGAATCTAAACATGACAACAGTGACTATTCACCCTTCGGGTCATATATTTATCTTTATAACTATGGTCACAAAACACCACATCCACACAAGCGCACAACAACACAGGCCCCAAGACTGGCTGAGCCCTATCCATGAAGTCCATCTCTCCAACGAGCTAGACCACCCTCGTGTCTCACCTCCTGTTGAATGGATACTTCCATGAGAGCAAGAGTGACATGGCGATTCATCCCATGGCAAGGAGAGAGGGTCTGTGTGCACGCCAAATCTGACTCAACCGCCCCCGAGGCCACCGAGTCATGATTTTGAGCGTACATATTTTGGTGAACCTGATGTGAAGAGAAAAAAACTTTTGGTTGAGCTTTTTGTGTTTCATTGCAAGATCCCACTTTCATCATCATTCAACAAATCCTTTTATAATGGATTCTTTCACATTTTTTTGCATTTCACAATGTTTCATGCAAAAAGTCCAAGGGAATGTCCCCTCGAGTAAAATTACAAATTTAGAACAAATCCAAAGAGATCTTGACAACTTTGACCAAATCAAAACACAACAAATGAAGAATCAATCTAAGATCCATCAAGATGATCAACCCATAACAAGCCATAAAAAAATGGCCACTGAGATGGACAATGAAGTATGTTGTCAAAGGAAGAACTTACAAGAAGCTCATGAGGTACAAAAATCACTCCACATAGTACATCAAGATAAAAAGTCCACAACATGTGAAATGTCATCAAAAAGAACAACTAGGGTCACTCAAACACTAATGCAAAGCAATCCATCACAAGGTGGAAAAACTCAAAGAATGGACAAAGCCTCACTCACAAACCTTATAGAAAGTTTGGTCCAACGAATCGAGACCCTTGAGGCTAGGAGAGTTGAACAAAATTGCCAAAATAAAATTGAGGAAAAACCTAGGGCACATGGAAATCATTTCATTGACAATATCAAATCAAACCAGGGGCAAACACAAAATACCCCTCATCCAAACTTCCATGAAACATTGAGGCCTCCCTTGCCCTCACCATCCAACAAAAAAAGTCTCAATCAATTAGGTTGGAATCCTATGATGCAAAATCAACCACAAACAATCCCACCCAATCTTCAAAACATAAACATGACACCATCTAGTCATCCACATTTTTTAGGATATCAACAATCTAGCATACCGTTCAACAAATGCAATAAGCTCCACCTGAAGGGCTAATGTTTGGAAGAACAAAAGCCTCTACACATAACCCCCTCTTAGGAACATACCTTGAGTATTAAAAGAGCCTCTTGACTACAACATTCGTCAGGTCATACTACCACATCCTCTCCTTGAGCTCCCAAGATTTAAAGGAGAGGGTGATCCCAACTCTCATATCAAGGCTTACATCATGGTAGTGCAAGAACTCCTTCCTTGAGATGGGGTGGTAGAAAATATTTTTCCAAAGACTTTGGAGGGTATCGCTTTGGATTGGTACTATCGACTTCCAGAAGCATCAATCCACTCTTTTAGGCAACTCATTGATCAATTTGTGGTTTCCTTTGACATAAACAAAATGGTCAAGACATGAATACGATAACTTTTAACAATCAAACAAGAAGCCAATGAGTCAGTTGCACATTTTATCACATGATGGAGGAAAGTTCTCTATTCTTCAAATTTCACACCAAACATGGATCATAAGGAATTTGTGATCTCTTCTTACACACTCTCAACAATGATATACAAGAACAAGTCCAAAAACTCCCTTACAAATCATATGAAGAAGCACTTGAATGTGCCCTTAGAATTGACCAAGCCGCTATTGATAGCATAAGAAGGGAGTATGATTCCAGTGGAAGGTTGATAAACCATGATACAAATAACAAATCCTCGATAAATTATCAAGACATAGATGGGTCAAAAAACACTTCACCATCTAGAAACAATAATAATTGTGACTATGACAATCATACAAATTTGGGGAACCAAAATGTCAACAACTATCCCCTAAGAATCGATAATCATTCATACAACAATCGCCATAAACCTCAAGATCACAATCAGTATAAATATTGCTCATTTCACAAGAGAAGGGGGCATGAGATCAATTCATGTCAGGGGTACCATCACTTCATATCAAACCTCCCAAAACATCAACAAAAAGAATTCATGGACACATTCTCACAAGTTGAAGAACATAGTCCCAAAATCCATCAAAACACCTTTGATCAAAACACCTTGGGCATGGTGGAATTAGATAAAGATCAAGAAATTTGTGTCACCCAAGGACTAGAACAACTAGATGACACCTCCAACAATTCAATTTTTCCTCACATGCTAGATATTATCAAGAGTTCTCGTACACACAAGAATACTCTCCTCAAAGCTTTAGATCTAGTTCATCTAGTTCAAAACATTCCAAGTGAAGAGTGTTTTTCTTCAACATTTGATTTTGAAAAGTTATCCTCAAACAATAACATAGCTAAACAGGGTGATCTTCCCCTCCATCTGATAGTCCAAGTTCAAGACTATTCCATTAAACGTGTAATGATCGATGATGGGTCTGCAATAAGCATAGTCTCTTTCTCTCTTCTTCAAAGAATGGGTTATGATGAAACTCAAATCACAAAACAAAATTTCATCCTTAGAATTCATAATAATCCAAACATTCAAACCATGGGTAAGGTCAATATTCAAATTGCATTGGGTCCCAAAACCCTCTCAACTGAATTTTATGTCATCAATGAAGAAACCACTTACAACATGATCCTAGGAAGACCTTGGATCCATAGGATGAGGGCCATTCTCTCCACCCTATTTCAAGAAATACACTTCTCGCACATGGGACAAACCCACGTCATCAAATGAGATCCTGATCCTTTCAACCTTTATAGAGTTGAACAAGTCAAAATGAAGGGAAAGACCATGGAAACCACTAGTGACCTAAAAATTAACACTTTTGAAAAAGGAGAGACATAAAAACAAATTGCAAACATAGCCAAAACCTTAAAATGTATAGAAAAGGGGGCAATAGGAGAATTCCCCTTAGATCCCCACTCAAAAAAGTATTATGCTCCATTCAACTTAGTGTCCATTCCAATCAATCCAAATAAAAACATTCATATGATGGAAATCATGACTAAAGAAGAAGAACCAAAACCCTCACAGAAACTAGGAGATTCAGCACCAAACTCATTTGCCCCTCAAAATTTCAAAACAAACAATGAAACAATATAAGAACAGAAAATGATAAAGATAGTGGGCAAATCATCAAACAATGAAACATGCAAGTACATGAAACTCCTCACTGAATACAAAGACATTTTTACACCAAGTCTTCGAGTGTCCTTGCAAAAACTTCAAGCAAAGTTCAGACCAAATTGGATAGGTCCAGACATAGTTAAGGAAGATATCAAAAATGGAGCTACCGCTTGTGCATTATGGAAGGAGAAGAGTTTAACATCTCAAAATGTTGCATGAAAGCCCTTAAAAACACAAAAAAAATCAAATATTCCAAAAGTACAAAAAATTACAAAAAATAAAAAATGTCAAAAAGAATTTGTTTCTTGCATTTCAATATCATTATGTTCTTCTTGCATTATAGTGAACTCACTCTTATATTATTTTTATTTCAGTAAGGAGTCTAAAGGTTACCTAGGTATATGCACGATCCTTTTAGGTCCTGAGATTCCCTGTTTTCACAATCATCATTCTCCCCCTTCATTCCCAATTATTCTAATCAAAGCTTAGCTCTTAGCTTTACACTGATCCCAGTCTTAATGAGCCAAGATGCTAGGTCTAAGAAAATTCAGTATTCAAACCTACAATGTTCAAAGGAAGCTTGTGAGAAGACATTCCCAATTCTTCTCTAGTAGAAAAGAAGTCCAACTAGACCATGAAAACTTTTGGTGGCACTCAGCCCCTTATCTTCCTTGGCCAAAAATGTCAAGAGGATCAAAAATCTAAAGGAAGCAATCAAAAATACGTGTGAATACAAAAATGAGTGATCAAAATAAGAGTATTGAGAAAAGTAAAGATTGAGAGATCAAGCTATTACATATCCAAAGTTCCAAAATAATTCATTTCATAAAAGTCAAAAAAATCCCAAAAAAAGAGAAAATCAAGTGAGGCATTCTAGAAAATACAAAAAAAAGAGAAAATACAAATAAAGAGAGTTACAAAAATAAAGAGTGAAAGAGAGAAGATTGATGAATGTCTATACGCTTGGGTGGAGATCAGTCTAAGCTCAAAGCCTCAAGGGTGACATTCTACCAGAGAAAATAAAAGAGAAAGGTACAAAGCACACACATGCACTAGCTGAGCAAAGCTGAGAGTCTAGTAGACTTTAGGATCATTTTCTATGTAGGGACCCTAGTTCTTTCCCATTTATCCTTTACCCCGGATCTATCTTGCTTGCCATCTATGATCTAAGTCTAGAGAACATCAATAAAATTTGTTACTTACCTAAGATGAAAGCTTGTTAGATTGTCTTATCTAGATAAGGATCAATATTTAGCCTTTAGCAAAGCCCAAAATTAGAAGCACTCCATTTCACTCCCACTCCCCACTTGGGTTCTAAAATCCTATCTCACAGACTTGAATAGGTCTCCTATACTAGAAAAACCTGCAATCCCCTAGATTGAAAATCATATTAAAGAGCAATCATGTTGTTTGTTCCATAATGCATTCATACCAAAATCAGAAAAGAGATACAAAGCAATAAAGTCAATGTCATAACTCATGGCATTCATAAAACTTAGAATATAGTACTTTGCATTTCATATTTGTGAATCACACCCAAACACATTGCATGTCATTGATATCATAAAAAGATAAAAACAAATTGCATCATCCATATGTGATCATCTTAGGTATGCATTCTCATAAGAAGAATAAAATCTCTGGCCAACCATATGCACAAGATAGAAAGTGAAGTACAAGATTTTGACTAAAGCTATGTATGGATCTCATCAAATCAGGTCTTATAACAATAGGTATAAAACAATGTCTGAGCATAAGTCACTCCAACAAGTCAAACAAGCAAAATTGTGTAATCAAGTACACAAGTCTCCCCATGCAAGGGGGCAAAGGTAGAAATCTCTTCAATGTAGGTCTCTCAAAGACCTCAAATAACATCAAGACCAAACCTTCACAAGATCTTTAGAAAAACCATAAAAGTTGGAAAAATCGTAAAAAAACTAAAATAATCGTAAAACATAAAAAATCCCTAAAAATCAAATATGTTCTACAAAATCTGCAATAAAAGGAGAAATTCTTCTCCTCTCTAGCTTAGCATGTGTTCTATTTCTTTTATGCATCTCTCATGCATTTGTTTTGTGTGCATTCATTCCTATTGGTCTCACCGACAAAGGCAAACAACTAGTCGAGCTCAAACAATCTATGGTATGTTCATCATTTTAGTTTTCATTACTTGTGATATATTTAGATGCCAGACTAATGCTAGTTATTGTAGGTACAATTTCTAGAAAATTGACAACAGGTAAGGCCTAGTTCAGGAATGGTACCTACCTTTCATGTAGACTACCGTCCCTGAGGGAGAAAATATGTAAGCACCAAAATCATGCACAACCTCCATGAGGACCCCTATGATGAGTCACAATCCTTGTCACATACATGTAAGTGTGAAATAACATCCTCTCAGCAGTAAGTCTCTTGGTGATGTGTCTTTTCTTCCTCCTAGTTTTGTTTCCCCTTTTGTTTTATCTCTCTTCGCTTTCGATACTTTTTTTACACTTGTCGATTTGTGTTTCATGTGCTTGCAACCCTGTTCCTAATCCTTGCATGAGTCTTGTAGGTGAGTTTTCACCTTTCCCCAATGTTTTTCATCCATTCCCACCCCTATATGCCTTCTAGAGGTCTTCCCTATCCATCTCTTGCTTTCAATTTTCAATTTCACTCAACCAATCCAAATCTCCCACTATTATTTCCATATCTCCCCTGGGAGATCCTAATTTTGCAAGTGGAGATTTGGATTTTCACACATGACTGACCTATTTCTAGAGGTAGATCCCCTCCTTTTCATCTCTTCTACCATCTCCCACCATGGACTTTCACCTAGGCGCCCTCCTCTGAGGGTCGCCCATGGGTCACCCCTGGGCAACCCTGACTAGTGAAAGTGGAGACCCATGAACAACCCTATCATATTTTCAGCCACGGAAAAACTCAAGTTTCTAACTCAAAATAGCTTCGTTTTCATCCATTTTTCTTCCTATTTGCATGGATTTCTGTGCCAAATATAAAGCTAACTATTTCATACACCCACACATGCATAATTATCTCTATTTCATCTTTAGTTAATAATTCATGTATTCCCATCCACTCCTCTTTCTTCACTTCTTCGTGAGTGATAAGCTTTTATTGGGTAGATCACTCCAATTTGAGTCCAAATTACTCTTAATTCTTCTAAGTTAACTCTCCAATCAAATTGAGTTAACTCTTCTTCCTCTCTACCTCTCATCCCTTCTTCAAGCCTATAAATACCCCTCACCTCTTCATTATTTTCCAAGTTGGAAAGTTGGAGTATGCTTTTCCCTTTTTCACAAGCTTTTTTCAAGCTTCTTCATAGGCCTTTGAGCCTCTTTCTTTATTTCTTTATTTAGTTTTCCAAAGCTTCAAATATTTCATTGTTGCATGGCTTCAAGACATTTCTATGGGAGGCAATTTCATTTGTGCACATAGCTATTGCAAGTTATTGCTGTCCACATCAAGCATTCTCATGCTCATACAAGACATAAGAGCCTTTTGCTTTTATTCGTTGTCTCATATAGCTTTCATACAAACTCATTATGCATCCATACGCTGTTCATATCACAAGCCACAGTGCTCATCAAGCTCACATTGATCTCTTTTCAAAGCTTCAAAGCTTCTTTTGCTTCCATTTTCTCCTTGTTGCCAAGAGGATCACCTTGCTGCTACAAGAGGATTTGAGGTTGCCATTACAAGGATATCTGAGGGTAATGGAGGCTCACACATCTCTAGGTTCCTTCATGCTTTTTTTCATTTCATAGTAATTACATAATCAAAACTTTTCTCTTGGGATAAGTAAATACATGTTGCTTTTCTCTTGATAGGCTAAGTAGATTTGCATTGTTAAATTAGTTTCCCTTTCCAAAGTTCATATATTAAAAGCAATTTCCTTTCTTAGATTAGATTGATCTACATATTTAGAAAACAAACAAAAACATAGAATACATTGCATTAGATAACTTCATCATAGCTTGCATACATTTTCTAATTCCTAGATAAAGAAAAAGCACTTTTGATTTCCAAAAACATAGAAAAAGCACAAAAAGAAGTTTTTCATTCATATAGGCTTTCATTCATACAAAATCTAAAAAAGAACAAAAACATTAGAAACATAGAAGGTTCGCAAACCCTTGGTCCCAACACAAGGTCAACTATAGTCAAACATTGGACAAAACCCTTGATTTCATCACAAGGTCAAACAAAGTCAACGCAAAGTCAAACCTTAGGTCACACAAACCCTAAGTCAAAACCCTAGGTCAAGTCAAGGTTAGCTTAAACCACCTATCTCTTGTATCAGCTCATGAATGTGCCCTAGACTTAGAGCTGAGTGGGTGAGGGCAGTCCTCGACAAGATAGAGGAGATCCACCCAAGACCACAGCAAGACCAACTAGTCATTCAACAATAGCAAGAGAGATTTAGACAATTCCTAATACAACAAGAAATCATCTAACAACATAAATGACAATTAAACATCAACGAGAACAATAGCCAACCCACACAACTATGGAATATTAGGAATCCAAACAGGAGAACTGAGACTAGTGACCCTTCAGGTCATATAGTGATCTTTACAACTACAGTCACAGAACACCACATCCACACAAGTGTACAACAACACAGGCCCCAAGACTGGTCGAACCGTCTCCGCAAAGTCTAGCTCTCCAACGAGCCAGACCACCCCCGTGTCTCACCTCCTCTCAACTGGCTACTTCCACGAGATCGAGAG
Organism: Cunninghamia lanceolata; assembly: GCA_027924645.1. NCBI lineage: Eukaryota > Viridiplantae > Streptophyta > Pinopsida > Cupressales > Cupressaceae > Cunninghamia > Cunninghamia lanceolata. Next base: position 9,178,659 of record BSBN01000682.1, on the reverse strand, counting down.
TGATGTGGCAATTTGCCCAGTGGCAAGGAGAGAGGGTCTATGTGTGTGCCAAAGCCAACTCAACCACTCCTAAGACCATCGAGTCATGATTTTGAGTGTATAGAGCAATGACAAGTTATAAATGTAATATAAAAATATATTAGATCCTACTCAATGACTTCGAGAAGATTTATGCAATATCCCTATATGTAAGAGATAAAATGGGAGATGCGTGTGTTTAACCCATGATAGATGTACAATAATATTTAACATGATTGTAAATGATCAAAGCACAAACAACAAGAACTATTGAAACTTTATCACCTCGTAGTGAAGAGGTGGAATCTACTCAGCAGGTAGAAATTCCAATGGGAATCCTTGGGAGTCTGTTGAGCTCCAATGGAAAGAGCATGATAGATCTTGATAATCAACTTCAATAATGTTGCAACTTCAATATTTGTAGAGATTTGTTCATGAAAGTAAAATTTATCTCTATTTTGGCAGAGCTTCACTATGAAAAAGAATCAATCCTTTGCAATAACAAATCTACTTGCTTATATAGAGAGAGAGGAAGAGTGAAAAATTAAGGCAAAGAGTCATTTGGGCGTGGATAAGAATGCTGAAAATCATGGTGAATCATGCAAGTTAAAAGGTGACTTCTAAAAATGATCTAAAGATTGACAAAGGCTATTAGGATGCCTACACATGGCACAAACATCCATGCTTAGCACTAGAGTCTTAACAAATGTAGTTCTTAAAAGGTCTGATCAACTTAGGATAACACCAGGATTTAGGCACTTTTACCATTTCTAGATATGGTAAGTGAAAAGGGCCAAAGCAACACAAAGGTACCTCTCGTGGGTCGAGGGTAAGGCTAAGGCTAGAAATGATGCTAAAACACATTAGAGGCGTGGTCACTAAAGTGAGTACAAAAGATAGCGTGAAATTGTGGATGAGCAAAATTTACAACGTTACATTTAGCCCCCACTTTAGTGAACATATGACACTATGTGCATATGCATGCTAAAGTATAGGGAATAAAGTACTAAAAGTAAATAAGAATGAGAAGGATACCCAAAAGGATATTGTAGAGGATGTAGATTGTTGTCAAGTGAGAGTTTGAAGCCCCCGGCTTAGGAATCTACAATACACAGTGTTAGTTACAGCATCCTGCAAAACCATTTGTCAGATAAGTAAAATCATCCTGCAAGGCAAAAAGGAAAATGTTAGTTCAAAAATTTATAAGGGGAATAAGATGGGAAAGTGATCTAGAGTGAAAAATGAGGGTAGATGTGTGCCCCTTGTTTCTACTTGCTCATTTGAATGTAGAAACAGGGTAGAAATCTACCACGTTGATTTTCTTGAAAATTGATAAAAAGGCCTTCGGTAGGGTCATTAATTAAAACAACACCGAGTCAAAAAGTGTACCATGAAATGGAGGGCAGAACTAGGATTCCAACACAATGAATGGTGCAAGAATCAGAGTTCACAGGCCTAATTCATGAGAGTTTTTATGACGGGTGCTTCATAAAATGGTGAAAATTTTGAAAATTTACTATAAATAGTAATTTTGATTTTGATTTTTACTATTCATTTGTAAATTCAAATTTTAGAAAATTGAGAGGATTTTAAAGCATCTTAGAGCAAAAACATGCCTCATAAACGAGCCTATCAAGCACCTCGATTGAACGCATTGAGGACAAGTGTGGAGCAGGGTGTTGCGGTCTATGAGGTAAGTTCAAATTTTAATTCTACATTTATTTATTGTATCTTTTTTGTGTCAAAAGGGACATCGGAGCACTGGCATCTAGTAGGCGTGCCAGTGTTCGAGGGACTCATAGACATCTTTAGGACTCACCAATGTCCAGAAGGGGCACTGGGGTCTGAAAAAGGCACCAACATCCTAGGGTGCTAGTTTCTTATAAGTTTCACACAAAACTAAAGTTTGTTAATCCTAGTTTTGATTTCAGATGACAAGGAACTGATGAAATTTTGTTGGTGGAATTGCAGAGTTGTCTGATGTAGCGAACTCACTTGCTCAATTTAAGTTATCTCCCAAAAACAACTAGTACTTTTTTAAAGTAATAATAATAATTACAATGGAATACTATAACCATGCAAAGTATAACAGTTCAACAAAACTTGCAAATATAATTGTTCAATTAAACTTGTAGAAAATTTCATTCTTCTTTGAATCCAAAACAATAATCAATGATTAAATGGATTCAACATCTGTACCGTGCTGATAGATTTTATAATTTTTCATAAAAGAATATACATTTCAATCTCTCAGGTAGCTATCTGAGTACTTCTCAATACATAGATGAATTACTTTGTTTTTCACTTCAGATATCTATCAGATTACAATAAGATAATAATATAAACTAATTTAACTCTTAGAGGCACAATATTTTGGCAACATGATCTACATGAGGGAGAGCATCACCAGAGTGATTATCCACCCAACCATGAAGATTTTGCTTCCCTAATATTCCTATAACTAGTAGAACTTGACCCGTCACGAGAAAATAGATTATAAGGAGTATGTTGAATTGTTATCAATGATGTTAAAGAAAGGATGAGTTGTGTCAAATTGTTGAGATTGTTTGCATTATTGTCATTGATGTCAAAGGATGATGTCTCCGTCTTTGTGTATCTCTATGAAAGTATTTGATGACAAAGGTTTGCCATTGATGAGACTGCATTGAGATAAGGAGATTAATTGGATTGGAGACCATTGCAGGTTGTTTGTCTGAATTGAAGACTTCATCTTGTTAATGACCCAAATGAGTATTCATAGTTTCATTTTTGTGAGGTTTGGACAAAAATTGGCTATTATAGCCAGTCAGAGATTTCTTCAGTTTGTGAACTGACTAGTTCGCCGGTTTCATTTTTTGCCAATTCACCGACAACAAAGAAAGGGGAAATGCTTTCGTTGAAGACTTGGAAGAGATAAAATGTGTTAAGTCTTGGCAAAAGGTTATTTTGTGAGTTACAAAGTTTGCCAGTTCACCGATTTGGCGATTTGCCAATAGAGGCATGGAGAAAGGTATTTGAAGTGAGAAGTCCTATGATATCAACAAAGTATTTGTTTTGCGAACTTGTTCACAAGTTTGATTTTTTTTCAATTTGCCAACTAGCCAATAGAGGCTTGAGAAGGCAAGCCTATAATGACATCTTTTGAAAAGCTTAAGTCTTCAGAAGTTCGAGAGTCCTATTTTTCATTGATTTACTGACAAAGAAGAAGGAGGAATTGAAAAAGAATGTTTGAAGTGCAAGGATTTTGTTGTTGGGAAAGTTGGTGTTTTGCCAACTTATTCGCAAGTTAGTCTTTTCACCGATTCGCCGACTAGGTGACAAAAGGCACAAAGGAATGTGTTATCACGTGAAATTGCACTTTGCTTGGAAGTTGTCCAAGAATTCCAATGACACAATAGCACTAATCTCAAGGTATGGGACCTTGCAGATGAGCCTCCAGAGAAGGTTGGTTCTTCTTTCTAAGCTTAAGGCTTAGAGAATTGAACTAAATCTAATGTTGCTCATAGGGAAAAGGGGAAGAAAATATTGAAATTAAAAGGGGGAGGTGATGCACCAGATTTATAAGGTGTTTTAATTGTGTCTGAATTAACACAACAATGACTTCAAGACTGTAAAAAGCTCACACAAGCTACATAGAGGTTCGACAGAGAACTAAAGCCAAGAAAGGGGTTGTTTTACCCACAATACCAGTATCTAATTCTCAAATAAACACAAAATAAAACTTTGGAGAGAGGGGAAATAACAATCTATATTAGTCATGAAGGCTAGAAAGCCATTACAAAATAGAGCAATTTGTAGCAGGAGAAATAGATACAAAATAACCAATTACACTCATTGGTGAACCAGACCAAAAGACATCAAAGGCCTAGCTGCAGGCACAATGCATCAAATTCTACTGGTTCTTGCAATCATGTTACAAGATCTATGATGACAAATTGTCCAACATAACAGCCCAGGACAATAGCTAACAACAACCCTTTTACATCTTTGATTCGTGTATATATAGCATTTCAAATCCATCACAGCAGTAGATGCTAAATTCTAGTCAACAAATTGTGCACATGCCCACGATGCAATAAAATCAGACTCAGAGGCCCTACACACAAAGGATGATGGCCATGCTCTGTGAATTCTACAAAATTGCAGAGGAGATTGCCTGCACGCATGGGTACTAGGCACATTTATGAGAGAAGGTCCAAAATACCTCCAAGTACCTACAAATCCATTTTGCTTCTTCATTGTACAGGCGTATTGAAGAATTCCATTATTTCAACTGCCTGTAATTGACTTTGTCTTACGAAATTGAATGTTGGGTACCTTCATCATGTGATAATGGCATGATTATAGGGAATTGTTTACAAGCCTTTACAACACTTTAAAGTGTTGTACCCCCAAAATCTGCCATTGGCACCACTGAGCTCTTCATTGGTGGATTTTTCTTGGGTCTAACTCCTTTGCCATTTGATTTTTACTTCAGTTGACGAAATCTCCCTCCTGAGAACCATTCAGGCCCTTATGTTGCCTTATCAGTGAAATTTCATTTTTTCAAACGTGTTAGCAAGTCTGCCCTTTTGTTGTCCCACCAACTAACCGGCATGCACCACTTTTCTACCTTATCGGTGAATTTTGCTTTTTAGAACCTTTATCATTTTTCCTCATCAACAAAAACTTAGTTTCACAAACTATCTCCCTTGTCGGTTCTGATTCTTCCATTTTGCCTTTATCAAGAAACCTTGTCTTTTTCAAACTTGGCTTGTGTTTTACCTCTTTTTGCCTTATCGACAAAGTCTCACATTCACAAACTTTTCTTGCCTTTGCTTTTGCCTTATCAGTGAAAACCTCCTTTTGTGAAATATCTCTTTTGGATCCTTTTACCTTATTAGTGATTTTTGCATTTCATGAACTTGTCAGCAAGTTCATCCTTTTGCCGATTTCCCGACTAGCCAAGCTTTATCACCTTTTTCGCCTTATCGACAAATTTTACTTTTCGTGAACCTCCCTTTCCTTAGCCAATTTTTTTTATCTTTGCCTCCCTTTACCCTTTATCTTCTCTTTCCTTCAGTCAGGGAATCGCCCTATCAGCAAACCTTCAAAAACCCGAACCATGCAATGAGTTTAGATTTCCTCTGATCTTCCAATGGAGCCTTTGCTTTTCTTTTTCCCCCAGCCACTTTTCCTTTTTTATCGGTAATTCCTTACTTTCTCAAACTCTACCTGTCCTTGCCTCTTTTTACCTTATTAGAAAAAAACACATTTCACGAACTTGCCCTATTGGGAATCCTCTGCCTCTTTCTCCTTTGTCAACAAATTCAAATTTTCTCGAACTAATGTCTTCAGTCTTTTCTCTGCTTTTGGTTCTCCTATCACCTTATCGACAAAGATTCAAGTTTTTGAACTACTTAGCAAGTTAGACATCTTGCCGATTTGCCAATAGCCCTTTGACCTTCGTGCCTTAGCCTCTCTTTGAACTTTAATGAAGGGATCCCTGCCTGCTTAGCCTTTTAGTTAGCGAAATGCCAGTCAGCAAAACCATCAATCAGCAAACTATGAAGTTCATGAACCAACACTTTGCCAATGGAATGTGCACCCCTTTCATTCTTTCCCTTCACCTTGCACTATTTTTCCCTAGCTGATTCACCCCTTAGTTAGCAAACCGGCAAATCGGCGAACTTTCAAACCTACGAACCAAAGGTTCACCAAACTAAAATTTTGCCAACTAAGGGAAAAAAAAGGGCAAAAAACTTGGAATTTTCTGGGGATTTTTTTTGGGTTTTTTGCTAAGGGAAGATTCTTCCATTTCAGGTGTCCCAGATCAGATATTTTTTATGGAAGAAGGGATTTTTTTGGTTATTTTGGCCTAGGCAAAAATAAGACAACATAATGTTAGTTCGCACTTTGGTGTTTTGTCGATAAAGGCAAAGCGAGATGAAGTTAAAGGCTGAGGTTCTTAAAATTGAGAATTTGCTGATAACGAAGGAAACATGCTGAAGTTCATAAAAGTGGATTCTTGTTGATAATGTGTTTAAAGAGATAGTTCTTAAAAGGGAAAATTTATCGATAAGCTGATAAAAGGCATAAAAGAAAAAGGTTCATGAAAAGTAACATTTGCTGATAAGGGTCATTGTGACTAGAGTTTGGAAAAGTATGCTTTTGTTGATAGAGGCAACAAAGGTGTTCAAAGAGATGGTTCGTAAAATGAATATTTTTCCGCTAGAGAAGGAAGGTGCCCTAGTTCGAAAAAGGGAGATTTCACCAACAAAGGGCGATAAAGACCAAGTTTGTAAAAGATACTTTTTGCAGATAAAAGTGACAAAAGGCTAAGTTCGTAATAATGCATTTTTGTCGATAAAGGGGATAAAGGCCAAGACTAAGGAAGGTACATTTTGCCAATAACTATTTTAGAGCCCGAAGTCTGTATTATTTGTAGAATGTACATAGTGTCCATTATTTTAGACATTGCGAATGTTGAGGCAATGGTTCCATTCTACAATCATTCTACTATTTTGCAATAGTTAAATTGATTGTTATCTATATGGTTAAGAGGACAATTTAGATCCATAATCGATCAGTTGTTGGGCAAATGTTTAAACTGATTGATGCAATTACGCAACTACTCTATCAATTTTTAGTTTTCTAAAATAGTTTTAGTTTTGTAACAAGTTGTGGTTGTGCAACTACTTCTCACAAAAATATAAAAAATAGATGCTTGCAGAAGTAGGGGTTGATGCGTGAATGCTGCAGGGTGTATGCTAGAGAGAAATTAGACTGTGTTAATAAGAACACAACATACAGAGAGCATTCAAGGCATGCAATGAGAGGGTAGGAGTTTTTGTTAAAGTGAGTACAGAATGCAAAGAGCATAGAGAGAAGAGAAAGTTGTGTTAATGAGTACATGAGTGTGGGTGAGATTGTATAATAATTGAAAGGGTGCATTTCAGGTTAGTGAAGAACCAGTGTCTACATATCGAAATTTGTAAGGATTCAGGGGTTGGTGCCTCATTGTATTGGGTTGGTGCTTAATTAGGTGTATAGTGTGCCTAAAGGTTAGAGCCTCAAAAAATTGTCTTGGGTGTCAATGTACCTATAAGTTGGTGCTTACAAAACATCTGTAAAATATCTTATTGTGAGGTTGGATTTGAGTAGTAGACTCAAGCAACATTCTCACTGTGGTTTTTCCCTTTTAGGGTTTTCCACGTATATCTAGTGTTTCCTTGTGTGTATGTGATTTATGTGTGCATTTAATTCTTGACTACTGATTTCATTTTAAAGTTTTTAACATACACTGATTCACCCCCCCTTCTTAGTGTATTAGTGTTCTTTCAACAATTGGTATCAGATCCAAAGGTTCCTTGAAGAAAGTTTAATCACTTAAGGAAGATCTGGTCTCAAGAACACTATGGCAGGACATGAGGGTTCTTCTTCAAATAAAGCACCATTATTTTATGGATCCAATTATGCTTTCTGGAACATTAGAATGGAGACTTACCTAACCTCTCTTGGATTTGATGTATGGTAATCTATTTTAGATGGCTACACACCACCAACATCTACTCCCACTACAACTGATAAGAAAGATTGTGAAAACAATGCCAAAGCAAAGAATGATATACTATGTGGTCTACCTAATATAGAATTTGTAAAAGTCGTGCATTGTAAATCTACCAAAGACGTATGGGATAAGCTACACAAAATCTATGAGGGTGATGATAAAGTGAAGAAAGCAAAATTACAAACTCATAGAGGTAAATTTGAGTCTTTGAAGATAAACGATGATGAGAATATTGCAGCCTACATGCTCAGCGTAGATGAGATAGTGAATACAATTAGAGGTTTCTGAGAAGACATTGAAGATGAAGTAGTTGTAAAGAAGGTTCTGAGGTCTCTCCCACAGAGGTATGACTCTAAAGCCTCTACAATTGAGGAAACAAAAGATCTGGATAAGTTTTTTATGGATGAATTATTTGGGTCACTCACTGCATATGAGATGAGAAGTGAGAATACTAGTTCAACAAAGAAAGAAGCAATGTTATTCAAGACTTCCAAAGCCAAGGAGATTGAAGAAGATTCGGAACAAAGTACCAATTCAAATGAAGAAGAAAATTGTGTCAGAAACTTAAAGAAGGGCTATGGAAAATACAAAGGTAAGCTACCTTTCAAATGTTTTAATTGTGGAAAAAATTGGTCACTTTGCCCCTAAATGTCCCTTAGGTGAAAATCAAAAGGGAGATAGTTCTAGGAGTCAAGAAGTTTCAAAATATAAAAGGAGAAACTTTAATAAGAAGAAAAAAAGTCTCTATGTAGACAAAGAAATTAGTTCTTCAGATGATTGTTCTTCTGCAAGTGAAGATTATGAAACTTCCTTCATGGTTGTTGAAATCAAAGAAGATGAAAATAATCCTATAGAAGATTGTTGTGAAGACTCTGATGAGGAAGAAGAGGGTGAAGTTGATTTGGAAGGTGAATTGATTTCTACTCTAGATGATCTAAAGTATGAAAGAAAACAAATTGAAAAATACAAGTTAAGGATTGAAGAATCTGATAAAATTGTAGATCTGAAACTGTAGTTAGCAAAGTCTAAAAGAATAGAAGAGGTAACTAGTTTGGATTTGAAGAACAAACTAGAAGAGTGTTAAAAATTAGAGGTTGAAGTTGTCTCACTGAAGAAGGAAGCAGTTCATACTGATGTTTACATTTTTAACAGAGGTTAGTTAAGAGTTAATTATGATAAGAATCCATATGAATTATGGAAAGGCAGACCTACATCTATGAAATATTTTAGAATATTTGGAAATAGATGTTTTATAAAAAAGGATGATGATACCTTGAATAAATTTGAGACAAGGTCTGATGAGGGAATATTTCTTGGTTATTCAACTACAAGAAAAGCCTATAAATGGCACAATAAAAGGTTGCAAAAGATAGTTGAAAGTATGAATGTTAGAGTGGATGAAGACTTCTCTCAGTTGTCACATAGAAATGACTTGTATTCAAAAGTTCCTATTTATGAAGAAGATGAAGAAGTTGCAAAAGAAAAGTCACAAGAGGAGAGTGATGCTGATGAAGAAGAACAACCAAAATCTACTCCAAAGGCTCCACCCAAGTATGTCAAATGAGATCATTCTGAGAATCAAATTCTTGGAAATAAAATTGATGATGTCATGACAAGGAGAAAGCTAAAGCTAGCACAACAAGAATAGGTAAACTATTCTTTATCAAGTCTAAAATAGAACCCAAATCTTATGAAGAAGCTAGTAAGGATGAAATCTAGATTAAGGCCATGAAAGAACTTAGTCAAATAGAGAAAAAATAGACTTAAAATGTCATCGACACAAAATGGGTGTTTAGAAATAAACTGAATTAATGGACATAACAAGAAACAAATCTAGATTAGTCTACAAGGGCTATGCTCAGGTTGAGGGCATAGATTTTGATGAGACATTTGCACATGTGGCTAGGCTTGAATCCATTGGAATGTTTCTTGTATATTCAGTTTATAAACACTTCAAGGTGTACTAGATGGATGTGAAATGTACATTTCTCAATGGCTATTTGGATGAAGAAGTTTATATAGAGCAACCTGAAGGATTCTAGGTGACTAAAAACAAAGACTATGTGTGCAAATTGAAGAAGGCACTATATGGTCTACAACAAGCTCCTCAGGCTTGGTACTCTATGATGGACAAATATCTTCAACAACAAGGCTATAAGAAAGGTATAACTGCTAGCAATCTGTATTTTAAAACTGAAGGTAATCATATACTAATTGTTATCATTTATGTTGATGATATAATATTTGGTGGAGATAGTGACCAAATGTGTAGAGAGTTTGTTGACACTATGTAGAAAGAGTTTGAGATGTCAATGTTAGGATAATTAGTAGTTTTCCTTGGTTTACAAGTCAATCAATTAGATACAGGAATTTTCAGTTCTCAAACCAAGTATGTGAAGGAAATTCTGAAGAAATTAAAGATGGAAGATTGCAAGCCAGTAAGTACACCTATGGTCACTAGATGTAGGCTCAGCAAAGATGATGAATCTGCTTTAGCAAATCAAACTTTGTATAGATCCATGATTGGAAGTCTCTTGTATCTCACGACAACAAGGCCTAATATCATGCAAGTTGTTTGCATGGTACTAGATTTCAAGTTGCTCCTAAGGAAACACATGTCAAAGCTATGAAGAGGATATTTAGATACTTGAAGAGTACATTAGATTATGGTCTATGGTATCCTATTGGTGATGACTTCACTTTGATTGCATACACAGATGCAGATTGGGCTAGTTGTGTGGATGATAGAAAGAGCACTAGTGGTGGTGCATTCTTTCTAGGAGATAGATTGGTAGTTTAGTTAAGTAAGAAACAAGAGTTAATCTCTTTGTCAACAACTGAAGCTAAATATATAGCCACCGTATCTTGTTGTACTCAGGTGTTATGGATGAAACAAACTCTATAAGTGTTATGAAGTAAAAAGTAACCTCATGCCTTTTTACCTCCTCATTTAGCCCCTAGGTCCCCTCATTTACATTATGCAAGCTTAATACTTATCCTGGAGCAATTTCCCTCGAAACCCATGTCGAATGGAACTTAGGGGCCCACTCTAAATGTTAATCAAGACCAAAAAAGGGCCTTGGGACTTGGGCACCCATGCCCAAGTCCAGGCTGATTTGCTGGGATCCAAATTTAAATGTGTCAACATACGACCTTTAAAAAGGTTTCCTTCTGTAGGCCTTTACAATTTAAATTATGAATGTTAGCGGGAAAGCATATATAAGTGATTTTATGACTTCATTTTACACCTAGATGGATATTGCAAACTTGTGATATTGAGCTAAGGGATTTCAAGGCTTTCATTGTGTTGCAAGAGCAGAATTGTGTTGTTATTGTGTTTGTTTGTTGCAGACTTGGCTTCATCAATCCATCTCCTCATGATTTGAAGGATCTTCATCTCCATGAGGGCTTCACCTCTAAGGTGACATCTACTTGTGTTTTCAATCAATTTTTTTCATCATTTCTTTGGCCTCTGCCCTCCATTGGGTACGCACTCTATCTAACAATGGTGTTGGAAGACTTGAATGTCATTCTGGGGCTTGACTGAGGCAAGCTCCTAAACACCGCAACCCCCAAACCCCTCTCTTTGTGATTGCAGGTTGTAGGTGTAGGATTTGGAGAAGTGCAGGTGCAGAGAAGCAATTCAAATGATAAGGATTTAGGATCTGAAATAAACTTACTGATATTTTACCCTGCTAGACTAGGGCACTCGCCATGTAGTCCTCCTGATAGGATTTATCCCGAACTCAGGAGCTGGATATCATCTGACACTGTAACTGTTCCAAATCTATAGAAAAAGTGCTCTATCAGACTTGGGCGCCCGCCCTGTAGTCTACAAAGTCTTCAATTCCAGAAATCCAACTTGTGGTAAGTTTCTAATCCTTCCTGAGTGCCTTCCTATCTGGTTATCTATAGCATTTTGTTCATATGTACCTGATTTCATTATAATTATGGTTTGAGGCTTATTCAATCTAGGGTTTGAAAAATCTCTCAATCTAATCTATCTTTCCATATCATTCTTGAGTACGCAAACCTATAGCTGAGTCCTCTTTCATCTGTAGTGACTTGGCTTGGTTGTTGCCCTTGAATGTTAGTGTGAAAGGAGGGTTTGATTTGATAGATCTTAACACTATCCACCATCTTCCCACTTTTAATACATAACACTCCCATCAATCAAGGAGATGGCATGTGCTTTTATTTCCTAATTTACCTAAATAAATAATATTAATTGCTTAAGTAAACTTAATATAATTCACAATAAATAAATAATTAAACCAACATGGCATTATCCTATCTCAATCCCATCATCACCCATCCATAGAAATTGGCCTCGGTCCCTAGATCTCCCATTTGCCTCCATGGATCAAATTTACAAATGCAAAATTGACTTGGGTCATTTCTGCAGTCAGGGATTTGAACCTCAAACTTTTAAAATTAAAAAAAAAAAAGTTTAAACCCTTGCTAACATTTCACTAGTTGTTTTAAGCTAACGTAATATTTGTGTTGATTTGTGTGCTATGTTATATTTTAAGACATTCATTTATTCATTTGAAATCATGTTGGGTCCAACCTAGAAGAGATATAAGAATAATTAAAGAACATTTTCATGAGAGCATTACATGGCAACATTTATCAAACCATGAATCATCCTAGACATCCCTACATGCTTGCTTGTTGTCTTCAATCTTAGTTCATAATCATTGAGTCATCCCTCCTAGGGCTCTGGTTGAGGATAACATGACTCTCATGATTCAACACATTCCCCTAAGGTGTTTGTAAATACTGCTAGTTCCATACTACGATTCAAACATCAGAAGGTCAAGGCAAATATATTCTACCAGTTCATTCATGTGAGTGCTGGTTTAGGTTTGCATGCTAGTTTACTTCTACAAACATGGAGATTAGGTCCACAAGCTCGCATTTAAACCATAACAAAGCATATCTAGTTTATAGGTTCCAAAGTTGTCATCTAATTAAACTCTAAAGTTCCAAGATAGTGACAAATTGATTCTTAACATCTTCATCATCATTTCCATCTCTCCAAAATTTAAATAAATACTACATTTAAATCATTTAAATTTAATATTTAATTTAAACATCAATCTCAACTGTTATATCTAAATTGATTAGTTATTAATTATTTCCTTATCTAATTAACCTAAATATTTATGTGAGGTATAATATTTTCCTTACAAATATTTGATACCACTAGCAAAGTATATAGTTTTTGTAATTAGTTTGTTGTTCATATAGTCTTCTCTATATAATTTTATACCATACAGATCTTCTAATTTACTTTATAATATTATTTACTTATTCTTATCTAGACGCTCTCAAAACTCAATTCTTAGTAACCTTTTTAGTTACTTTATTATAATCAACATTCCTCAGTACCCAAAAAAATAATCAAAAAAATAAAAAAAATCAAATAAATAAAAAATAAAATAAAACCGAATTGGTGAAAAATATCATAGTGGAACCCAGCACGATAAGGGAAAAGATGTAAAATAAATCATATAGCATTGCACGTTCTTAATACCTTTTGTCTCGCGGCCCACAAATATATCACAACTTACAATCGAAGATAATTCCTAAGCTATCGTGAGTTGGTTCGATGGCTTTTCTTAAGACGGGGTCAAAATCTTATCAACAAATTAACTAATGATTTTAATACATTTAAAATATGATATAATTTAAGATAGTTTTATGATTCATTATTATAGCATGAGCTTGCCCAACAATCCCTAGGGGGAATTGAGCATGAGTTTCATTGTGATAACTTTCCATCTTTACCGCTAACCATGCCAACTAGAGTAGCTGATTCTAAACCTATTAATATTATTAGATAATTGTTATTTTCCTTAAATTTAATTTAGGCTAATCAAGTATAATGTATAGACATAAGTACAAATTAATCTAGATTAATAATTTACAGTTATGGATGTGATAATTCATAATTTAATGTTATTTTAGGTAAGTAAATGTAACAGTGATAAGGGTGCTTAGATCTAGACTTGATGAAGAATAAATCTCATATGGCACTTGAAATTGACTTATCTCAAGACTAAAAATATAACATCTCTATTAGTGTTTCACCTTGGACTCTATGTAAGATTTGTCTACTACGCCCTTAATATTGGTGTACATAGGGTTATGAATAGTCGGCTTGTGGCTATCTTAACTCCTAATTAAGTCATGTTATCATTATTATATTATTATTTAGTTAGTTAGGTCGGCCTAGGGCTTATATAGAGGTGTGTCTATTCAGCCTAAGCATAATTAGGTATATATAGGAGGATGTGAGTCTTATTTCATCATCATATTTTGAAGTGTGTTCTCATTGGAGATATTTGGAGGTTTGCCCCCTCAAAGTGGCATGTTATTCTCAGTTATTATCAAGTATTTGCAGCATATTTCATATCATCTTCTTCTATTGTGCAAGTTATTTCATTACAAGTGGTATCAGAGCATGATCTTGGCACCGTAGAGGCAAGGTTTTTTCTCAATATTGGAGTCGATTTTGGGAAGAGCATATCTTTCATATTTTAGCGAATTTTTTTCTGATTTTTAAAGGGTTTTTGAAGACCATATTAAAGAAGATATAATCCAGATTTCAGAGGAATTGGAGCAGGATTGAGTGAATTATTGCAGAATTAAGGTTTCTACACAATTTATTTGGGATCTACATATCTCTCACATCCTGCTGAATTGGAGCCTAATTTTTATTGGGTTTTTGAAGACATACTAGAGGAGCCTATAGTCCAAAATTTGGAGAAATTGGAGTAGAAATAAGTGATTTATTGCAAAATTAGTGTTTCCACAAAATTCGCTCTCAAGGCTATAAATCTGCTTATTTCTTAGAGATTTTTCTGGGTGAGAGGTATTTTGGCCCTAGTAAGTTACAAATAAAATTTTTGAGAATTTAGGTTTCATTTGTGTGTTTTATTTTAAATTAATTGGTTCCGATCATGACGGGGCCTGCAACAAGGGGCAAAAAAATGTTGTCACACCGGGGAAAACTCCTGATAAGGATGGGGTAACAATAGAGGATATTAATCCTAATGAAGAAATTAGTGAGGTCAAGGAAGACATTTCCTCAATGAAGATGGATATGTGTGACCTAAGAGGAGATATATCGGATATACAAAGCATGTCAAGTGCCTATATGAATGAACCAAGAAAGGAGTTCTCAAGCAACCAAGGTGAAACCTCCAAGTCGGCTAATACTGACACAAATTTTAATACTCCTATGGGATCTAGGAATTTGTTTCCAAAGGTGGATATGTGCAAGTTCAATGGCAAGGATCCTCTAACATGGATAAACCAAATGGAGAATTTTTTTGAAGTACATCAAATCCCAAATGGACAAAAGGCCACAATGGCTTCCTTATATCTAGAATCAGATCAATTCATTTGGTATCGTTGGCTTTGTACTCATCAAAGGAAAAAGAGTCTCACCGTCTGGTGCAGGAGCATCCAGTGGTGTAAAGGCAATCTTGCATCACCCAAAAATATGTTGATTTAAAATCATTGAAGTTGTTTTCATTTCTTTCCATAATTAGTATTTCTAGTTCCATAATCATTTGAATAATGATGTAGGACTTTCAGTTTTTCCAACCTGCTAAAAATAGCAAATTGCTATTTTTGGAAAATTTGCATTTGGGCACAGATGGAAGCAAAAATTAATAGGAAGCTTCATAAATGAAACATAAGACCTTTGGCGAAGGAATCAGGCAAAGATCATGTGTGAGCTGAAAGATATTAAAGTTTTCGTTTTCTGAAAAACCCCTGAAAATTTTTGAAATTAGATATGAGGCACTAAAACGTCTCATAACATCCCAAAAAGTTGTTGGAAATCCGTTTATAGATTTTTGGCGTGATAGTTCACTTCGCGAGCTTTTTGACACTTAAAATGGTTCGTCAATCGGACACCCGGATCAAAAGTTATGCTTCCCGGAAGTTGACCTACTTTTGGAGGGAGTTGCAAATTTTAAAATTTTTGCTGGAGGCCACCAGAATGACTATTTATGACTATTTTTGGGAACCTGGGGCAGTAGTAGAGTTAAGGGGGAAAGTGTAGAGTCAAGAATAGGCGGGAAAATAGAAACCCTAGTTGATTTGGGGGTTATAGAAGGCAGATGATTCCAGAGTCTAGAGATAGGGAAGCTGTAGTGTGTTGCAGCCTGTAGAGGATTCATGCTCTGATTGTATTTGAGCTTCTATAATGTAATGAGTTGTCCAAATCAATAAAAGAATATTCTATTTTCTATGTGCAATTTCTGTTGTTGTGTATTTTATGATTTACCCCCTTCATCGTCGTCTCATGGTCAATTTTTACAGAGGAACTCCAAGCACAATATAGCAATAGTGTGACAGATAACTTCTTCAGTCAGCTTGCTAAACTTCAACAAACAGGATCAATTAAGGATTATATTCAGCAATTCCAAAATCTATCCTTAAGAGTGGATACAATTACAGAGGAGAACTTGAATGATTTATTCTTGGGTGGTCTCAAGGATCACATTCAACATGAGGTACGCATGTTCTGTCCAAATTCTATCTCTGAAGCAATGATTATAGTGAGACAAGTGGAGGAAAAAATTTTGGCTAATAGAAGGGAGGAATTACCTAGTAACAAAGTTGACAAGGCTCTTGCATCATCATTTACTCATCCTATTAGGTTGACACCTCAACAATTGGAAGAGAAAAAGGCCAAAGGGTTATGTTTCAACTATGATGGAAAATATCATAAAGGACATAAATTTGATAAGAAGAAGTTGTTCGACATTGAGGCTACCTATGATGAAGATAAGGATGAAGAAGATCCAGTGGTGGTGGTAGAGGACTCTGAAGATGTCCAACCAACTATCTCTTGTCATGCACTATCAGGTATTAATAACCCACAAACACTCAAGGTAAGGGGTTTTCTTAAACACAAATAGTGACAGTATTGATTGACTCAGGGAGTACACATAACTTCATCAACAAGCAACTAGCAGCAAAGTTAAATTGTTTTGTCTACCCTACCCCCGAATTCCAGGTTATGATTGCAGATGGTGGTACAGTCAATTGTTTAGGGAAATGTCATAGTATTAAACTCACCATGGGAGACTACATGATAGATAGCCCTATGTTTGCTATACCCATGGTTGGAGCAGACATTGTTTTGGGAGTTCAATGGCTTACTACCTTGGGCACAATGAGATGAATTTCTAGGAACTATTCATGCACTTCTACTCCGGGGATAAAAAATCTGAGCTAAGGGGTTTACATGCAAAGAGTCCACAATTGGTAAGTACACACCAAATGTCACAAAAAAAAGATGTGGATAAATGTGTGGCTCAATTATTGTCAATAGATGTGCAATAGCCAAAGATTCATGCTTCACCTTTTAGGAAAGTAGTTACAGTTTTGGATCACAAGGGGGAACTTGATTTGTACAGGCCTCATAAGGTTCAAAAAGGACTGACAACATAAAATTCAAATTGAGGTTACCTAAATAAAAAATCATACAACCTTTCTACTATATCTCTATCTTGGAGAATGCTAGTAGACTCAAAAGTCCACCCAAGACAGTGTTACCAGAGCTCGATGAAGAAGGAAGAATCATTTTGGAACCATAGTGCATTCGTCAAACATGCATGAAGAAGTTGAGGAATCTAGAACTCTCACTAAGTATCTCATCCAATGGAAGAATTTACCAGTTGAAGAGGCCACATGGGAGAACGAGGAGTTCATTCAAAAGAATCCACACTTGATTAGCATTAAGGACAATGCTTCTTTGAAGAGGGGGGGCATGCTACACCCTTAATATTGGTGTACATCAGGTTATGAATAGTCAACTTGTGGCTATCTTAACTCCTAATTAAGTCATGTTATCATTATTATATTATTATTTAGTTAGTTAGGTTGGCCTGGCACTTAGATAGGGGTGTATCTATTCGGCCTAAGCATAATTAGGTATATATAGGAGGATGTGAGTCTTATTTCATCATCATAATGTGAAGTGTGTTCTCATTGGAGATATTTGGAGGTTTACCCCTTGAAGTGGCCTGTTATTCTTAGTTATTATCAAGTATTTGCAGCATATTTCATATCGTCTTCTTCTATTGTGCAAATTATTTCATTACATTATCTCTTTGTCTAGTTCAAGTCACTCCTTATAGATCATTTCCACATCTATGGATCTAATCCTATGTCACATATATATGGTCTAGTTTTTTGTGTGCTTTTTCTTTCAACTTAACCCAATTCATTGTTGTCTACTATTCTTTGAGGACTTGTGATATTCAAGAGTACATTTGGGAGGTTGTCAAATCACTAGGGGACAAGTCCTCCTAGGTCAATCTCCAAGAAAGGACCAACTTTATGGTCATGCTAAGGATCAAAGGAAAGAATATTCAAGTGTGTAGATGTCCTAGAATGATTATGTAGACACCAATTCCTTTTAGTTCACTAAACTAAAAGTGTTCTTAGGGTTCTTTCTTGTTTAATACAAATGATAATTGACAATGCTTGTGGATATGAGAGGATGATGAAATGAGTGTAGTTGAATGTCTTTAAATATAGCTACATAGTAATAAATTGTGAAAACACGTATTTTGTTGGATTAAGGGAGGAGGCGACACATTTTAATTTCAATTTTGAAAAATTAGGGGTTAGATCCATGTTGGTAAATAGATTTGCACTATATAAATAAACCTTGTTTTGCCCACAATAGTGTCACAAACTGCACCAACAATTGGTAAGGTTGGCATAGCATATGTCTACAATTTGGAGGGGTAGCTCCCTCATAAAATAAAATCTTGATTTTTGGATGGTGTTTTTTGTTGTATCATAAAATGTGTACACCATTTTACCCTTAGTTTAACTCCTAGATGGGCCTCAAATATTTACACTTGTTTAGTAGGACCTATCTTAATACCTTTTTGAGCATTAAGCATGTAGTTCTTGATCCTAATGCACGAAACCTAGAAAAGAATCATAAGGCAGGACTAAGAATACTTTAAGTGCCCTTTTTTGGTCCAGGTGTGTGGCTAAAGGACCAGGGTGTCCAAGCACCCTAGGCCCTCCTTTAGCCCTACCCTAAATTGTGGCCTTGTCAACTTAGGCCTCTTAAAAGCATTCCTAATGTCAACCTCATGTGGTTTAACTCTTTAGAAATCAATGTGAATGCATATAAAAGTAGGTTAAGTCATTAATTTGAACATCTAACTCTCTCTAGCAAAATATTGGCACTCTTGCACTCTCTCTCTTTCTCTCTCATACTCTCTACAACTCTCTATTGTGGATTATTCTTGCAACATTAACATATGGCCCAGGTCTTGTGAAGATCTTGGAGGCTACACCAACTTCTTGAGTCAAGTTGTGACACCATCTACAAGCATACAAGGGTTTTCGTGCTCATGCTAACTTCTTTCCTTCATGCTTTGTGTTAGCATTCCATTCTATTTTGGATTTGCCTCTGCCCTCCTAGGGCATGCGCTCTTGATCAATTGTCTTTGCTATTGTGGAGGTGGAAACACCATTCATGGCGCTTGACTGAGGCAAGCTCCTAAATAGTACCCAACCTTTTCCCTCTTTTTGTGAGTGTAGGTCAGACAAACATGTTTCAAAAGGTGATCTCTGGAAAGAAGACTAAGGTTGCTATTACAAACCTGACAAGAATCAATTTCTGGAAACCCTAATTTGGAACTAGGGTGCCCAAGCACCCTTGTCCTAGGCATTATGACCTCTAAAATCAGGTTCTAAATTAATCAATAATCTTTGTTGTCCCTTTAGTTGTTGGCTTTTGGTTCCGATAGTCTATTGCACTCAGATCTTTGTTAACTACGGTTTTATGTCTTCACTCTAACTTGATTGATTGGATTTGGTTAACTACTTCTCTATACAAAAAAAGGGAAGAACCCCTATAGTTTGGCTCTCCTTATTAGGTAGAATCCAAGCTCAGTTTGTGCCCCAAATGTTTTGTAGGAGAGGGTTTGACCTAGTTTGATCTATTGAGCTAATCTATCTTTTCTACATAACATTTTCGTGAACCTGTTGTTTCTTGCACTTTGGCATCCTTCTTGCATCAGATCTGAGCTATTTTCTACCCTAAATCTGATTAGATTACATTCATTCATCATTTTGCATACTTTCAAAGCTTAATTTTTCATTATTTCATTGTTAGGGTTTGTAAAAACCTTGCATTTTTTAAAAACCTAGTCAAATTCAAAACCTAGGGTTTGTATCTAAAATCTTGTTTCAGATTTTGTTGTTGTTATAAACATTCCAAATATGATCTTGCATTGCTATATCATTTCATAAATTTCATTTGTCTTCAAAAATAAGGCTTTCATCAAAAAATTGTGGTTTAGGAAGTGAGCATTTAAGATCTAGGGTTTGATAGTAAAACCCTAGCTAGTCTTGCGTTCGAAATCTTTGCTTGGTGAAATTATTATTAGATCTGATTTTGGTATTGATTTACTTCATCATATTGATCATATGTGTTTAATTTAGAGAGAAACAACATTCGAGCATTCGTCTTCACTTTGAAATTTGAAAGTAAAAACATAAACAAAAAGCTCTATAAAAAGAAACATGGCTTTTCTTTCATCATTTTCCAACTTTACTCGAAAGGTCTGTGAAATTAATTTTCCATTCCTTAAATATGGTAAAAATAGGACACTTCCCACACCCTTGTATTCATTTGATCCTTTTCCTAAGATTTTTCATGTTTATGAAGAGATCTTGGCATAAGAGGATGAAATAGTACATGGGGTCTCTATGGCTCATCCTATGGATCTTCCACCTTTGATTGAATGTTCAAGTACCTTGGATATCACTAAGGATGCAAAGAGCATGGATAGTTCTCCTGTGTTTGCATGTTCAAACACTTTGGACATCACTAAGGATACAAGCATCAACAATTCTCTTAATAACACCTTACCCTCCCTTTATTCCAATGCTTTCCCTTCAAAAGATGAAGCATTAGTGGATGAGGAGCAGTCTCTCACATTAAATTCCTTGAGAATGGATGATGAGCTTAATCAAAATGAAAATAATTTCAATTCAATCATCATTAATAGACTTATTATGCCCGCTAAGTAGATAGTGAATAAGTGTACTAATGAACTCCTAAAATCATTGTGCATGAGGCACCTAATACACCTTGTTTCAAACCAATGATTATAGTTCAAGGTGATCCAACACCACCTCGACCCCCGGGTTACATTCCCAATTATGCAAAACAAATTACTAAAGGAAATCAAGGTGTTCAAAATGTGTCCCAGCCTCACATGATTGCTCACACATTCAACACCCGTAATAACAAGAAAAGTAAGCAAGCACCACATGTGCCTGTTTCTCTTCCACCTTCTCAACCCATCCTACATCAAGCACCTTGTCTTCCTACTCATATTGGTAAAGAATATGATCTTGTCGAGAAGCTCCGCTGTACTCTGACTAAGACCTCTCTATGGGATTTAATACAAACATTGCCTATATACCATGAAATGTTCCATGAGGCCCTTCAAAAGGTGAGTGTTCCACCTGCTGTTAGACTGAATTATGTAGTATCTTTGTTTAGTTGTATGCAGATGACAACATCCAATATATCATTCCAACAACATGAGTTACCTCCCATAGAAGTTCAAAAACAAAATGAGCCTCTTATGATATTTGTGTTCTTCAATAAAGGAGGATAAGACGCACTATGATTGATGGTGGATCGGGTCTTAATGTTTGTGGAATAGATTTGTTAGATAAACTCAATATTGATAAATCTTTAATTAAACTAGATAATCTCATCCTTCATGGATTTAACAATTTTGGTAAGCAATCATTGGGTACTATTAGGGTTAGTGCAAGAAGTTGGGTCCAATTTTTAGCCAAAAAGCGGAAGTGTTTTCCCTGATTTTTAGAATTTGTCACATTTGTCCTAAAAATTTGAAGCACTTAAAGATTGAAATTTAAAAAAGGTCGGTAATATGAAATGTAGTAATCGAAGTCTAGTTTCCAAATATGTAATTTATTTTAATACCCAGATGATACAAATTGATTTTCAATAGGCATATCTAAAAACCACTGTTTAAAAGTCACTTTTTTTTACCATACCATGCACGTGTGCAACCAACATAATTTAATCTAAATAAAAGTATTTTTATAAATCCTTTGGGGGAAAATGTGTAGTACCATGAAGTTTGATGAGGATATTTTTTTATAATTTTTTTTCCAAATATTTTTTTTATTAATTTTTTATTGGCCCTAATTGTTGTAATTGAAAACCCCTCGTGTACGGCCAACATAATTTGAGCCAAACTAATCATAAAATAATATTTTTTTTCATTGTGTAAAGAATGATGTGTAGATTGATGACATATAATTTTTTTTTTAAATTAAAAATTGAAAGTTATTAAAAAATGCAAACCCCTGTCATTTCAAGTTTTTGGACCAGTTTTCTCATAAATTAATTAATAAATAGAAAAACAAGTCTAATAAAAAAATACATTTTTGAAAACTACACATCGTCATCTATAATGGGTTTTAATTTTGTAAAAAATTCAGAAAAAAATGTCGTCAGCCATATAGGTAAACTCAGTCTTTCCTCTTGTTTTGTACTTAGACAAATACTTGCAGGTCCAAGACTCAAGGTCGGCTACCCATGCCTTTCCTGAGCCTAAAACCAAACCAAAAACATGGGTGTGAAATTCAATATTTTAAAAACGGGTACCCATTCTAAAAAATAATTAAAAAAAAACGGGTACCCATTCTAAAAAATAATAAAAAACAAAATGGGTACCCATTCTAAAAAATAATAAAAAATAAAATGGGTACCCATTTTAGAACGGGTACCCATTCTAAAACAAGCACCCATTTCTAAAAACATTAAAAAACAAAACGGGTACCCATTTTAAAATGGGTACCCGTTATAGGTTCGGGTGCCCATTCCTGTCGGGATTTTTTTTTCCTGACGCTTCCCCTATATGTGGACCCAACTTCTTGCTTTACCCATTACCTTACCTCTTAAGGCTAGACCAGTGACATTGCCTACCCTTATCTAGGTCATGCCTAATTCTCTTTCATACAATCTTCTTCTTGGTAGACTGTGGATTCATGCCATGGGGGCAGTTCTGTCTACCCTTCATCATTCAATAAAATTCATCTTTGAAAACAATGTACATACAATTGAATCTGATCCGACTTTAGATAGTTGCTTAAAAATAGAAGCAAGACATCAAACTCCTTTAAGTAGTTTGATCCCTTCTTCAACACTACCCTCTGCTTCTAACAAAAGTATCAGTCAAGATGGTGTTGGTCCATTGAATGCATTTTTCGGTGATGATTGGGTTCGTTAGATTTTACACCCTCCTTTGTGGGTGAATATAAAATTCCACCCTCACACCCTAAGAGCTTGAAGGTAAATACAATTTCCTCAACACAATCTCATACTCCTACAAAGTTTAAACTAAAATTTAATGATCATGGAACCTTTAAAATAGATGAAGATCTGCATTCCCCTACAAGAATGGTGGCCATTTGTGATAAAGTATCATCTCAACCTAATGAATCATCTAATTCTAATACACATCTTAGTAGTGATTGTTGAACACACCAAGATACTAAGAGGGGGGGTGAGTCAGTATCCTAATCAAACTTCTACTTTTCTGGAGCAGATTAAAACTTAAGCATTACAACACTAACATAAACATGTGAAAGATCAACACAATGCACATCAACACATAACACTAGATATGCGTGGAAAACCCCAGAAGGGAAAAACCACGGTGAGGATTAACTCACAATATATGAAGCTCAAAATAACAACTTTGTTTTAGGGCTACAACCCAAGGAAGCTACTAATCCATGAAAACTTTGATTTACAATCACTCCCAAGGAAGCTACAACTCCATGAAAACTTTTTTTTAGGGTCACTCCCAAGGAAGAAACTACTCCTTGAATTGAGAACAAACTCAAAAAAGATTACAGTATGACAGTCCTTCTACTTCCTAAAAATTGACAATAAAGATCACACCTTTGATGATTGCAATTCTAATTCTTCTGATGATTGAATCAATTAGGCAGACCTTTCACTTCTCTCCTGACGCAAAAATGTCTTCAAGAGGAATCAGGACAGCTTCTAACGCATATGCTCTTTCTCCTTCAATCGCACATCACAATGCATATGATTTTCATAATCTACTCTTCACATACTCACATATTCATTTTCGCAATCATACCTCACCTAGACCAACTAGGTTTACAATATATACATGACATTACATTGCTTACATTACATGTTGGTCAATACAATAAGAATATTATATTTTACAAGCCGGCCAGTGATCACAACACATGAAACATGCATAGGGCAAGCTCTATTATGAACAACACATTACCCCAGAAGAAAATACATGCCTTGCGGATCCCAATACATGCTTAGTCTAGTCCTAAACATCATTCACAGCATCATTCATCAAGGAATCACCTCCGTAGGAAGACATGAAATTTGAAGCATAACAGTCACAACCACGTGAAAACCTTGTGCGGTACTGGAAACATAAAAGATCTTCATGAAATTCTTCCAGATGAGTCTTCATGACTCATATAACACATTCAAATACACCTCTAACTCCACACAACAAATACAGTGTACTGCATACCTTAAAACATGCATATTGAGATCAAACAGCCATCCGGGACAAACTGTAACACACTTTCATTGAGAAACTAACTTTGCAAAGCACCAAAACACCTAAAACTGCAAAGATGCATGTAATAAACATACCTAAACATGTCCACAAAACCACAAACAATTCTTCTCTTTCGGAGGAATGCAGAGCATTTCAACAAGCTTTCAACACAACCTTTCTCAGATAGAATACAGGTCACCAAAACTCTACCACTTATAACTTTTACTACGGAAGGTGTAGAGACTTGAAACTTTAGAAATAGCACCTTCACAAGTCACTGAGCTTAACTTTTGAACCACAAGACATCATCTTCAAATGCAGAGGAATGCGGAACCAAACATTGTCGCACAGTGAATGTCTTCTTTAGAACCAACACTGTCTTCAAACTGTCAACTACAAAACACCCTTCCAGTAATCCAAACACCATGAAACTTGGAGAATACATGATTTGCCACTATATGAGGCTATCTTCCAATCTGCATAGGCACAACATCAAAAGCATGAAAATGCAGAGCAATCTCCCAGATAGTCTTCAAAGCAATCTTCCTGTAGCAAAAGCTTTCACCAACTTTCGGTGGCCAAAACCTTCATATAACAGCATATACATCCTTGAGAACAACAAGAAGGATCAAACAACATGCCATAGGCCATCAAAAGCATCTTTTCATCCTCAACATAGCTTAATATATCATCATTCATCTTAGTGCTTCTAATTCCCATCTTAATGTTTCATCATGAGAACATGACATCCAACCATGAACTTCTAATTCCATCTTGATGAATCTTCTATAGGACATGACATCCAACCATGAACACCATCACACATCCACGATAGTGTCGACATCAATGACAACCAAATGTCAACATTCTCCCCTTTTAGCATTGATGGCAACACATACCTACACATTCTCCCCCTTTGACATAAAGACAAAGGGTAACTTCTTCTTTCTTAGAGCATAACTTCTTGCAACAAATGGACTCCCCTATCATCAGCAACCACTACTTGCTCCCCCTAAGAGGTAGCCACCATCAATCCAAGAAAAAGATACAACATGAACCACTCCCCCTGGACAAATGCACCACTATGCATCTAGCAAGATGAAGGAGGGGAAATTACCCCTAACCTCTATCGGAGATCCTTAAAAGTGTCTCTTGTAAGAACTTTTTGTGAAAATATTTGCAATCTGATCCTTTGTTGGAACATATTCCAACTTTACTTCCGTATCTACAACCTTCTCTCTCAATAAGTGATACATGATTGCTATATGCTTGGTTCTAGAATGCATCACTAGATTCTTAGAAATATTGATAGCACTTGTATTGTCACATAAAATAGGAATAGGCTCATCATACAATACCTTGATATCCTTCAGGGTTTACTTCATCCACAACACTTGTGTACAACATGATCCTACTGCAATATACTCTACCTCTGCAGTTGATAATGACACAAATCTTGCTTCTTGCTCTACCATGAAACTCATCTGCTTCCTAAAAAGAAAGCACCACCACTTGTACTTCTTCTATCTGTTATATGTGAAAATGAAGATAAGGTTGAAACGTAGTTAAGGTAGTTTCAATCAAACCCTCCTTTCACATAAACATTCAAGGACATAAACCAAGTTAAGTCACTATTGTTACAAGTGGACTTAGCTACAGGTTTGGTGTCACTATGAAATGATAAGGAAAGATAGAATGTATTGATGAATTTGTCAAACCCTAATTCAATTAAGCCTTAAACCCAAATTATATGAAATTGTATATAGACAAACGAAATATGACAAATGATTGCATAGGAAGGCACTAAGTATAGATTAGAAACATACCAAGATTTAGATTTCTAGAGGCATAAACGTCAAGGACAAGGGGGGAGGCGCTCGAGTCTGATAGGGCAACTTTTCTATCGATTTGGAACAATGATCTGTATCAGACTGCAACCCGCTTCAGATTTTCTAGAAATGCCAAAATGGAGGACTCTGGGGTGGGCGCCCGAGTCCAGTAGGGAATATTCTCTGCACTTTTCTTCAAATCCTGAAGCTTATCTTCTACTCTACTTCTCTGCAACTCCATTTCGTAAACTCTCTCACATGTAACTTGCAATCACAAAGAGAGGGGTTTGGGGGTTGTGGTGTTTAGGAGCTTTCCTCAGTCAAGCCCTGGAATGGCATTTAAGCATTCCAACACTATTGTTAGATACAGGGCAGAGGCAAAATCCAATGATAAGATAAACTGATTGAAATACAAATAGATGTCACCTTAGAGGTGAAACCCTCATGGAGATGAATAGCCTTCAAATCATTAGGAAATGAGTTGATGAAGCCAAATATGCAACAAGGACATACAAACACAACACAATTATGCTCTACAACACAATGAATGCCTTGAATGTTCTTTGCTTGATAATCATAAGTTCACCTTAATCAACTAGGAGTAAAATGAAGTCCTCAACATGTTTTAATATGCATTCCCGCTAACTTTCATAATTCATATTGAAAAGGCTGACAAAGGGAAACCTTTTTAAAGGCCTTATGCTGACAACTTAAATTTAGGTCCCAGCAAAATAGGCCTGGACTAGGGTGTGAGCGCCCAAGTCTAGGGGTGCTTTTTGAGTCATGATTAAGCATTAAAGTGGACCCCTAAGTCCCATTTGACATGGGTTTCAGGGCAATTTGCTCCGGGATAAGTTTTAAGCATGCATAATGAGATTAAGGGGACCTAGGAGCTAAACTAGGTGGTAAAAAGTCATAGGGATACTTTTTACAACATAACATTTAGCCCCCACTTTGATGTATCTATGATCTTATGATCCATACATGCATTAAAGTACGGTTGAAAACACATCAAACACACCAAGCACATGAAGCTAAGGCATACACAAAGATTGAGGAACTATTTCTAGCCCCCAGTCTTAGATAAGCACTAGAAGACACATTGAATACACGCAAAACATGAAGAATACAATGGAAGCATGCAAAACATGATGAAGACATGAGAGCAATCATGCAAAACATGATGAATACATCGATATAACATTTTCATATATGAAGTAAAATCCTAACTAAGGGGCGGGGGGAGCTCATTGCTACTCCCTTGATACCACCAAAAGCATGTAATACAAAACCCAAAATGTAGGGGGAGCTCATTACTACACCCTTGATACTCACTAGGGGGAAGACATGACAAATAAAACCCGAGTGTGGGGAGAGCTTATCACTACGCCCTTGAAACCACACAAGGGGAAGACACAACAAACACATAAGGAAGACACACGGAATACACGAGTGCCATATAACATGTCATAGACATACTATACGTCTTATACATGGAAAACACAAGCAATGGGAGGAGCTTATTGCTAAGTCCCACTATCTAAAACACGCCAAACACACCAGATAGTTGAGCTACACTACCACAACTGCCAAAGAAACGCTTAAGGGAGTATGACTCAAGAGCCAACCCCACCTTGTGATGAGGACTTTGTATAAAAGAATGTGCACTAGCTCAAGAGATACACCATCCCCCTCTTCCACATAAGGGATTTGTATAAAAGGATATGCACTAGATCAAGAGATACGTTATCCCACCTTGCAGAGAGGGCCTTTGGATTGCAATTTGAATAAGGATGTGGACTAGCTCAAGAGATGCACCATCCTACCTCACAGAGAGGGCTTACAAACACGCTTTGTTAGTGTCAAAATATAATCAGACAGATATCATTAAATATGCACCCACCTTAAGGTGGTTGATGTCGCTTACCGATATCAAGCACATTAAGGTAGAGAGAAAACATACAAGGGAACAAGAGCTCTCGCAAAGCCCATGCCCCTGAGGTGACATGTGCTTACGATCACCAAATGTTCCCACAAACACATTGATAATATTTTCTAAGATAAACAAAAAGATGGTTATAAATCTTACTCTAAGATAATAACCAAATCAAATCATGAAAGCTATGCATGAAAATAGTCGCATCAAGGACCAAGGCTATACTCACGAGTTTAGAGCCAAGTATAATCATTTGGCTATACTACAAGTACCTCAGAATTGAGTGTAGTAACAAGGTGAGATACCAATCAAAGTGTACAAGAGCATATTGAGTGGATTGTAAAATGTTAGTCATAAGAAATGCCATAAGATGATACATCATATGGAGTGATTCTACTAGTCAATCCTTAGATATATGTATAGATCAACCCCATCTTCATATATGGACTAGGTCCATTTTTGCTTTTCTTGCTAAAGGGACACACGGTCCTTATCAGTATATGCTTGTTTTCATCATCCGCCAACTAGGTAGAATCACTGAAGAAGGTAAACAATAAAATGAGAGATGGGAACAAGTGCCTTAGGAACACCACGTAGGAGGATGCGCCCAAAACACCCTCTGCAATGCTATGACCCTAAGGCACGACACACAACAATAAAATAGAGGATAGAAGGATATAAGAATGATGAAACAAATAGAAGAATGGTCACAACAAAGGTGGTCTCCCAGTATCCTTGACCTTACAAGGGTATCAAGGGTCATCCAAGGAAACCTAAACAACATATAGCACATCACGGGGGAACACAACACGACACAATATTATAGCATATATATATCTAAGAGGAGCTCAAACTTGTGAGCATCTTAGAAAGGTGCTCCATCAAGTGCGGTAAAAAGTGTGAGTAGTTCATACCTGATTGATTCTTATTTCTAGAATGGTCATGCGATGCTTGTTTCTCAAGTCCCTGTATATTTGAAATCTTTTATTTCTTGTGAGGAGAGGAATCATTGTTATTTCCCACTGATGATAGCCACCTTGTTCTTTTCTGATCCTTTGCTTTCTTATTTTGATGAATGAGCCTTTCATAGCAGAATGGGATATTTTCCACTGTGGCGATCTTTCTTGTATCATAATATCTTTTTGCGGCTATTCAATTTGCGTATCCAGTGCATTTTGGTTGTCTTCCTATCCTTGAAGGGATAACGATGAAGGAGCCTTAGCATAGATACCTTTTCCTTGTGGATGAGGTGAGTCTTCAACCTTCTTCTTATCCACTTCTATCATGCCAACTATTTTATCATAGTCAAGATAATCATCGTCAGTCTACTCCATTGCATTTTGTTCTACCATATTATTGTCTCTATGCTTAGGAAAGGGATTTGTAAAGATCTGTAAATTCTGATTCAGAGGGGCAACCGACTTATTTCTGTTAGGGTAAAATAGGATCAACAATGAATTTGCAATAAACAATATCAAATACCCATAACTCAATAGAATAGTGAAACTAAGAAAGATTGAATGAAATGAAGCAATGAATAACACAATGCAAACCTTCCTTGAATTGAAGCTTCTATTGTTTCCTATCAAGATCATCCTTGTTGGTGTGAAGTAGGCCTCAGAGAGTGCACTCTTTTTCTGTTTTCAAGAATGTTGATAGTGAATGGCTGTGGTGATAAATATGCTAAGAAGAGGAGCTTCAAAGCTTTGGGTGATCTCAAGCAAATTGTATTGGGGTGCCAAAGGTGCGCTGGTGAATTTCTGCATAGTAACAATACGAATAGCCTGGATGAATAGAATCGGAGGATGAGGTTCCATTTATAGACTCAGAAGAATGAGGATCAATGGTTGAGAAGAAATGAGAAGATCAATGGTTGAGAATGGTTGAGGAATGTGCAACCAGTAGGAATAGGACAAGTGTCCCACCTCCATCATGAAAGAGGGGATTTGACTAAATTGATTGAAGAGTTAACAGAATAGACCAATCAGTTAAGTGAATTGATTGGGGAGTTGACTGAATTGATTGATCAGTTAACTAGGTTGATTGAGGAGTCAACAGAATAGATTAACCAGTGAACTCAAATGACTAATTAGTTAACAAATTTGATTGATGAGTTAACTAATTTTGACTGGAGGATAAATAGGACATGTGGGTGAGGGAATATTAGCTAATTAAATATTTAAAATATTTAATTACATGTGCAACATGGTGAGGTGGCAAAGGTGAGGTGGAAAGATGAGGTGGATTTAGGATAGAGGAATTTATGATTAATTAAATAATGTAGGATTATTTAATTATGTGAGACATTAGAAGAATTTAGGGAATTTAATTAAATAAATTGATTTTATTTAATTATGGGATAATGAACCAATCAAATAAATTTAGAATATTTATTTAATTGATAGAAGGAAATAAGAAGGGAATAAATATTAAGAATATTTATTTAGAATGAATTGCGTCATTTTTAGGCGTATACAATTTCCATTGTCATTTACACCAGTTCCCTGTATTATATTAGAATCGATGAGGTCTTGAATTTCATGTTTAAGACGCATACATCGTTCGGTGTCATGTCCTGTTGAGCAATGATACTAACAAAAAGCATTAGCATCAAATGATGGTCCTTGTATCCTATTACTATCAAATGTGGTGCAGGAGCACCCGCACATGATCAGGATAAAGGTCCGCATGATGACATACATGATCAGGATATAGGATAGTTATCAGCATGATGACAGGGCAGTAGGCTATTTTTAGTATGTTTGACTTTCTCATGTAATAAGGTCCACTGGACCGATGCTATGTATTAGTTCAGCCTAGAAGTATGTGTAGGCAGTTAGAGATCGGGATAAGATAGTCTGAGTTGTCCTCTCTCCCAGCCGCTTGGAAGCTCCCAGCCGCTGGGAAGTGAAGTTAGTAGTACTCGAAGGATTTGTTATATATACCTTCGATCTGTTAGGGTTTAGAGATATTGAATTCATATTGATAGTTCATATTGAGTTCATATTGACAGTTCATATTGAGATTGATGTTGTGTTGAGTTGCGATTCAGGAGAGCAGTTCAGACATTGTGAAGCTGTATTCAGGACATTTGAATTGCAATTGAATAAGATCTCATCTTTGCATTATCCGGTTATATCAGTTGCATCTGTTTTGATTTCCTTTCCGTTTGCAAGTTAATGGGCACTTTCAACCCTTCCACCGGTTGATCCTGCAAATCGGTGGAATGGTCCTGTATCATAGTTTAGTTTGCATTTGTGTTTTCTGTTTATGCATTGCATTGTTCAGGAGATCAGTTAGGAGCATGCTGTGAATCAGCCTAGCATCCTCATGTGCTAGGTCTAGAAGATAAGTTGTTAGGTTTTGATTTGAAGGTGATCCGGCCCGGTCGCCACATTGTCTTTGTGAAATTATGCGGGTTTGAGTGTTTACATGCAGTGGAAGGATACACAGGAGTCTACATGTGCGTTTCCAGTCGGAACGAGCCGCATCATCATCTGCGAATCCATCGCCATCAGGATCGGGTCGTGAAGTTGTCGAAGTTTACAGGTTGCAGGTGCATCATGATGTTTTGAGTTGGATATATACTCAGTGTATATATCGCAGTCAGGATCATCTCTCGGGGAAGTTCATCATCCGCATATCGCTAACGGATGCGGTTGTGAAAGTTAAGTTTTTTGGCTAAGTGTTGAAGAGTTCATCAGGATGATGTGTGACGTCATCGTCATCAGGATATGACGTCATCGTCATCAGGATATTAAGAAATCCCTCAATGCGAGTTTATCCTGTTGTCACTAAGTGGTTAAGTATCGGCGAAGGCAGGAAGTTGTATTAGCATCATCAGGAGGTTTCGAGGAACCGGATGAACAATATCATGATGCTGTTGCTTGTATCGTCGGGCAGCGGAGCATCGAAGGTAAGTTGTTGAAGTTCAACGTCATCAGGATATTTGGAACACCCGGATATTTGGATATCCTGCTGACGAAGGTGATATTGAATATCATGATGATGCCGCTTGTATTTGGCACCCGATGAACAGTGCAACCGGAGGAGGATTGAGCCCGTTGATTATCATGATGATGATGATAGGCGACAGGCGGAGGAGGTAAATAGTAATCGACAGGAGGATATCTGCGATCATCCGAAATATGATGATGCTGTTGAAATGTGATGATGCTGTTGGTGTCTCTAGGAAATATGATGATGATGTTCAGCCGATAGACATTTTTATCAGGTTGATTGTATTATTGGCAGCTCCTTCCTGTTAGTTAGCCTCCGTTGCGTCCCACTCTGCATCAAAATGGTTTCATAGGAGGAAGCTTCAAAAGATTGTTGCTTATTGCTTGATTCATAATTGATTGAAGAGAGTAAAATAATGGAGTAAATTGTCGATGTTGTTTGAATTGAAATGGTGCATGTTTACAATTACTAATAGCAGACACTTGTGATTGAAAATTATTTGAATGTTATCCATTGATCTTGATAAAACTCTTTTTAATCCTCTTAAAGTTGTTTTGAGAAGGTCCAGTCGTGGATTGACCAACTTGAGCCGATGAGTTTTCATTCTCATAATGACTAGATGAAAGCTGGTAATCAAGAAGGGCTATGCATAAATGTTGAAAAGAGCTATAATTCATCAAGAGGATTTTATCACAGATGTTAGGTTGTAAATTCGTAATGAATACCTTCTAGAGATTTGCATCTTTAATCGGGTATTATATTTGCGAGATGACACCTTGATATCGACGGATGAATTCTGTCAACTTCTCTTTGGAACCTTGTTTACAATGAACCTGTTTATGTCAGAAAATGTCTCCCTAGGACTTTTCCCTCTTAAGGTTTAGCTCCTGGGTCCTTTAGAATGCATTATAAGCATCTTGCATGATAATCTTGAATCCCGATGAGAAACCCCTAAGTATTATGACAAATAGGACCTAGGGGATGCTATTTAAATAGATCCTAACCTAAATTGGGAGGGTGGACTTGGGCGCTAGCGCCCTAGTCCTACCCCATTTTAGGTCAGCCCTAAATTTGAATGTTGGTTTGGTGACCGTTAATTAGGTCCCATGCTGACATCTTAAGTTTGAATTACGAGATCTCAGCAGGAAGCTAAGTAGAAGATGATTATGAACTTTTGGCTAGCTTATGATTTTAGAGCATTCAAGATATTCATTGTTGTAGAGAAAAGCATTGCTATTGTGTTTGTGATTGCAGATTTAGCTTCATCTTCTCATGTGTTGAAGAGCCTTCATCTATGTGAGATCTACACATCTGAGGTGATATCTATTTGTGTTTGAATCATTTATCAATTTATTTTTGCCTCTATCCCGTAGGGATATGCACTCTTTATCTGACAACGGTGTTCAAAAGACTTGAATGTCTCTTCAGGGCTTGACTGAGGCCAGCCTCTAAACACCACAAGCCCTAACCACTCTCCTTGTGATTGCAAGTTACAGGTGTCACATCTTGACAAAGTGGAGTTGCAGGGAACAGTAAGATAGTGTGTAGATTCCAGATCCCTGAAGAAAAGGACTGCTTGGACTCGAGCACCAATGCCAGTGTTCTTTGAGGTTGAAAACATAGAAATAATTGTGACAGTGACAATCAGCATCTGAAGAGCTTCTTGCATCCTAAAAATCATCCTACCTTGGACTTGGGCACTAGTGCCAATGTCCTCCACATCCCACGGGAATCCAGAAAGAAAACACTACCTTGGATAGGGGCGTCAGTGCTAGTGTCCCTGAGCATTCCGCATCCTAAACTTCAAAAAATGGATAGTTGTTAATCTCTACCTACTACCTTAGTCTGCAAGCATTTGTCATAATTCATCAATTTGCTTACTGTTTTGCATAATTAGAGTTTTAAGGGTATTTGAGCATTAAATTGATACATTAATTGACAATCTCTTAATTTCCACATCATTCCAAGTGACAGCCTAACCTGTAGGTGAATCCTCTTACAAAAGTGTGATTCAACTTAGTTGATATGTCCTTGAATATTTATTGAGAAAGGAGGATTTAACCCTTGTATTCACATCCACTCTTTTCCCACAAAATAGAACCAAGTCAATCAAAGAGACTGTAGGTCCAATGTTTGCTTGGAAGTGTTGTAAGAACTGAGAAACTAGTTGTGAGAAGGAATTTATTGAATTAGGAGGTAAAGAGTAAAACCATTCCAAAGTAGTATCTTTGAGAGATCACAGGAAGAGTTTCGCTAGCAAGTCCTCTTTGAAGAAGAAATCATTACACATTGTTGTGAATGCTACCACATGAGTATTAGGATCAACTTTACCACCATATTTTTCAAAGTGAGGAGTCTCAAAATTTTCATGCATAGGAGTTCTTAAGATTGCATAAGATAAAGGACTACATGCATGATATGTTGGTAAAGTAGGTTGGGAAGAATTAGTCAAGTTTGTCACCTTCTATTGTAAAGAAGTCATGCCTTACAAAAGTTGATTTAAGAGGGAATCATTATATGTGGTTTGTTGTTGAGAAGAATTATAAGCTGTGGTCATGAAGTTTTGAGATGATTGGTTGTGAGGGGTAACGAAAGGTGGTTGAGAACAATTGTAAGTGAAAGGTGGTTGAGAATAGGTGGAATGGAGAGGTGGTTGAGAGTGATTATTCATATAAGAAGTCACCCTAGGTGCTAGGTTTTGATAATTGAATCCCATAGCCTTGTAATTATGTAAATTAATGTCATTATATACTTTCATGCTAGTGGTAATATTACTACAAGCTTGTGTATTAGTAGTGAGGATTGATGATGTGAAAGTAGACATTTGAGTAGTCGGTATAGGTGCCAATACCTGTGTATGATTTGGTGATGACATATTGTTAATAGTATTTGCACATTCAGTCACTGTCATAATTTTGTTATTCACTATATGGGTTAGTCCACGGAGTGTATTAACACCATCTTGTCCTTCTTTTAATAACTCTTTTAGACTATTAACAATAGGTATAGCCTCTTCAGCTATCCTTTTTTTTTCCACAAATGCTTGAAAATCAGCTAGTTCCTTATCAAATTTGTTGATTTGATCATTAGGTACATTTGTTATCACATCAATAGGATCTTCAAAATCATGAAATGTTTTCTCTTCCATTGTAGTTGTAGGAGGTATGATATCTTGCAAAGTTTGTGTTTCACCTTTTGTAAAATAAGTGTTCAATGGATTTTCTGATGTTGGTACATTGTTGCTATCGGGAGTTCTAGAACCCATTAGTATAAGACTTCTCCTTAGAGGGATGTTTCTATTAGGGCAGTGGGTTATACAACTCATGTAAAGGCATACAACACTCAATGCACAAACTAATAGAACAAACCAAAGGAGCAAGGTAGTTATGCTTGTTAAAATACACAATGTGTAATTGCAAAAGGTCAAAGTTTCAAAGGTAGGATGCAAAAGTATGCATTATGCTTCAACACTATACTTTAAAATCAGATTTGAATGAATGTTGAAAAGGAGTAGAAAAATCTGAAAATGAAATTTTGTCTACAAACCCTAGTTTTTGCAAAGACTAGGTTATATGAAAATGCAACTTTTTAAGCAAAACCCTAGCAAATGAAGCTTGTAAATGCAAGATCTGATATGAATGAATGATGAATTGCTGTAGTTTATCTGAGATCTGATGTAAATATCAGAAAATTAAATGTTTTCAAAGATATGCAAGGAAAATAGTACAAACTATGCCTTAATGCAAGCCTAGAATGCTTATTTTTTCAAAATTTTCAAATGTGTGTAATATTTTTGAATGTATAATAATGAATATGATACAGATGAATGCAAAACTGATTACAACACTCAGCAAGATGCAATTTCTCTAAAAAAACATAGGTTCACTAAAATGTTATATGTGAAAATGAAGATAAGGTTGAAATGGAGTTAAGGTAGTTTCAATCAAACCCTCCTTTCACATAAACATTCAAGGACATAAATCAAGTTAAGTCACTACTATTGCAAGAGGACTTAGCTACAGATTTGGTGTCACTATGAAATGATAAGGAAAGATAGAATGTATTGATGAATTTGTCAAACCCTATTTCAATTAAGCCTTAAACCCATATTATATGAAATCATATACAGACGAACAAAATGACAAATGATCACATAGGAAGGCACTAAGTACAAATTAGAAACATACCAGGATTTTGATTTCTAGAGGTGGAAACTTTGGGGACATGGGGGCGGGCACCTGAGTCTTATAGGGAAACTTTTTTGCGGATCTAGAATAGTGATCTATATCAGACTGCAACCTGCTTTAGAGTTTCTAGAAATGCCAAAATGGAGGACTCCGGGGTGGGTGCCTGAGTCCAGTAGGGAATATTCTTTGCACTTTTCTTTAAATCCTGAATCTTCATCTTCTGATCTGCTTCTCTACAACTCCACTTTGCAAACTCCCACACCTATAACCTGCAATCACAAAGAGAGAGGTTTGGGGGTTGTGGTGTTTAGGAGCTTGCCTTAGTCAAGCCATGAAATGGCATTTAAGCCTTCCAACACCGTTGTTAGATAGAGTGTGTTCCCTTGCAGGGCAGAGGCCAAATCCAATGATAAGATAAATTGACTGAAACACAAATAGATATCACCTTAGAGGTGAAACCGTCATGGAGATGAATAGCATTCAAATAATGAGGAAATGAGTTGTTGAAGCCAAATCTGCAACAAACACATACAAACACAACACAATTCTGCTCTGCAACACAATGAATGCCTTCAATGCTCTTTGCTTGATAATCATAAGTTTGCCTTAATCAACTAGGAGTAAAATGAAGTCCTAAACATGTTTATATATTCATTCCTGCTAACTTTCGTAATTCAAATTGAAAAAGGCTGACAAAGGGAACATTTTTAAAGCTCCTATGCCGACAACTTAAATTTAGGTCCCAACAAAATAGGCCTGGACTAGGGTGCGGGCACCCAAGTCTAGGGGTGCATTTGAGTCATGATTAAGCATTAAAGTGGACCCCTAAGTCCCATTTGACATGGGTTTCAGGGGAATTTGCTTTGGGATAAGTTTTACGCATGCATAATGAGATTAAGGGGACCTAGAAGCTAAACTAGGTGGTAAAAAGTCATAGGGATACTCTTTACGACATAACACTATCATCAACACAACCATCCCAATTAGCATCAGTGTAAGCACTAAAATCAAAGTCATTACCTTTTGGATACCATAAGCCATAATCTATAGTTCCTTTCAAGTATCTGAATATTATTTTCACTGCCTTCTCATGTGTTTACTTGGGATTAGCTTGATATCTAGCAACCACACATACTACATGCATAATATCAGGTCTAGAAGTAGTTAGGTACAACAACCCTCTAATCATAGATCTCTAGGAAGTCTGATCAACCTCTAAAGACTCATCATCCTTGGTCAAATGACATCCAGTGACCATGGGAGTACTCACTGGTTTTGAACCCTCCATACAAAACTTCTTCAACAACTCTTTGACATACTTAGCTTGAGAAATAAAGATACCATCATCTAGCTGAGCAATTTGAATTCCAAGGAAGAAATACATCTCACCAATCATAGACATCTCAAACTCTTTTTACATCTCCTCTACAAACCTCTTACACATATCATCATCTCCACCAACGATGATGTCATCAACATATATTGCAACTATTAATATCATATCTCCTTCTTCCTTGATGTAAAGATTGCTATTTGTAGTACCTTTCTTGAAGCCCTATTGAAGTAAGTACTTGTCCAACCTAACATACCAAGCCCTAGGTGCTTGCTTGAGACCATACAAAGCCTTTTTGAGTCTACACACCATGTCTGGATCTTCTAATATCTAGAAACCATCTGGTTTTTTAATGTAAACCTCTTCTTCTATATCACCATTCAAAAATGTTGACTTGACATCCATCTGATATACCTTGAAGTTTTTATGAGTAGAAAGGGCAAGGAACATTGTGATTGTCTCCATCCTAGCTACCGAAGCAAAAGTCTCCTCAAAATTAGTGCCTTCAACTTGAGAGTAGTCCTTACATACCAATCTTGCTTTGTTCCTTACAACTTCACCTTCTTCATTCAACTTGTTAGATTTTTCATTTAATAACACAAGCTAGAACTTTTTAGATGTTTCATTTAAACCATCAACAAACCCACATAAAACTTCCTTCCAGTTGACATACTTTCTAGGACACCAATTAAGAATGTTTCCCATAAATAATGACCAAATAAAATTGGCATATTCACAATCAAAGAAAACATGATAACAAGTTTCATCAACCATACATATAGAACAAAGCTTATTTTCTAAACTTATATTTAACTTATTTTGGATAAGAAACCATCTAAAACAACTTTTCTTAAGTTCAATGTTATTTGACCAGATCAGTTTAAAGGTTCTAGACAATACTTTTTGCTCTAATGTATCTTTCCAAACTGTATTGATATGCTCAAATACCGCTTGTGAGTTAGTAATCATCATGTATATTTTAGTAAAGAGCATTGGAGTAAAGAGCATTCAAAGCATTCATTATTATTCTAGAACAGATTTGTATTGTCATTGTGTGTTGTTGTAGGTTTTTGAAGTTATCATCTATCTCTCCTTATGAGTTGAAGGTCATTCATCCTCCTAAGGGTTTCATCACATAGATGATATCATTAATGTTCATCATCATTTGATTTCATCATATTGATTTTGTGTTTAGCCTCTGCCCTGCAAGGGCACGCACTCTCTATCAAAAAATGGTGCTGAGAAGCTTTAATGCTATCTTGGGATTTGACTAAGGCAAGTCCCTAAACACCATAACCATCAAACCCCCTTTCTTCTTATGTGCAGGTTACAGGTGTGAAATCCAGAAAAGTGAAGACACAAGAAGACTGAGTAATGAAAAGGGTTTCATGATCCAAAAGCATTTCAGGAATATTCTTCTATCGAAGACTTGGGTGCTTTTGAAACTATCCTTCTATCTTAGCTAACATTAGATCTAGAATTAGGACAGTCTGTACATCATTTCTCTAGTTTACAGTTTCTAGAAATTCCACATTTCAAGACATGGGCGCCTTTGAAATAGTCCTCTGACTTTCCAGCTTCTGGGACACAGGTTTTGATATCTCTTTGATCACTCTTGTGAAATTGGTTTCTGAATATCTGTTGTACATCTCATGTTATAATCAAATCTTTGCAAATCTAGGGTTTTGTGCATTAGTTGACCTAGGGTTTGATAAATGACTTGATTAAATTAGATCTTTCCATAGCATTCTTGAGTACACAATCTATAGCTAAGTCCACCTCCATTTGGTAGTGATTTAGCTCAGTTTTGTCCTTGAATGTTATTGTGGAAGAGGGTTTGATCTAGTGTGCATGCTAGTCTTCATCATTCATCTTTTTCACACTTAACATATATATATATATATGAATTATACTTTGGTTTTATATTTTTTATTATCTTTATGATTTTTTTGTATGTGTATAGAAATGTATAAGTATAAATTTGCATATATGCATTTTTGTTGTGTACAGGTATACATACATACATACATACATACATACATACATATATACATATATACATACATACATAGATACATATATATACATATATACACATATATACACACACATATATACACATATATATATACATAATTTTCTTCTTTTTGTTGTCACCCTCTTGTGACTTCTCTTGGTTTTCTACTTCCCCCACATCTATTATTTCATTGAAGTCTGCAATTCTATTTCATTATTTTCCCTTGCTCATTCATCTCAATAATGGATTAGGAGTGTGATCTGAAACACTCATGGATATCTATTGTTGAGATGTTTCATTGTTATTGGGTGGTACATAGTGACTATCTATTCATTTACATTGGAAGAATCACAATATCTTTGGCAGTAGCTCTCTTGGCACACTCGATTGAGGCTTCTCTCGCCTTCTGCATTCTTCTAAGGTGTCTTTCCTATCTTTCTTTTGTTTGTTTCAACCTTCTCTCTTCTTCCATGTGCATTTTGTAATCCATTTTAATTTCTTCAAAAAATTCTCTTAATCTTTTGCTATCTCCTTTTGTCATAGGTATGTTTGATTTGGATTTTCATTAATCCTTTTATCCATCCTTAATGGTTAAATCTAGTATTTCTTTTAGTGGTTGCATCTTTTCAAGATACTTTAAGGATCCCCCATTCCATTTATCACCCCCTAGGTGTCTAACCCACTCTCACGAGGCTAGAACCTAGTGAGTGCTACTGCACTTCTTGTTTACTACAATGCCTATCATTAATACATCTTTCTAGTTGTATTCTTTACCGCAAAACAAAATTTTCTATTTTCTTAAGTTCTAGATTCTTACACACCACAAATTGGAGTCTTGGAAATGAAATCAAAATTTTGACAATAAAATGTAGGTCTAAGGTCTATACTACTTATGTTAGATAACTTAACCCCAAGGTGATGTAGTAAGAAGAAAATGAGAAGAATGTGGTAGATAATATATGTGTAACATAAAGATTCAAATAATTTTACACTTTCATTAACACCATAAGATAAGTTTACTCATTTATTCATATCATATATTCTCTATACAATGTACATCCTTTTCTGCAAGCATAGATATAAACATCACATATGTTTGGGTATTTCTATATTCTCTTTTTTCCACTTATGTTGATATAGAGATTATATTTCCTTTATATTCTTGTAAATATATTTTTATTTATTTACGTGCGTGTGTATGTGTGTGTGTGATTTTGTCTTGTTCTTTTTTCTCTCTTCTTTTTAGAAATATGCAATTATGCTTTGATGTATGTATGTATGTATTTTATATATGTTTGTGTTTATATCATTATTTATAAGTACACATATATTTGCATTTGCATAGGTATATGTACATGTGTATTCTTGTATATGTATACACACATACATTTAGTATTTATATATTCATTTTTCTATGTAATTTTGGGTTTATGTTATTATAATTTGGTTTCTCTCCTTTTTATTTTATATTTATGTTCTTGTTGTTGTATACGGATTTATACTTAATTTTTTCATAATATCATTTTTTGTCTTTTGTAATTTTGCATGCGAGTAATTCTTTATTCTCTTTTTTGGATTTATGCTAGTATAAAGTCATAAGTATTCTTGATTTTATTCACATGTATATTTATAGGTTGGTTTTTGTTTGCTCATTGTGCTCTCTTACTCTTTTTTGTTGGGGTTTGTTTCATATATATATGAATTATACTTTGGCTTTACTTTTTTTATTATCTTTATGATTTTTTGTATATGTGTATAGAAATGTATAAGTATAAATTTTCATATATATACATTTTTTTGTGTAGGTATATATATATATATATATATATATATTTTCTTCTTTTTTTGTCACTCTCTTGTGGTCTCTTGGTTTTCTGCTTCCCCTGCATCTATTATTTCATTGAATTCTAGAATCCTATTTTATTATTTTCTCTTGCTCATTCATCTTGATGATGGATTAAGAGTGTGATCTAAAACACTCATGAATATTTATTGTTTAGATGTTTCATTATTATTGGGTAGTACATAGTGACTATATATTCATCTATTGGAAGAATCACATCATCTTTGGTAGTGGCTCTCTTGGCATGCTCAAGTGAGGCTTCTCTAGCCTTCTCCATTCTTCTATGGTATCTTTCCTATCTTTCTTGAGTTTGTTTCAACCTTCTCTCTTCTTCTATGTGCATTTTGCAAGCCATTTTAACTTCAAAAAATTCTCTTAATATTTTTGTATCTCCTTTTGCCATAGGGATGTTTGATTTGGATTTTCATTAATCCTTTTAACCATCCTTAATGGCTTAATCTAGTATTTCTTTTAGTGGTTGCATCTTTTCAAGATCCTTTTAAGGATCCCTCCATTCCATTTATCACCCCCTAGGTGTCTAGCCTACTCTCATGAGGCTAGAACCTAGTGAGTGCTACCACACTTCTTGTTTACTACAATGTATATCATTAATACATCTTTCTAGTAGTATTCTTTACCACAAAACAAAATTTTCTATTTTCTTAAGTTCTAAATTCTTACACACCACAAATTGGAGTCTTGGTAATGGAATCAAAATGTTGACAATAAAATGTAGGCCCCTAAGGTCTATACTACTTATGTTAGATAACTTAACCCCAGGGTGATGTAGTAAGAAGAAAATGAGAAGAATATGGTAGATAATATATGCTTAACATAAAGATTCAAATAATTTTACACATTCATTGATATCATAAGATAAGTTTACTCATTTAGTCATATCATATATTCTCTATACAATGTACATCCTTTACTACAAGCATAGATATAAACATCACATATGCTTGGGTAGCTCTTTCCTCCTATTATGTTTCTATACTATCCTCATGTGAACTAGGTTTAGAGAAATAGTCAATGAAAGCATGGGCCAAGTTTGAGAAGGAAGTGTAAAGCAAACAAGATGCATCAAACCATTGCACAAATTAACCACTCAAGTATAATTTAAAATCACTAAAAAGAAAGATGGCATCATCTAAATGTTTATAATTAGCACTTGTACAAACGATTTCACATGAAAATAGGCATTCATAGAACCATCATAATCATCATGTAATAACTCCTCATTAAGGTTCATAATAGCATTATGTAATGTAGGAAAAGGAAATGAAGCATGAATCGTATTAAGATGAGAGGCTAATAAAATTTCATCAATATGTATGCCATCATCATGGGAGGTATCACTATGTGAAAGACTACCAGGTGAATATCCATAGTTGGGTTCACTTGAGGTGTATAAGATTGATCATCATTGAACACACTATCATGTATAATAGAAGGTAGCACATTACAATAATATGGATCTATGGGCATAGGAGCATCATGACATGTAGAAAGAGTATCATAAGTTTCAATTGTCATGAGATGCCTTCATTATATGATGTATTTTCTACAATAGTGGAAGGTGTAAGTATATCATATGCATCCTTCACAAAAGATGTAACATGAAGTGGATCGTGAGAAGGACATGTGTTTAGAGGTAAGATTAAATTAAATCAAGTAAATTACTATCACTCTCCATAGATGAAGCATGCAACATGTGAATCATGGAGGAGTGAAGTAAGATTATCCAATAGAGAAGGGAAAGTGATGATCAAATCCCTAAATGAAGAAAATAAACTTATATCATAAAATACATCCATGGACAATGTGATCCCATTGTGTGATAGAATATCACAAGTGAATCAAGAACAAAGGAATCACATGTCATGAATTGTATAAAAATGTCATAATCAATGAGGGAAGCATGAATGGATGCCACATATAAAGGACAATGAGAATCCATGATGTGAAAACAAGGGTCTATCCAAGGATATAGGATTCACAAAAGATAAATAAAAGCTTAGAGCAAAGAAATGATATTAGAGTGAGGTATAATCTATTTTAGATTAGAATATCAAATCCTAAATCAAATGTGAAAAATATGTAAAATATAAACCCTAAAGCTAATCGAAGGGTGTGTAGGGTGGATAAAAGCTAGGATATGTGAATATTCACACCAATCCCTAGAAGAAAGGTCTATGAAGCATAAGAGTATAAAAGACCAAATCTAAAGGTAATATGTAAAATAGAAAAGCATATATATGAAAACCCTAATGTTGGTTTAGTGATGCAGGAGCATCCAGTGGTGTAAGGGCAATCTTGCATTACCCAAAAAAAAATGTGTTTCAAAATTGTTGATGTTATTTCCATTTCTTTTCAAAATTTGTGGTTCTGGTTCCATAATCGCTTGAATAATGATGTAGAACTTTCAGTTTTTCCAAACTGCTTAAAATAACAACCTGCTATTTTTAGAAAGTTTGCATTTGGGCATGGATTGAAGTGAAAATTTACATGAAGCTTCATAACGGAAAAATAAGACCTTTGGCGAAGGAATCATGCAAAGATCATTTGCGAGCTGAAAGATGTTAAAGTTTATGTTTCCTGAAAAATGCCTGAAAATTATTCAAACTTAGGTTTGAGGCACTAAACGGCCCTGTACGGACCTGAAAATGGCTGGAACCAATAGAGTGGGTTTTTAGCGCGTAGAGCACTCTGCAAGATTTCTGACGCATAAAACGGTTCGTCAATCGGACACCTGGATCAAAAGTTATGGCTCCCAGAAGTTGACCTATTTTTGGAGGGAGATGCAAATTTCAAAATTAGGTTGTTGGCCGCCAAAAAAGCTATTAATAACCATTTTTGGGAACCCTGGGAGTAGTAGAGTTAAGGGGGAAAGTGTAGACTCAAGAATAGGTGGGAAAACAGAAACTCTAGCAGATTTGGGGTTACAGATGGCAGATGATTCTAGAGTCCTATGAGAGGAAGCTGTAATGTGTCGCAGCCTGTGGAGGGTTGATTCCTCTGATTGTATTTGAGCTTCTGTAATGTAAAATCCAAAACAATAAAGAAAGTTCTATTTTCTGTGTGTAATTTCTATTGTTGTGTGTTTTATGATTTACCCCCTTCATCATTTAGAAACCTTAGAGGAAAGATAGGTTGTGTAAGATCGACCAGGTTCACCAAAAAGGTAAAGGAAAATAAACTTTCCTTGATGAGTAATCTAGGCTACTCTAATAAAATACATACATATAAGCATATTTAACCTAGACTAGTTAATGACGCTATATTGGACTAAATACTTGAACAATTAATATACTAATC
Organism: Cunninghamia lanceolata; assembly: GCA_027924645.1. NCBI lineage: Eukaryota > Viridiplantae > Streptophyta > Pinopsida > Cupressales > Cupressaceae > Cunninghamia > Cunninghamia lanceolata. Next base: position 9,133,996 of record BSBN01000682.1, on the reverse strand, counting down.
TAGGAAATGTAAATGTGATAAATAGGGTACTTAATTATGTTGTCGGAGAATGTATGCAAATCTAGAATGACACATAAGTCTGAACACCTCAAAATTTGAAAAGGACAATGACAACCTAGTATTACCTCATAGTAAAAAAATTAGCTGACTTTGTGTAGGGACGAGTTCAACAAATCTAGGACTAGTATGTGATTGCAAATCTATCTTGCACCCGTGAACTTGTACCATGGAATATGTAGACGCATGCTCTTAGTTTTGCCTGATTCACCTTGACTTTCTCTATACATCCTAATATTAGAAGACTGGTGGTATTTATAAATACCCTGGTAGGACTATTGGTATGTAATAAGTGGACATGTTCTCCTAGGTTAACCCACATAAAATGTGTATAAATGGTCAAAAACAATACTCTTCAGTCATGCATATGCTCCTAGAATGTTCGTGTAGCACTAGACTCCTTTTATTGCACCCATTGAAGTGTGAAATGCGAATGATATGTGAATATAGCTCTAGACGATTAAAATGAATGCATTAAATGTCTTTGTTGTGGAACATAGAAGGGGTCAAATTAGAGGGGTAACGTGTGTATGGAATATGTGCATGCATAGGTGTACTAAACAAGGGAATATGGCAAATGTATGGGAATATTGTATATTCCTAAGCATAATAACGATAAGCACTTGTGGCATGCTTAACTTTATTAGTTTTAGTTCTTCCTTAAGCTAACTTAGTTGGGATGAAGGGGTGTGTCCCTAGATAGTTTTGCATATACATAAGGAAGATAAAGACTCCCAAACTATCATAACTTCTAACTGAATAGATATATTATTTTCTAATTATTGGAGGTCGTCCCCTCAAAGTGATATGCTATTTTGTTGATTTTTGCAATTATTTCGAAGAAATATCATAACAAAATATACAAACATATATATAGGATAAGAAATAAGTGTGAAAAAAATATGCATAAGAGGTAAGTAGATGACAGAGTAAAGGCCCTAACTTTATAGATAATCACACCATCTCTCTTCAAAATAAATACAAAACTAAATAAGAAATGAGGAAAATTTCACCCTTACAATTAGCAATCAAACATTAACTCCATTCTTTTTGCTTTTTAAGTTAGTAAATATAAATGTTAGTCCAGGGTAAGCCACTAAGGTCCAATTTATATTTTTAAAGATTTCCTTAAAACAAGGAACATCATCCCTTCCTATAAATACACGTATTGAAGCAGCCCTCAACCCTCCCCATTTACTTCTCGACCTTTTCGTCAGCAATTTACTTCAGCAATCTCCTTCTCACATATAATTTCAATGTCCCAAAATTTATAGAAAAAAATACTCATACAAGCCAGGCCCACCAAACCAAATTATAAATGCTAAAGATGACCATTTTGACAATTGTAGACAATTTTTTCATAAACGCAACGACTTTTGGTACGGGGTTATAAATATAACTACTTTTACGATTAATAAGACAAAAAAAAATTCCATTGAATGCAAACTGGATGCTAAATTTGACGGTCAAACCTGCCTGTCAATCAATATTTTTGTGACGATAATCCCGTCTCCCTTTACGTCAGTCTGAATCCAAAACTTCTGACTGTATTTAACGGGAAAAATGTTTAAAACACGGGCATACGGCCATGCAAGCCATTATTGGGATTTTATACGTACATAGGCCTAATGCTGACGTCATAGCAATTAAAGGGGTCAATGAAGTGAAAAGATAGCAAGTTCAAATCCCTAGACGTCCCTCGATAGGAACCACTCCAACCAATTCCAATACAAGAAAGTAGTTTTAGAAAAGATAATTTCCAATATAAGAAATCTAAGCATTGTTAATATTATTATTATTACATGATGGTACAAAGGAAAAGGGGAAAATGGCCGGAAGAATGGGAGCTTTTTCTTTTAACTTGTAAATACTTTTTTAAGTTATTAAAGGTCAGCATAGAGATGAAAAGGAAAAGAAAATAATACTATGTTGTAAAATCTTTATATAGACATAAATGAAATGAATAGATAAAGTATTATTATTTGCTATGCCATAAATGTAAATAAATAAATAAATTTAAAAATTAGATAAGATAATAAATGATATTTAGTTAGAAATTGTGATGTAGATAGATGTTGATTTATTTATAATATAGAAAGTTTGTAAAGTTTAAAGGAATGTCTTGGATTACTTTTATGGTTATGGATTTGATATTATAAGTGTGGATTTGATTTGTACTTATGGATATGATCTTTATTAATTTTTAAATTGTTGGTTTCGACTCGCCTCGATGGGTTCTTGCTGGTTTGCATGTGGCATAGACAACTACTTCCTTCTGTCAAACTATGGAAGGATATTGATTCAGTCGTTGGATAAAAGATCGATGACAACACTCTCAAATAGGAAAGATGCCCTAGATGCTTGTGTGATGCAAATTCCCTGATAAATGCTCCTAATAATGTGTGTAAGTAGTAGTCATAGCTCTAGGATGCAAGAGATCAAGTGATGTTGGTTAGGATGTCTAAAATGAACTAGGGCGACCCCTTTAAATATAACACCAATTAGTCACAAAAAAATATTTCCTACATTGAGTTGGCACACAATGGTCATAAGGATAGATCAAGTTGGACCCAAACTAGAATTTGAATTGTAAAAGCAAAGGGGTCACTTCATCGAGTGCAGAAGTGATCGCTCAATCACTTTCGTGACTGTAGATTTGACTCAAGGCAAGAAATGGGTGAAATTAATGATCAAGATTGATCTCTAGAAAAGAGTGTAGATAGGAATGGACAAGTGTTGGGCTATAATCATCATAGAAAAAAGATCATGTTAGTAACATGTGAACAAGGACTAAAATGGTAAATCTAATCACAATCATGGAAATTATCTGGAATATCCTAGAAATCCTATAATCATCATAAAGAAATATTGTGTCAATAACTTGTAATCAAAAGAAAATGTTATAATCAAAGATCATGCAAATTTTGTGTAACATTTTGTAAATATCATGAGGAAAAATCATGTAAAAAACTTGGGATAAATGAAAGCATAAGAATAGAGAACATCCAATAAATATATCATAAATAAAGTATAGTAATGGTCAATGCCATAAAGGATGTGCCCCCCAAGAGGGAGACACCATAAATTAATGTAATGTCAATAGAAATATGTAAGTAGAGCATGAAATCTCCAAATCTCAACCAACAATGTTAGATGGATCATCATCTAACAGATCATCCTCGTCCCAATTGTGTGGTTTGTAATCACCTTCAATTATTTGAAATTCATCATAATAAGATATCTCATTCTTTGTAAAAGTGCTTAATAAATGCATAATTTGTAATGACCCACACAAAATTTATATAAAATATTTACCACTTTTTGATCACCAAGATCTCATGAGAGTAAGGTGAGAGCATATGGTGAATAAATATTGACAAATTACATATACAAATTATGCACAAAATGAACCACACAAATAGATAACATTTGCATATACAAAAGAAACTTCATGAACATGTTGGAGCTGATGTATATCCATAATATGTGCAAGAACATATTAAAATACATCAAAAATTATAGCAATACAAATAATGCATAAATCTAAAATAAACTTTTGTATGCTAGAGCTCCCTTCTACTCAATCTTGCAAAAACTGAAATCAAATGTAACTTTTGGATGAAACTACCTTCAAGAAACCAAAGGAGTTCCTTCCTCCAATCATCAAATCTAAGGGGTTCCATCCTTGGATTAAATAGATGAACACAAGTGCTCAAACTATGACAAAACATTTTGATAAAATGGCAAAACATGTAAACTTGAAGAAGTAGCCTGGAACATATAGAAATGAGACAACCAAATTAGGTGCCCAAATTCCAAGGCCCCATTATTCCAAGTCAATAATAATTAATTTTTTTGCAATATTCCCTCTCAAAATATGCCCACTAAAATGGTTGTCATAACTCCTCTAGTTATTTTTAGCCTATAAAGATGCTCCTCTTACACCCACTTACAACTATCATAAAATTTGTCATAAATAATTATGAATATGCTCTTTAATTAAGTAAATTTATAACTCATCACTAATTGACTTGTCATAAAATATTCCTTCCTCAAAATAGCCCTCACTTTGTCATGAATGTCAAATTGTAGCTCCTCCTTAAATATCTCACCATAGAATCTATCATGGAGAAGGTGCAAGTGTCCTGGAGTCACTCTTTCAAACTCATGGAGTCCCACACCACATTTGAGCAAATACAACAATTAATAATAATAAATTAATATTTGATTGGCCTAATCTACCAAGTTTGAAAAATAATAATTAACTTGGGCCCCAAAATTAAATATTAATTAAATTTATTTCCCTAGCAAATTCCTATTAGCTCACAAAAATATTAGAATGGGCTTTTGGTCTTCAAAATTAATTTAATTAAAAATAGGACATACAAATTTGCCCTTCCCGAAATTGCTTGCCCTCAAGTAATGCAAATTTGGATGTTCCAATATCTCTGGTCCTTCCCAAGTAGCATCTTTTATAGGTAGATTCTTCTAACAAACTATGTACTATGTAATGTTTTTGTTTATCAATTTATTCACTCTAGTGTCAATAATAGCATAAGGTACCAATATGAGCTTTCCCTCATCATCCAAGGGTGGGAAGTTCCCTTTTGAGGCAAGATGCATGGAAAACATCATGGATCCTATTATTTTTTGGCAACTCCAACTCATAAGCAACTTCACAAATTCTCCTCAAAATATTGTAAGGCCCATAAAAGCATGCTTTGAGATTTTTAGCCCTACTTCTTTTGACATAATTTTTCCTATAAGGATGCAATCTTAGAAAGGCCATGTCCCTAACTTCAAATGATCTCTCAGTGTAGTTCTAATTTGTATAGAACTTTTGTTGATTTTGGGCTTACTGGAGATGATGTTTGAGTGACCTTAGTATGTCCTAACTATGCTTCACCAATTCACTAGTTGTTGGCACTCTGCTATCTTTGAACACTAAATCAGCAAAGGTTAATGCAGTAGAATCATACAATTCTGTAAATGGAGACATACCAATGGACATATGGTGGGTGCTGTTGTAGCAGTATCCTCCCAAGTGCAACCATTTAATCCATGTTGATGTTGATCTCAAACATAGTTCCTCAAGTATCCTTCAACCCACTTATTCACCATTTATGTTTGTCCATCTATTTGTGGGTGATAGCTTGCACTAGGAGTAAGTTATTTACTAGTCAAATGAAATAATTCTTGTCAAAAAAATTGAGAAATTTGTTATCTCTATCACTAAAAATATTTTTAGGCAACCCATGTAGCCTAAACATTTCTTTAAAATATAAATCTACCACCTAATGTGCTTTGATTTTTAAAGAAATGGCAAAGAAGTGTGCATAATTAGTTAGCCTATCCACAACAACATAAATGCAATCTTTACCATTTACCTTAGGGAGGTCTGTAATGAAATCCATAGATATAATTTCCCATTTCTAATTTGTAATAGGCAATGGATGTAGAAAACCTACTGGAAAGACATGAACTACTTTATTCTGCTGATAGGTTATGCATTCTTTGATGTGTTTGAGGACATCCTCCTTAAGTCCCTTCTATCAGAATCTTTCTCTGATTTGTCTATGGGTTTTGTCAAATATTGGGTGTCTTGCTAGTGGTGCATCATGAGAATCTCTCATAATCTTATCCTTGATTTTGGATTCACAAACTAAAGATATTATGTTTTTATAAAGAATGAGACCATCTACCACTATTAATCTATCATCTCTCACATTCCCATCAAAGAGTTTAGTAGGAAATGTGTTTCTAACATATTCCTCCATAATAGAGTCCTTCTAATCAACATAAATAATAGACGTAGAATATAGAGTAGGCATCCTAGAAAGAGCATCAACAACTACATTATGTTTTTCTTTTCATATACTCTATATCAAAATCATAATCTTGGAGCTTACTCACCCATTTTTGTTGTCTATCATTCAACTCATGTTGGCCAAGGAAAAACCTCGAGTTGTTATGATTTGTCTTCACCATAAATCTTCCACAAACTAAATACTGTCAAAACTTGGTCAAAGTATGCATGATAACAACCATCTCTTTGTCATAGATGGAGAATCCTTTTTCTTATTCGTTCATCTGTCTACTTTCAAATGTTATGGGATGTCCCTTCTATACTAATACAACTCCAATTCCTTCTCTTGAAGCATCACATTCTACAATAAATGGAAGTAAGAAGTTTGGAATAGAAAGTATAGGACATGAACTCATTGGCTCCTTAAGATTATCAAAAGCTTCTTGTGTTGTTTATGTCCATGCAAAAGCTCCTTTCTTTGTCATATTGGTCAATATTGTTGTTAGTTGTGAAAACCCCTTAACAAATCTTCTATAGTAACTACAAAGGCTAAAGAATCCTCTCAACTATGTCAATGTGGTAGTAAGAGACCAATCTAAGATGTCTTAGATCTTCTATTGGTCCACCTGAAGACCTTGAGAAAGTTAATGACATGGCCCAAGTACAAGATCTTTATCACCCCAAAGTCACATTTGAATTCTTTTGCAAAGAGAGCCTGTTGCTCTAATATTCTAAGGATTGTATCTAAATGCTTCAAATGATCTTCCCAAGTCTTTTTATAAATCAAAATGTCATCAAAGAAAACCAAAACAACTCTTCTCAATTGATTATTGAATGACTAATTCATGCATGAGTGAAAACTATTTGGAGCATTTGTTAAAACCAAAAGGCATGACCAAGAATTCAAAACGTCCAAAGTGACAAAGATGAATGTTGTTTTATGCACATCCTCCTCCCTAACATGGATCTAATGGTAACCCAATCTCAAATCAATCTTAAAAAAATGCATTGCTCCATGCAACTCATTAATGATCCCATCAATCCTAGGAATGGGGTATTTATTCCTAATGGTCTTCTTGTTCAAAGCTCTATAGTCAATGTACATCCACATGGTTCCATCCCTTTTCTTCACAAGAACCATTGATGAAGCAAATGGGCTAGAACTAGGCCTAATGTGACCCATATCCAAGAGCTCCTTTATGTCCTTCTCTATCTCCTCTTTATACATTCTTGGGTGGTGGTAAAGAGTGGTCATTATAGGCTTAGAGTCTGATTCCAACTCTATGATGTCTTGGAATCCTCTATCAAGTACATTGCTTATCACTAAACACCACACTATGTTTATCCAAAATATTATAAATATCAACATGATAAGTACATTGCTTACCCATGGATGAATTTGTAGGCATAACCAATCAACTTGCTACCCAAGCAATGTATCCCTTGTGGAATGTCCTCTCCATTATTTTAGCTATAATCACATGCAATTCCACATCAAAAATTCCTCTAAGCACCACCTCTCTTCCCTTCAAATTTGAACTTAAGCTCCATGGATTAGTAATTATGTAAAAACTCACCAAGGGAATGCAACCATTGTACACCCAAAACCATGCCAGTCTCTCCTAATCCCACAACATAGAAATCATCACATACCTTATGATGACCCATGGCTAAATTGAGTTGTTAGATTATTTTGGTACATGGGATGGTGAAATCATTAGAAACAATGACATTGAAACCAACAAAGTCTTCTCTTTCAGTCCTCTCTTAATCATTAGGCCTTCATCAATGAAGTTGTGGGTATCCCTGCTATCAATCAATATTATAATCCACTACACAAATAACACTCCATGAACCATAAATGAATGATATCATGGTGATCCTAAAAGAGATATGATGGTGTTGTTTCTATCATATGTGAGTCCCTCAGGTTCACACTTAATGCTTGGCTCCTCTTTAGCTTGTTGGAGTTTTGGTTCTTCAGGTTCATGTCTTCTTCATAGAATACTATCTCAATATAATGGACTTGGCCCTTACTAAGGCATCTATGACCAAGTTCCCATGGTTATTTGCAAGAGAAACATAACTTACTCCTTCAAAGTTCATTACTTGTGCTATCATCCATCTTCTTTGTTTCAAATGGTTGTGGTTTAGTATTTTGAGGATGTGAGTTGAATCCTCCTTTTTGAAAGTTGCCTTTCTAGAATCCAATAGTGGGTAGTTTTGGCTATGATGAAAATTTGTTCCTTAAGATGGATGGCTCAAATATCAATGCTCTTTTCATAGCCTCCTATAATGATGATGGTACAAAGGCCTTAACTAGACATTTGAGAGGCTCATGTAGACCTTCAACAAAGAGGAAAGTGATCCTCTTTTCTAATATAGTGGTTACCATAACTAGTTATCACCCTTTAGAATTCCACTACATATGCATCCGCCATAGTCTATTGCTTGATTCTAGAAAGCTCTCTAAAATAGTCTTATTTATCCTTTTCCTCAAATCTAGTAACCTTTGGTTGAAATCATTAAAAGTCTACACAAGGTCATGCCCTTGTGTGATTAGACCATGGTGCCACCAATCGTAGGAAATTCCCTCTGTTGACGCCTGAATTGACTGGTAGTTTTTTGAAAAATTTTCATTCAGGCACTCTCCCTAAGTATCCAAAAAATGCTCTAAGTAACGGACCTCCTCAGTATTTTTCAGCTGCATCATCATATTTTCTTGAGGAGGAGGTCATCATCATCATGTTTGTTTCCATGAGGGTCAGCATCATCATGTTCTCCTTCGACTTGTTTTTCAACGTCATCATCATATTTCAACTGTCGGGTGATGTTCGGGTTTTATCCTGATGATGCTGCCGAGCTACAGTGCGCCCTTATCTGCTTGCGAGGGTGATTCTTCAAAGTCTCCGGTGATCTTCCATTTATCACCTTGCGCGGGCATGATGATGATGTTGCTTATTCTTTGAGTTGCTCGACCTAACTTGTTTTTTCCTAAGGGTCGTGTTCATCATCATCATATTTCCAGTTATCATCCTGCTGCTTGCGGAGGTCATCATATTTTCTGCCTTCATGATATTTCGCCGGGGTGATATTTTTATCATCGGGTGATCTTGGTTAACATCATCCTGATGATGTTGTTGAAGAGTTGTAATTGCGACCCGATATTCACTAGGGTCATCATATTTTGGAACGTCAGGATGATCTTAGTCAATATCATCCTGATGATGTTGTATCACTTCTTGTTCTTTGTTTCTCATCCTGATGATGCTGACGTCATCCGTATCAGGGTGATATTTTTCTTTCTGCCTAACTGCATCATGATATTCCGAAGGAAGGGGTGATATTTTCATATCACCTGGATATATGTTTGCTCGAGCATCATGATGATGCTGATATCAGGGAGATATCCGCCTGCTAGCTTCGCGCATTGTCTACTGGGGGTGATGTTTTCAAGCAGCATCATCATGTTCAGTTTTTGCCCCGATCTTACAGAGGAGCTACAGTGCAACCTGATGTTCGAACGTCAGGAGGATATTTCCAAATATCCGGTTGTCTTCCGAATATCATGATGATGTTAATATGATGATGACGTCATCAAGGTCCGCGGGGGTCATATTTCTAACAACTGATCATCTTGAAGAGACCTCCTGATATTTGCAAATATGATGATGACGTCATCCGGATATGAGGAGGTGCGCGGTAGGCAGATATGATGATGACGTCAGCAGGATATGATGATGACGTCATCAGGATGTCCATCGGCCAGACTTTTGTTATAAGCTCAGCAGGAGGATGTTCCTCCGGAGGATCAGGTTGTGCCGATTATCATGAAGGTTATGTTTCAAATATCATGATGACGTCAGGGTGATATTTCGAACAACAGGATATCATGCTGCTGGAGGGTGATGATGATGAAGTCTATACTAGTGTCGTCAGGAGCAAAAGCGCCGACATGATATATGCTCATGACCTAGTATATAAAGTGCAAAGGAGGTTGCTGCGGGGTGCATGTGGGATAATGTTATCCTGCATTTTCGAAACATCATGATGATGAATCTCGGCGGGAAGCGGTTGCGACTGTCTGTTTGATGCTCTTCCCGAGGCCGCGGGTTGGTGCGCCATCAATGGCGATTGTTGCAGAGGTATGGGCGATGGCGTGGACGAATGTTGTACCTGATTGAAGATCTGAATCCCTAGGCGGCGGCGCAAGGCTCGAGATGTCTTCCTGTCTCCTCCCCTACCTGCTGCATTCAAGTTTGGGTGCCAATCCGGTTGTGTTTGAGCGCCATTTTCATGATACCGTGTATCTGGCGAGATTTTGGTCAACCTGGTAGTTGATGCTGAAGACACCCTCCTGCTATATAATGCAGATGGTGTTATTCTTTTGAGGTTGTTGAAAGTTGTAGATTTTTGGCTCTGTAATCCAAAACCAGCTGATCTGGTTGCTCTGTACAGTTTTTCTTGTGAGTTTATGTATCTCCTGTTGTAGGACTTGGCATGAATCCACTGGTTTCATGGTTGATCTTATATGAGTAATGCTACCTTAGCATGTGTTGTGTTAATTCTGTCTCCAGTATTGCATGTATCCTTCTTCTGGATCTGGATGTTTGCTTATGTTTAGATTCTAGAGCATAGAATTCCTATGTTGAATGTCTGATCTTTTAACCTCTGCTCAAGGGGCAGATTAAACTGTTTTCAGGTTGAACATTGGGAAGGGTATACTGCAGTAGGGATACCATAAGTAGAGATAGCTCAACACTCTATATTGGGAGATGTCTGTAAGGCAGATATCATGTTTGTCCCCCTGAAATCCAGTTTTAGCTATTTATGCTGATCATTCACAGGTGTATGTCTACCGACTCCAAGCCCTGGATAGGCACCAGTCATGCTGTGTTCTTGTGTTATACACCATGTCCAGCTTTGCATCCAAATTCATATCAAACCATTTCACACCTCCACCTGTTAGTTGTAGGAGTAGGATTAGGAACCCCCTGCATGCTCTCATACCCAACCAGACATCATGTCCAAGAATGTTGCCAGCCTTGTGATCTATCATACAGATCTTGGTCCATACATGAGAGCATTCTGCCTGCTGTTGTCAAGTCAGATCTTTCTATCTTTGAGCTAGTCAAGGTTACATCTTGAGTTATAGGGATCCCCCCCTTGGTGCGGCAGAACCAGAAGTGAAGGGGAGGAGCTCACGCAACCTCCTGTATTCAGTTGGCCTGAATCTGCCTGTGCATTAGAAGTGGCAAACCCTAATGCTGATTCAGAAGAAATGTCAACAAAATGGCGACTCTGCTGGGGAAGGATTGATAAAATAAAGAATAATACTTGTGACCCATCCGAGTCACTAACAAAATGATGCTCTGCTGGTGGAATGAACCTGGAAAAGTAGCTTTCAGCTATTGAAAATTTTGTCCTCTCTGGAGAGGTGGCGACTCTGCAAAAAAGATCTAAATGCACATGAAAGATAGATGTATGTTATTGGTTGAAAGATGTACATATTTCTGCATCTGTATGAGAAAAGGTACCTCGTTCCTTCCCCTTTTATTTGCTATTTTACTGCATAGGTTAGATGCCAGGGGAAGCCTTAGGTCTTAGACAGACAAACAATGTCTAAGAGTAAGATTTTTGTGAATCCAAGTATGAGTTATCCCACACTCAGTGGTAAAATGTTGGATAAAGGAATAGAGGAGATAAGAAATAGGTTGATATTCTTAGAGGCTGAGCAGGCCCAGTTAAGAAGCAGTAACCCTGTTGTGTCTGCCAGTCAGAAAGCTAAACCTCCTGTCAGCCCTTTTGATCCTTTGTATGACCAACTGGATTTGTCATGGGTGGATTATAAAGTAGAAACTATGCCTGCTAGGATATACTGTCAGATGCCTAGATTTAGTGGTCACAATGTATGTGATGGGAATGCACATATCCAAAATTTTCAAAGTTTTATGGGAAAACATTCATTCAGAGATGAGGATATGTGGATGAGGTTTCTTGTTAGGTCCTTTGATGCAAAAGCAAAAGACTGGTATTTGAGCTTTCCAAAGAGATCCTTTGCCTGTTGGGATGAACTTGCTGACTGTTTCAAAGAAGAATTTGCAAAAGAACCGGCTGATCTTGTTGCAGAATTGATGAGAATCAGAAAACAAGATGAAGAGCCATGTGTTGATTTCAGTCATAGGTTTGCAGTAGCCCTTTCACATGTCCCTGAAAGTTTCAGACCTGATATTTCAGCCTGTGTTGGCATATTCTTTGAAGCTTTTGAGGAGGGCTCTAGTGCATTACTGAGGAATTTCAAGGTGACAAGTATGCAGATGGCATACAGGTTCATTGAGAATGTAGAAGAAATGAGAAATATGCACCTGCTGAAACCCCTCTCCCCAGGCCTTAGTGTGAAAAATGGTTATGAAGTTGCAAATGACCAAGTCATGAAGGCATCATGTGAAGATGAAAAGATGAATGTTGAAGATGCCAGTGAAAGGACTAATGAGGATTCCCATTGCAATGATGAGGCAGCTGACCATGAAAACAATAATGAGGTTGTGGACAGCAATGAGCAATTTTTAGAATGGACCTGTGGAGAAAATTGTGAGTATTGTACTCAAGACAGAGAAGATATAAGCAAACAGAGAAGCAGTCCTATGTGTGACCCATTGCCTATCTTTCAAACACATGGAGATCATGAAGAGCAGTCAGAAATTGAAATAAGTGCTAGTTCAGAGCATGACTGTTTTTCATTTGATGGCTGTTTTGCTTATGATACACAGGCTGATACTCCTCCACAGAATGAATCCATTGGTGATGAAGATGTGTGCTCTGCTGCCCATGAACAAATGGCATACTATGATGAAACTGATGCACCTGGGCCACCCATTTATAACACATGTGGTGATGAGGATCTGTCTGAGTGTGGTGAAGATCTAGACGTTATTTTTGGCTTGGATTCTATTTCTCATCATGATGAAAGAGGAAACAACATACATCAGGTAAGTGACTGTGAAAATGTGCCTGATTGGAAAGAGATGCCAGAGCCTGATCTTTTCCAGCCTGGTGTACCAGATGGTTGTGTACATGATGTACACAATTGTGATTTTGAAAGCTTTTCTTTTGATGAGCCAGCATATAACACAATGAGCCCTGATCTTCTTAGTTGTGTGGTGGACTCTGAGTGTTTCCTATTTGCAGTCCAACTAGGAGATCATTTTACAATGCATACTGCTGATGCAGATGATGATAAGTGTTACATACCATTTGAGCATGCATTGCCTGAAACATTCTGCACCCACATGTCACATGATGATGAGGGTTATCTACACAAGAATAATGACAAGCTAAATCAGAGGGTTGAATATGCAGATGACAAGATTTGTTTGTGGGTGGATCCTGACAGTATCTCCAAGCTTGACCCAGTGCATGCAGATGAAAACAAGATATTTGACAAAGGGAGATACATGTTTTTCTTTTCTTGGTGGCCTTAGGCCATCAAGTGTGTTGGGTGATGCAGGTCAGTGCAGTATTTGACTCTGTGCCCAATGGATAAGGGACTGGTCTGCATCCCAGAGATCTGGGGTTCTCGCTGCAGTCTTTCACCTGCACGTCCCCAGACAGAGCCACTGTTGACGCCTGAATTGACTGGTAGTTTTTTGAAAAATTTTCATTCAGGCACTCTCCCTAAGTATCCAAAAAATGCTCTAAGTAACGGACCTCCTCAGTATTTTTCAGCTGCATCATCATATTTTCTTGAGGAGGAGGTCATCATCATCATGTTTGTTTCCATGAGGGTCAGCATCATCATGTTCTCCTTCGACTTGTTTTTCAACGTCATCATCATATTTCAACTGTCGGGTGATGTTCGGGTTTTATCCTGATGATGCTGCCGAGCTACAGTGCGCCCTTATCTGCTTGCGAGGGTGATTCTTCAAAGTCTCCGGTGATCTTCCATTTATCACCTTGCGCGGGCATGATGATGATGTTGCTTATTCTTTGAGTTGCTCGACCTAACTTGTTTTTTCCTAAGGGTCGTGTTCATCATCATCATATTTCCAGTTATCATCCTGCTGCTTGCGGAGGTCATCATATTTTCTGCCTTCATGATATTTCGCCGGGGTGATAGTTTTATCATCGGGTGATCTTGGTTAACATCATCCTGATGATGTTGTTGAAGAGTTGTAATTGCGACCCGATATTCACTAGGGTCATCATATTTTGGAACGTCAGGATGATCTTAGTCAATATCATCCTGATGATGTTGTATCACTTCTTGTTCTTTGTTTCTCATCCTGATGATGCTGACGTCATCCGTATCAGGGTGATATTTTTCTTTCTGCCTAACTGCATCATGATATTCCGAAGGAAGGGGTGATATTTTCATATCACCCAGATATATGTTTGCTCGAGCATCATGATGATGCTGATATCAGGGAGATATCCGCCTGCTAGCTTCGCGCATTGTCTACTGGGGGTGATGTTTTCAAGCAGCATCATCATGTTCAGTTTTCGCCCCGATCTTACAGAGGAGCTACAGTGCAACCTGATGTTCGAACGTCAGGAGGATATTTCCAAATATCCGGTTGTCTTCCGAATATCATGATGATGTTAATATGATGATGACGTCATCAAGGTCCGCGGGGGTCATATTTCTAACAACTGATCATCTTGAAGAGACCTCCTGATATTTGCAAATATGATGATGACGTCATCCGGATATGAGGAGGTGCACGGTAGGCAGATATGATGATGACGTCAGCAGGATATGATGATGACGTCATCAGGATGTCCATCGGCCAGACTTTTGTTATAAGCTCAGCAGGAGGATGTTCCTCCGGAGGATCAGGTTGTGCCGATTATCATGAAGGTTATGTTTCAAATATCATGATGACGTCAGGGTGATATTTCGAACAACAGGATATCATGCTGCTGGAGGGTGATGATGATGAAGTCTATACTAGTGTCGTCAGGAGCAAAAGCGCCGACATGATATATGCTCATGACCTAGTATATAAAGTGCAAAGGAGGTTGCTGCGGGGTGCATGTGGGATAATGTTATCCTGCATTTTCAAAACATCATGATGATGAATCTCGGCGGGAAGCGGTTGCGACTGTCTGTTTGATGCTCTTCCCGAGGCCGCGGGTTGGTGCGCCATCAATGGCGATTGTTGCAGAGGTATGGGCGATGGCGTGGACGAATGTTGTACCTGATTGAAGATCTGAATCCCTAGGCGGCGGCGCAAGGCTCGAGATGTCTTCCTGTCTCCTCCCCTACCTACTGCATTCAAGTTTGGGCGCCAATCCGGTTGTGTTTGAGCGCCATTTTCATGATACCGTGTATCTGGCGAGATTTTGGTCAACCTGGTAGTTGATGCTGAAGACACCCTCCTGCTATATAATGCAGATGGTGTTATTCTTTTGAGGTTGTTGAAAGTTGTAGATTTTTGGCTCTGTAATCCAAAACCAGCTGATCTGGTTGCTCTGTACAGTTTTTCTTGTGAGTTTATGTATCTCCTGTTGTAGGACTTGGCATGAATCCACTGGTTTCATGGTTGATCTTATATGAGTAATGCTACCTTAGCATGTGTTGTGTTAATTCTGTCTCCAGTATTGCATGTATCCTTCTTCTGGATCTGGATGTTTGCTTATGTTTAGATTCTAGAGCATAGAATTCCTATGTTGAATGTCTGATCTTTTAACCTCTGCTCAAGGGGCAGATTAAACTGTTTTCAGGTTGAACATTGGGAAGGGTATACTGCAGTAGGGATACCATAAGTAGAGATAGCTCAACACTCTATATTGGGAGATGTCTGTAAGGCAGATATCATGTTTGTCCCCCTGAAATCCAGTTTTAGCTATTTATGCTGATCATTCACAGGTGTATGTCTACCGACTCCAAGCCCTGGATAGGCACCAGTCATGCTGTGTTCTTGTGTTATACACCATGTCCAGCTTTGCATCCAAATTCATATCAAACCATTTCACACCTCCACCTGTTAGTTGTAGGAGTAGGATTAGGAACCCCCTGCATGCTCTCATACCCAACCAGACATCATGTCCAAGAATGTTGCCAGCCTTGTGATCTATCATACAGATCTTGGTCCATACATGAGAGCATTCTGCCTGCTGTTGTCAAGTCAGATCTTTCTATCTTTGAGCTAGTCAAGGTTACATCTTGAGTTATAGGGATCCCCCCCTTGGTGCGGCAGAACCAGAAGTGAAGGGGAGGAGCTCACGCAACCTCCTATATTCAGTTGGCCTGAATCTGCCTATGCATTAGAAGTGGCAAACCCTAATGCTGATTCAGAAGAAATGTCAACACCCTCCAAGTATAATGTGGCAAGTTGGATTGCATCTTCTTCAATCATGTGGATAAGTGTAAATTAAGTTTGTAGTTTCTACAACCAAGCTCGAGTAGATTTCTTGTTGGTACCATCAAAGTTTGGTGCAATTAGTTTGTTCACCTTATGATTTAATGATTTCCCACTATTATTTTGGTTACTCCCTTGACCTCTTCTCTACTGAATATTTTTTCCTAGTAGCTTCAAATATTTGTCAAAGGGTATGGCTACCTTGAAATCTTTAGTCCTCCATTGATATTTTCCAAATAATCTATCAAGATCTTCTATAGAAGAATTTTTAGACTCCACTCCTTTTTATCTTTGTAATTTAACATGGGTCTAGATAATGGAACCACTTTCTAGTGAATTATTTACAGAAAAACTTTCCCCTCTTTTATGGTATTCTAGTGTGACCTTGATTCTACAAAGGGATGGTAGCGGGTGTATTCATCTAGATTTGCAACATTCTTGCCAATAATTCATTCATTCTCTCTTGGATTGCTAACATTCTTCTTTTCTCTTCCCCCTTCTACCATATCTTCTTCTAGATCTTGTGCTTGATCGAGGGGTTGTTGCAACTTCCTTTGCTCTCTTCTTTGATGTTTGATCTTTTTCATTAGGAAGCATCAACAATTTTGTTGACCCTGTAGGCTAGCAAGATCAAAGCTCTAATAGCACTATAATGACCCACACAAAACAAATAAAATATTTAACACTTCTTTTATCACCAAAATCTTGTGAGGGTGAGGTAAGAGCATAGGGTGAATAATTATTAAAAGTTACACATACAAATTATACTCAAAATGAACTGCACAAATAGGTAATATTTACATGTATAAAAGAAACTTCATGAACATGCTAGAGCTGATGTATATCCATAAAATCAGTAGCAACATGTTGAAGTACATCAAAAAATATATTAAAACAAATGATGCATAAATCTGAAATAAACTTCTGTATGGTGGAGCTCCCGTTTACACAATCCTACAAAAAATGAAATAATTGCAATCCTTCAACACAAATATAACTTTTGGGTGAAATTGCCTTCATGCAAAGGGGTTTCATCCTCCAATCTCCAAATCCAAGGGGTTTTGTCCTTAGATTAAATAGATGAACACAAGTGCTCAAACTATTACATAATTTTTTTATAAAATGGCAAAAGATGCAAACTTGAAGAAGCAACCTGGATTATCTAGAAATGAGAGGGAAAACTTGGGCACCCAAATTCCAATGCCCCATTATTCCAATTCAATAATAATTAAAATATTTGCAATATCCCCTCTCAAAATAGGCCCACTAAAATGGTTGTCATAACTCCTCTGACTATTTTTAGCCCAAAAAGAGGCTCCTCTTACACCCACTTACAACAATCATAAAAATTTCATAAATAATAATGAATATGCTCCTTAATTAAGCAAATTTATAACTCCTCACTAATTAGCTTGTCATAAAATATTCTTGAACCTCAAAATAGCCCCCACTTTGTCATGAATGCTAGATTGTAACTCCTTAAATATCTTGTCATAGAATCTATCAAGAAGAAGGTGCCAAGTGTCCCAGGAGTTACTCTTTCCTCCTCATGGAATCCCACACCTCATTTCAAGGGAAAATACAATAATTAGTAATAATAAATTAATATTTAAGTGGCACAATTTACTAATTTTGAAAAATTATGATTAACTTGGGTCCCAAAATTAAATATTAATTAAATTTATTTCCCTATCAAATTCTCATTAGCCCACGGGAAATATTTGAGTGGGATTTTGGTCTTCAAAATCAATTTAATAAAAAATGGGGCATTATAGAATTAGAGATTGATCTTTTGTAATCCATTGTTGTTGTATTAGGGGAAAGGGCTCGACTTTTTCTTTTGGAATATTCTATTTTTTCTTTGAAATTCATATGGAAGTAGTGCCACCAAAAGTTACTTTCTTGTTCTTCTTCAGAACATAAGGATGAAATATTTCTTGCTTTGGTATATATGGAGGATAAGAAATATCCCTTTGTTTCTTTACTTATGGTGGAGCAAAGGTATTGTAAGTTGGATTTTGTTGTTTATTTTCCTTAGGGGCAATGAATAGGATTTTATTGGTTCCTAATTTTGTCTTCCAACTTGTTTTTTATTCTTTCTTTGTAAATGCATTTGATATAATCAATGAACATTGTCTTTTGTTTGATAGTCCTTACCCTTGCAATCATAACAAATGTCCTTAAGAGTTGAAATCTAATTATCAACAGATAAATGACTTGAATTAGAAATAGGGATTGTTATGTATGAAAATGGGGTTAAAAGAAAAATGTAAAGTGTATAGTTAATTAGATTGAATCAAACCCTTCTTTGACACATACATTCAAGGACATAGACTGAGCTAAGTCACTACCATGATAGAGGACTCAACTACAAGTCTAATGTCACTATGAGATGATTGGAAAGATAGAATCGATTGATATTTTGTTAAAACCCTAGTCTGATTAGGCCTAAAACCCTAATTATGCAAAATTGTAAACAAACAGACAAAACCTGACAAATGGTCACACATGAAGGCACTAAATGTAGATTAGAAACATACTAGGATTTGAATTTCAGAAAGCGAAAACTTTGGGGACAAAAGAGCAAGCTCTAGTGTCCAATGTGACACTTTTTCTGAGGGCTTGGAACCAAAATATGCTTTAGATTGTAACCTGCTCAGAGATTTCTGACAATGCTAAACTGGAGGACACTAGAGCAGGTGCCTGTGTCTAATTAGGGATGTTTTATGTTGTTTCTCTAGATATATAATCTTTATGCTTTGCTCTGCTCTCCTGCAACTCCTCTCCACAAGATCCGATACCTATAACTTGCAATCACAAGAGAGGGTTTGGGGGTTGTGGTTTTTAGGAGCTTGCCTCAGTCAAGCCCTAGAATGACATTCAAGCCTTCCAACACCATTGTTAGAGAGAGTGCATGTCCTTGGTGGACAAAGGCAAAAGAAAATAATAAGATAAATTGATTGAAACATAAAGTAGATGTCACCTTGGAGGTGAAGCTCTCACGGGGAGATGAATATCTTTCATGCAATGAGGAGATGGATTGATGAAGACAAATATGCAACCAATAAGTACAAACATAACACAACAGTGCTCTGCAACATAATGAAACCCTTGAATATCTTTAGCATAAGATCACAAGTTCACATTATCCATCTAGTTATAAAATGAAGTCCTAAACATGTTTATATATGCATTCCCACTAAACATCCGTAACTCAAATTGAATAGGCTGACAAAGGGAAACCTTTTAATGGTCACTTTACCGACATTTAAATTTTGGGTTTCGATAAAATACGTCTAGACTAGGGCGTAGGTGCCCAAGTCCAGGGTCCTATTTTAGGACTTGATTAAGCTTAAGAGTGGCCCCTAAGCTCCATTTGACATGGGTTTTGGGGGATTTTGCTCCAGGATTCATTTTTAACATGCATGATTAAATCTAAGGGACCTAGGAGCTAAACTTAGGAGGTAAAAGTCCTAGGGGGATATTTGACAACATAACCTTTAGCCCCCACTTTAATGTATGTATGATCTTATGACCCATGCATGCATTAAAGTACAGTAAAAAACACATCAAACACGCCAGGCACTTGAAGTTAAGACATACACAAAGATTGAGGAACTATCTCTATCCCCCAGTCTCAGGTAAGCACTAGAAGACACGTCGTAGACACACAAAACACAATGAAGACAGTAGGAAGCATGCAAGACACAAAGAAGACAATATTAAAGACACATAAAACATAATGAATACATGAGAGCAATCATGCAAAACATGATGAATATAATTGATATAGCATTTTCATATATATATATGCATGGAAATAAAATTGCAACACAAAACCCTAAAATGTAGGAGGAGCTCATCGCTACACCCTTGAAACTATACTAGGGGGAAAACATGCCATACAAAACCCAAGTGTGGGAAGAGCTCATCACTACACCCTTGAAACCACACATGGGGGAAAACACACCATACAAAACCCAAAGTGTAGGAGGAACTCATCACTACACCCTTAATACTACACCTGGGGGAAAACACACCATACAAAACCAGAGTGTGGGAGGAGCTCATTGCTACACCCTTGAAACCACACATGGGGGAAAACACATAGAAGACACACAGAATACACAAGCACCATATAGCAGGCCATAGACATACTATACATCTTATACATGGAAAACACGGGCAATGGAAGGAGCTTATTGCTAAGTCCCACCATCTCAAACATGTTGCAAACACACCTGATGGTTGGGCTTATGCCACAATAATCGCCAAAAAAATGCTTAAGGGAGGATAGTCTCAAGATCCAACCCCGATTCTCGATGAGGACTTTGTAATAAAAGGATGTGCACTAGCTCAAGAGATACACCATCCCATCTTGCAATGAGGGATTTTCTATAAAAGGATATGCACTAGATCAAGAGATACGTTATCCTGGCTTGTGTAGAGGGCTTCTTTGATGCAATATAAATAAAGATGTGTACTCACGCTAGAGATACAACATCCCGCCTCACAGAGAGGGCTTACAAACACACTTTGTTAGTGCCAAAATCATTAGACATATATCATTATATATGCCTCCACCTTAAAGTGGTTGATGTCATGTACTGATATCAAGCATGTTAAGGTAGAGAGAATACACGCAAGGAAACAAGAGCTTTCACAAAGTCCATGCCCCAAGGTGACATGTGCTTATGATCACTAAATGTTCCCACAAACACATTGATAAGATATGCTAAGATAAACAATAAGGGATAAGGTTAGAACATCTTACTCTAAGATAATAACCAAATCACATAAAGCTATACATGAAACCAGTCATATCAAGGACCAAGGCTATACTACAGGTTCGGAGCTCAGTATAACCGTTGGGCTATACTGCAAGTACCTCAGAATTGAGTGTAGAAACAAGGTGAGATACCAATCAAAGTGTGCAAGATCAGATTGAGTGTATTGTGAAATGTTAGTTACAAGAAATTCCATAAGATCACATGAAGTGATTCTACTAGTCAAGCGTCTGATATATGTATCAACCCCATCATCATGTATGGACTAGGTGCATTTTTTCTTTGCTTTCTGAAGGGACATGCGGTCCATATCATTATTTGTTTGTTGTCGTCATCCACCGACTAGGTAAAATCACTAGAAGAAGGTAAACAATAACATGGGAGAGGAGAACAAGTGCCTTAGGAACACCATGTAGGAGGATTCCCCCAAAACATCCTCTGCAATGCTATGCCCCTAAGGCACGACACACAACAACAAAATTGATGAGAGGAACAATAGAAGAATGATGATACAAATAGAAGAATGGTCACAACAAAGGTGGTCTCTCGGTATCCTTGACCTTACAAGAGTATCAAGGGTCATCCAAGGATCTACCTAAACAACACATAGCACATCACGGGGGGAATATAACACATATATATAGATATATATTTACATTTTATCTAAGAGGAGTCTGAACTTGTGAGCATCTTAGAAAGGTGCTCCATCAAATTTTATACAAATTTTGAGTGCTTCATACCTAAGTTATCTTTATTTCTAGAATGGTCATGCAGTGTTTGTTTCCCAAATCCTTGTATATTTGAAATCCTTTGTTTCTTGTGATGAGGGGAACCGCTGTTGTTTACCAGAGATGATAGTCACCTTGTTCTTTTCCAATCTTTTTCTTTCTTATTTCTATGAATAAACCTTTCATGGTAGAATGGAATATTTTCTACTGTGGCAGCCTTTTCTTGTATCATAATATCTTGTTGCAGTTGTTTAATTTGTTTGTCCAGTGCATTTTGGTTAACTCCAGATTCTTGAAGGGATAATGGTGGAGGAACCTCAGCATAAATACCTTTTCCCCATGGACGAGGTGAATCTTCAATTTTCTCCTTATCCACTTCTATCATACCAATTATTTCATCGTAGTCAAAATTATCATCTTCCTGTTCTATTGTATTTTGCTCTACCATATTGTTGTCGCTATGCTTAAGAAATGGATTAGTAAAGATATGTAAATTCTAATTCACAGGGGCAACTGACTTATTTCCATTATCATTCACACTAGTTACTTGTATTACATTCGAGTTGACAAGGTCTTGAATTTCATTTCTAAGACGCATATATCGTTCAACGTCATGCCCTTGTTGTTGATGATAATGATAGAAAGCATTAGCATCAAAGTGAGGTCCTTGCATTCTATTACTATCCAATGGTTTGATGGGAGGAAGCTTCAAGATATTATTTCTCACTGCTTGATTCATAATAGAATGTAGTGAATTAGATATTGGAGTAAACTTTCTTTGTTGTTGTTGAAACTGAAACGATACCCTCTTTGGATTATTGATAGAGGACACTTGTGAAAAATTGTTTGAATTTTGCCCATTTATTTTAATAAAATTCTTGTTGTTCCTCTTAAAATTGTTTTGAGATGTTTCGGCTTGAGCTTGATCACCTTGAGCCAATGATTTTTGGTTCTCATACCGACTAGATGAAAGCTGGTAATCACGAAGAGTTGTGCATAAATGTTGAAAAGAACTATACTTCATTAAAAGGATCTTATCATAGATGTTAGGTTGTAGATTTGTAATAAACACCTTCTGAACATCATCATCATTCATTTGGTATTGAATCTGTGCACAGAGAGCTTGATATCGACTGATAAACTTAGTTAACTTATCTTTTGGACCTTGCTTGCAATGAACTAAATCAATCAATGAGACCTGAGGTCCAATGTTTGTGTGGAAATGTTGTAAGAATTGATCAATGGGTTGTGAGAAAGAATGTATTGAATTCAGAGGTAAAGAGAAAAACCATTCCAAAGTTGTATCTTTAAGGGATCGTGGGAAGAGTTTTTCTAACAAGTCATCTTCCAATAATAAATCACTACACATAGTCATGAATGCGGCCATATGAGTATTAGGATCACCTTTACCACTATACTTTTCAAATCAAGGAGTCTCAAACTTATCAGGCATTTGAGCTCATAGGATTGCAAAAGATAAAGGACTACGAGCATGGTAAGTTGGTATATTAGGTTGAGAAGAATTTGTCAATCTTGTCACTCGTTGTTGTAAGGAAGTCATGCTTTGCAAGAGTTGGTTTAGTAGGGCCATTAGGGGATGCGGTTTGTTGCTGGGAGGAATTAGAAGCTATGGTGGTGAAATGTTGAGGTGACTGGTTGTGAGTAGTAATGAAGGGAGGTTGAGAACAAGTGAATTGTGGTTGAGAATGATTGTAAGTGAAAGGTGGTTGAGAATAGGTGCAATGGAGAGGTGGTTTAGAGTGATTATTCATATAAGAAGTCACCCTAGGTGCTAGGTTTTGATAATTGAATCCCACAGCCTTATAATCTTGTGGATTGATACCATTAGATACTACAATACTAGTGGTAGCAAATTACTACAAGCTTGTGCATTAGTAGTGAGAATTGATGATGTGAAAGTAGTCATTTTGGTAGTCAGTATAGGTGCCAATACCTATGTATGATTTAGTGATGGCATATTATTAATAGTATTTGCACTTTTAGTCACTATCATAACATTGTTATGCACTATATGGGCTAGTCCACGTAGTATATTAACACCATCTTGTCCTTCTTTTAACAACTCTCTTAGACCATGAACAATAGTTACAACTTCTTCAGCTATCCTTTCTTTTTCCACAAATGCTTGAAAATCAACTAGTTCCTTATCAAGTTTGTTTATTTGATCATCATGTACATGTGTTATCACACCAATACGATCTTCAAAATCATGAAATGTTTGCTCTTCCATTGTAGGTGGTATGATATCTTGCAACGTTTGTGTTTCACCTTTTGTAAAGTAATTGTTCAATGGATTTCCTAATGTTGGTACATTGTTGCTATCAGGAGAACTAGAACCCATTAGTCTAAGACTTCTCCTTACAAGGATATTCTTATTAAGATGAGGAGTAAGACAACTCATGCAAGGTTTTATGATAATTAACACACCCTAGATGTTGGCAAGATGGCATTTGTGTTGGCATTGATGTCAACATCAGCTATATACTATGGATTCTTTAGGTTTAGTCATCAGATGTGTAATGTGACATTGTTTTGGTAGCATTGGTAGCATTTGTTCATCATTGATGTCTTAAGTCTTCAAGAGTGATTAAAGGAGTTGTCAAAGATGATCAAGTGGCAAGTGGAAATATCATGCTTGTACATGTTCTTCATGATTCTATATGTTCTTGCTCTTATGACTCAACATTATAGTTTTCTTTGTATTAGATGTGGTATTAGTGTTCTAAGAGACATGCATGAAATGATCTACTAGTGGGGCAGATTGTTTGGAATGATTTGGTGTGCTTGACTAGGGTTAATTGTTTAAGGAAATCCTTATTTTTTATTTACATCATGACATCTCTGCATCATGGCATTACTCTATTTTATCCTCCTCAGAGGTTGGTTACAGTTGTTAAAGGATCATTACTCAAGTCTATATTCAATATTACATAGTAGGGTTTGTCAATATATGGAGACCTATACCCTAAGTCCTAAAACCCTAAGCTCTCCAAAGCAAAGTTCCTCTTCAAGCCCAAAGTGTCTTTATCTTCTCATTATCTCTCTGCAACAGAGTGTCTCAAGTCAATAATGAGTGATAAACATTAGGGTTTTGAGAAATGTTTAAAAGACCTATTCTAAACCCTAAACCCTAATCTTTTGAAGTCGTAAACCCTAAGTTTTTTCAACCTAATTCATTTTATACAAAGGACTAGTGACGGTTTGCACTTTTCTTATATTTGAATGGTGACTTGGTATCACCGGTAAGCAGTCACTTAAGTGACATCTTAAGGCCATTGAACTCATGAGTTGACTGCCCCCCTGACCTAAGGAAACTAGTTCCATCCGGTATGCTCTATTTATTCGAGCGCCAAAACTAAATCAATGGTGGTCATTGAATTTATCAGTGGCACAAAAGGGAAAATCAATGGTCAATATTTAAACATGTAATGGCCATTCCTCGATGAATGAGATTTGACGGCCATTCAACCATATAGATTATGGAAAGAAGTTCAGATAGTTTTTTCTAACTATTTTTCATTTGTTGTTTTGAGAAAGACAAAACCCTAAATGTAATTGGTGTGTCTGATGTTTTTAGAGTTGTTTTTTTAGAGGGAAATGATATGAAGAGAGTGTGATACATTTGAATGGGGTTTTACAAAAAAGGAACATTTTTTTTTTTTAATAGAGGCAGAGTACTTGAAACTTCTTGAAACAAGTGATAAAGGGTTTATGAGATGATGAATTTGATAGAGAACTATTCATAGAATCAGGTTGAAAGGAATAAGGGCTTCTTAGTGTAATGAAGCATAGCAAGGAGGGGACATAGTATGATGAGTACAAAGTATGATGATTTAATGCTTGTTGCAAAGGCAGAGTATGATGAATACAGAGTTTGAGGATTAAGACAAGGTATGATTATTATTGTAGAATATATATGGTATGGATTCAATGCTTACAGTATAATAATGAGCTTATTTTGATGTTTGTTTGTATTGGCTTTGTATAGTTCTGAATGTAGTGATGATACAAGCACATATGTCTGTATAAAGTGAATGTTAGAGAAGTTTTGTGATAGGAAGATAAAGTATTATGCAAAGAAGAGGGTTCTTGATGTAGGTATAAATGTTGAGGTTAAGGAAATCAAAATGAAGACAAAATACTAAATAGAATACATAAAATGACTAGTTATACCTTCAAGATGAAATCTCAACTCCTTGCTAAGGTGGAGAGCCTTGCACCCTTATGCTCTTGCTTTACCCATGATTCCTATGTGAAAGACTCTCAAAACTAATATGCAGATCACTAGAATCTTAGCTCAATGAGATGAAATGGATGAAGATTTTGGCATGATAACAATACTCAAATTGTGGATGCAAAATGACTTGGAAGAGGCTCTATTTATAGGCTTTTTGGAGAGGAATTTGAACCAAGGGTTGAGATTCATTTGAGAGATCAATGGATGAGGATGAATGTGAGGTGAAGGGCTTAGATTCAATCATGGGAAATGGAGGGATGAGAATAAAGATGAATTTTTAATTCATCATGGGAAGAGAAGTAAATTAAATGAGGTTGGGTGAGATGAATTAGATGTGAATTAAAAATTCACATGGGGAAGAGAGGAGGATTAGAAATGAATTAAAAATTTATTTTAGGAAGAGCGCCAATTAATAGGTTATGACGTGTAAGGGGTGTAAGAGGTTATTGATGAGGTTTATGACAAGTGTGTATAAAAAATTGAGTTATGTGGCATAAATATCAATTTTTTATTTGTGAGATGTGGGAAAGAGTGTTTAACAAGGTTTGACCATTTTAATTGAGGTGATTAGCCTAATTAATGTGGCTGTAGTAAATTAGTGGATGGGCTAATTGGGGGTTAGGATTAATTAAATAATGTTTAGTTTAATTAATCCTAGGTCTAGGGCTATGTAGGTTGGGGTAGTTAATTAAATAATAAGTATTTAATTGGCTAGGGTAGGGATAGGTTGATTAGTAGGTTGAATTAATTAAATAAACATGATTTATTTAATTAATTAGGTTTTATGGAATGGGTGAATTAATGAAATAAATATTTGTTCATTTATTTAATTAATTGGGATGACATTAGTAAAAGGGAGAACTATTGAATTAATTTAATTAATTCAATTTAAAGGGGAAAATGATGAATAATCAGGTGTTGGGATGAATAATTAATTAAATAAAAATTTAATTAATTAATTGGAAGGGTAATTGGTGATATTGGGGATGTCAGAGGTCGGTTAAGTGGTAAAGACACTTTTAGGTGTCTACATTTGCCCCTCTTTGACGTGGCGTCGTGACCTAGCAGGGAAATGGCGTCAAGTCAAAGAAAAATGCCCCAGCGGCTGAGAAGGAATGAAATGTATGAGGGATGCCCCCTCGAGAGGTCGGGTGAAAAAATAAAAAAAATTAGGTGAGCTCTCAAAAGGAAGAAACGGAGGTGAGAAATGGATAGAGGATGGAGAAAGAGGTTGACAAGAAGAAAAATGGGTGAAAAAGGTTATGATTTGTACCTTGGGGAGGAAAAAGTGTGTTGGAGGATGACATGGATTTCTATAAATAGAAAAAGTGGGCCCTAAAGTGCCACATTTGCACTCATTGAGCCACTTGGACGAAGGAGAAGAAGATGATGGTGAACCTGAACCCACTCTTCTCGTGATTTGAGCACTTATCTGAGCAAGTTCGTTCCTATGGAAGATCAACGGAGGCTGGCGACCAGGTAGGCCAACTACCCTAGCTTTGTCATTTTTTTGTTTATCATATTTATTGCTTTGGGAATTGGGTTTTAGGGCCTAGTTCCATTGGGAGACCAATTGACACTAAATCTGGTTGGAACAATGGCCCCATCTGCATAGAGCAATATGGGGAGAATTAGTGCCAAATCTAAATGCTTTGGTGCAATCGAGCAGATTGGCACTATGTCGATCCTAGGGTTTGAGAAGTGCATTGGCACGAAATGGGGATTCTGTGGTGCTATGCTCTACAATGGCACTATCTAGGGATGTGGTGCCATTCTCTGGAATGGCACCTTTTGGATGCGTGGTGCTATGCTCTGGAATAGTGCCTAAATAGGCTATGTTGTGGGTATGCGCTGAAACGGTGTGAGATGGAAGAAACAAGGATGCCATTTTATGTAATGGCACCTTTCTAAGATATAGCGATACCATTCTCTAGAATGGCGCCATCCATGAAAGGAGTAGCGCCATCTTGTAGATTGGCACAATGACTATGAAAAATGGCGCTAAGTGGGATTTTGACTCAAAATGAAGAAAAATCAATGCTAAGTGGCTGATTTGGAAAAAAAATGTAAGTTTCTAAACTGACATTTTGGTGGATGTAGGTGACTAAGGCATTCATCATGGGATCACGGGAGCAACACATCCCCACTGTGATGTAGTTACTAGATGGATTTGATGGAGCCACACGAGCTCGATTAGCAAGATTGGGGTTGCTGATAGTATCATACATGCCTATCCTGAGAGCACATAGGGCAATGATTACAGCTATCATGGAGTAGTTTCGGCCTGAGACATGTTCCTTTCTCCTGTCGATAGGAGAGATTACTATCACTCTTGAGGATGTTTATCGCATCCTCAAGCTATCAATTCATGGAGCTTGAGTGGTATCACTAGTAGAATTTTGGCAAATAAATGACTACGTGACTAAAACTTTTAGTCACGACAACTAAAATGACTAAATTCTAATCATTTTTTGCAACATAGCTATAAATGACTAAATAAATGACTATTTTGATCATCGGGTAAAAAACACAACCAAATAATTAGTCACACAAATAAAAATGTCTAAATAATTAGTCACACAAATCAAAAAAATATTTGAATTGTAATTTCCCTCTTTCCCACCATTTAGAAATGTCATTACAATTAAAATCCATACTTAAAACATTTGAAAGAAATTTCTTGCCTTCATTCTTCACGGCCAAGGGTTTCTCATTGGAATGCTACGATTGGAGGATATGCATGAAATGGGTTTGTTGAAAAAGCTTCAGAAGCTTTCAAGCAAATGCAATGGCAGATTTAAAGCCATAATTCGCAACCTTTGCCAACATCCTCCCTGCCTGTGCTAAAATGGGGAACAAGGTATGGACACCCATCGTAGGAAAAAGGATAGAGGAGTTATTTGGAACCCTAATAGTTGCAGATACTGTATGGGCATTGGCTGGAAGGGCTTGGTTTTGAAGCATAGTCATTGGTATGTTATTTGATTTAATCTTACTAAGGTTTGTGGAAATCAGTTGAGAGGGAATTTGACTTGATTGTCTTTTTCAAATGTGTTTGCTTGGGTTCAGTCTAGTTCCTGCTAGACAGACCCAGATTTGCCTAGGTTTGTTGCTAAAATTTAAAATAAATAAATAAAAAGGTGTCTTTTTTCAGACGGGTTAGGCCAGGGTATGTCTGGGTCATGCCAAATATACCTAGATTCACCTAGGTTTGTCTTGTAATGGACCCAGTTGAATTTGCATCCATTTAGCAGAGCCCCCCTGGACCCTTACTGGGTTCAAACTAGAACTAGATCCAGGGGTTTTCAGTGACAAACTAGTAATAGAGGATTTCATAGTTAACAGTAATGATGGACTATTTTGGGATGCTTTTTATTATGGGTTCTCTCTTATACTTTTTATTGATATATCCATGTATATAGGATACTACAACAAATCTCTTTATTATTTTTGTGTGTTTGTTTCTATTTCAGTTT
The DNA here is from genome assembly GCA_027924645.1 of Cunninghamia lanceolata. NCBI lineage: Eukaryota > Viridiplantae > Streptophyta > Pinopsida > Cupressales > Cupressaceae > Cunninghamia > Cunninghamia lanceolata. The sequence continues at coordinate 9,104,523 of BSBN01000682.1, read as the reverse complement.
TTGACTCCTATAAATTTCTTTTTTTGAAATCATGGGTTTGCTAATGCTTTCATGGACCTTTGCTAGGTAGATGCAAGCAAATCAACTATTGGTGGGCATATATTGTTTTTGAGTAATATGGTGGATGAAAGAACAATTCAAAAATATGGAAAGGAAGTGAAGGAAAAACATCGAGAAAGTTGGTGAGTACTTTGATATATAGCTCTGTTTTTGAAATTTTTCTAGCTTGCAGGTCTTGATGAAATGCTAACTTTTTAATCATGTAACCTGCTTGTGTTCCGGCGGTTATTATTGTAAACTAGAAACTATTATTCTTTTCTAAAAATTATCAACCTTGTTAGTGTTGTAGTAGATTACACTTTTCTTGCATATTTTGGCAGATTTTATTTTCTTTATGCATCTGTTCTGATTTGCTTGCTACTTTTAATGTAATAATCAAATGTCAAGAACCTTATTCATAAGAATATTGGTTGTGATTTTGTTATAAGGTAAAGATCCCCTGGAGTTGTACCATAATTGAATCTTTCTGGGGAATTCATTGAGCAAGTAAAACTTCTATTACAAATTAATTATTATGTGTAAAGGGAAGAAATTATTGTTGAGTTGCATAATAAAAACTTAAAGGAAAATAATTTTCGAAGGATCACTTTGTTATTGATTAAATGTAGTAGAATTAAATCATGAATTTTGTAGTAACCACAGTTGAAATTTTAAGTAGTATGTTTCATGTGAGGTATCATGTGATACTTATGAAAATGGTCTTTTCATTTCAAGGGGAATTACCTTTGTTCACTCTCTCCATGGTAAATTGGTTTTGTATTTTTTTGGTAATTTTGTGTTTTAAGGTACATTAACAAGCAAGTTTTGTAATGTAATATAAATCTCCTAGGTGCACTGTTGGTTAACACTAGCACTGTTATTGCTCCTGGCTGATTTAAGTATATGGCATATATTATGGATACAAATGAGGAAGAGCATGCAAAGGTAAACTAGCATTTTCAGTTTGGCTAAATGCTTTTCTCTTATTTTGTTGTTGAAATCACAACTAATTTGGTTTCTATTTTGGTCAATAGGGGAAGACAGTGGAGGTTGGTAGAGCTCATTTTGAAACTGAAAAGTTGAGGTTCACAATTCTTGATGCTCCGGTAAGAAAATTTTGTGCATCTTTAATTCTCTACATCATGCATGGTAGTACTTAGATGGCAATGCATTATAGAAACGTGAAACATTTAACATGCTCTGTGTTTGTTTTATTTTTCATTGTCAGAGTGTTTGTCTTCTTTAAAAAAAGGAGTGAAAGGCAACTAGGCTACAAAATGAGAAGATGGCAATATACCCAATTTACATTATGGATGCAATGGCCTTACAGTTGAATGGAAGGAACCACAAGGTCCCTATTTTTATGATCTTTAATTGAGGGTTATATGAGTCCTACAGAATGAAAATATGAGAATTATTGAAATATAGATAGAACACAGAAGAATTTGCATAACATATTTTAAAGAATTCATTATAGGAGTGCAATATTGAATTTTAAGAAATTAGTTTATAAATCTGAATAATTTTACAATAATAGAATTTCTAAAGCCTTTTCAACAAATCCATTTTGTGCATATCTTGCAATCATTCCATTCCATTCCATGAGATTTCTTTGAGGCATTCTGTCAAACAGTTCTTATGCCTTGTCTATGCTTCCACATTTTGCATTCATGTCTACCAGAGCATTTCCAACTATAATAACTGAAAAAAAATCCCCCTTCCATTATGTTTTGATGGATGTCCATACCCTATTCCAAAGCTCCCATTTTGACACAGGCAGGGAGGATGCTGGCAAAGGTTGTGGAATTTGGCTTTACACCAGCCAATTGCATTTGCTTTAAATTTTCTAAAGCCTTTTCAACAAATCCATTTTGTGCATATCCTGCAATCATTGCATTCCAAGAGATGACACCTCTTTGAGCCATTCCATCAAACAGTTCACGTGCCTTATCTATGCTTCCACATTTTGCATACATGTCTACCAGAGCATTTCCAACTATAATATCTGACAAAAATCCCCCTTCCATTATGTTATGATGGATGTCCATACCCTATTCCAAAGCTCCCTTTTGGCACAAGTAGGGAGGATGCTGGAAAAGGTTGTCGAATTTGGATTTACACCTGCTAATTGCATTTGCTTGAAAGTTTCTAAAGCTTTTTCAAAAAATCCATTTTGTGCATATCTCACAATCATTGCATTCCATGAGATGACATCTCTTTGAGGCATTCTACCAAACAATTCACATGCCTTGTCAATGCTTCCACATTTTGCATACATGTCTACTAGGGCATTTGAAACTATAACATCTAACAAAATTCCTCTATCCATTAGTTTTTGATGGATGTCCATACCTTGTTCCAATGCTCCCATTTTGGCGCAGGCAGGAAGGATGCTGGCAAAGGTTGTGGAATTTGGCTTTACACCAGCCAATTGCATTTGCTTTAAAATTTCTAAAGCCTTTTCAACAAATCTATTTCGTGCATATCCTGCAATCATTCCATTCCGTGAGATGACATTTCTTTGAGGCATTCTGTCAAATAGTTCTTGTGCCTTGTCTATGCTTCCACATTTTACATTCATGTCTACCAGAGCATTTCCAACTATAATATCTAAAAAAAATCCCCCTTCCATTATGTTTTGATGGATGCCCATACCCTATTCCAAAGCTCCCATTTTGACACAGGTAGGGATGATGCTGGCAAAGGTTGTGGAATTTATCTTTACACCATCCAATTGCATTTGCTTTAAAATTTCTAAAGCCTTTTCAACAAATCCTTTTTGTGCTTATCCTGCAATCATTGCAGCCCATGAGACCACATTTCTTTGAGGCATTCTGTCAAATAGTTCACGTGCCTTGTCTATGCTTCCACATTTTGCATACATGTCTAACAGGGCAGTTACAACTACAACATCTGACAAAATTTCTCTATCCTTTATGTTTTGATGGATGTCCATACCCTATTCCAAAGCTCCCATTTTGACACAGACAGGAAGGATGCTGGCAAAGGTTGTGGAATTTGGCTTTACACCAGCTAATTGCATTTGCTTTAAAATTTCTAAAGCCTTTTCAACAAATCCATTTTGTGCATATCCTACAATCATTGTAGTCCATGAGACCACATTTCTTTGAGGCATTTTGTCAAATAGTTCAGGTGCCTTGTCTATGCTTCCACATTTTGCATACATGTCTAACAGGGCAGTTACAACTACAACATCTGACAAAATTCCTCTATCCTTTATGTTTTGATGGATGTCCATACCCTATTCCAAAGCTCCCATTTTGACACAGGTAGGGAGGATGCTGGCAAAGGTTGTGGAATTTGGCTTTACACCAGCCAATTACATTTGCTTTAAAATTTCTAAAGCCTTTTCAACAAATCCATTTTGTGCATATCCTGCAATCATTGCAGTCCATGAGACCACATTTCTTTGAGGCATTTTGTCAAACAGTTCACGTGCCTTGTCTATGCTTCAACATTTTGTATACATGTCTAATAGTTCGCATCACCCACTCTCTCGCAAGCATTGCAAGTCATGTCTGCAGTGATGCAAGGGTTTCCTACATCACCACAGGCATGACTTGCAGTGCTTGTGGGAGAGTGGGTGATGCGAACTGTTAGACATGTATGATGCTAAATTCAGTTGCAACTGAAGATAAGGGCTCTATCTATCATACAGTCTGCCTAACCTATACTTCACTCAAATTTAACAATTAGATTTAAACATCAAATTCAGATTGAGTTAAATTTTGGGTTTTTATCTCCCTTGCAGTAATCCTAATCTTCCCTTCAATAACCCAAATTTAACGATGAAATTTAAAACTAGAAGATGGGGATTCTAACTATCTTGCAATCTTCTTGATCCATCTATGAATAAACTAAATTTAACACGTAATTCAGTTGCAGTTTAGGCTGAGAGCTATGAGTCTTACAACACTTCACATCTACCCTTCAATTAGCTAAATTTAATAATAACATTTAACACCAAATGTGGTTGCATTTGAAACTCAGAGTTCTATTTGTTTCACAGTTAGCCTAATCTACCCTTCAAAGGCCCAAATTTAGTATTGACAATAGACACCAAATTCAATTATTGTTTAAGCTAAGAGTTTTATTCATCTTACGGATCCACCCTTAAATAACAAAAACTTAACAATGAGATTCAACACTAAATTCAATTGTAGTGTAAACTGAGGGCTACATCTAGTTTGTAGTTCCTATAACAAACCCAAATTTTATAATGATTGTTAACACAAAATATAGTAACAGTTTAAGTTGTTTGTTGATTAATATTTCGGTCACCATAACCTACCTTTCATTCCCCCAATTATGAGGGTAATATTTAACACCAAAGTCAGGCTCAATTGAAGCTAAAGATTTTATTTATGTTATAGCCCACCAAACCCACCTTTTGAAAATCAAATTTAATAATAAATTTCTATCCCCACACGATATAATTGTTTACAATCATTATACCCAGAAAGATTGCCCACTTTTATTCTTAATACATTTGTGTTCAAAGTCTAGGTTCATTATGAAAATTGATAAGTTGGAAGATTCCTTATCTCCTAGTTTTACTTCAATTGTTAACAAAATTTTATATTTGTCTGCTATTATTGTGATTCATTTGTCTTGGTCTCTTGGTTTGAGTTTCCAATGGCACATTAGTTATAGTGTTGATGCATGCTTCTAATATGTTTATGATTTGTGATATGATGTTGTTGCAACTATATTTCTTGAGCCCAGTATGTACTTATTTCAAATTTGACCCTAGTGTAAGTTACTTATTTGCTTTCTGTTACAAAGGGACAATTTACTTATTGAATTGCTGGGTTATGTTTGTGCAGACAAAGACATGAGATGCAACAAAGAAGAAGTAATACAACAATTAGCAATATTAGGCAATTTTTGATACATCTTTGTCAATTCAGGAGCTATATCAGACTTTCATCCAATAAGTCAACATAAAATAAGTGACATAGAAAACCAATCTAGTAGGAATTCAATAGTGTTGTCAATGTCTAAAGAAGGGGGTGCATGACAAAGTAAGCATAGTTCACCATTTGTAGTCTTTTGTGGATGCAAGATCACTGTCTTTTTGAATTGCAACACCTTGATCTTAGACTGTCACAGTGACTTCCGGAGCATACAAGGATAAGTGTTTTTGAGATCTTGATTAGCATAAAAGGACAAGTGTTTCAAGGTGAGAGTATAGACCAAACTTGTGTTGAGTAGTCTAGCAAGGTAGAGAGTAGGAGCTTTGATGATAGTCCACAGTGGTTCTTGAAAAGACAAAGGATCAACAGCAAAGGGTGAAGCTACCATGATAGTGTCAAGTGAAATAACCATCAAAGTACATGATGTGAAAAGTGTTATTAATCAAAGTTTGCATGGACAGTCATGGGGGTAGTTTATGCATTGTAGAGGACAAACTTCCATTGAAGTCTATTCAATGAATGAAGAATCTCATGAAACTTGTGCATATAGTACCAAAAGGGCAGATATCATAGTTTTGGAATGGCAAGTTGTATACCTCAAAAAGCCTAAATTTCTTTGTAGAGAGTACAATCCTCACACTTTGTAACTTAGTTTTCTTAGTCACAACACTGAGAAACACACTTTGTAACATATTTTTCAAAGCAAAGACACATATTTAAGTCTTGTATTTGTTGTAAGAACACCTTTTTTCAATAAAATTTTAGTATTTTGCCTTCTTAAAAAGTGTTTCATTATGTGCAAATGAATGACTGATTATGTTTTTTTGTGTTTTATGTTTAAACCTCAAAAGCATTGTCTCATTTCTAGCACTTGAACAAAAACAATTAAATAAACTACCAATTGACTAAATATACTACCAACTGATAGAAATTAGTGAATAAATATGACACAAAATATATGACTAAATATACTACTAGTTGACATAAATCAGTGAATAAATATACTACAAATTGATAGAAATTAGTGAATAAATATGGCTAAATCAATGACTAAAAATATACTACCAAATTGATCAATCAAAACAACCAAATAAATGACTAGCAATAAACTACTAATGGTCATGTGACCAAGCTCAGTGAATAATATGACTAAATCAATGACTAAATTAACGAATAAATATACTACCAAATCGATCAATCAAAATGACCAAATAAATGACCAGAATTGGTTTAGTCATAATTTTGGTCACATTATAAATGACTAGCAATAAACTACTAATGGTCATGTGACCAAGTTTAGTCATTTATAAGTAGTTTTTTTAATCACATATTGTTGTTTTTGTACTAGTGTATATCATACAAGGAGGGGACGGGTAGCCTTAGGCAGAGAATTTGCCCTAGGCTAGCTAGACTTGTTAGAGGACAGATAAGAGATGAGTTATGACGAGACTTTGGCAATGGGTGCAGATCATTTTACCTTGTTTCTGTGTGCACTGATTGGAGGCGTGGTGATGTCGGATCGGTGGGGTTGAGTCTTTCCAGTGGGGTGGGGGGAGATGATAGAGGGGATGGTGCGGGATGAGACTGTCTAAGCATGGGGGCCATACATGTTGGGACAGTTGTATCATGAGATGCATACTATGGTTTATCAGTATGATTCGGTGTTATCCACTGGGGTCACACTGCTGCATGTGTGGGCGTTTGAGCACATTGCGATTACGAGGCCATAGGGAGGATACTATCGATAGTAGTTAGAGGCATTTGTGTTTTTATATTGGCATCCCATCGAGTACTCTCATGTTGGACAGTTGCGTTATTAGCAGAGTGTGCTGGATGATCTGATTCGAGTTACATGGCGGCCATATATTGGAGTAGAGTCATGGCCAAATGATGGTGTACATATGCCTTATACCTTCTAGCCACAGTATTTGATGGGTTGGGGTGATCACACCATTGACATGTATCTTCCTCGCAGGTTATGCGCCAGTTTGGCTTGCAATAGGATGTTCCTCAGGGGATGGTAGTATTTGTGTGGACACTGCGAGATGTGAGATGACCACCAGTCATAGGGCCATAGGTGGCGATAGCTGATTTTATAGCGTTACAGCTCCAACATTGGGATTGGAGGAGCACGGTGGTAGACGTGGGGACTACGCCCACGTACGATCAGTGGTGGTTGACATGGCGGCTGACCCGTATGATAGATTTGACCGAGGATCCTAATATGACCATAGAGGTAGAGGATGAGGGGGCCATAGTGGAGGAGGAGATAGTAGTCGAGGAGATAGAGGTGGATGATGATGATCCTATTGGGGTGTTATCAGTGGTAGCATATGAGCAGGTAGAGGTTGTGAGAGGACGAGGTAGAGGGAGAGGTGGACGGAGGCTGATACCACCATTATAGGTGTAGCAGTAGGTACAGTAGTAGGTGCCTTAGGTACAACAGGGGGTAGGGAGGTCAGCAGGCAGTGAGGCCTGGGCAGCGGGTTCCACAGTAGTAGCAACAAATACATGTACAGTAGGTACAGATAGGGCAAGTGTAGGGGCAATGAACACCTCGACATCAGGGTCCTAGGCAGAGACCACCTGCATAGCTGGCGTAGGGAGGGGATAGAGGACTGATGCCACCCCGTGAGCACCTCTATAGTAGTAGGGATCGAGGGCCACCTCAACACAACAAACAACTAACTTACAAGTGAGGAAGAGGACTTACCAGCAGGATATCCCAAAGACTACTATGACATTTCCTGGGATTGGTAGGGTAAAGGCAAGTAGCTTGGGGATAGCATTAGGGGTAGTACCAAGAGAGCATTCATCACGTCGGCGCACCTGAGTAGATGACAAGGAGGAGGTGGGGATGCTCTGAGGCTAGTTGGCTAGCCTAGAGGATATAGTGCATAGATAACAACAGGAGCTTGTGTAGCTTTAGGGGGTAGCTACACCATTGGACGGATTAGATGGGTAGGTGAGTGCACTACAAGTGCAGTTGACACAGGCCCAGGCTTAGGCAACTCAAGCACAGGTAGAGGTGGCCACCCTGACGAGTGAGAAGGATTCAAAGAGAGCGCTATAGCAGGCAGCAGAGGCTAGGGCCCAGCAGACAGAGGCACAGGTGGTGAGTTTGCAGGGGGTGGTGGCTGGTACCGGCATGGGTCTGGTGTTTTCACAGTTTTAGACTCAAATCACATAGCTACAGGGACAGTTGCAGTAGGCACAGAGGGGAGACAGGCTGAGTACTACTATGGAGCATATTGTTCTGTACTACCTAAGGGTGAAGCATGCCTAGTTATAGCCAACACAATGGATCCAGGATGTTAGGGTCCCATAGATCTAGGTGGTCTATCCAATTGGTTTAGTAACCTATGGCACCTCCACCAGTGGTACCCCAGCAGCCACAGTCAGGGTCACCCACAGAGTCAGGCAGGGGATCATCAGCCTAGGGTTGATGTGCATTGATGTATTTTGAGCCCTTAGAGGCAGTTTTGTATCATGACTTATATGATTTTGAGCGATGTACATTATTTTGCGGTGATGTATGATGATGACATATGATGATATTTGATGATATATGATGATTCTTGTTGATGATGTTGATGATGCTTATGGTTTGTATATGATAGTTTATGTTATGGATGCACTTATGATGTATTCTTTGATGGTTTATGCATTTGATGATAATGCAGATTATGATGTGATGTTTTGATGTGATGGTTTTATATATTATATGCTCATGTGATGGATCATTTTATTTATGTTGCGTTATGTGATGAAATGATCGATGATTATACTAATCGTACTTGTCAGGATGCATTATGTGATGAAATGATCAATGATTACACTGATGGTACTTGTTGGGATGTCTCCCTCATGTCATCCCCATAGTGGTGTAATTTAGATATTAATGGTTGTAAATATTTTCTGATGTTTATGATTCTTTTGGCCTATCGATGGATGTCTTGTTTATGATATCATGATCTATGCAGGTGGTACTTATGGTTTTATTATGATGCACTATATTATGGTGTGATGTTTATGCTATGAATTAAATGAGTATTGATGGATGTTTTCATGTTGTGTTATGGATCATGATGGTATATATGTTATGCTTATGATGGTGATGGATCATGTATTATGATGTGATGATTTATGTTTTGCTTATGTTGTTTATGTGTTATGATGTGATAATGTTGATGCATGTTATGATGTGGAATGCAAATAAATGCTTAGATTAATAAACATTTATTATGGATGCAAAATGAAATGAAATGAAATGGAAATATATGCTCAAATTAATAAACATATATTGTGTATGCAAAATGAAATGAAATGGTAATGTAATGGATGCACAGATTACACTTGTGTGAGAGTTTGATTTGCGTAACAAGTGAAATCATTGTGGTTACCTTCTGAAGACATCTCACACATGTAATATAATCACTGCCCAATGTGCAGTGCTTTAATTGTTTTGTTTTTTAGGAGAGTCTCCATGATGATCATGAAATGATGATGTAATGAGTTTATGCAATGAGTGCAATGGTTAATGAAATGAAAAAGTCATGATACATGTTACATTCTTTTTAAACCCTAGGTGACGAGGCTAGGTGGTGGGGAATAGGTTAGGGAGGGGTATAGTTATGGGTTGGGAGGAAAAGGGGGGTTGTGAGGATGGTTTATGGAATGCTAGGTTATTGGACACCACGTCATTAGAGGGATTTTGGTTTAGGTGTGCTAGGTTGGTTGAATGGGTTAAGGGTTAAGTGGGAAGGGGTATGTTAGTTAGGAGGGGGGGTTAGAATGATGGATAGGGGGGAAGGGTTAAAATTCTAAGCCCAAATAATATGGTTGGATGGGTAGAAGATGATGAAATGAGCTAGGTATAGTACTTGCATTAGACTATTGAGAGCATTTCTAGATTTATTATAGCAAAGTAGGATACTTTTCATGAAGGTATGAGAGGACCTAGGTGATGATTTTTATCCCACACTTGCATGGACTAGACTCACAAAAAATAGGTTGATTTCATGTATACCCAAGGTAGTATAACCTTGCCTAGCTGAGGGAAGGGGACTTAGAAGGTATGAATACCTGTATATGCAAATGGGACACACTATGCTAGAACTGACCCTAGCTTCAATATATGAATACTATTCTTGGAGTAATGAAATCAACCCACAAGCACAGCATACAGAAACGATGACCATGTTTATTCTAGGGGTTGCCCGCCACTTACCATGATATAATGAGACCAAGGTAGCTTTGGAAATGACCTAGAACGAGACAAGATAAAAAATCAAGAATAAAAAAGACCAATCGAAAAAAGCACAAATAGCCATTGTATTCTCTTGCCAAGATAAGTGTTGATAGGATGACGGATTCTGCCCATTGTAGGAATGATATATCCTAGGACGCGAATCGATTGGGTTTTGTTGGATAAATTCTAGAAGGTGGGCAAAAGGGATAGGCAGGCCATGTGAGATGATTATAATTGGTATGTTGATTGATAACTTTTGTATGAGATGTGATGTTTCAGGCGCATGCTTAGCGTGTGTATCATTTGTAGAATCTAGAAAGCTCACTAAATAGGGACCATCCAAACGGGTCAAATGGGTGCATCTTATGTACCTAAGTATTGGATAATTCCTTTGTATCCCAGACTGCCTACATACCCTGTGTCCATGGGATCAAGGCACTTTCAAGATGTGGATGAGATGAAAATGTAGTTCTGGCAAGAATTGATGATGTGGGAATGACTTGGAATGGATGAGATGATGTTGAAGATGATGTACACGATGATGATGCGAGTGTTTTGTATTTTTCTATTTTTCTAATGTTTTTGGGTTTTTGGATTTTGTAATGTTTTTAGTTTTTTGGATGTACAAAAAGAAGCTTACAAGGATCCTCGTTCCACAATTTAGCTTTGGGTGGGATGATGCGGGGTGGGCGATTGATGTTGTAGAATTCCAAGCCATGGGATGCGTGCAATGTGGCGTGTCATGATGGAAAGAGAACTTATCAATTGGTGGAACCGGTAACTACACATGGTGCCTGAGATAGGTTTTCACCATGGTACTTATCCAAGGCATCACTGAAGTGATTTTCACCATTGGACGTCTTTATTACACTTGGGTTTTTCTTGATTTTTCAATTTTTATTTTTTTTGACTTTTTTGTATTTTTGCTTTGGGATACTTGATGAGTTATGCGTAGAACCTCTTCAAATACAGAATGTTCATGGGTTCATCCAGAGGGTGTCCCTCAGGTGTTGCAAGTTGATATGCCCCTAATCCATAACTGGCTGTGATAACATAGGGTCCCACCCAATTGGGCTCAAATTTTCCTGTTTTGGTGTGCTCCTGCAAATTTTTATCATTTTCCATGAGGACAATATCACCTACTTCAAATTTGTGGTTCTTGATCTTTTTGTTAATCTTATTCGTAGGCAATTTTGGTATGCCTATAGATGATTAAGTGCATCTAGGCACTTCTCATCCAATAGTTCTAATTGATGTAGCCTTGCAACTCGATACTCTTCATCAGTGATTATATTTTGTAATGAAACCCTTAGTGATGGGAGCTTGACCTCAATAGGTAAGATGGCTTTGGAACCGAATACTAGGAATATGGGGTGGCTCTTGTAGGTGTGCGGATACTTGTACGGTAGGCCCATAGGGTGGGATTGAGTTGGAGGTGCCAATCACGGCCAGCTTCATTAACCATCTTCTTCATAATACGTAGGATGGTTTTGTTAGAAGCTTCAGCCTGACTGTTACCTTGAGGGTAATAAGGTGTGGAGAAGTGGTGTTGGATCTGGAAGTTTTTACACAAAGTATGGACTTCCTGATTCTTAAATGGTTTCCCATTGTCTATGATGATGGAATGGGGGATGCCATATTGGCATATTATGTAATGAAGAATGAAATTGGATATTTGGATGCCTGTGGTGAAGGTGAGTGGAATTGCTTCAACCCACTTGGTAAAGTATTCGATGGCGGTGATAATGAACTTATGACCGTTGGATGATGGAGGGTGAATCTTACCTACAAGGTTGAGTCCCCATTGTGAAAAAGGCTAGAGAGTTGTTATTGGTTGCAGCTCCTATGATGGTGCATGGATGAGGTCTCCATGTTGTTGACATGACAAGCATTTCTTCACGAACCTATAAGCATCTCACTCCATGGTCGGCTAGTACTATCCTATTCTTAAGATCTTCTTGGCTAGGGTAGGTGCACTTGAGTGTGCCCCACAAATGCCTTCATGTATCTCTTGTAAGGCCACTTTGGCCTCCCTAGAGTCGAGACATCATAAAAGCATACCATCAAGACTCCTTTTATAGAGGGTATCTCCTATAAGGGTGAAGCGGGATGCTCGGTGGATGAAGCTTTTTCATTGTGAGGATGATAGGTTGGGTGGTATGATTTTGTCATGAAGGTACATGTACATTTCTTGATACCAGGGGGATAGGGGACCAACAATGTCACACACCAGTTCCAATTGTGGAACATCATAAGCTGGTAGAGGGAGCTCTTCAATCAGGAACTCACATTTCTTGCTATCTTTCTTCATGTCCAACAAGGATCCTATCATGGTCATGGCATCTGCTGCTTTGCTATTCAACCTTGGAATCTGTTCAAAATGGATATCATCAAAATAATCTTTAAATTCATCCACTATTCTTTTATAGGGTAAGAGCTTATCATCCTTAGTCTTGTGTTCATTATTTACTTGTCGAATGACCAATTGGGAATCTCCATAGACCATCAGCTTCTCAATCCTCCACTAAATCGCCATGCGGAGTCCTGTGATAAGAGCCTCATATTCTGCTACATTATTTGTACATGGAAATGTAATCTTGTATGATTTGGGGATGGTATCTCCTTGAGGGGTAACAAACAAAATGCCTGCCCTCGAGCCTCGATGTGTGTAAGATCCATCAAAGAACATTTTCCATTATTATGTTGTTGGTGTTACCATCAATATAGACTCATCAGGAAACTCTGCAAATGTTGGTTGCTCGGTTGTGATTGGTACCTCAGCTAATTGATCAGTAATGACTTGTCCTTTAATGGATTTCTTCTCTATGTATTCAATATCATACTCACTTAGGATCATTACCCATTTAGCCATTCTTCCTGTAAGGGTGGCTCTAGTTAGCAGATATTTTAGTGGATCAATCTTGGCAATGAGCTTAGTCTTGTGATTAAGCATGTAGTGTCTCAAATTTTGTGAGGTGAAGATGATAGCTAGGCATGCTTGTTCAATTGGATTATAATTTATCTCATAGGACACCAAGGTATAGCTGATATATTATATGGATCTCTCTTTTCCTTGTTCACCATGTTGTGCCAAGAAGGCCCCTATAGTTGTTTCTATTGTTGAAATATATATGAGGAGGGGTTCTCCTTATTTTGGTACAATAAGGACATGTGGGTTAGCAAGGTACTTCTTCAACTGTTCAAAAGCTCCCTGACACTAATTATCCCACACAAAAGCTATGTTCTTGCGGAGAAGATGCTGAAATGATTGGCATTTATCAGCAAGTTGTGCTATGAACTACCGGATAGATTGAATCTTTCCTTGTAGACTTCATAGCTACTTAAATGTCTTCGGAGGAGGCATCTATGTTATAGCTTTGACTTTAGCAGGGTCCACTTCAATTCCCCTTCTTGACACTATGTATCCTAAGAGTTTCCCAGAAGTGACTCCAAAGATACATTTCTTTGGATTCAGCTGCACATTGTACTATTCCAACCTATCAAAGATCTTGGCTAACACATTTAAGTGCTCCTCTCTGGTTTTAGATTTTCCCAGCAGATCATCTACATAGTCCTCCATTATATGGTGGAAGAGATCATGGAAGATGACCGCCATTACCCGTTGATATGTTGCGCCTGCATTCTTCAAGCCAAAAGGCATCACAACCTAGCAGTATATCTCCCATGGGCATATGAAGGATGTTTTATGTCGATCTTCCTCTACGATCTTGATTTGATTGTACCCCAAGAAACTATCCATCAAGGACAACATCTCATGACCTGTTATGAGATCTACTATGATGTCAATGTTGGGATGTGGAAAGTCATCTTTAGGGCATGCTTTATTAAGATCTCTAAAATTTGTAAAACACCAGATGCCCCAGTGACTTTGGCTACATGTACAATCTTGGATACCCACTCAGGGTAATCTATTGGTCAGATAAACCCCACATCTAGGAGTTTCTTAAGTTCTGCTTTGACCAGGAGCACAATTTGAGGGTTCATCTTCCTTAGCTTTTATTTCACTAGTTTTGCATCAGGACGTACAGCAAGGTGATGAACAACCAAGGCGGGATCTAGTCTCGGCATGTCAGCATAGGTCCACGCAAAATTACAACTTCTTTGCTTAAAGAAGGCTAGGAAGTTCTCCTTCTCTATTGTTGTAAGGGACTCTACTCTAAATGTGATTTTTAGTTCCAAGGTTCATTTCCTGTGATGGTTCCACTAGAATGGGTGATATGTCTAGATATACTTCATCTATTTCAAGAAGACCGATGCTCTCATCCCCTAGTGCCTCATGGAGGTTTTCACTAGGTGATACATCCTTTGTTTTGACTTTTTCTTCACTTGAAAGTGCCACAAAGTGGTTTTGACTAGGGGGTGTTGTTTTTATTTTTATGTTTTTGCGATTAAGAGCATGGAGGGTTTCTCCGAAGTAGGCGGAAGTGTTGAGTTCCATTATATATCTGGCTCTATGGTCTCCAAGGGGGAAGTGATCTCTAACCCCCATCAGTTTTGCTATTGCCTCATCATTCTCTGTCACATCCAGGATGGGAGGTCCTTGTTGGTCCCAATCTATAAGATGGGGGTGGATAAGAGGTAGGTCACATGAGTCAGATGGAGTGGTGGTTAAGGTATAGATGGTGTATACGGAGGTTTCAAAGAATTTAGAGAAATCACTAAAGGAGTCTTGATGGTCTGCTTCATTGATGTTATTGACCGTAGGAGAGACCTTAGCAACCTCACCTAAGATACATTCGCCATTAGCAAGGATAGATTATTGTTTCCCATACCCTAACCCATGAAGACGCGGGTTCCTTGTTGCTTGAATCGGCTCCACAATCCCTTGCTCATGAAGGCCTATACCACCTTGTCCTTTATAGCCCATATACTTAACAATATCAAGACCCTTGCCATAGATTTCAGTTGGAAGAATGGGGACTTCTTGTTCTTCTTCTTCGCCTTTGTATAACCATGAGGATATGTCTTCGAGAATATCTTGCTCAAGGAGATGCTTCTTCTCGAAGGTGGGTGATTGTTTTCATTTGAAGACTACCATGGAGACTTCTTCTTCCCTACGAGAACCAAATGTCATAGGAGTGGGCAATGATCCTACACGAAAGGCACCATGTAGGTCGTACTCGCCGCACCCCATGTCGCTTAGCTTGATCTTGACTTTGGGTAGTGGAGATGTTTGTGATGTAGTGGCGATGTTAGAAGGGTCAACATATGATGCGGATGATGTAGGATTGGTTTGTGAAGCTGGTTTCTTAATGGCGTTGTTGTATGGGCAGAAGGTGAGGTCATGTCCCTCTAAAAAGCTACAATATTGGAAGGGACGAGGATCGACATAGATAGTAACTTCTATGCCATTATGGGGGAATTTCAAGCATTGGTGAAATGTGGATGGGACAGCTTGCATGGCATGGATCCATGGTCGGCCAAGGAGAATGTTGTAAGGGAGGTCAAGATCAAGCACCTAACACTTGGTCTCCGAGATTTTCTACCCCACTTGGGTAGGGAGTTTGATGGTGCCTTCAGAAAGTCTCTTGGTATCATCATACCCCTTAATGGTTATACATTCACTAATGTCCACAACCACATCGGAGTATCCCAAATGTTTTAACAATTTTAGAGTGCATAGGTTTAGGCTAGAGCCACCATATATTAAGACTCTTTTTATGATATGCTTGTGGATGCGGACTTCAATATGCAAGGCATCATTGTGTGGGTCGTCAGAGGTAGGAAGATCCTTTTCGAAGAAGGTGAGGTGAAGCGATATGGCCCACCATGGCTTAGAATTGATCAACATTCAGGTTGGTGGGGAGTTGGGTTTCCATCAAAGCTTTGTCAAAGATTTCTTTGTGAAGGGGAGATGTGCGAAGCAACTCCAGGATGGAGATTTGTGTGGGGGTTTTACCTAGATGATCAAGGAGGTTGTTTTTGTGGGCAGATGATGAGTTGATAGATATGGATGTGGATGGTTGGTCATTGGTGGCTGCCCCACAGATGGATACATGGCTACGACAAGTAGTGATGGCACAATCAGGTGCTTCTACTCAAATGGTGATGGTTTTAATGTGATTGGAAAAGTCTTCTATTTGACCCACAACAAAGTCAAAAGAAGAGGGGGGTGCTACAATGTTGTAATCTTGGTTGGATTAGGATGCTTTTCCTTTATTGTGGTTGGGTAGAGGATCCTTGTAAGCTCCTAGATTGGCATTTGGTGATTGTTTTGGCGGTTCATCAAGGGTTATGTCACCCCTATCTATAAGGTCTTGAATACTATGCTTTAGCTTCATGCAGTTTGACATTTTATGTCCCTTCACATGATGATACTCACAAAAGAGATTTTCATCAAACCAAGCAGGCTTGAATTGATCCTCACTATAAGGTCTAATAGGGGGTAGCGTGATCATGTCTTCCTTTACAAGTTTATTCAAGACATCTTCAATGGGTTCCCCTAAAGGTGTGAATTTCCTCTTGGGATTATTATTTTGTTTGGATGGTCCTTTGGAGATATTGATATTGTTTGCGGTGGATGTGCTTGGTGGTGCTTGATTTTGTACATGTTGAATGAACTTCACATCGGTGACGCCGTCGTTGAGGGTATTTTTATTCTTTCCCAAAAAGTGAGGTTTATCATTTTATTGCTTGTTGTTGTTTGTGTTTGAGGTGTTGTTAACCTTGTTATTGATGTTGTTGTTTTTGTTGTCGTAGGTATAAAGTTTTATAGAGCCCTTGGCAATGAGGGCTCTTTCAATGGTAGTTCCCTTGTCAATAACCTTTTCAAAGGTCGATGCACATTGTATTTGCAAATGAAAACCCATTTCTTAACTAAGGTTAGCCACAAACATGGTGACTAGTTGTTTTTCAGGGATAGGCCAAGGGAGTTTACTTGCCAAGCCTCTCCATCTTTGCAAAAGGCAGCGAAGGATTATCCGTTCTTTTGTTTGGTATTGCAAAGATCCATCATTGATATTTCATTTTCAAAATTATAGGATAAATGGTTTACAAACTTCTCCGCGAGCTCATGGAAAGTCCTAATGCTGGGAGGAAGGTGTGCAAACCATTCGGTGGCTTGTCCATCGAGGCTTCAAGGAAAGAGTCTCATCAAATAAGAATCATCATGAGACTTCTAGGCAAGCGATATAGAACTCCCTAAGGTGTTCCCTAGGGTCTCCCTTTCCTTTGTATTTGTCAAATTTGGGCGTTTCAAAATTTTTGGGAAAGGGGGGCATGTATAATGTCCTATCAAATGGGTAAGGGCAAATATCCTTGAAAGAATATTGCTTTCATTTGTTTCCCTATTGCATATTTTCCACCTTTTGGATTAATGTTTGCACAACACTTGTTAAATATTGTATTGGGGGTGGTTGTGGAATGTATGTTTGTTGATTTTGGATGAGTTCTTAGAGCTAAGGCAGAATTTGGTTTTGTGAGATGAGGTTTTGATTTTGGTTTAGTTGAGTGAGGTACTGTTGATAAGTGTGAAGTTGTAGAATGTGGGGTGGTATTTGATTTTGATTAAGGTTTGGTTGTGATTTTTGGGTGGAGGAGGTAATGGGTGTTTGGGAAATAGGTGGCATTACATATGTGTAATTGGATGATGGTTTATTGATGGGAATGTTGGAAGTGTTGTGGAGTTGTGTAGAGAATAGTTGGTTCATAAAAGCTATGGTGTTGGGGTTAAGTGGAGGCACACTTGTGGAAGCACTTGTGTGAAGCACTTGTGTGCATGGGGTTGTCTGAAATATGAGAGTGATTTGTGGGATAGATGTTATGTTTGATGTGGTGGTAGAGGTAACAGTGGGGTTCTTAATGGTGGAAATGGTTGTGGCTGAGATGTTGGTGGGATTTGTGGATGTGGTGATGTTAGAGTTTGTGGGAATTGTGGATGTATCTATGTTCTGGGTTTGAGATGTGTTAGGGTTGGTGTACGATGTGGATGGTTGTGAAGATGTGGTGGCATTCGGTATTGTAGCACCATTTTTGAGGAGGAACTCAATCTATCTATTAGGATCCGATCTTAGGACTTTATCAAGTATATTCATGGAATCAGCATCTTGTGTAAAGTCTAAGATATCTTGATCCACTTGAATGGTGTTAGATAGTTGTGCTTGTGATGGGATGGGGATAGAATTTATCATAGCAGAAGCATCGTAGGATGACACTTGTTGGATGAAGGAGACATTATTTTGGTCAGTTGGTGGCATCCCCATGCTAAAGTTGTTTCTAAGATGAGTCATTTCTTGATTCTTCTTGGATTGTGATCTTGTTATGGGCATGCAATGGTGTGGATTTGATTAGGGGTGGATGAAGGTCGAGACCTTAGAGAATTGATTTGATTTATTGGACCCAAGGATATGTGGTGATGAAGGGGAACAAAGATTTAGGTTCAAGAGAAAATAATCCCTAAAATCTAAATCTAATGATAGATAAGGTTATGGTAGTATTTTGATTATAGGTTTTGACCTTTAGGAAATAAATCTCAAAAAGGTGGCAACCTAAAGGGTGATAAATGTCAATGGATATTGATTTTTAAAAACTTTGGACCAAAGAGGTGAAAGATGGAATGGATTGGAAAGATGATTTGGTAAGAAAGATTTTGGGATGGGTTGGATGTTGTCTTAACTAAGGAAAACCTTAGGTGATTTAGATATATTTTGATGATGTTTATAAGGAGTTTCAAATCAACAAATGAGTTCAAATAGGTCTAGATTTTTAGATGTTGTAAGATGGATTGTTCTTCTTACTCAAGGTAGACTTATGACCTCAAGCAAAAAGGGATGATTATTTTACTTGAAGGTAGACTAATGACCAACAAGCAAAATAGGATGTGAAAGGATAAAATCTAGATTCAATCTTTAGCTCAAAGGTAGATTTGGGATGTGGTTGATTGAGATGGACGTCTTGGATTTCAGATAGATGGATGAAATTTGGATGGAATTTGTTGGATGATGAATTAAGGTCCAAAAGAAAAAATCAAATGGATAAAATCATGAAAGGGGATGGATTGTGGTGGGGTACAATAGC
Source organism: Cunninghamia lanceolata (assembly GCA_027924645.1). NCBI lineage: Eukaryota > Viridiplantae > Streptophyta > Pinopsida > Cupressales > Cupressaceae > Cunninghamia > Cunninghamia lanceolata. The sequence continues at coordinate 9,085,260 of BSBN01000682.1, read as the reverse complement.
TTGATGTATGAAGAAGGGTCCAATAGTGAAAATGATTATTCTCTAAGGTCCAAATGGGAATGTGGATGAAAATTTTGAGTCAAAATGGTTGAGGGGATGGTTTCTTGATGGATTTTGGGCAAGATGGTTATGGATTATGGATGTGCAAATTCCAAAGATCCCAAAATAGTTTTCTAGGCATGTGTGCAAGTTGTTTTTAAAATAGCGCCAAAATTCAAGGATAAGGCACCACAACAATTAGTAATGGTGCTAGAGATTTGGAAAATGGCACTACAACTGTCACAGGGAATATTGAGGTGCCAGATAGAGGGTTTTTAGCACCAAAACAAGGCAGTGAATGGTAGTGAGATGGATTAGATGTGAATTAAAAATTCACATGGGGAAGAGAGGAGGATTAGAAATGATTTAAAAATTCATTTTGAGAAGAGCTCCAATTAATGAGTTATGACATGTGTAAGGGGTGTAAGAGGTTATTAATGAGGTTTATGACAAGTGTGTATAAAAAATTGATTTATGTGGCATAAATATCAATTTTTTATTTGTGAGATGTGGGGAGGAGTGTTAAACAAGGTTTAACCATTTTAATTGAGGTGATTAGCCTAATTAATATGGCTGTAGTAAATTAGTGGATGGGCTAATTGGGGGTTAGGATTAATTAAATAATGTTTAGTTTAATTAATTCTAGGTCTAGGGTCATGCAGGTTGGGCTAGTTAATTAAATAATAAGTATTTAATTGGCTAGGGTAGGGATAGGCTAATTAGTAGGTTGAATTAATTAAATAAACATGATTTATTTATTAATTAGGTTTTATGGAATGGGTGAATTAATCAAATAAATATTTTCACATTTATTTAATTAATTGGGCTAATGTTAGTAAAAGGGGGAACTATTGAATTAATTTAATTAATTCAATTTAAAAGGGAAAATGATGAATAATTAGGTGTCGGGATGAATAATTAATTAAATAAAAATTTAATTAATTAATTGGAAGAGTAATTGGTGATATTGGGGATGTCGGAGGTCGGTTAAGTGGTAAAGACACTTTTAGGTGTCTGAAAATGTCTTTTGGGTTTTGTAACTATATGTTGCAAGTGATCCTGTATAATCAATGATGCCACTGTAAATTGAATAGTGCATTTGTGTTGGGTGGATGATGAATTATTTGAAGTATCATTCTTTGAATAGTTTGTGAAAGAAAGGTGCTATTGATGTTTGCATGCAAATCTAGAAGAGTAAATGTGATTGAGTAAAAGAGCTATAGAACTCATCTATAACCTATGATATCAATGTAAATAGAGTAGTACTCTGTATATATCTACTTGTTTTATGTTTGGAGTTGGTGATCTTGATTTGAGTGGAGTTGGTGCTCCTAAATCCAGATGTAATCAGTGATATTTTGGTTAGTGAGACCTAATGGTAAATTTTTCCTGAGGTTGGAGAGTGGGTTTTCCCTGTTTAGGGTTTTCCACTTAAATACTTGTGTCATGGTTTCATTTGTATGATTCTATTGTTTTCTATGTCTTTGGCATGTTGGTATTAATTGCTTTTACAACTATTGGGTTGATGAATGAACTAGTTTTATTAGATCACTGATCCACCCCCTCTTAGTGATTCATTGTATTCCAATAATTGGTATCGGAGTAGCAGGTTCCTTGTAGAAGTCTAATGTACTTGGGTTGATCTTGGTAGTGGAATACTATGGCAAAAAGAAAAGGAAATAAGGGAAGAAGAAATGCCAACAAAAATGTTGATCAACAAGCATCATCAAAACTAGTTGTAAGAAATGGCTCACAAGTTGAAACAGATACAAGGTTAGAAGAAGAAGAGGTCAAAACTAATCTAGAGGATGATGAAGAAGTAGATCTTGAAAAAGAACTCTTTTATTCTTACAATGTGGTTGAAAAACTTAAAGAGGAAAACTCAATACTAAAGTTGTAGCTTCAAGAAGAAAAGGAGTCCAAGGCCAAAGCACTTTCAACCCTTGAAGAATCAGACAAATTAATCATCAGCCTAAAAATAGAGATTGAAGAGACCAAAAGGATAGCAGATGTGACAATGTCTAAATTTGAAGCCAAAACAAATAAATGGCAAACACTTGAATTATAGATTGTTACTCTCAGAAAAGATCTTGAAAATCTCAAAATTCAGTCAAAGAAAAATTAGAAATTTGAAGATAGCACCAGTAGGTTGAATGAGATGTTGAGCAAGCAAAAATATAACAAGGATACTATTGGCTTAGGCTATGAAAAAGGGTAGAGTTCTAAGGTTAGGGAAACTCCTAGGAAGAAAATAGATCTAAACTATATTCTGCTAATCTAGAGACTGAAGACAAGAAGAAGGAAAATCATGTTTCAAAAAAAGAAAGAACTCCACAAGTCAACAAGAACAAATTCAAAAGGTTTTTCCATCAAGAACAACATCAAAACACCAAGTTTGAAAACTCTTTTCATGGTTATTGTTGTTTATGTTATGAATTTGGTCATAGAGAAATAGAGTGTTGGATGCATGCAAGGAAAGTTGATTGGAATAAGAGTTCTTATGAGTTGTCAAATAGAAGAAGTAATGTCCTATGTTATAAATGCAACCATCTAGGTCACACTGCAAGCTTTTGTAGTACACAAGTAAGAAATGGTGTTTTTGTATTTTCAAGAAGATATAATTCATTTGTTCCTCTAGTTGGTAATAATATCATTTTCTATATATGCAATAACATTGGGCATAAAGCACAACCTCGTAGAAGTAGGTTGATGAAATCATATAGACATAACAAACAAATAGATACTCTGACCAAGAAAAAGAAATGTATTATAAAAGTTTGGAGAAGAAAACAAGATCAAGAGAAAGAAAAACCTAATCTTATGCATAATGCACAAGAGGCATCATTGATTGCATAAATTGGCTCATGAGTTCAAGGGAGCTGATTATTGCATTACCATTCAACCCCCTCAGAGAAGACAATGAGCGTGCAAACAAAAGTAGTGGATAGGAAGTCTAAAGACTGTGAATATTTGACAAAGTAAACAGTAAAACAGTGACCCATAAGACCTACATAGTAAGGAAATAAACCAAGACTAAGGTCTAAGGTAGTATAGGGTCCTAAACAAGGACTTGTAGACCTTCACAAGGAGCAATGTAGAGCTAGTAAGGAAGTCACAAGTTTAGAGACAGTAAAGGCATAAGAGTGTGTTGAGCTTGTTTGACCCAAGTCAAGGTGGAACACTATCAAGGCAAATACTTAGTCAAGCCTACACAATATGAAGGTAGAGAATCAGATTAAATGTGTTATTATGAGTATGAAGAAGTTTATTATGACTTTTTGAAACCCTGTCATAGGTTTACAAGACTGTTTAACCTTAGAAAGGTGCATATTGGTTTAGGGTATTGTCAAATCTCCTAGAATTTTTCATTAAATAGTCAATATGGTGTGACAGTATAAGGAGTCAAAAGAAGACATGACTATGATAGCCTCCAATAAAAGGCATTGTGATAGGTGATTTCCATCAAACTGTAAGAGGGGGAGATTTGGAGATATATCATCACGGTGAAGTAGAGTGCATAAGGTATTAAGATATCTATGACAGTGGGTACTTGTTTGGATCAGTCTTGGATACTTGGACATGTTTATTTGATAACAAGGTTTATAGTACTCATCCTTAGATAAAGGTGTGAAGATTGATGTTTTAACTCTCTAAGGGTAGTCATGCATACCCTACAATATTACATATAAGATAAGCATTACTGTGATAGAAGATTGGGGAAACCAATACAGAAGCTTGCATCATCTATAGAAGAGGATTATATCTTCTCTACAATGTATAAAGATCATCAAAGATTCCTTGAACTTGCATGATTAACCAGGGTTCATCAAAGGTTAAGAGACAATGTGATGCAGGACCATCCCTAGTTTAAGAACAATCTTGCATCAACCAAAAACATTTGCATTTTAGTTTGTTTCTTTTCATTTCCTAGTTCAGTCCAGTCAGTAGCAGTTTCTGTATTTTGGTCTTCATTCTACTGCAGTTGCATTTCAAACCTTGCGGAGCTAGAATTATCATCTAGATACATTCATACACAATATATTCAAATCTCATATCATTTGGATCAGGTACCGGTAAGATATCACTATCAGAAGATCGTTTGTTTTCTTAGAACAAAGCATCCTGACAATCTTAGATAATTAGCTAAAGGAGAAGACTTGCAGAGCATTTCACGACCTTTGGAGCTAAATTACACATCATTCAATGTTGCTTGGTTCATGGGTGACCTTTCCTAAGATCCACACATGATTCTATGCATTTGGGATTGAGTTCTATTCATTTATGCCTGACCTATCTGTGTACACACATTACAACTCTTCATTAGAGTTTTTAATGATCCTTGGATGACACAGAGGAATCTTTGGTTCTGGAGATGATATAAAATGATGTAATAGATGCCTAGGAAAGTAGTTATGAAGTTATCAAAGTTCATCATATAGAGATAGTGGATAGTTTGGATTTTGTGTGAAGGAGCTTCAAAACTATATCTTGTGCATATTCTGAAATCAGGCCTGGGAGCCCTAATTGTAAGCCCGCATATTGCTGGCCAATTTGTATTTGAATTCTATGATATACTGAATGGCTAAATCTGCATTTGCTTTATATCTTTGAGTTGTTTCCATTGTGTTTACCCTAGATGCACAGTCTGGATAGTTCATTCTGTGAACCCTCCTACCGTGATTGCACCAAGTGGTATTAGAGAAAAAGTTTGAATCTTTGGGAGCAAATTGAGCGAAGTTGGCGAAGAAATTCCATAAGATATTGTTGTGAACATATCACCGAATCTGAGGTAGGTTACTTGTGTTGCAACTGATCGCTGATTGTGAGGCAGTTGTCACCTTGTAGCCTGATCACCAAAATTGAGGCAGTTACACTTGATCCTAGGAAGAATGCCATAGAGGAGAATCCCTGCTATTAGAACAATGGTTGGTAGAATGGATGAGATGATGGAAATGATGAAAACAATGTGAATTAGACTAGATGTTGAAGAAGATAGAAGAAAAGGACTAATCCCTAGAATTGATATTGAGAGCGATGATGAAAAATTTCAATCTGCGAATCAAACTGAAGAAACACTAGGAGGTGAAGAAGAAGAAGAATCAGATCAAGTCAAGTTGTTGTGAGCTATTTCAAAGATTGGGAAGAGGCCTAGAGTTGATGTACCAAACTATACTAGCAATTAGAACCTTGAAGAGTTGATTGATTGGATAAATGATATGGAAGAATACTTTGAGTATGAAGAAATTGAAAATCTGGAGAAGGTGAAATTTACAAAGTCCAAGATGAAAGGACATGCTACTATATGGTGGAAAGAAGTTTAGTTGGATAGAAACAGAAGAGGAAAAGAAAAGATTACAAAGTGGGATAGAATAGTGACAAAATTGAAGAATCAGTTTATACCTATTGACTATGAGTTAGAATTGTTGAAGAGATATCAGAACCTGATACAAAAGGAGAAATCTGTGAAGGAATTTACTAAAGAATTTCATAAGATGATCATAAGGACAGGACATAGTGAAGCGAGCAAGGAGAAACCAGCTAGATACATCAATGGACTGAGATTGAACATTCAAGAAGAATTAAGTTTGGTAAGGATCACAACATTGGAATAAGCATATCAGTTTGCCTTGAAGGTTGAGGAAAAGTTGAACAAGAGGCATGATCAAAGATAGAGAGGCAGAGGGGGTAAATTTCATAGAGGTAGAACATTTTTTTGGAGAAGAGAGATCATATGTAGAGTAGAAAAAACAAGAGAAGACATTCAAGAAGGAGGAGAGAGATAACAATGCATACCAGAGAGATGACATAACTTTATATCGCAGAGGTAATCAAAATTCATACCGGCGTGAAGGACACAAAAGAGAGGGAAGAGGACCTGATAAGAGAACATTTAGAGGAACTTGTTTCAAGTGTGGAGGTAAAGGACATAGAGTATTTGAATGTAATCGGGGTAGTACAAATAAGAGGATAGAGAACAGTGGAAGAACATCCTATGTGGAAGAAGAGCTTGTTGAATCACCTAGTTCAATTGGTAAACCTGAGAAAGGAGAATCACTTGTCATAAGGAGAGCACTATTTCAAGTAAAGATAGATGAAGAACCACCATAGAGGAAAAGTTTGTTCAGAACCAGATGCAAATCAAGAGGTAAATGTTGTAAAGTTGTAATTGATAGTGGTAGTTCAGATAATTTGGTTTTAGAGGAGATGGTAACTAAGCTAAAGTTAGAAAGATTGAAACACCCTAAGCCCTATCAGATAGCATGGATTCAAGATTATCATAAGGTACTAGTGAGTGAACAATGTTTGGTAAAATTTCATATTGGATCTTATCATGATGAAGTACTGTGTGATATTATGCCTATGGATGTATGTCATATCTTGTTGGGTAGACCTTGGTAGTATGATAGAAAATCTATACATAATGGGAGAAAGAATACAGACACTATAACAACAAATGGAAAGAGAATTACTTTGATTCCTTTGGAAGATGATCCTAAGAGTGAAGTATGTGGAAATGCTAGAATCTATTTGGTAGATGGAAGAAACTTTCTGGATGGTTTGAGACATGAAAATATGTGTTATGCTTTGATCCCTAAGAAGCCTGAAACACTGAAGAAGGAGAATGAAGAATCACAACCGGAGGAGATAACTGAGTTGCTGATAGAATATGAAGACATCATATCAGACAATGTACCTGAAGGATTGCCACCAATCAAAAGTATCAGTCATCACATCAATCTTATACCTGGACCTAGTTTGCCTAACAAAGAAGCACATAGAATGACACTAGCAGAGAATGAAGAATTGAATAGACAGATATAGGAGTTCTTGAGGAAAGGTTTGATAAGAGAAAGTTTGAGTCCTTGTGTAGTACCTGCAGTGTTAGCACCTAAGAAGGATGGAGAATGGAGAATGTGTACAAACTCTAGAGAAATAAACAAGATCATAGTTAAGTATAGATTCCCATTGCCTAGGATGAATGATATCATGGATTGTTTGAGTGGAGCAAAATATTTTACAAAGATAAATTTGAAGAGTGGATACCATCATATCAGAATCAGAGAAGGAGATAAATGGGAGACTGCTTTTAAGACAAATGAAGGATTGTATGACTGGTTAGTGATGCCTTTTGGACTGACAAATGCACTGATTACTTTCATGAGATTGATGAATGAAGTTTTGAAGAAATTCTTGGGTAAGTTTGTTATTGTATATTTGGATGACATTCTAATTTTTAGTAAGACAAAAGAAGAATATTTGTGACACATGAGACAAGTTTTGTAGAGGTTGAGAGGAGAAATTGTTGATAAACATCAAGAAATGTAGTTTCATGAAGGAAGAACTAGTATACTTGGGGTTTGTGATTTTTGTGGAAGGATTGAAGATGGACCCTAAGAAAGTGAGTGCAATTGTTGAATGTCTTGCAATGGAGAGCATTGGAGAAGTCAGATCATTTCATAGATTAGCTAGTTTTTACCAGAAGATCATCAAAAATTTTGGTTCAGTATGTAACCCTATGACAGAGATAATGAGCGGTGATAGAAAATACTTTAAGTGGACATCAGGAGAAGATAAAAGTTTTGAATTGTTGAAGCAGAAAGTGACAAAGCAACCTATTTTGGCATTACCAGATTTTAATAAGGTATTTCAAGTAGATTGTGATGCAAGTGGGAGTGCATTAGGAGTAGTGTTAAGTCAAGAAGGTAGACCTGTAGCATATTTTAGTGAGAATTTGAATGATGCAAGGAGAAGATATTCAGTTTATGATCAGGAATTCTATGCCATAATTCAAGCCTTAAAGAAGTGGAGACATTACTTGTTTCCTAAGGAGTTTGTGTTGTATACAGATCATCAAGCTTTACAATATTTGAACAGTCAAGGAAAGCTGAATCGGAGACACATGAGATGGGTAGAGTTCATGCAGAGTTATACTTTTGTGTTGAAGCATAGAAGTGGAAAATCAAACAAAGTTGCAGATGCCTTAAGTAGAAGAAGAAACTTGTTGATAGAGATGAGAGTTAAGGTGTTGGGATTTGATGAATTGAAGAACATGTATGAGGAAGATCTTGATTTTGCAGAACCTTAGAAAACATGTAAGGAACTTGTTGCAACAAATAGGAGTAAGTGGTTGGACTATTTCATTCAAGAAGATATGTTGTTTAGAGGAAATCAGTTATGCATACCTAGGAGTTCAATGAGAGACAATTTGATCAAGGAGAAACATAGTGGTGGATTGGAAGGACATTTTGGCATTGATAAAATAGTGGCTTTGGTAAGTGAAAATTACATTTGGCCTTAGATACATAAGGATGTTAGGAAATTTGTATAGATTTGAAGAGTTTGTCAAGTTGCAAAAGGAAGTAGTCAAAATGTTGGATTGTATAAACCTTTGACAATACCGAAGAGACCTTGGGAAGACATAAGTACGGATTTCATAATGGGATTGCTGAAGACACAGAGAGGACATGATTCAATATTTGTAGTGCTGGACAGATTCTCAAAGATGGTACATTTCATACCTTGTAAGAAGACAACTGATGCAGTGCATGTAGCTGACCTATTTTTCAAGGAGATTGTGAGATTACATGGATTACCTAAGAGCATACTTTCAGATAGAGACACAAGATTTCTTGGATACTTTTGGAAGACACTTTGGAAGAAGATGAAGACATATTTGAAGTTCAGTTCAGCATTTCATCCATAGATTGATGGACAGACCGAAGTAGTGAATAGGAGTTTGGGAAACTTGTTGAGATGCTTGGTTGGAGAGAAGGCAGGAAGTTGGGATTTGATTCTTTCATAAGCAGAGTTTGCATATAATAATTCAGTAAACAAGAGTACCAGAAGAACACCTTTTGAGATTGTTACTGGAGTAAACCCTAGAGGAGTGGTAGAGTTGAGAGACATCAACATGGAAGACAAGAGGAGTGCAGAAGCAAAAGAATTTGTAGGACACATGGAAATAGTACATAATCAGGTTAAGAAGCATTTGGAAGAAATGAACAATAAGTACAAGGAGCAGGCAAATAAGAAGAGAAGACATAAGGAATTTACAGTTGGAGATGAAGTGATGGTGTACCTGAGAAAAGAAAGATTTCCAGTTGGGACATATAACAAGTTGATAGTGGATAGTTTGGATTTTGTGCGAAGGATCTTCAAAGCTATATCTTTGTGCATATTCTAAAATTAGGCCTGGGAGCCCTAATTGTAAGCCCATATATTCCTGGCCAATTTGTATTTGAATTCTATGATATACTGAATGGCTGAATCTACATTTGCTTTATATCTTTGAGTTGTTTCTGTTGTGTTTACTCTAGTTGCATGGTCTGGAAGTTCATTCTAGGAACCCTCCTATCATGACTGCACCATAGTGACATATTATATAGTCTTTTCTAACATACAGTGATATCAGTCAAATATCATAGTGACAGAGTTTTCATGAAACTGTATGTGTATTGCAATGTTGTCAGTCTATGCAATGATTGGAGGATACACACAAAATAGATTTGTTGAAAAGGCCTTAGGAATATTCAAGAAAATGCAGTTGGTAGGTGTAAAATTAGACTCTACAACCTTTGTCAACATTCTTGTAGCTTATGTAAAAATGAGAATCTTTGGAACAGAGTATGGCATCCATCAAAGTATAAAGGAAGGGAGATTATTGTCAAATGTTGTAGTTGCAAGTGCCCTACTAGACATATATGCAAAATGTAGAAGAATAGACAAGGCACATGAATTTTTTGACAAAATGCCTCAAAGAAATGTGGTCTAATGGAATGACATGTTTACAGGACATGTTCAACATAGGTTTGCTAAAAAGGCCATAGAAATTTCTAAGCAAATACAACTGATGGGTGTAAATCTAGATTTTTTAACCTTTGCCAGCATGTTTCCCATCTTTGCTCAAGTTGGAACTTTCAAAATGGGTGTGGACATACATCAAAGAATAATTGATAGTGTGTTGATTGTGGTATGTGTGGGCAAACAAAAGGTACAGGTGGAGAGAAGGTATTCATGACAGTATTTGTGATTAGCCATTGAAAATGATGTTGTAACACTGGTATTTATTGATAGTTTTTGCAATTTTAACAATAGTTTGTAACATGGCACAATAGTTTGTAACAAGACAATGTTTGTAACAGTAGTCATGTTTGTGGTTGTGATAGTTAATTTGCATCAAACAATGATTTACTTTGCATCAGACTATATAATGATTGACATTGATTAGGGGATAGCATCAGTGATGTATTATTGTTTGTATGTGGGATATAGACAATGATCAGTGTATAGGAGCAAATGATGACATAACTCAGTTTGCCAAAATAACAATGTCTAGAGTGTGTTTAGTGGTAAAAAGAGGGGTTTTAGATTTTGAAGGTTTTAAGAGGGATCCTCCTTTCACCACAACATTCAAGAACATTAAACCGAATTGAATCACCACTTTTGCAAGAGGTTTCAACTATCAAGTTTGCTGTCACTTGTAATGATAAGGAAATTTGGAATTTGTTGATGATTTGTTAAACCATAGATCAATAAATAGGCAAAACCATAGTTCTACAATAAACAGGGCATAACTTTCAAACCGTGATAGATACAAACAAACCGAAAGAAGCACCAGGATCAGTGAATAAAGGAGAACCTAATTCTAGAAGTAGACATGTTGAAGGACTATAGTGCCCACGCCCTAGTCCTTGGAGTGAAAATCTGTCGATAGTCCAAATTGGGAAAATGCTTCAGGGAGTGTCCAAATGATGTTTCTGAACCCTGATTTGTCAGGAGGCCAATTGGAGGACTAATGAGTGAGTGCCCAAGTCTAGGTCCCTATTTTCTTCTCATATCTACAATCTTGACACTCTGCTTTGCTTCCTTGCAACTCCACTTCTTCCGCTTTCACAACCTATATATTGCAATCATGGAAAAGAGAGTTGGGGGTTGTGGTGTTTAGAGGCTTGCCTTAGTCAAAGCCCCAGAGAGACAATCAAGTCTTCCAAACACCATTTTAGATAAAGAGTGTGTATCCCTACAGGATAGAGGCAAAATCCAAATGATAAATGATTGAAAGCACAAATAAATGTCACCTTGGAGGTGTAGCTTGCATGAACATAAAGATCCTTCACATCATGAGAAGATGAAGCCAAATCTGCATAACAAACATAATAACAAGACAAGTCTGCTCTACAACAATTAATATCTTGAAATCTCTCAAATCACAAGAATGTCCAAAGTTCATAATCATCTTCTAGTTTACAAATGAATCCCTAAACATGCTTATATATGCTTCTACATTCATTCCTACTTAAAATTTCGTAATTCAAACTTAAGGTGTCAACATAGGACCTAATACCAATCACATAACTGACTCTTAGATTTAGGTCCTAGCCTAAAATAAGGTAGGACTAGGGAACGAGTGCCTAAGTCCTCCCTCTCTATTTTAGGCAGGGCTTAACATTATAGCACCCCTTAGGTCCTATTTTTCATAAAACTTCAAGGTTTTCTCAACAGGAGTGAACATGAATATACAAGATGATAAAAATGCTTTCTAAAGGATCCGAGAGCTAAACATAGGAGGGAAAATGCCCAAGGGAGACATTTTCTGACGTAACATTTAGCCCCCACTTTAATGTATGCATGAACGTGAGGCCCATACATGCATTAAAGTATAGTTAACAAACACATCAAACACGCCAGGCACTTAGAGCTAATGAATACACAGAGATTAAGAACTATTTCTAGTCCCTGGTCTTAGGTTGACATTAGAGAAGACACGCCACAGACACGCCAAAAATGATGAAGACATTAACATGCACGCAAAACATGGAGAAGACAGTATTGAAGACACAAAACATAGTGACTACAGTGAATGCACTGATTATTTCTTTTTCATTTTCATATATAAATGAATGCAGATACAAGGAAAGTAACAATGCAACATACAACCCCAAAGGGAAAACACACTATACAAAACCTCAAGTGTAAGTGGAGCACGTTTCTACACATATACAAGAGGGGAAAGCACTCCATACAAAGCCCAAGTAGGGGTTAGCCACACAAGGGGGAAAACACACGGAAGACATGGAGAAAACATGGAAAACAAGGAAATGAAAGGAACTTATTGCTAAGCCCCCACCATCTCAAGCACATTATAGGTGCACTTGATGTTTGGGCTTATGCCACAACAACCACCAAAGACATGCTTAAGGGTTAGGATAGTCTCAGATCCATCCCGCCTACTCGGAGGACTTTTTGAAAATGACAAGATGTGCAATTTCCTCGAGAAATTCACCATCCCCACCTCAACCGAAGGACTTTAGAAAAAAAGGATATGCATGATATACCACCTCCGTAGAGGGCTTAATGATTGCAATATAGAAATAAAATATGTGTACTCGTGCAGAGATACAACATCCTGCCTCCGCAGAGGGCTTACAAACATGCTTCGTTAGTATCAAAATCATCAGACAACTTACCTTATATGCCCCCACCTTAAGGTGGTTGATATTGTGTACCAATATCAAGCACGTTAAGGTAGGAAGAAAACACACAAGGGAACAAGAGCTCTTGCAAAGCCCATGTCCCCAGAGGTGACATGTACTTTATGATTGCCAAATGTTCCCACAAACACATTCCTGCAAGAAAGAGGTTAGAAATCTTTTCATAAGACAACAACCATATCACATGATATCAAGTAATACATGAAAAATCATCACATCAAGAAGCCAAGGTTACACTACGGATTTAGAAACTGAGTATAACCATGGGGCTATACTATAAGATCTCGGAATCGAATGTAAATGAGGTGAGATTCAAAGATAAACAAAGTGCATGGAGCAGCTGTATTGTTATAGTTTGTTAGTGCGATAAGGCAACATCAAAATATCACATGGAGTGATTCTACTAGTCAAGTGTTGGATAATATATATCAACCCCATCATCATATATGGACTAAGTCCATTTTTTGATTTCTCACTGAAGGGACACTTGGTCCTTATCAGTATTTTTTGTTTGTCATCATCTGCCAGCTAGATAGAAGCACTAGAGGAAGGTAAACAATAAATCAAGAGAGGAGAAACAAGTGCCTTAGGGTCATCACATAGGAAGGTGCCCCCAAGTCACCAACCGCAATGCTATACCCCTAGGACACAACACACAACAATGAAAATAGAGGAGAGGCAATATAGAAGAATGATGATACAAATAGAAGAAGGATCACAACATAGGCGGTCTCCTAGTATCCTTGACCTTACAAGAGTATCAAGGGTCATCCTAGGAGGCCTAAACAACACATAACACATCACAGGGGAAACACAACACAGAGGTAAAGGGTTAGAAATACTTACCTATTAGAACTCAATGTTAAGAACATACATATCTAGGAAGAGGCCACCCTTGAGAGAAACTATAATAGTTACTACAATGAGTGTGGCTTGTCTGCGTAGGATGTCTCACATGTTGTTTTGGTCTTGTTGATATTGTATTAACATTAAGTTTAGGACGACGAGAGGCTTTCTTTTCTTTAAAAGGATTATATCCAATGTCGCTTGAGCAATATCTTGAAGCGAATTCTATAGGTACTCGAATCCCTTGTTGATTTACATTGCATCCATTACCTACATAGTCATAGTTGTTATAAAGGATTTTAAATCCCTTACCATAAAAGGATGTCATTTCTTTAGAATATGGTGAAGCCTCACAGGTCTCGTAATTTGTAGTATAAGTGAGAGTATTGTCTTTATTTTCTACCAAGGAGACTTTAGGTTTCTCAGGTGTTTTCAAAGATTGCTTAGATGATATTGCTACTACTTTTGATGTGCTAGGGCTATTAAGTTTATATTTTGCTATACCGCAAGGATTAAAATCTATGAACTCCAATCATCACCAAAAAGTGCATTAGATGGTGTAGAGTCTTTTGCAACATTATCTATGGCAAGAGGATTTGATGAATCTATTCATAAGCTATTTAGTCTTTGTTGATTTTTAACTTGTTTTTGCATTTCAATATGTAAACATGTGTATGGTTCAGGATCGGCTTCTATAGTGCAGAGCTTGTTTTGATAAATGAACTTTAGTGATTGATGAAGGGTAGACGGAACTGCCCCCATGGCATGAATCCACGATCTATTGAGAATCATATTATATGAAAGCAAACCAGGCATGACATGAAAAAGGGTAGATAATGTCACGGGTCCAACTTTTATAGGTAAAATTATAGTACCTACTGATTGTCTGCTATGATTATCAAATCCACGAATACTGAGTTTATCTAGTTTAATTTTTGATGTGTCAGCCCTTATTTTGTGTAGTAAGTCCATGCCACAAACATTAAGAGTCAATCCATTGTCAATCATAATTCATTTTACCAATGTTTTATCTATCGTGACAAATATTATAAGCGGATCATATTGGTTTTGAACTTCAATTGTCAGTAATTCATGTGGTTGAAAGAGAATATCTATTTTTGTCACATGCATACTATCTAATATGGTTGCTACATCATTCGGCTTAGCAGTAGGCGGGACAATCACCTTTTGTAAAGCTTCTTGAAGCATTCCATAGTATATAGGTGATGTTTGTATTAAATCCCAAAGAGAGATCTTAGCTGGAGTAGCACGAAGTTGTTCGACAAGATCATATTCTTGACCTCTTTTAGGAGTAAAACGAGGTGGTGGAGGTAGTATAGGTTGGGAAGATGGAAGAGGGGCGGGCACATGAGGTGCTTGCTTATTTTGCTTATTATTAAGGGTGTTGTATGTGTGAGAAATCACATTGTGGTGTGGTTGTTGCAACACATTTTGAACACCTTGATTTCTTTGAGTGATTTGTCTTGCATAATTTAAAAAGTAATTTAGGGTTCAAGGTGGTCCTTGAACTGTTGTAACTGGTTTTAAGCAAGAAGGTGCATGATGTGCCCCTTGTATAATCATCTTAGGAACATTGCTACAAAGTCTATTAGTGAATATTGAATTAACATTATTTTCCTCTCGATTATACCCAACATCTATCCCTAAAGAATTTAATGTGAAAGACCTTTACTCATCCACTAATGCTACATCCTAGCCAGGGAGAGCATTGGAATGAGAGGAAGGTACAGTGTTATTAGGAAGGTTAGGTGTTGTATCATTAGTAGAGGTATCCATAGTCTTCTCATCTAAGGTTCTTGAACATTCAACTATAGGAGAAGTAGGATAACCTATGGAATTATCATCATCATATTCTTTAGCTATTGATTTCAAAGTATTAATGGAAAAATAATTTTCACTCTCATCTTTCTCATGAGTATTCCTAGAGATGAATTTAGTTAAATATTTTAATATCAAAGGATATGCTCCTATGAGTAATATGAAGCTATTAAAATCATGTGTATAACAAAGTAATTTCAGCTCATATGTAGAACATATAGAAACATCAATTCTACTTACAGAAGCTATGTGCTCTAGAACATGAGGATTCTCATTAGTGAAATTAGAGAACTTTTCAAAATCTAGGATATACTCATGCAAAGATTTCAAAGATGAATAACATGAATATGCCATTATTAAGTGTCTTTTATCAGAAATGTCTAATAAGATCTAATAATACAAGACATGCAAAGTTTTATGATGATTAAGGCACCCTAGTTGTGTGACTATGTCACTCCTACACACTTGTTTGATGAAAAGGGCTAAGAGGACACACCAAGTTCACAAAAAACATAGTGGATAGGAGGAAAATAGTGCAACACAACAAGGCCCAATTTATGATTTTATATATTTATATTGAATGCAATGAAACAACACAAATTATGCTTGTTTATGCACCTAAAATGTTCACTTTTCCACAATTTTTCAATGCAAATCACTAAAAGAAGAGGTGTTGTAAGTAAATTGATGAGGGAAAGAAAATAATATGCCTAATATCAGTCCAATAAACCAAAAATATCCTTCACAACACACCTATAGTGCAGATCTAGAGTGATGATGAGTCAAAACCTAGTGAAAATACCCCTAAAATATGCAAATTTTCACCAATTTTTAATGTAAATGCCTAATAGAAAGGGTGTTGTAAGGAATTTGAGGAGGGGAATCATATTATAACCCTGATATCAGTCAATCAGTTCTTAAATATCCTTCACAACATGCCTATAGTGCATATCTAGAGAGATGACAAGCCAAAATCTAGTGAAAAATGCAAGTTTTTCAAACCCTGGATGTGAAATTAAAGTAAAAGTGTATGTAAAATGAAGGATGTATATTTTATAATCAGATTTATGATGTAAAATAACTCAAATCAGATCTGAAAATGATTTTATAACCCTACAATTCTCCATGCAAGTGCAATTTTTTATGAAAAATCAATGAAAAATGCTAGTTTTGTTGTTGAAATTTTCTATATGAAAATGCAATTTTTTTAAATATGAATGCAAAAACACACTAAAATGAAAAAATACATACAAAATCAGATTTTAATTAGTGCCTAAGATGAGTAGTAAAATTTGAAACAAGATTTTAGCTACAAACCCTAGTTTTTGAAATTACTAGGTTATAAGGAAAATTCAAAATTTCAAGCAAACCCTAGCAATTTTAATATGAAAAATAAAATGCAAAAGATAATAATATGATGAATTTATATAATTTATATCATATCTAATTTTTATTTTTTTTTGTAAATTTTCAAATGCAATGAGATGAAAATTAGATAAATGAATGAAATGAATTTCAAATCTAATTCAAAAATCAGAAATTAAATAAAAATTAATTAAAATTAAATCAAAATGTAAGCTAAAAATGCTATTTTTTTTCAAAATTTTCATTTTTGTTGTAAATTTTCAAATGCAATATGAAAATTATGAATTAAATGAAAATGAATTTCAGATATAATGAAAAAATCATAAATTAAATGAAAATTAATTCAAATTAAATCAAAATGCAAGCTAAAAATGCCAAATTTTTTCAAAATTTTCAAATGCAATATGAAAATGATGAATGAAATGAATTTGAAATATGAAGTACAAAACTTAGCAAGGTGCAAAATTCATTAAAAACATGGTTTCACCAAAATGTTTAGTGGTAAAAAGAGAAGGTTTAGATTTTGAAGGTTTTATGAGGGATCCTCCTTTCACCATAACATTCAAGGACATTAAACCGAGTTGAATCACCACTTTTGCAAGGGGGTTCAACTATCAGGTTTTCTATCACTTGCAATGATAAGGAAATTTGGAATTTGTTGATTATTTATTAAACCCTAAATCAATAAATAGGCAAAACCCTAGTTCTACATTAAACAAGGCATAACTTTCAAACCGTGATAGATACGAACAAACCGAAAGAAGCACCGGGACTAGTGAACAAAGGAGAACCTGATTCCAGAAGTGGATATGTTAAAGGACTATAGTGCCTGCACCCTAGTCCTTGGAGTGAAAATATGCCAATAGTCCAAACTGGGAAAATGCTTCAGGGAATGTCCAAATGATGTTTCTGAACCCTGATTTGTCAAGAGGCTAACTAAAGGACTAATGAGAAGGTGCCCAAGTCTAAGTCCCTATTTTCTTCTTAGATTTGCAATCCTAACACTCTGCTCTACTTCCCTACAACTCCAATTCTTCCGCTTCCGCAACTTGTATCCTGCAATCACAGAAAAGGGTTTGGGGGTTGTGGTGTTTAGAGGCTTGCCTCAGTCAAGCCCCAGAGAGACATTCAAGTCTTCTAAACACCATTGTCAAATAAATATTGTGTATCCCTATGGTATAGAGGCAAAATCTAAATGATAAATGATTGAAAGCATAAATAAATGTCACCTTAGAGGTGTAGCTTGTATGAACATGAAGATCCTTCACATCATGAGAAGATGAAGCCAAATCTGCATAACAAACACAATAACAAGACAAGTCTGCTCTACAATAATGAATATCATGAAATCTCTCAAATCACAAGAATGCCCAAAGTTTATAATCATCTTCTAGTTTACAAATGAATCCCTAAACATGCTTATATATGCTTCTACATTCATTCTCGCTTAAAATCTTGTAATTCAAACTTTAAGGTGTCAGCATAGGACCTAATAACGGTCACATAACTGACTCTTAGATTTAGGTCCTGACCTAAAATAGGGAAAGACTAGGGCAGGCGCCAAAGTCCTCCCTCCTTATTTTAGGCAAGGCTTAACATTATAGCACCCCCTAGGTCCTATTTATCATAAAACTTTGAGGTTTTCTCATCGGGAGTGAACATGAATATGCAAGATGATAAAAATGTTTTCTAAAGGACTCAAGAGCTAAACATAGGATGGAAAATGCCCAAGGGAGACATTTTCTGACATAACAGAGTGTTGTAGGCTCTACCAACTATTCAAGAGATCCAATATAGTTTCAGGGGGAATAAGATATTATCGCATGATGGTCAGTAGTCATTGTGATCTCAGAGTACATCATCTCAGAGCAGAAGCATGTGATCTGAGAGTAGTGGCATGTGACCTTAGAGTAGTAACATTATGATCTTGGTTAGTATAACATGATCAAGATCAATATAGCTAGATGATCAAAGCATCTTATCCCAGTAAGGGGTGTCAAATGATAAATTAGTATGCTAAGCAATATGACTATGTAGTCAGTTAGCAGGAGTCACCTTTTGGCATTGATGTCAAAGGGGGAGTAATGACCCTTGCAACTACATTTGGTTTGTGGTAGGTTTGTATGGTGGTGGCAGGTTTGTTTGCAATTTTGAAATGCAAATGTTGCAAAAGTGACATGTTTCCAGGATTGTTTGTAATTTTGAAATGCAAATGTTGCCATCAATGTGAAAGGGGGAGGTTGTTGGAAAGATGGCATTTGTGTTGGCATTGATGTCAACATCAGCTATATACTATGGATTCTTTAGGTTTAGTAATCAAATGTCGAATGTGACATTGGTTTGGTAGCATTGGTAGAATTTGTTCATCATTGATGTCTTAAGTCTTCAAGAGTGATCAAAGGAGTTGTCAAATATGATCAAGTGGCAAGTGGCAGTATCATGCATGTACATGTTCTTCATGATTCTACATGTTCTTTCTATCATGACTCAACATTATACTTTGCTTTGTATTTGATGTGGTATCAGTATTCTACTAAGAGACATGCATGAAATGATCCACTAGTGAGGAAGATTGTTTGGAATGATTTGGTGTCCTTGACTAGGGTTAATTGTTTAAGGAAATCCTTATTTGTTATTTACATCATGACATCTCTGCATCATGGCATTACTCTATTTTATCCTCCTCAGAAGTTGGTTGCAGTTGTTAAAGGATCATTAATCAAGTTTATACTCAATATTTACACAATAGGGTTTGTCAATATATGGAGACCTATACCGTAAGTCCTAAAACCCTAAGCTCTCTAAAGCAAAGTTCCTCTTCAAGCCCAAAGGGTCTTTATCTTCTCATTATCTCTTTGCAATAGAGTGTCTCATGTCAATAATGAGTGATAAATATTAGGGTTTTGAAAAATGTTTAAAAGACCTAATTTCTAAACCCTAATCCCTAATCTTTTGAAGTCCTAAACCCTAAGCTCTTTCAACCTAATTCATTTTATACAAAGGACTAGTGATGCGTTGCACTTTTCTTATATTTGAATGGTGGCTTCCTATCACCAGTAAGCAGTCACTTAAGTGACATCTTAAGGCCATTGAACTTGTGAGTTGACCGGCCCCCAACCTAAGGAAACCAGTTCCATCCAGTATGCTCGGTTTATTCAAGCACCAAAACTTAATCGATGGTGGTCATTGAATTTATTAGCGGCGTAAAATGGAAAATCAATGGTCAATATTTAAACATGTAATGACCATTCCTCGATTAATAAGGTTTGATGGACATTCAGCCGTATAGACTATGGAAAGAAGTTCAGACAATTTTTCAGACAATTTCATTTGTTGTTTTGAGAAAGACAAAACCCTAAATGTAATTGGTGTGTTTGATGTTTTTAGAGTTATTTTTTTAGAGGGAAATGATATGAAGACAGTGTGATACATTTGAATGGGTTTTTTACAAAAAAAGGAACACTATTTTTTTAATAGAGGCAGAGTACTTGAAACTTCTTGAAATAGGTGATAAAGGGTTTATGAGATGAATTTTATAGAGAACTATTCATAGAATTAGGTTGAAAGGAATAAGGGCTTCTTGGTGTAATGAAGCATATCAAGGAGGACAGAGTATGATGAGTACAAAGTATGATGATTTAATGCTTGTTGTAGAGGAAGAGTGTGATGAATACAGAGTTTGATAATTAAGACGGGGTATGATGATTATTACAGAATATATATGGTAAGGATTCAATGATTACAGTATGCTAATGAGCTTATTTTGATGTTTGTTTGTATTGGCTTTGTATAGTTCTGAATGTAGTGATGATACAAGCACATATGTCTATATAGAGTGAATGTTAGAGAAGTTTTGTGACAGGAAGATAGAGTATTATGCAAAGAAGAGGGTTCTTGATGTAGGTGTAAATGTCTTTTGGGTTTAGTAACTATATGTTGCAGGTGATCCTGTATTGCCACTGTAAACTGAATAGTGCATTTGTGTTGGGTGGATGATGAATTGTTTGATGTATCATTCTTTGAATAGTTTGTGAAAGAAAGGTGCTATTGATGTTTTCATCTAAATCTAGAAGAGTAAAGGTGATTGAGTAAAAGCGTTATAGAACTCATCTATAACCTATGATATCAATGTAAACAGAGTAGTACTCTGTATATCTACTTGTTTTATGTTTGGAGTTGGTGCTCTTGATTTTAGTGGAGTTAGTGCTCCTGAGTGTTTGGAGTTGGTGCTCTTAAATCTAGATGTAATCAGTGAGATTTTGGTCAGTGATACCTAATGGTGAATTTTTGGTGAGGTTGGACATTGGTTTTTCCCTGTTTAGGGTTTTCCACTTAAATACTTGTGTCATGGTTTCATTTGTATGATTCTATTATTTTCTATGTCTTTGGCATGTTGGTATTAATTGCTTTTACAACTATTGGGTTGATGAATGAACTAGTTTTATTAGATCACTGATTCACCCCTTCTCTCAGTGATCAATTGTATTCCAACAGATGTGAGACTATTTCCCCCCCAGCACTTGTTTAAGGGAAATGGGTACTAAAAGACACACAAAGGATAGGAGGAAAGAGTAAAACACAACAAGGCCAAGTTGATTATTTTATATATCAAGATATTTAGAGTGAATGCAATGAAACAACACCAATTTATGCTTGTTTATGCACCTAAAATGTTCAATTGTTTCACTTTTTTCAATGCAAATTCACAAAATATGTAATGAAATTAGGAGACTGACGAGGGGAAGAAAATTAAAACCTTTTAATCAGTCTGATAATGTAAAAAAAAAAATTCACAACACATCCATCTTGCAATGGTAGATGAAAGATTAGCCAAAATGTATTAAAAATGCAAGGATATTTGAAACCCTAATAGTGAGATTAAGGCATGAAAGTATCCAAAATGATGAATGAATGAAGTCTAATCAAATTTAATATGTAAAATAACTCAGATAAGATTTGAAAATGATGCAAAAATCTTATAATGTTGAATTCAAGTCAAATTTTAAGGAAATATGAATGAATATGCCTCTTTTTGTTGAAATACACAATGTGTCAATGAAAAATTTGAAATGCAGATGCAAAAACACACAATGATGAAACACTACTGTCCAAAATCAGATTTGAATTAGTGTTAAAAATGAGTAGTATAATCTGAAACAAGATTTCAGCTACAAACCCTAGCTTTTGGAATTACTAGGTTATATGAAAAATGCAAAATTTCAAGCAAACCCTAGCAAAAAAAAGTATGTAAATGCAAGGTAAATAATTATAGAATGATGAATTTCTGTAATTTATCTCAGATATGATATAAATATTAGAGATTTAAATGATTTGAATGATAGGCAATGAAAATAATGTAAACTATGCCTTAATGCAAACCTAGAATGCTTGATTTTTTCAATTTTTTTTAGATTTATGAAATATTTTTTAATGTAGAATGATTAATATGATATGTATGAATGCAAATATGATTTACAACACTGAGCAAGATGCAATGTTCAACAAAACATAGGTTCACCAAAATGTTATGTATGAAAATGGGGTTGAAAGAAAGATGTAAAGTGTATAGTTAATTAGATTCAATCAAACCCTTCTTTCACACATAAATTCAAGGACATAAATTGAGATAAGTCACTACTGCGATAGAGGACTTAGCTATAGGTCTAATGTCACTATGAGATGATTGGAAAGATAGAATAGATTGATATTTTGTTAAAACCCTAGTCTGATTAGGCCTAAAACCCTAATTATGCAAAATCGTAAACAAACGGATGAAACCCGACAAATGCTCACATAGGAAGACACTAAATGTAGATTAGAAACGTACCAGGATTTGAATTTTGAAAAGTGGAAAATTTGGGGACAAAAGAGTGGGCTCTAGTGTCTAATGTGGCACTTTTTCTGAGGGCTTGGAACCAAAATATGCTTCAGACAGTAACCTGCTCAGAGATTTCTAATAATGCTAAACTAGAGGACACTAGACTAGGCACATGTGTCTAATTAGGGATTTTTTTGTTGTTTTCTCCAGATGTTGAATCTTTATGCTCTGCTCTGATCTTTATGCCCTAGAATGACATTCAAGCCTTCCAACACCATTTTTAGAGAGAGTGCATGTCCTTGGTGGATAGAGGCAAAAAAAATGATAAGATAAATTAATTGAAACACAAAGTAGATGTCACCTCAGAGGTGAAGCTCTCATGGGGAGATGAATTGATGAAGACAAATTTGCAACCAACAAGTACAAACACAACACAATACTGCTCTACAACACAATGAAAGCCTTGAATATCTTTAGAATGAGATCACAAGTTTGCATTATCCATCTAGGTGTAAAATGAAGTCCTAAACATGTTTGTATATGCATTCCCACTAAACATTCATAACTCAAATTGAATAGGTCGACAAAGGGAAACCTTTTAATGGTCACTTTGTTGACATTTAAAATTTGGGTCCCGACAAAATAGGTCTAGACTAGGGTGTGAGTGCTCAAGTCCAGGGTCCTATTTTGGGACTTGATTAAGCTTAAGAGTGGCCCCTAAGCCCCATTTGACTTGGGTTTCAGGGGATTTTGCTCCAGGATTCATTTTTAACATCCATGATTAAATCTAAGGGACCTAGGAGCTAAACTTAGGAGGTAAAAGTCCTAGGGGGACATCTTACAACATAACAGGGACATAATTGTCTCTTTTAAATTTTAAAATTCTATTTTAATATACATACTTGAAACATTAATGTACCATAGAAGGTACCACCTTTAATTGTGTAAGGCCCACATTTGTTGTTACCTTTATTACACTTTTGTATTAAGATTATATATGATGTTATGTAACCTTTTGATGGCAATGATACCTATATGATCATGTGATATCTGACAATATCAAATTATGGTTAGATTAGTCAAGATATTTTAGCTTCATTATTTCCTATTTATGGTATGAAATGTTAGAGATATGATTATAATGTTAGGTTATATTTGATAGTCTCTTTGATTTTAATGATATTGTTCTAGTTGATAATCATTGATTAAATATTGAGTAATCATTTTATTTACATATATGTCCTAATTATTCTTATGATTAGAGAATCATTATTGTTATGAGATTTACTAGATATAATTTAATCAGATGTGATATGTCTTCCATGAGTTTGTATGTTCATTAATTTATCATATTGTTCCTTTGGCTATCTTGTTGGTAAGAGACACTGCTAGGCATGTCAGGTGTTGTCATTGATGGCAACTAAATCTATCTTACATGTCTGCATTGTATCAGTGGATCATACCGAAAGTTAGATTGCAGATTTGTCTAAGTCCGGAGAGACAGGAATAGGGCATATGACAAGGTTCAACATTTTGGTCCACATTTCTCCACAAGAAATCATATTGTGTTGTAGATCTGAGGGAATGTTAAGGGATGTTAGGGCTACCTAAATCCAGAGTTTTAGCCTCCGGTGATGAAGGGATTGAATCTTACAAGCATCTGAGTATCAGGTTTTGGTTAGACAGTTCAGTCCGGTGAAGAACAGGCTGACTTGGTGTTTGATCCTTGTGCGGATTAAGAGAAGTGGTTCGTTGAGTGATTTATGAGATCTAGGGGTATTGGCTGACATTTGTGGTGACTTGAATTCATAAGTTGTGGTCCGCATTGATATTTATGCATGGATCCAGTTGACAGAACACTGTTCTTGACAATGCCTCTAAGTTTTCTTAAGTCTGACTATAGTTGATGAAATTTCATATAGAAGATATATATAATCTATGGGTGCGAGCATTTTGAGGTATGGATGTGCGAATATGAGGTGAGAGGTGCGAAATGTGGGAATATCAAGTGTGAAGCAGAGATTTAAGCCTCAGATCATGGCAGAACAATAAAACAAGGTAGTGAGAGATGAAGTGTGCAAAGTCAGTGTACTGAGCTTAGCCAGAACTATTATTTTGCATAGATAGATGTTATTCTTCAGTTCAAACATTTCAGTGAACTCTTGTAATTAATTTTGTAGGGAGTGAGCCTCCTTTGAGTAGTGAGCTCTAGGAAGTGTGCTCAAAGGCATGTGTCTTCCCAATTTGTAATACTTTTAATAGAGTATAAGATCTTGTGGGTTAACCCCCACCATGGTTTTTCCCTTAACCGGGTTTCCACGTAAAAATCCTAGTTTGCATGTGTTATGATCTTGTTGTTTCTATTCTTGTATTCATGCTTCTTTATTTTGGATGTATGTGGTAAATTAATAAAGGAACATAGTAATAAGTTTTGCAGAACACTGATTCACTCCCCCTCTCAGTGTTCCTTAATCTCAACAATTGGTATCAGAGCCAAGTTCCTTAGAAGAAGCTTAACAGCTTGAGGACGATCTGGGAAGGTGTTTTCAATGGGTTCATTCAAGCATTCTGATGGTATCAATCAACAAATTCAAGTAGCCTTAGATGATCTTGATCTATCCAAAGCAGAAATTAGAGATCTGCAAGAGAACCTTAAAGATGCTGAAGATTTCATTGAGACCTTAAAAGGACAACTAAGCAAATCCAATGAAAAGAGGAGGGAGCTAATTTAGCGGTTAGCAAATTAGAATGAAGATAATGATATGGATGAGACTCTGAAGGAGAAGACCAAGGAATGTGAGAAGATGACAAAAGAAGTTGTCCTAAAACATGAGATGGAATCTGGAGTGATGAGGTTAACCAAGGAAATTGAGGAAAGGAAGAAGACTGAAGAAAACTTGAATCAATCTCTGAAAGAAAGAACATAAGAGTGTTGCAGATTGGACATAATAATTGGCCATCTAGAGTCTGATCTTCAAGAAACCAGGGATAATGAGGAACAATTTGAAAGGCAAATTGTTATTCTCAAACATGACCTAGAAGTTGCAAATGAATACAAAGAGAAGTTCAAGATAAGCTTAGCTAAACTTGAAGTGCTACTTGATAGTTATAAGATGGCAGATGATAAGCATGGTCTGAGATATGAGAAAGGTGAAAGCTCTAGATCTGGTCAAAGAAATTCCAAATCAAGGAATCAGAAAAACAAAGCTAGAAGATCTTCGGTAAGATAACCTAATGCTCAAAGGTATCCATCTTTCAATGGAAATTGTTTCAATTGCAATAAATTTGGTCATATAGCTACTCAATGCAGAAGTAGAGTGAATCAAAATAGTCCATCTTTCTCCAGTCAATGCTTCAATTGTAAAAGGTATGGTCATAGATCTAAGGAATGCAGAAGTATGACAATGAGCTACTCTAACAACAAAAGAAATGTCAATTATTTCAATGGCAACTGTTTTGCATGCAATAGATTTGGACACATGGCTAATCAGTGCAGATCAAGAGGAAATCAAGTAAATGAGCAAAGAAATGTTGTGTACTTTAATTGCAATAGATCTGGTCATATTGCAAGATTCTATAGAAGCAGGAATGATGATAGAAAAGGTCTGGTAAACAAAAACTAAAATATGCAGGGACAAGATAAAGGCAAGGGTAAAGTAAATGTGAATGAGATCCAAAATGAAATGAATAAAACATGGGTAAATAAATGTGAAGTGAATGATGGTGATGGGTCCGCACCAGAATCTGCTGTTGTTAATTCCTCTAGGAATTGAAATAGGAGCTCTAGTTCTGGGGGAGCTGCATTGAAAATCTAATTCCCCCTGCCAGTAAGTGGGTGCCTGAATCTTGCATGATGAATGAAGATAAAGAAGCCTATTGCAAATTTGTTGAAGCAAATTCTAGAAGAAAAGAAGCTAATGCAATTGATTACAGAGCAATTAAAGATTGACTATGTATAGAAATAGTGTAACTGGATGTATTAGGATAGAGCATTTATTACAATGAAGAATTAGGTTTTGCAGAGGATAAAAGGTCATTCATTCAAATACTAGAATCACTTTACATTGGAAGAGAACAAGGAGAAGCGTACCTGAGCAGAAATTTTAGAGATTTGAAGTGCAAAGAATGAATTCGAGAGTTAAACCTAATTCTGTGAAGAAGAAATTTCTCTACAAAGCTTTGAACTTGTAATCTTTGAAATGGCTACACCTTTGGTTGTGAACATCACTGAGCGACATAGACCGAAGTTTTAAAAGCACCCCTTCAAGTCCACTGAAGTCAATCTGATGGGAGCATTTTCTAGGGTTCCATATGGAGTTCTTCACACAGAAGACATTAGGGCTTACATTCACGCACCTCTTGAGGAGCATGGCGACTCAAGGTTTGTTGATCTATTCATGAATCACTTAAAAGGTGATGAATTTGAGCTCAAACCAGAATACAAAGTCCTGAAAGACAAGAAGTTCATACAATTTGTTGAGTTTTTGTGTTTTACAGAGGATGAATGGGTCTGATATGTCTTGAGCCGTATCCATGATGAATTTTTATGGCTGAATCATCCATTCAAGATCACAAAAGATGTAATAAGGGTAGTTATAGGATTGAATTCAATCGGTACTCTACCTCAGTTGAAGGCTGTGAAGAATCAGGAAGTCATAGAGGCAACCAAATCAAAATTTCACAAGAGAGCCATGACTATAAATGATATAGAGGATCATGGGGTCAGATTCACATCAATGGTGATAGGGTAAAAAATATACTTCTCCAGCAGAGAAAATTTAGTGTCCAGAACAACCATCTATACTACATATCAGATGGTGAAAGAAAATGTAGACTATGATCTCTGTGAACTATTGTTGAACCAGCTTATGGAGAATTTAAGCAAGATAAAGAAAGAAAAGAAGTACTCATTCAAATATGGTGTGCTAATTATATGCCTTTTCTTTTATTTCTTGAGTGAGCTCCCTGGGAATAAGAATATATATTGGTCCAACAACCAACTGGTAGGAGTCCAGATTAGAAATCATTTCAGTTGTTTGGTTAGTTATGATGCACAAAAGACTACACTTTGGGGATTCTTCAAAAAAATATAGAGTATAATGCAGGCTAGGGAGAGAATACCTAGAGCTGTGGTTGAGAAATACAAGGACACCATTTGTTTTATGGTTACTATTGATCAGTGCAAAATGGAAGCAGTGGAGCCTAGAGTTGTGTGGATCATGCCCATGGGGTATGAAGTGGATGGAAAGGTACTAGAGCTGTATGCACAACATCTGTTGAGCCAACCTATGGATCCAGCTAAGGAGAGATTTGGAACATATAAAGAGATTTCACTAAAACTGCATCTTGAAATCAAGGCTCCTGAAATCAAAAGCATTGTAAGGAAAGAAGTTGAGCAGTTGGCTGAGAATCTAGGCCTTACTAAGGAAGCTATGAGGCAATTTAGGGAAAGAATAGAAAAGGCTGAGAAGGAGAAGTAGGATAGGGAACAGGAAAGTGTTCCGGCAGAACCTCCTTCTAAGTCAAGGTCTACTAGGAGTTCTAGTTCAACCTTTGGAACATCACCTTTTCCTGTTGCAGAAAAATCCAAAGAAAAACCTATCGGTAAGGAAGAAAAAAGGACAAAGGTGAAGGGCAAAAGAACATATTGTGTGGGTAAAATAGTGATCAATCAAATGAATAATAGATGACCCAAACATCAACAGAATAGAGAAACAAAGAAGAATCAAATGAACAAAGCAATGAACAAACACAGCAAACCTCTTCCGTTTCGAAACTTCTGTTGTTCACCTATCACGAATCGTCCTTTCGCAGATGAGATGAGCCCTCAGAGAGTGTAATCTTTTAAAGATGTTTGAGGAAGTCGATGGTGAACGGCTATAGTGTGATATGCAATGAAGGTGAGCTCCTATGCAAGTATGTGATCTCAAGCTTGTGGATGACAAATGGGTGCCAGAGGCGCGCTGGTGATATTTCTGCAGAGTAACGATGTCAAAAGCCTGGATGAATAGAATGGAGGGATGAAGCTTCATTTATAGACTCGGAGGAATAGGAATCAACGGTTGAGAGGAGATATGAAGATCAACGGCTGAGGATGGTTGAGGAATGTGCAACCAGTGGAAACGTGCCAAGTGTCCCAGCTCCATCATGAAAGGTGGGATGTGACAAGACTGATTGGAGAGTTAACTCCATTGACTGGTCTGTTAACAGAATTGATTGATCAGTTAGAAGAGTGGATTGTGGAACTGACTGGATTGATTGAGGATTTGACTCAACTGACAGGTTAGTTAACAGATTTGATTGATTGGTTAACTAACCTCTGATTGGAGAAGAAATAGGCCATGTGGGTGAGGGAAAATAAGGCAATTAAATATTAAATATATTTAATTACATGTGCAACCTGATGATGTGGACAAGGTGAGGTAGAAAAGGTGAGGTGTAAAGGTGAGGTGGATTTTTGAATTTAGAACTTAGGATAGAGGAATTTAGATTAATTAAATAATTTATGATTATTTAATTGTGTAGGACAAATAGAAGAATTTTAATTAAATAAATAGAATTTATTTAATTATGGGATAGTGAATTGATTAAATAAATTTGGAACATTTATTTAATTAATAGAAGAAGGGAATAAATATTTAGAATATTTATTTAGGATGATTCGTGTCATTTTTAGGCGTATACATTTTGCCCCTCTTTGATGCAATGCAGTTTACAACGTTGCTTCAAAGAAGTCGATAGTCTGATAGTGATACATGCCCCAGTTTGCCCCTGGTACATGTTATGATGATAAGATGCCCCCTCAGGAGATTGGACGGGAAAAGGGTGAAAGATTCAGAGACGGACAATCTCACGAAAACGAAGGGGTTAGGATAGGTTAGAATGAAGAAATCGGTTGAAGAAAGAGTCGAATGATATGCGATGCAAGATGGAATGATGACACACACAAGCAAGCAAGCAAGTATGCACAAATGACACAAGAACAAACAAGGTATTGCCCCTGTCAAGCAGTAAACCAATGATATACTGATAACGATATACGACAGTGTTGTCATGGCGAGGAATGATATATCCCTAGACCAACACGACAGGCGTGTTGTCATGGTGGGGAATGATGGATCCCTAGAGCAACATGAAGGATAGTGTCTGGTTCCAGGAAATGAAGCATGTCATGTAAGACGCGTGTATTGGTCTGATTTCGACAATGCAACATCATGTATAAGACAATTGATTGATTAACTGATCGAGTTGGTTTACGACCAGACAAGGATCAAGACCACTAATTGTGAGTGGATCATTTGTGCAAGATTGACTTGACTTGATTGGTATGGATTAAGGATGGACCTTGCATTTGGATCATTGCTCAGATTGACTGGACAAGGATGAAAGATCTGATGATAGATAGAAATCTGATTGATAGAAGAAAGACTTGATAGAAGGACTCACAAGCTTTTATAAACATTGATACTCTGCATTTTGTGGATTTTTTTATGGCATGGGATATGGATGTATGGATGTATAAATGGATATAGGATGGATGCTTTGCTTTTAGAGTGCTTTATTTCATCATTGGGCATTGTGTTTTTGGTACATTTTCTGAAATGTTGTAAGTGAATACAAGCATCTAAGTATAATTGAACCGAGATGACCTGAGTACCTCTTACATGGATTTTGATTTAGCAAGTTAATACAAGCATCTAGGTATAATTGAACCGAGATGACTTGAGTACTTCTTGCGTTTGAACAAGCAAGGATTGCCTCTGTTCATGTTAGACCTTTGATGTCCTCGATGATCTTTTGCCGATCATGTCCTTAGACAAGGCTTCACAGTACTAAAGTTTAATCCACAAACAACAAACAAAGAAAGTAATCGTGCCCCCATCATAGCATCTCTAGCTTTTGGCATCCTTGAGTAGCATAGGAAGGTATGATCGCAAAAATCAGGACTCGAACTGTTAACCATGTTTCTGATCTACAAAGTATATTTGCGTTGATATGTGTTTATTTCTTGCCTTAATTTGCATAAAATTATTTAGAAGACCTTGGGTATTTGCTTTGCATTGCATAGGTTAAGATGCTCACAGTCAAGATTTCTGCTTGAGGTGCGGGTTCTGCTTGCATTTGTTTGCTTGGTGAGAAGATTGCACAATCCTTATTGGTGAGACTGACCCTAAGGGATGGACCTAGTGCCTCGGGGGCTCATTGCTAAATGGCCTTGCCTACGTGACGACGCAGAGGCAACGTAGTTCGGGGTAAACCCTAATGGACCATGGATGGACTAGAAGAAAGACGACAAGAATGAAGACAAGAAAGGAGACGAATGGGACTTTGGGAGAGATGGAAGCCTCGGGGGCGCATTAGAATAATGGCCTTGCCTACGTGACGGCGCAGAGGCAACGTAGTTCACGGACTTGGACCATGGACCCAAGATATGGATCAGATGAGACGATATGGATCAAACAAGACATGAAATGGAACAGACATGGATCAGATATGGAATAGATATGGATCAGATATGGAACAGATATGGATAGGCAAGACACGATATGGAACAGATGATACCGATGACAAGGAAACACCACAGATAGGTAGATGTACGGGTGATAAAGAATGGAACGGGTAGGTATGAGGATGGGCAATCGTGGATAGAAGGAAACAAGGATGTGATCTCCAAGGACTATGTCGCATAAGTATAACATGCCCCATTGTAGGTAGAGTACATAGGATTTTTCATGACAATGCTTAAGACGAAGGAGGAGGATGAGAGGATAATGAATGATTTGTGTGGTTTTGGAGGGATAAGGTATGCCAAGAGATATCTAAAACATTTGTCAACATTGTGCCCCCAATCTTTATCAAGATCAAGAAAAATAGAGAAATTTATGATGGATGGATGGGACAGTATAGGTATGTAATGGATAGAGGATAGGATAGGAAATGGTATGAAAAGAAATTGGTAGGAGAAAAGTGATATGCCGATGAGACAAAGTGCCCCCAAGTGTAGGTGACATAGAAGATCAACTTACACATGACGCCTGTTTGCCAGGTTTTCATCATGGTACTTATCCAAGGCGCCTGTTTGCTAGATTTTCACCATTGGATGAAGGGATTTTTCTTTACTTTTTTCATTCTTTTTTTTTTTTTTTGAAAAGGATAAGACGAATGCAGAAGGGAGAGACTCAAGTATCTAGTTCCTTGAAAGGTGATAGTCCTGCTAGAAGGATGTTGTCGCATGGACTATGGCAAGTGTGCTCATAGATGTTGGTAAGGGAGTGCAGGAAAGTGAGATATGAGTATGTAGATAGCGGATTATGGAAGGTGTGATAGTGGATGATGATGCAAAATACAGAAGGACTTATGCAAGGATGGAAGGAAGCTTTATGCAAAAGCATGGACCATAGGATGAGGGAGATATGTAGGATAGTAGTGGAGGGGCGGGGAGATGGAGTTATATGGAAGTGTTGTGGAATGGAAGGGAACCATGACCAACGGTTGCACATACTGTGATAAACATTGAAGCTGATGATGGGAAGGTGGTGTAGGAAGCAATGGAGAGTTTTTCTTGGTGGATGAATGATATAGGCCTTTAGGGACCCACAGAGACTTTGCATTGTTTTGATTTTTGTTTGTCATGTGGGATGGAAGGATTTGATACTTTTGGATGGAATTGGAGAAAGTGAATGGTTGAAATTATTGAGAGGTGGATGCCTCATGTAACTTGAGGGCTTTTTGCTTAGGTACCCAAACCATTTTGTTTTTAGATAGTACCTGTGAAGGTATGGGTTTGGGTGTATGCAACTTTTGTGTAGCTTTCGGAGTAATCATTTGTTGCTTGGGGACCCACACTTTTTTCAATTTGGCATTGAGGTGTGTGGGTGTATGCAGCTTTTGATATGGATAATTCTTTGATTCTTGGCTTTTATATCCTAGGTCATGAGGACTCTTAGGATTTGTGATTTTATAGGTAGAGGCATCCACATATTTGTCATGGAATCCCCGTGGGATGGTGGAAGTGAGGTTGGTGAAAGCTCCTTGTTTAGACAATATGTGCATTTGTCGGCCATGATTGGGATATTTAGAGGATTCATAGATGGATGGATAAGGTGTTGGAAGAAGTGGTGGTAGGATGCGTAGAGGGCTATTAGGAGTTGGAAGTAGAGGAGGTAGATTGGATGGTGGAAGGTGTATGGTCACATGCTTTTGACAAATGTAGGATGATGGAGGTGGAATGGCGACATATGTTTTGGGGATACGATAGGGTTTGCGATGGAAAGTAGTAGACTTAGGAGGAGTGGAGGAAGTACCAACATCTTGAGATTGCTCACCTTGGGGTATGTAGCCAAGGCCGTATGAGGGTGGAGGAACATTGACATGGATAGGTTCCAAAATACCTTGTTCATGAAGGCCTAAGCCTTTACCTTGATAGTTCATATTCTGGAGTATGCGGTGGACCATGGGATTATGTATAGGTGCATTAGCAGTGAGTTCCTTATTGGATGAGGAAGATGAGATAGCGGATAATGGTTGTTGGTGTTCTAAGGAAGAACATTCATGCATGAAGGTAGTAAGCCCAAGGATATAAGACGACGGATTTGTAGCTTGGTCAATAATGGATGGTGAAGGATTGTTAGAATCTTGATCATCATTATGCTCTTTAGGATCTAAGTTATTGGGTTGATCATTCGTGTGCACTTGGGAGGCAAGTGTCTCATCAGAGGAAGCAAAAGTTGTTGGATCATGGATGGGATTAGATGGAAGAGGGATAAAAGAAATGGAGGCTTCTTGCTCATGAATGGGTATGGGATCAAGTTGCTCAAGGACATCTTCTTCATAGGGAATATCTTGATCATAGAACAAATAAAGGTTATGGATGGGTTGGAGTTGGGTTTCCATCTCATGTATAGGATCAAGTTGCTCATGGATAGCTTCTTCCTCAAAGATAGTGTCTTGATCATAGAAAAGATAAAGGTTATGCATGGGTTGGAATTGGATTTCCTTCTCTTGTATAGGTGTTGGGAGATGGATAGGATCAATTGGCTCATGGAGAGGTTCATTATTATGGATATCATCTTGATCATGGAAAAGATACATGTTATGGATAGGTTGCAAGAAAGTGATTTGATCTTGACTTAGACTAGGGATTAATGTTTCCTCATGCTTAGGATTAGACTCTTGACATACCTCTTGGGTTGCTGGAATGGAAGTGGATAGCTCTTGGATAGCTTCTTGGTTGACAACATAGGTGTTTGATGGACCTTGACTTTCATTTATGGTAGGAGGTTCTTCAATAAGCTCAAGGGGTTGCGAATGACATGAAGGATTCTTGGTAAGGTCAAGGACTGGAATTTGGGGACATGGTTGACTCTCTACTAGTAGCCCTTGGATCACATCATTGGTAGGTGTATGGATAGGTGAATGAGGGGATTTAGCTTTCTCTCTAGCTTTTCTCCAGTGTTATAAATTTGGAAAAACTCTTTCCCACCACTCATCTGATTCTTTTTGGGTCATCCATTTAGAGTTTGAGGAACTAGATGGTGGTGTTGGTGTAGAACTGGTATGCTTTGGGATATGCATCTAGAAGGTGGCGAAGGAAGACTAGTAGATCGGGTGGTATAGGATTTCCAACTTAAGGTGGTGTTTGCCTTGTCATGAGCATCATTAAGACGGGAAACAGATGTATGAGTTTGGGGCGAGGCGTAGCTAGTACTGGCACGTGCGGCTTGCAAGATTGCCATTTCTTTTTGTCTGACTTGGAGTTCTTGAGCAATTGCTATACGACCTTGGGGTGAGGTGTCTAGGGTTAATAGCAATTTTAGGTATTTGAGTTCTTGAGTAAGCTCTTCTAATTCGGTTTTCATCTCCACAGAAACTGACACAAGACTGAAAGGGGTACTCTGAAAGGTGGAAATTCTTTTTTTCAAAAATAGTGCAAATGGGTATAAGCGCAGCTCTGTTTTTCGGCAAAATTTTTGGATTTTTCTGGTGTTTTGGGTATTTTTGGCTGGAAAAAGGCCTTCTTGGTCTGATTTTATGAATTAACAGCAAGAAAACACAGCAAGCACAAAGAATATTTTATAGGTTTTCATTATTTTCTTTTTTTTTTTGGTTTTGTCGACTCTATTTTGGACTAAACTAAACAAAAGCAAGCACAAAGATCCTAGGTGAGAAATGGATTAGAAGGGTTTTTGGCCACTAGAACAAGAGGTGTTTAATGAGGGCAACCGTTCGAGTGGTTACACATGCGGCGGCACTACTCTCCATTATGGAGTCTCCCAGCCTCAAAGGGTTACGCCTTAGAGGGTTTTGGGGGAGGTTGGCCGTCGGTGTAACACAGCAGCACTCGTTGCAGGAGGTTTTCACCTCAAGCACAATTTATTTTAAGTGGCTTGGTAGGGCTTGGCTTTAGCCTGTTACCACTCAGGGTCGTTCCCACTTGGACAAGCGTGCATCCAAGGGCAGGCCCCTCCTAAAGGTTAAACAAATAGAATGACAAGTCTGGCACTCTGATCACCCAGAAAAGGGGAGAGCATAAGCCTATTGTCATTCGCAAGCATAGAATACACTGGTTAATCCAACCTAGTTAAAATTTAGAAAAACTAAATGGGCTACTCTACTTGTGCACTCACGCGGTTGTTAACTTTGAAGTGGTTAAAAAGATAGCATTGTTCATTACCGTTTGTAAGATAGCAATAATCTAACTATGGAAGATAGCACTATGCAGATATTGCAATGGTTCAATTACTCTCTTCCTAGTTAAGGCTATGTGGAATTTGTATGAACGTTCATTTTACTGTCCTTTTATAAATTGAAGTGTGAGTTTAGTAAATGCAACTAGATGAGTCTAAACCAGTGCCCTAACCTGCAAAACAGATCCAGAGTATTCTTACAAAGATGTTAGCATTAGCAAAAATCTTCTAAGAAATCCTAAAATCACTACCTACTACAAAAGCACCACTTCAGAGACTGAATGCGTAGAAACAGTCAACAGAAATTTGCATTTTCTAACCCTAGTTTGTAAAGATTTGGATGAAACCATATGTAGATGATCTCTTAGCTCAAATCTAACCTCACCATTGCGTCCGGGGGGGCGTTTCCATAAATTTTGAGTACAAATTTGCCTAGATTTCATGAAAAATAAAGCGTTTGGTGAAGAAAACAATGTTTCTAAAATTCACTGCCAAACATATGCGCTGCAGAAATGAACATATGCGCTGCAAAAAATGAACATATGCGCTGCAGAAATGAACATATGCGCTGCAGGATAACAAATGCGCTGTAGAATGAAACAAATGCGCTGAAACAGAGCGTATATGCGCAGAAAGAACATATGCGCCGTAAAATAACGTATATGCGTCGTTAAAATGAATAAATGCGCAGTTTTAATCGATGCGCAGTAACAGTCTATAAAAGCGCAGTAAGAATACACAGATGTGCAGGATTTTTAGAAGCGCCGTAACAGTCTGTAAAAGCGCAGTAAGAATACACAGATGCGCAGGATTTTCAGAAGCGCCGTAACAGTCTGTAAAAGCGCAGTAAGAATACACAGATGCGCAAGATTTTCAAAAGCGCCGTAACAGTCTTCAAAAGCGCCGTGAAAATGAACAGATGCGCCGAACTAATCTGTGCGTGACTCTGCGGGATCTGTACGGAACCTGCCTTCAAAAAAGCTCAAAAATGGTGAAATAAAGGGGCAACGGCCCCACGGTGGGCGCCAAAAATGTGTGGGTAAAATAGTGATCAATCAAATGAATAATAGATGACCCAAACATCAACAGAATAGAGAAACAAAGAAGAATCAAATGAACAAAGCAATGAACAAACACAGCAAACCTCTTCCGTTTCGAAACTTCTGTTGTTCGCCTATCACGAATCGTCCTTTCGCAGATGAGATGAGCCCTCAGAGAGTGCAATCTTTTAAAGTTGTTTGAGGAAGTCGATGGTGAACGGCTATAGTGTGATATGCAATGAAGGTGAGCTCCTATGTAAGTATGTGATCTCAAGCTTGTGGATGACAAATGGGTGCCAGAGGCACGCTGGTGATATTTCTGCAGAGTAACGATGTCAAAAGCCTGGATGAATAGAATGGAGGGATGAAGCTTCATTTATAGACTCGGAGGAATAGGAATCAACAGTTGAGAGGAGATATGAAAATCAATGGCTGAGGATGGTTGAGAAATGTGCAACCAGTGGAAACGTGCCAAGTGTCCCAGCTCCATCATGAAAGGTGGGATGTGACAAGACTGATTGGAGAGTTAACTCCATTGACTGGTCTGTTAACAGAATTGATTGATCAGTTAGAAGAGTGGATTGTGGAACTGACTGGATTGATTGAGGATTTGACTCAACTGACAGGTTAGTTAACAGATTTGATTGATTGGTTAACTGACCTCTGATTGGAGAAGAAATAGGCCATGTGGGTGAGGGAAAATAAGGCAATTAAATATTAAATATATTTAATTACATGTGCAACCTGATGATGTGGACAAGGTGAGGTGGAAAAGGTGAGGTGTAAAGGTGAGGTGGATTTTTGAATTTAGAACTTAGGATAGAGGAATTTAGATTAATTAAATAATTTATGATTATTTAATTATGTAGGACAAATAGAAGAATTTTAATTAAATAAATAGAATTTATTTAATTATGGGATAGTGAATTGATTAAATAAATTTGGAACATTTATTTAATTAATAGAAGAAGGGAATAAATATTTAGAATATTTATTTAGGATGATTCGTGTCATTTTTAGGCGTATACACATATGTCAGTGTGGAGAAAGTGGATGAAGAAGAAACTGACTTAGATGATGAGGTTAAGGAGTTGAAGGCCTCAGGCACCAAAGCTGCTAAAGTGTCTAAGGAGAAGCCCTCCAGAAGCAAAAAGTCAAATAAAAGATATAAGATAGAGGCTTATGTTGAGAAGCCTACTCTTTCTGTGGATGACATCATTAAATCAATCACTGTAGATGGAAACTTGAAGCTAATGACTGAATTTTATGATCATTACAGTGATGTTGACAAGAGAGTTTTGGAGGAAGCAACAGTCAAATACTTGAATATCTATAGTAAGACTTTATTTGAAATAACTTCTGAAATTCCAGAAAGCCTTGCAAAAATTCTAGAAATAAGAAAAGAGAATGCAAAAACTAAAGACTTTGAGCTCCGGGAGCATGTGCTAATAAAATTGTGTCCTCAAATTACTCCATATCAAAAGAACCTGCTATTCAAAGAAGTGAAAGAGGACTTCAGGAGTAAGGTTAGAATGAATATGCTCATGCTGGGAGAGATTGATAAGATAGTTGAAGATACTTAGGAGATTCTTCTGAATGCATTGAAAAGGCATAATCTTCCCCACTGTTGAAGAAGAAACTGATGATGAAATTGATTCCTCCATTCTGAATGTTGAGGAATTTGGTAAAAATGATTATAATGTTGCTACTGAGGATACACAAAATCCTCCAGAAATGCAAAAAATATTTCTGATATAGATAAAAGCAAGGATGCCTCTGATGATGATGTAGAGAAGACAAAAGTAGAGAAAAATGATGAAAATGTTGAGCAAGACAATGTGGTTAACTCCAAAAAGGGAGAAGATGGAGGCCCTGAAGAGCATAAATCTGAAACATCATTTTGGGCAAGAGACACTACAGAAGCAGTGAAAGAAATTCTAGAGAGAGACAAACAAGTTGCAGAAGATCAGGATATAATACAAGGACCAATCAATTTTGATACTATGTCACCAGTACAGAAGATGAAGTTGGCTTCTATTGCACAAGCTAAGGCCAGAGAGGAAATATTGAAATCCCATATTGAAGATAGTGAGTTGCTTGGTCTTGCATCTAGGATTTTGGAGAAAATCATTCCTACATTTCAAAAGGACTCATCGTTATCTCCCTCTGGTCAATTGAAGAGTCTGATAAGATTTGTAAGTACTCATTTTGAAACCTTTGAGAAGTCAGCAGAAGTTAAAGTTAGAAATGAATATAATGAGAAGAGATTTGCTGAAATTAGTTATGATAGATCAGTACTTGACACTAGTATAAAGAGTATTCAAAATGCTCTCTCTGAAGGTGTAGAGATTTATAAGTTTTGCATAAATTGGTCTAAAGTTGTCGAAGATATTGAGAAGAATATTAAGGACTTAGAACTTAAATTGTCTAACATCTCTTAGTCCTATAGTCCTTTAATTGAGTCTGTAACCACTAAAGAATGTCAAGTAGTGAGTTTTTGAAATGAATTGAGTAATTTGGAGAAGGAAAAGGTCAAAGTTTTGGGTAGATTGGATGAGCTCCAGGGACTAGTTTCCCCCAAGCTAGAAACTATGTATGATCTATTAGCAGAATCCCAAATTGTTGCTACTACTAGTGATCCTACCGATCTTCAAAAGGTAGAATCAGAAGCATTTTTGTTCAGTGGGCATATATCCATTCTGGGTAACATAAGAAGAATTGGGATAGTGAATTGTCACAGTTGAAAAACATTTTTTCTGATATCTTTTTGCTGATGAACAAGGCTTAAGGACTATATGTTTATATGCGGAAGTATATACTTAGAGTTTTGACCCATGTACATAAAATTTTTGCATGAATTTTGATGTCTGGATACCAAGCTTTGCCATTGATGTGAAAGGGGGAGTGGAAAAGCAGTGAAAAATAAGGAATTCATCAAAGGGGGAGCACTGGAAATCACAAGTGCACATAGTAAGGGGGAGCTGTTCTAACACTTAGTCATTTTTTACTAAGTGTTGCCATCAATGCCAAACGGGGAGATTGTTGGCAAGAGACACTGCTAGGAATGTCAGTGTTGTCATTGATGGCAACTAAATCCATCTTACACATCCATATTGTATCAGTGGATCATACCAGAAGTTAGATTGTAGATTTGTCTAAGTCTGGAGAGACAAGAACATGGCATATGACAGGGTTTAGCATTTTGGTCCGCATTTATCCACAAGAAATCATATTGTGTTGCGGATCTGAGGGAATGTTAAGGGATGTCAGGGCTAGCTAAATCTAGATTTTTAGCCTTTGATGATGAAGGGATTGAATCTTACAAGCATCTGAGTATCAGGTTTTGGTTAGACAGTTCAGTCCGGTGAAGAACAAGCCGACTTGGTGTTTGATCCTTGTGCAGATTAAGAGAAGTGGTTGGTTGAGTGATTTATGAGATCCATGGGTATTGGCTGACATGTGTGGTGACTTGAATTCATAAGTTGTGGTCCAAATTGATATTTATGCATGGATTCAGCTGACAAAACAATGTTCTTGATAATGCCTCTAAGTTTTCTTGAGGCTGATTGCAGTTGATGAAATTTCATATAGTGGATATATATAATCGATGGGTGCGAGAATTTTGAGGTATGGATGTGCAAATATGAGGTGAGAGGTACAAAGTGTTGGAATATAAAGTGTGAAGTAGAGATCTGAGCCTCAGATCATGGCAAAACAGTAAAATAGGGTAGTGAGAGATGAAGTGTGCAAAGTCAGTGTACTAAGCTTAATCAGAACTATTATTTTGCATATCTAGATGCTATTCTTCAGTTCAAACATTTTAGTGAACTCTTGTAATTAATTTTGTAGGCAGTGAGCCTCCTTTGAGCAGTGAGCTTTAGGCAGTATGCCCAAAGGCATGTGCCTTCCCAATTTGTAATACTTTTAATAGAGTATAAATTCTTGTGGGTTAACCCCCACCGTGGTTTTTCCCTTAACCGGGTTTCCACGTAAAAATCCTGGTGTTCATGTGTTATGATCTTGTTGTTTCTTTTCTTGTGTTCATTCTTCTTTCTTTTGGATGTATGTGGTAAATTAATAAAGGAACATAGTAGTACATTTTGCAGAACACTGATTCATCCCCCCTCTTTGTGTTCCTTAATCTCAACATATCTATTGCACAATATGTTGATGTGTGCATTGAGTGAAGAGGTATAATCCAACAATAGTTTAATTATGGAGTGTGATGACAAGGACATGTGTTTGTACCATCTTAGTCCATCGCATGGGGTAATTAGACATGACTATGTGTTAAATTGGTGTAGCCTTTGTTATCTAAATTGAGTGTGATTTAGAACCCCTTATGCAAAACCTATAATTGATGTCTAAGTGATTTATACCTTAGGATATCATGTATAGGTGTTCTCCATATCTCTTGAAATATTTATTATGCTTGTTTAAAAGTTTAAATATAATTTGGAAATGCATGAGATGGATTTGTAAGAAAGGTGATGTTTAAAAGCTTTATAAAATATTATTTTCTCATTTTTGATGCAAAACAAACTATGGGATATTAGTATATATGTTAGACATTATCTAGATGCATCTAGAACGTCTTAGTTGGCCTTAAGGGTAAGATATTTTCAATATTTTAATATTTATGAATTTATGCTTTGTTGCAAGTATGTGCTAATTGGTGTTGTCATTGATGTCAACATGTTTGTGTTGTCATTGGTGCCAACTGTATCTACTGATATTGCTGCTTGTTGATTGATTGAAGAACATTGTTTGAGTATTTTGCTCTACATTTTATTTGTATTGAAGACTAGATTATGAGCTTTGGATATGATTTAGAGAAGTATTTGAAGATTCTAAATCCATAATTTGGTGGTCCAGATCACTGAGTAGAAAAAGTTCTATTCACCAGTTTGAAGATTGTGCCTGGAAAGGTTTGCAGAGTGACAGGGTGAAACTATTTTGCTTCGCATTTCTCCACAAATTGGATCTTGGATTTTCAGATCTGGACTTAATCTTATAAGATCCTTAGTCATCTTCATTCCAAAGGATATGTGATTTG
This sequence comes from Cunninghamia lanceolata, assembly GCA_027924645.1. Taxonomy (NCBI): domain Eukaryota; kingdom Viridiplantae; phylum Streptophyta; class Pinopsida; order Cupressales; family Cupressaceae; genus Cunninghamia; species Cunninghamia lanceolata. The sequence goes on along the minus strand of BSBN01000682.1, from coordinate 9,044,080 downwards.
AAGCTCTGGAAAGCAAGTTTTTAATTAGCAGAGTTTGACAGTGTCTGTTAAGAAGCAGTCTGTGATGTGTTCTTAAGTGATTTTTATTGTCTTCAAGTAAGATATGTTGCGGTTAGATTTGTTGGCTCCCAAGTGATTCTATGTTGTTCATAGATGTCTCCAAAATGTGTTGAAGGCAGATGCTTGATCCACAAGCTACAATGAAGATCTTGCAAGCATGTTTCTAAGTGTTTTTGATATGTGCATAAGTTCTGGCCAACCTAGTTTGTCACACTTGTTGCGGAGGTGATTCATGGATTTAAGAAGCATGTCCAAACATGTGAAAATGTATTTGAGTCTGAGCTAAGCCGTGATGTGTTCATCCTTCATTCATTTGCTCCACAGGTTTGTTTAGGTCTAGACCTAATTTGATTTATGTATGTATGTTGACCTCGAAGAAAGTTCCAATGGTTGTAGAATGTAATGCCAACCTTGATGTTCATTCCAAGGTTGATGATAGGTATACATGTATGTAATGAATTTGTGTTTGAAGTGTGATTGTACGAAGATGTGAAGATAAGTGTGAAGTGTAAAAGTAGAGCAGAGTAGAGGGGATATATTGCGCTTCAATGGAACTAAACGTAGACATGGTGTAGATGCTACTAAATCAGTTCACCCTGGTAGTGAGCCACCCCCAATAATGAGCCAACCCCAGAATTGAGCCACCCTTTTGGCAGTGAGCCTTGGGCAGTGAGCCTTGTGTAGTGAGCCCTGGGCAGTGAGCCCTTCTGGAACTAAGCCTCTTTTGATATTCAATATTGTTATTACATTATATTGTGAGCTAACACTCACTGTGGTTTTTCCCTGTTTAGGGTTTTCCACGTAAAAATCTAGTGTTCATGCGTGTATGGTGTTGATGTGTTCATGTTTTGTTTCTGCTATTCATGTTTAATGTTCATAATAGAATAAGGAGTTAAGTTAAGTGAATGTGAAAGTGATATTGTGTAAAGAAGTTAAATTTTTTGATACAACTGATTCACCCCCCCTCTCAGTTGTGTTGTGCCTTTCAACATGTTTTGGCATGAAATTATTAGGACTCATGTGCCCTTTGCATGGCCTCTTATGGGTGCAATAACTATTATTTAAGTGCATTTAATATTTTGGAAGAGGAATGGGTCATATTGAGCATATTATATAGCAAGACTCATGCACCATCCATGCAACATCAATTTCATCAATGGGTAATAGAGGGGAGAGATATGTGCAAAGTCTTCTAGGTATGCTTGCACTATTATTTTTCACATGTATAATATATGAATAGTTTGATTGATTTTTTACCTCACTTGTCTTTGTTTAATATATTTGTTCTAACACGTTTTTTTAGATATATATTGATTATTTTGTATACAATGGGTCAATAATGAGTGTATGTTAATAATGAATCATGTGTAGTTTTCATAACACAACACATATGTAACAATGGTAATAGTTGACCTTGCTTATATGTTGAAATTCATTAAATGTCTAAAATGGGGAAGCAATGTGTGTTTGTGGCAATCATTCATAAAAATATCTCAAATGTGTAATATAAATAAAATATTTAAGTTGTTTCTTGTCAATTATGTGTAAGAATCATGTCCTTGACCTAATTTTTATTGTGATAACATAAGGTGTTAACCAATTTTGTTAGAGATCCTCTTTTAATTTTCTATTTTTCTAATTTTCTTTAAGCCCTATATCACCAATCTAAACTTTTCAATAAATTGGTCATTTTATAGGCTCATTTGAGTTGGTATTGATATACTTGAAGGTGTTCTAAGGCATTATTATGTCATTCATCCAAAAATTCTAAATATTGTAGTTATTATCAACAATAGGTATCATAATCTATAATACTGTGAAGGGAGTCGCAAAGGGATGGAATCTCAACTTTGAGAGACATTATTGTCTTGGCACCCTACACAAGTCAATAGGGAGTATGGCTAATTAGTGTTTTAATGTTTTTACTAGATATGCCCATAAGGCATGGTATAATTGTGTGTGCTAATTAGTGTCATGTTTATCCACCATTTTACACAAGATTTGCTCAATTATTTTGCTAGTATCTTTAGCTTGGCCATTCCTCTATGAATAGTATGGACAAGATAAGTGTTCTTGAATGTGATATTTATTTCAAAACTTCTTAACTTATTAGTTTTTGAATGACATATATCTATAATAATATAAGTAGGCATCTCAAAGTGTGAGATAATATTTGCCATTATGAGATTATAAATGTCTAAGGCTATGGTATATTTTTTAGGGTGGCATCGATCTATGTAATGAAATAATCAAGCATAATAATTATAAAGGTGTGTCCTATGATGAAAGGAGGGGCTATCTTACCTACCAAATCATTGGTGTACACCAAAAATGACCAAGATTTTATTTGCATGTTTGATTCACATTTGGCTCACCAATTTAATTTAAAGGAAATAAAAGATTCCACTTTGTATTCTCCTCTTACACTAATCTAGATATAGTAAAATGATCAAATATATTCAATAATGAATCATATCTAGATAAAAAGAATTGTTTCAATTCAAGTAACTAGAGAGACAATATTTGCTTATTCATTTTGGCATGATAGAAGTTTGACTTAGCTATTGATTGACCAAAATTTTGTGACAAGTGATCCAAAACAAAAATTTATATATGAATAAGAAAATAAGAAACTGAGGACTTTGCGTAGAAAGGTCTGACATTGTGGACTAGGATTCCTTGTGTGGAATTGTCCTAGAATTGGTTGTGACATTTGATCTAGTCCAAGTGGTGTGACCTAAACCTCTTTTGATATGATATTCATAAATGTGCTCACCTTTGTCTTCCACACAAATTTCTAAATTTGGTTGTGCTTATAAGCATAGTGGTAATTGTTTCAAGATTAGGGGAAGTCCCTTGGCTTGTCTTGATATTAGTCAAGCTCCTAGATAAGAACAAGTTTAAGTTGTCACCAAGCCAAATCAAATGATCCCCACACCAAAAATTCCCAAGATGAATTAAATCATTACAATTCTTGGAAGGGTGCATGGGTTAAATTACTATATTTTCAAAAAAAAATGACATTTATTAATATAGTCATGAGAATCTTGTTCCATTTTGTTCTAATAATATCCCATACTTAATAAGAACCAAACGAGCATCTTCTCTCTAAAATAGCCTTTATAAATTACCTTATGGGCAATTTTTAAGGCAAAAGTAGATTCCTTGTTGTTAAGACAATGTAGGAGTAAACCATTAGCTTACATGAAAATATAGAGGAAATAAAATCTTATACACCAAATTCTCGCTGTACATTAATCTATATCTAATAAATGGATAAAATATAATTAGTAATGTATCATATCTTAATAAAATAACTATTGCAACTAGAGTAATTAGAGAGAGAATATATGCTTATTTGATTTGACTTGATAGAATAACAACTTGGTTGTTGATGATTGAAACACTATGACAGTGGATCTAAAAACAAAATTTGAATATGAATCAACAATAAAAAAAACTAGTAGGACTATGTACAAAAAGATTTGATGTCGTGGATTGGTCACAGTGTGTGGCCTAGTCTTAGACTAGGTCATGCTATGTGATCTCATCCAAGTGGTGTGACCTAGTCCTCTTCTAATGTGATCTTCAAGAATTTGCTTGCCTCTTTCTTTGACACATATTTATGGATTTGGTTATGATTATAAGTATGGTGGTACTTGTTTCAAGACTACAAGAAGGGCCTTGGCTTGTATTGATGACAACCAAGTTCCTATATAAGAACAAGTTATCACAAGCATACTAAACATGTAAAGGATATTTAGATCTAGTGAATTGATGAACAATGTAATTCCTAAATGAAGAATATAGCTTTAGATGCTCTTAAAATTAAATGTGTCTTTTGTGTAATTCCATTTGTTTTCACTTGATGTTACCTAACTCTACCAATGACCTCAAAATGTCCTTAAATACATGTCCATAGTCTCTAATTTGAAATTTTTGGAATGCAAGTTGATGAGATAATGACTACTTTCTAAAAGGTTCAACTATTGTATCAAAAAAGTGAAATGAAAAATTGTTGAACTAGGTCACCTCAACCTGCCTACTCCATGGAATCACACCATATAAATTAGTCCAAGGTGGCAAATATTTTTGGAATGTAGCTCATGGTGAAGGGTTGATGGATATTGTGTAAGAGTCAATTTGTGTGTCATACATGTCAAATCGATCACTGTGACTATGTAATTATTACATGTGTGCAAAGTAGCATAAAATGAATGTGTAAAAGTGTAGGGTATTAACTATTATCATTTACAACTAATTTTTTTTATAGCAAAAAGTTTATAAAATAACTTTATTTTTAAGATCAAATTAAATATTTAGATTAATCGCATCCTTTTTTTAAAATTGTTTGATTTATTACTTAAAATATTAGAATTAAGTTAAATAGATTTTAAAGGGGTGACTAATCTAGAATTTTATTCCACTACAAAGCATAATAGAAAAATAAGAGGTGAATCACAATAGGTGGAGTAATAACCATCATTGAGGAAGATAAATATGTGATCTAAAGACTATTGTTCGTAGCAATATAAGAATTGTTTAGTGGTTTATTTTGGAGAGGATTGCACATGAGAATAAAACTAAGTAACTTGTAAAAAATGAGAATAATAAATTGGTTAAAGAGATATATAATATTTAAAGTCACGATCATGTAGTTATCACAATTATTATCAGTAGCAAAGCAACATATAGATATCAAATTCCAACAATGAGAAGGATAAGAGGCATCAAGAATGAAGATCCCAATTGAGATAATCTTTTAAAAATAGCTCACAAATGATGCTACTTATCACTTTGAATGGAAAAATGTAACTATAACATTCATGAAATCAGAATTATCTTTCTAAGTCAATGTGGAGACTCATCTTTAAAAATATTTCAATGTCTATGAAGAATCACACAACTTAGATGTAAAATAAAATGTACTTTCACTACAAACAAGTTATTTATTGTTAATTATTTTAGTGAATGAAATACTTTATAATAATATTTTATCTCACTAGTATTCACATTTTTAAAAATTTAAGCTTATGCAATCCATAATAGTAAACAAAGATTTTTGGAAAAATTACATTGACAATATTTGAGGGATTGATAGCTCAAACCACACCTTATGGCCCATCATTAAGAAAAGTCAATCCCTCAAATATTTATTTACAATTTTTTATTAAAAAAACATTTGTTTATTATTAACATTTTCAAATACTTACTAACATTAGGTTTTCTTTATTTTGTAATTAGAAGTGAATTCTAGCTAATGAAATAAAACAAGTTCCAGGTTAAGCATATTAGATTGACTTCAACAATTTGTTATACATGGAAAATTGTTGCCTACATCACCATTATATATTATAACTTCTATATTATGGACTTTGCACATATGGAAATGATAGTGCAATTTTATAAGTCGATTTAGCCATCCTTTTAAATCCTATATGCCTTTTTATGGTAATTTTAATTAAAAAATTATTGGTAACAAAAATGCATGGATGAAATCACACATTTGAATATCATTTTAAGATGGATCACCTTAAACCTATTTCAAATCTCTCATTTTAGCCTAAGCTAGAAGTACAATAGAAAAGATTTTTCTCCTTACACTTGTGAATTGCATTTGCATAAAAATATTTAAGGTTTTTATTTCAAGCCTATTTTCCTTATTATTATTTTTAATATTGAGTTAGTTTTATATCTTGAGGAAACTTATATAAATATCATATACTTGATTTTTCTAGTTACAATAACATCTCTTTGCAACCACTTAAATATGTGAGAATAAAAAAGTTGACATGAAAACAACAAGATTTTTCAGTGCTCCTAGATTTGAAACCATAATGGCAATTGTGGCAATGTAGTCCTTTGAGGAAAAATACATTATAAAAATAAGGTTTTTTATTCAATAAGTTTAAATTTGACATCAATTTGTGGTACAATATGAAGACCATCTTCTCAACATGCCCACTTAATGTTAATAATTGTATAGCCATGGTTTTATGTTCTTCCCTTTTATTTATTTTTGTGTGTGTGTTTGTGACCTTCCATTTACTAGATCAATAAAGCTTATTTATGATGCACTTAACAAACAAAGAGAAAAAGGTGCAATAAACATGATGCAGACCAATGTCCTCCCACATCATGTTTCAAAATATCTCTAAACACCTTGCAATAAAATTTAAGTTTGGATTTTAAAACAAATATATTCAACCATGGATGTGGGGCATCCCATATTCCATTCTAGATCTTGTTTCCTATTCTATTTCCTCGACTCTATTATAAAAAATTAATGTATGATATCTAAATATGGTATTTCAACCCCTTATTAAATCTTAGTAGTCCTAGCAAGATCTCCATTCTACACACTTGTAAAAATCCACATGAATCAATATATTCTAATCTAAATCAATAACTCAAAATTGATTTTTTTTCTATTGAGTAAAAAGCCCATAATTGGGTTTTCATTGTAGAGGAGTAAGAAAATCCATAGTTGGATGTTCATTATTGAGGAGTAAAAATGTATTATCAACATCACCTTCAGTGTCATTGTAACACCCACAAACATATTTGAAAGGTATATCTGTGCAACCCTTTTGGCTTCCATTTGTGAAATTAAGAAACCATAAAACATGAAAACAAAAAGGTTGCATGTTATTTTTAAAATGTTTCTAAGCCTAAACTTTTTGGTTTCTTTGTGTGTTATATGTTATGACTTGTACACCTCACAAAGGGAAACCAAGAAGCCCCCCCATAAATCTTTTAAATAAATATTATCTATCAGCATTACAATAGCACTTCCAAACTAAACAATCAAAATGAATGTGTTGTTGCTAGAATAAATGTAGTGATGATGTTGGAAATATGATCTCATTGAGAGAAATAAAATCTAATTCATGGTCATAATGAGTGGAAAATCACATGTAATATAGTATTGGGCAAAAAAACCTTATTCAAGGGTTAAGAGATAACAAGATTGGAAGAAAAAAAATGGGAAGCCCAAATATATCCTAATAATCAAGAGCCTAGTAAGAAGCGGATTCCCCAACCAGTTAATTTTGTAATGTTAAATTTTGATGGTGCCTCAAGGGGTGACCCTAGAAACTCAAGAGGGGGATTTTCTCTTAGATTCAAAAAGAAGCTTAGTGTATGGAGGCTCCCTATTTTTAGGGATCAAAATGAACAGTGAAGCTAAGTGGGAAGCACTAATGGAAAGATTGGTTGTTGTAACTTCTCATAATATAAAAAAAAATGGCTATGGAGGGAGATTCCAAGGTAGTGATTGGTGCCCTCTAAAAGGGAAGGAATAAAAATTGGAAACTAAATTGTTATGTAGAGGTATTAGGAACTGTAGAAAAGATGAGCTTAAATAACATTTTCAAGTGAACTTTGAACATTGCAATAGATTTCTTGACAAATTATGGGGTAGATCAATCTCCTATAACAACTATTTATAGTCATCTCCTAAACTCCTAGGAAGGATTGGAGCAAAATTTAAGTTTTAGGCCTCCTTAACATGTTTATAATATTTAAATTATTATATTTTGGAGGCTTAAGGGCAAGGTTGGTGATTTATTTTTTGTATTAATTTTGGTTGATAAATGGAAAATGATGGCATATTGATCATGTTTTATGTGAAATGAAGAGTGATACAAGTGTTCATATGCTTCTCACATGTGGATTTTAATGTGTCTAATCACCCTATCTAAAGTGTGCCAATTGTGATTTATTTATGTTGTGGTGGCTCTTTCTAATGGTGAAGTGGCAACAACGACTAATTACAAATAGGAAGTTGGTAGTGGTGTGGGGATTTGGGTTGTTGTTCTTACACCAACTCTACATTCTAATGGCTCAGAGAAAGCATGTGCCTATGAGAGTTCCTAAATGAAAAGGGGTAGTGTTGGATAGGTGTCTAGAAGCAATCTTCTCCTGCTCTAACTAGGTGACATTAAAGTTTTTAAAAGCAATGCTCAAGGTATAGATAGCATAGTAATGGGAGTACTGAAGAGAATGTGTGCAATGTTCTACATGGATTTTATATCCAAATTGGCAAAAGCATTATTGAGTGAAAAGTTGAGGGTATGGCTTTTAAAGCTATTTTGTTGGAGGATTTTATAGATATGGTATTGTAGGTTGTGGGAGAGTTAGAGGGTGAAAAGAATGAGAAAAGAAGTATCTTGAGGAGGATTTCTTGACAAATATAAGGTTAGCAAAAAAGGAAAGAAGAGTACAAGTGGAGAACTGCATGTAGAGAGGGTTGCACCTTCTTAGGACTTATTATAGTGATGTAAGCTCAAAGTCTATGGATTGTCCAGAGGTTTCAAGTGAATTCACCATCCCATTTTTTTATGTATTGTATTCACAAAGGGTAGAGGAGGAAGGAAGTGTTCCATAGGGTTTGTTTCCTAGTACTAGATGGGTTAGTGTCTAAACCATCTAGGAGGAGATGGGTGAATGAAGTAGTGGGTGCAAGTGGAGGAGGCTATGGAAGGACAAGATATTGGCTCTCCAGGTATGTGCAGGTGGGGATTGCACGCTAAGTTTGTTATTAAGGGTTTTTTGCTCAAATTTTGGCTTGATGGCATAGCTAAGTGGGGGATTTTTTCACTAGTATATTTCATGTAGTTTATGGCTTGGATAGATGTTTTGCATCTCCACTATGGTAGTTTGAATGTGGAACTTGTATTGTAGCTATAAAATGATAGTAAGGTTGGCAATTGCTCTAAACCCAAGGTGATGGGGCATTTTGTTTTGTAAAAGTTATTATAGTTCTTATCTTTTATAGTATTGGCTTTTAAGCCATATATGTATTTACTAATGATGATTTCCTAGGTGGAGGCTCCTATAGATACCCCAATTAAATTATCTAAAAAATATATTGTGCCAAAAATAATAGGTATAAGCTTTTGGTCAAATGAGAAGCTCAAGGATGAGGGTCTACAACCTGTGACGCATTATATGGGTTGTTGTTGTTATCCAAAAAAACCCTTCCATAATAGTTCAAATATTTTCCATCTAGTAATCTTATCAATCGATACCCCAATTAAATTATCTAAAAAATATATTGTGCCAAAAATAATAGGTATAAGCTTGTAGTCAAATGAGAAGCTCAAGGATAAGGGTCTATAAGGTGACCCATTATATGGGTTTTTGTTATCCAAAAAGACCCTTCCACAATAGTTGAAATATTTTCCATTTAGTAATCTTATCAATAGCTCTTAATTATCTTCAATATCATCAAAATTAACTTGTAATTTGTTGAACCTCATATTCAAACCAAACCAAACCAAAAGGATTCAATTATGAGACAAAATAAATAATGTCACAATGAATATGGAGTAAAAGAACAAATAATATGTCCTTTATGAATGGATTAAGAAAAGAAAATTTACCTCTCATTATTAGAATCCTAGAAGACCAAAAAAAATTATGGGCCTTCAAGAAAGTGCAGGGGGGGAATCAAAAGCAAAGAGACTATGAATGGAAGATTGAGACCAAGTTAAAGAAGATTCTCCATGGACTATGGAGGCTCTCTCCTGTAACATGAGGAGGTTGCTTTTGGTCTAGGTTTGTTATTTATCCTTTTCCATGAGATTTAGTTGAGTTTTTTAGAAGGTAGTTGTTGTTGCATCCATGGGATTTTATGCAATATTGGGGTGTTCTTTCATCTTTTAGTTTGTTAGTTTCTTTGGAGAGTTGAGAATTTGTCTTCTCATATTGTAGTTCCATTATCTTGTTTGGATGTTTTTAGATTCTTTTATTATGAATGAGGGTCCCAATAGACTCTCTCATTCACCTATCAAAAAATAGAAAAGAAAATTTGTCAAAAAATAAAATCAAATAATAACAAATGTTGAAAAATGCATGCCTAGTGCCTTCATAATTTAGTCTAGCACAAAGTCAAAAATAAAGGAGAACTTAGCTCCACTACTACTATTTTAAAATGTTGTATAATTGGTTCTACTAATGATACCATGTAAGGAGCCTTTATCAACATTATTCTAGATCTAGCAATGATTGCAAATTGATCTAGTCCCTTAGGTGCTCCATATAAGAGGCTATCACTTTGTTCTTGAAAACATATCATAGCTTCTACCATGCCTAGAAATTTATCATTGAAATCACCACCACCATCTATAATTATTATTGAATATGTAAAACATCTAAGTATTTCAAGCTTCAACACTTTATAATTATTTAAAATACATTTTTTGCAAAAATAGCTAGTGACTAAGAATTTTGTGTATTAACATTTTATGATCACAATATATTAAATAAATATGTAAAAATGTGAAATTCAAGCCTTAAAAGTTATAATTCCTACCATTCAAGAATTTAAGATAAAAATTAAAAAGCCTTATATTCAATTATATTATATTTCTATAGAATCATGTAAAAAGTATCCTACTATTCAAGACTTCAAAATGAGATTAAAAAGCCTAATATTCAATTGTATTATATTTTGGTAGAATTATATCAAAACTATTGAATGTCTTCCAACTACATCATTTGATCAAAAAGGCAGATCACTAAACACAAAATTCTCAAAAAATGCCTCACATTTCATGATGATGATAAAACTAATGGGTAGTTTGCAATGTAGTATCTTCCAAGCCATCAACTGAGCATCAGAATTGACTTTCCATTTGACATTCAATCGAGGCTTTAAAGGCAAATCAGGAAGCCATAACTAGTCTAGACGGCTCCCATGACACCAAGGATTGCACAAAATCAACTTTTTCTCAGCCCAAATTTGGATTTAAGAATATGCCATGGTATCCAACTCAAAGTAAATCCCAAAGGTCTCCAACGCTATAGATGATGGTGTTAGACATGTTATTTTGTTGCACTTATGAAGAAACAGGTGTAAAGTTGTTTTTGATAAACATAATGATCACCAAGAATTTGTAGTTCTAAGGCTTTACTCTGATGTGTTTTTTGTCTTGCCTCTTTATTTTCATAGATTTAGGCAGAGTCAAAGAAGAATTCTAAGCTAGACCTTCAAATTCAACATATCAAATATCAAGTGAATCAGTTACTGAGTAAAAATAGGGTTTGTATAGCCCAAGGATTAATGCCTCTTTTGCAAAATTAATGTTTTCTCTTCTTGGAGGATGTTCCTTCTGGCTGCAGAGGATTTTTGTTTCAGATTTTCCAATTTGACTCTAGGTGTTCCTTTTGGCGATTAGTGAGAGACAATATATTTGGATTGCTATTACAAGATCCTCGTTCTATTTATTTGGCTCAGGGGCATCTTTCTGTTGCCTCATATTGCTTTAATCTTGCTCTTGGAACTAGTTGCTTGTGTATTGTCTAAGCATTTCCTGAACAAAGTGAAGAACAAGGGATAAGCATCCTTGATTTATCTTTTCTTCTCCACACTGGCATTTTGGATGTATAGAAGCTTTGAGTTTATCAATGATTTTTGGACATTTTAATAGTTGTTGCCGATAGTTGATGATTTATTCATCTATATAGTGATTGATCGAATGTTTAGTAGACTCTTCTACTAGTTGGAACAAGGCTACTATTACCTCTTGTCAGTTACATAGAGATTGTCATGACCATTCATTGCTATGCTTCATCCCAATTTTGATGCAGAAGAGAGCATCAGGTACATATAAGAGCTGCATTGTTGGGGTTTTCCACCAGTCTGTGCAGATTACTGATGTTAGTTACATTGTGTAATGTCTGAGCATTTCCAGAACAATGTGAAGTGTATTGTGATAGTTCTGGTTTTGAACTAGCATCCTTTTTGTACTGTTGCTTAGCTATTTGTAGTAGTCTAATGCTTATCTTCGCAACTTTATGTTGCTCATTCTTTTGTACTCTACATTTATTCAATACAAAAAAAACTATGTCATTTGAGAGCAAAGTAACAAAACTCTTATATTTGAATCCCTCTATAAATTATTATGATACATATGTTTGATGATTTTTTTAAAAAACCAAGAAAAAAACACATAATAAGATCCATATGGTTTTAGGTCATTCAAATACATCATCTAAGAATAAAATAATAAAGTATTTGTATTCAAATCCCTTTGTATTATTCCAATAGAAACATATCCCTCTATATTGTGGTTGAAATATCAATTCTCCCACAAATAAGATTTTGACTAATTTAAAACCCAACTAAGAAATTAATAATAAAGAATAGTGCCTAGATTGAAACTTATAATTGAAGGATTTTGGTGCTATGTGGATTATTTATTGTGTTAGAATATGAGTGACTACATATTCACAAGGGTTAATGATGCCATAGAGCTTTGTTGCTATTTTCAATGGTTTTTCACAAACAAACTTAGAAATGAACAATGAAGAGCATGAGTACTTAAAGAAAAGGCACTTAGAAAAACTTATAATTGAAGCATTTGGATGCTTGCTGGATTTGTTTAGTGTAATATAATGTGGATGAATTTACATATTCACAAGGTGTAATGGCAATGAGTAATGATGCCCATAAATTATGTACATGGTCTACTTCTCAAGAATACATTGATGGTTTCATGTTACTTGTTAATATTAAATGGTTGAGATTAACTCGATTATCTTTTATCAAAGATTTTTCATGAGGGAACACCTATTAATGTAATTATACAAATTGTAATCCTTTAGTTTTGAGAAAATTAATTAATATTATTTAAAAGTAAATATTTAATAAAGTAATGAATTATCAAAAGATGTGTATTTAGAACATAAGAAATATAAAGGGGACACTATATCTTGAGGAAAGCTAATTAGTAGTAGTAGTACTAGACAAGAAATACATTGGCTAACCATAATCATTGGAGTAGACATGGGATGTAACCAATGGTAACTCAAGTAAAATCAATGAAAAGAAGTATATGTTGAAACTCACTTCTCCATTAATCCATTATAATGAATATAAGAGGTAGAAGACCACTATTAACTAGTTGATTTATAGTATTTAAGCTATGGTCGAATGACTCTTCCATAAAGTGAATATCAACATTAGTGTTGATCTCACTAAAAAATTTCACACCAATTATAATTTTGTGAATATATCTTTGTGTTCTTGATGCTTTGGGATAGTCCTCAACTAACATGAAAGTCAATAAAGTTTTCTTCAATATTTTTATCCTAATGATAATAATCTAAGAGCCCTATATCTAAAACCTCCAACCACTAGTTGCCATGAACAACTTGACCCATTATGGTCTTTAATTGAAGCTCTAGAAAATCTACTTGTCGTCACAATTAAGAGATTATGGAATTATGATTATATAGTCTCAAGTGACCTAATGATGAAGTCATGTGTGTACTTTATAATAGAGGTCACATGTTTGACTTGAGAGGAGTGTAATATTGTTTAACCCAAAACACTATAAGAACTAGGAAAATAATTCTCTTGTGAAATGATTGCAAATGAGGGATCATATACAAAAGCATTTATGTTTCACTTGGTAGTGATCTAAAAACTACCTATACCTTTATCTTTGCAAAGTTTTTAGGCATAAAGATTAAATCATTTGAGCTTGTAGGAGAAAAGATAAAGACCTCACAAATACGAGGAAGGTCAAGCCCCTCAAACAAGAGGGCCATGTGGACATCTATTTGAAGACCCTGCTCCTTAAAGAGAGCTCATATTGATAATCAAATATTTGCAAACACTTATAAGAGACTTAAGTTAGCCACCTCTATTGATAAAAAACAATTTGTTAGGATATAAAAACAACAACAAATATATGTGAAAATATGACAAAAAGAACCAAAGAAACTCTAAGGAATAAGACTCCTTGGGCCATTCACAATCAAAACATCCATTAAAGCTCACTTGATAAGAATAAAATTCTTTAAGTAATAGCAAATACACTTTTTTTAAACCCAGAGGTATCCCTTGCCCCGCACTATGGGGCGTTGCGACTCTGCCCAACGACACTTTGAGGCGAGCAGAGGCAAGACTAATCCTTTGGAGGCTGTCGAGATGGCCCGCACACCCCGAACAACCTAATACACATTACCCTCATTTTTAAAGATTCGTTGAATTGAAATAAACATTAACAATTGCACAGGTTAAGTGCTTCTTATTTATAAGTTTCTAATTTGACTCTCTACAAAAAAAAAAAAAAAGCAAAAACAACCTTTGAATTCATACAAACAACACAATTACGAGACCAACTTCGAACCATGCTAAAATATTCAAACCGGTAGTTTTTTAAAGACTACAATGGATAAACCTCATCCCTAATTCTTAAAAATTAAATACAACACCTCAAATATCCAAACTAAATAACTCAACCTTACACTACAAACCAACTAATCCTTATCAAACCACCATAACCACCACTTGAAAAAAGTAAAGTGAAAGAAACCAATCATGTGAACATTCATAGCCCCCCACCTTCCCAATTGCAAAAAAAAGAATCTTTACCTTAGGAAATTATATCTCATACATCAAAATGAGAGCGATTCCTCCATTGGGATGTGGCTAAAACAATGATTTAATGCACCTATTTCTAAGCTGAGTGGGACGCCATATACATAATTTATAGGAGCGTGCCACAAGCCACATAATGCCAAAAGCTAAAACTCCACCTCCTCCTCCGCAATCATATATTTTTGTTTCTGTGACGGCACAGAATACAAACCATATGGATATTTTGTCATAAAAGAGATTTGACAAGTACCCTCATTTTTACCAAATCCATGTATTGCCAAGGGGAAAAAAATACATTGGGATTTTGTATGCTTCCTTTGGATATTGTTTTAGTACCTTTCTCCTTGAGCAAAGAGGGCCACACCAACGACGGGTGGTGATTGAGTTTGTCATTGATTTAGTTTAGTATTAATTTAGGGATAAGCTGGCGTGGATGCATAACTTTGGGACAGAGACATTCCTACCAAACTTACATACCTTACGTCGTCTAATGTGTACCTTAAAAATATTGTTGGAAGCCAATGGTAGGTATGGATAAGCAACACATGGTGGCAAAAATATATAAATCAGTTTCAGTAATTTTTATTTTTATTTTTATTAAAAAAAAATGCAAGATTACATAGAAACTATGTGAAGACAAGTGTTTCGTTCAGTTTCATTAAATATTTATGTAATTAATATGTGTAAAGGTGAAAATTGTATTGTGTCTTTTTCCTTCATGTTTTGGGTTAATTCTTTATGTTTTGGGTTTACTTTGATTAGTGTGACTTTTATGTAATAACAAATATATAAATGGTGTATTTTTTAGTTGAGAGTGGACACACATTTGAGTTATATATTTGTTCTTATCTATGCTCCTTTGAGATTGATCTTGAACCTTGGTTTTAGCCCTTTCTTGCCATGGATTAGATATGTAGTTGTGAAAGTGATCTCGATCACTCTACACTTGTGAAAATAATACCCTTTACTTTTAAAGTTCAAGTCTTAATTTGGGGCCTACTTAATCTATCCTTATGACCATTGTATGCTCATTCAAGGCAGGGAATTTGTCATGTGTGACTCTCAGTGTTGCATTTAAAGGTGTATCCCTAGTTCATTTTAGAGCATCAAGACATATCTAGATTCCTTGCATCTAAGAGCTATCATTTACTACTTGCACACAATATCAAAAGCATCTTATTAGAATATATGTATTGCACAAGCATCTAGGACATTTTGTATGTTTGAGAGTGTTGTCCTTGATCTTTTATCTAGTCATTGAATTGGTATCCTTACATCGTTTGACACAAGGGAAGCAATCATCCTTGCCATGTGCAAACCAAAGAGTACAAGAACAAGTGTTTATGTGGGAAAAGACTAAGAAAATCAAGGCAAACAAAATGACATTCTCAAAATTGGCAAAGATCAAATTTGTGCTTGTGAGATCAAATCCACATTTACAAAAGTTATCTGAAGCAACATACAAATTATTCATTGATTTCAAAGCATATGTCGAAGTATTGTTGATATTCTAGCATTATTGGTGAATCAACATCCAACATCTATCACAATTTTTCAACTAAGTATTTTAATTGTTTTATCATTTTATAAAGCATTTGTTTATTTTGGTGCATTTAATTCAATTACATCATCAACAACACTAATATCGTGGGTAGATTATGAATATCTAGCACTAACATTGATATATGTAAAAGAGTTTTTATTCTTCCTCTTAAATTAGGATAGGATTTGTTGTGTCAGAAAATGTCCCCTTGGGGGCTTTTCCCTCTTAAGGTTTAGCTCCCGAGTCCTTAGAATGCATTTAGAGCATCTTGCATGATAATTTTGACTCCTGATGAGAAAACCCTGAAGTCTTATGGCAAATAGGACCTAGGGGTACTATTTTGATGATCCCTGAATAGAAATAAGGGGGTAGACTTGGGCGCTAGCGCCCTAGTCCTACCCTATTTTGGGTCTGCCCTAAATTTAAATGTTGGTTTTATGATTGTTATTTAGGTCTAATGTCAACATCTCAAGTTTAAATTACGAAATTCTTAGTGGGAATCTTTGTAGTTGCATTTATAAGCATGTTTAAGTTTTCATTTGTAAACTAGAAGATGATTGTGAACTTTAGGCATATTTGTGATTCAAGATATTCATTGTTGCAGAGAAGAGTATTGTTAATGTGTTTGTGATTGTATTTTTTACTTCATCTTCTCATGTGATTGAAGAGCCTTCATTTATGTGAGATCTACACTACAAGGTGATATCTATTGTGTTTTTTATTATTTATCATTTGGATTTTGCCTCTATCCCATAGGCATACACACTCTTATCTGACAACAGTGTTCGGAAGACTTGAATGTCTCTTCAGGGCTTGACCATGGTGAGCCTCTAAACACCACAACCCCCTCCCACACTCCTTTGTGATTGCAGGTTATAGGTACCGAGTTTTGTGGAGTGGAGTTGTAGAAAGAAGTTGCAAACAACAAGGATTTGGGATTTGAAAGAAAGAAGACAAAGTTTAGCATTTCGAGACAAGGGTGCTAGTCCCCGTGTACTCCACTTTTTCTGGGGCAGAAACGAAAGATACAATGTAGATCAATGTCGGAAGGAGATTTAGATTTCGTGATGAAAATTGTACCTTGGACTAGGGTACTAGTCCCAGTTTCCCTGACTGTTCCACATTTTGAACTTTGAATAACAATGAGTTAAATATCTTTGTCCTTCACCTTAGTTTAAAGGGATTTGTCGTAATTCATTAATTTTCTTACTATTTTCATATTTAGGGTTTTAAGAGCACTTAATCATTAAATTGAGATATTGTTTGATACATCTGAGCTTCCGCATTGTTCCAAGTCACAGCCCAACCTAATAGGTGAATGCTCTCACTTAGTGGAGATTCAACTCTGTTGATGCCCTTGAATGTTTGGTGAGAAGGGAGGATTTGCCTTTGAAACTTTTCCCCCCTTTTTAACCCTAAACAGGATTGTTTTCCTTTTCATTTAGTGAACCCCTTCACTCCTAAATCCCCTTAGGGTTTCTATCCTTATGGTTTTAACTTTTGATTTTTCTAGTTTTACAGATCTTAGAGTGATTTATATTGCTATCTCTCTTTGTCATACCACTTTATGGATTGTTTATGCCACAAGCTACCTAAAACCTTAATTTCTTGTTATATAAAGAAGTGCTTGTCTATAATCTAATGTGGTTGACCCTTCTAATGATAATGAGATCTTTTCTAATAATGCTCATACTAAAAACCATAATAAGGATCATGAAGACCAACATGATTATGATCATGATGCTTATGTTGCTAAGCAAGATATCTCCTTTATGCGATAATTACTTGTTGATGCACTTACTCATGTCAAATCTCCTCGATAATTAATGACTATCTTGCATAAGGCCTAAGTGGTTACCCCTTACAACATATATATTCTTCATAATATGGGTACTCTCATCACTTATGCCAACGGTACATACTCTTCCTCAACCACCCACCCCTCATTTTCTTCTAATCCTATAGTTACCACTTCCATGGCCTCTACCACTCATGTTGTCACTCTTAGTGTGGCCCCTTCCTCTTCTATTCCTAGCTCTAGTATCAATACCACTTTTCTCTACACTAATGTTCCACTCACCCCTCATCCTTCCACATTTACTCATACACATGTACCTATTAGTGTTATCCCCTACACATATATGTTTCTCATACCCCTCCTCCTCATCTTATCACCACCTTAACGTATAATGTGGCTTCTCCTTCTACCGCTATGACTTTACGTCTTATCACTCATCCTTTTACACTTCATACATTATTTCCTATGTTGATCCCCATACCACTATTCCCACCTCTACCTTAGATACACTATTGAAGGAATTTGGTGATGCAGGAGCATCACTCTAGTGATGTTTTTATGACTCATTTTGATGTTAAGAGTCCTAGTTGAGTTTGTGAAGGTCTTAAGGGGTCCATTGGGATCATTTCCAATGGTCTAGGTTGTGTAAATAGGCCTAGAAATTCAAATTTTAGATTTTCCTACCAAAACCAAATTGAATTTTCTAGAGGTTTTTGGCTTGTTGGAGAGTTGGGGGTTGGTCCTCAACCATAGGATCAGGTTTAATGAGTCAAATAAGATCTTCAAAGACCATGTAAAGTCTTTTTTCAATGTCTTTCAATATTAGGTAGGATATAGGGTAGCAATTTCAAGTTTTAAGACAATATTATTAGGTTTTGTGAGAAAAGACATATTTTGATTTATAACTAATTTTCATCGAGTATTCACGAAGGAGAATGGAAATGTACGCTCCAAGAAGATGAGGAGGTAGTTTTTCATGAAAAATACCTTGTTTTCTTCACATTTTTTGACAGTTTTTTGCAAAAATAGTTAAAAACCACCTCTGTACAGACATGTACAAAACTGTATTGGTCTGGCAGTGCATGAGAAAGTGAGGGTATCATGTTGCAGTATTAATGCATTTATTATTTTGTGGTTTCATGGTATTTGGTGTAGGAAAATCAATTTAATCTCTTCACTGCCCTATTCCTAACCTAGGGTTTGTAGTGGCTTAGAAAAATCCATAGTTTGGGTTTCCACCATTGAAAAGTCACAAAATGGGGTGAACACCTTCATGGGTTTGTGTGCTAACTATTCACCAAAGGAGAGCTCTTAAAACCCTCACACGTGTGAAATATAAAGGTTTGAGTGTGTTCTCTGTTAAATAGACTGTTAAAACCCTAAGAGCAGTGAGGGTTTAAGGAAAATGTCATCTTCTTGAGTTCACCATAGCAAGTTAGGGTTTGGTAAGACCCTACAGGGTGTGTGGAAGGTAACAAGAAGCACAAAGAATGCATTTTTCCATACTAAGTACCAATTAGGTCTTGTTGAGGGTTTAGGCCTAGAAAGAAAGGTTTGTAGGAAGAGTTTGTAGGGTATAGTTTGAGGTACCATAGAAGGGTTAGTAGAATCTTAAAACATTGTTCTTGTCCTTTGTTTATCCTCTACATCATTATTGGTATTAGAGCCAATAAAGCAAAGAAAGCCAATACAAGGGTTAACAATTTAAAAGGAGAAAGATGCCTCCAAGAATCAATGCTGCTAAAAGAGTGGCAAAGAGAATAGAAACACAGCTGGGAGAAGCCCTTGCTAGAGAAATGAGGGAAATGAGGGTTAGTTTGGATGAAAGACTCACTACAGTGGAAGCTAACGAAAGAAGAGGAGTGGTTATAGGAGATATGAGTGACCAAAATGAAGTGGTGGATGAATCACCTCAAGAAGAACCTCAAGAAGAGAGGAATGCTAATGATGTGAGGATGGAAAGACTGTTGAGGGAAATCAAGGGTGAAGAAACCAAGGTGAAGATGGAACTTCCAATATATGCAGGTAGTTTGAATGGTGAAGAACTCCTTGATTGGATAGGGGAGTTGGACAAATATTTTGAGTTTAAGGAGGTACCTGAAGAGTAGCAAGTAAAGTTGGCTAGGACCAAGTTGAAAGGTCATGCATCCCTATGGTGGGATTATGTTCAGGAAGAAAGGAGAAAGAAAGGAAAATCTAAGATTACTTCTTGGGATACGATGATTTCCAAGTTGAAGGGCAAATTCATGCCTAGTGACTACATGACTCAGTTGTATAGGAAGTTGCAGAACTTGAAACAAAAGGATATGGGAGTGAGAGAGTACACTGAAGAGTTTTACAAGTTGAGTATCAGATTAGGACACATGGAGGATGACAATGACAAGGTTGCAAGATACCTTAATGGATTGAAGTACAGCTTGCAAGATGAGTTGATCCTTACAAGCCCCAAGACATTTGAAAAGTGTTATCAACTAGCCTTAAAGGTTGAGGAAAAGTTGAATAGGAAGCAAGAAAAGCATAATAGAGGTAGAGGAAGGACTTTCAGAGGTAGAGGTCCATATGATGCTAGACGACAACCACAAAGAAGTCAAGGTGAGTCAAGCACCTCCCAAGAACAAGCATCAAGTTCAACAGGAGGTTTTAGAGGAAGAAGGCCTAATTTCAGGGGCAGATTTGGACAGAGGATGATTCAATGGTTTCACAGGTAAATGCTACAAGTGCAACAAATTTGTAGGTCATCAAGCTTGGGAGTGTCCAGAAGAGAAATCAACTACCACTTTTAGGAGTGAAATAAGAACTCAAGTTGCTCAAGGAGGAGATGAAGAAAGTGTTGGTTTAGGTCCAGACAACTGAGAGGGGGGGTGAATCAGTTGTCACACATTTTTAATCCTTTTACTTTTAATCTTTCTTTACCACTTATAATCAATTTAACATTTCAGCATTAATCAATAACATATGAACAGAGAACATAAATAACACATTTGACACCAAGATTTTGACATGGAAACCCAGTTAAGGGAAAAACCACGATGGGGGTTAACCCACAAATATTAATACCATGTTAAAAACATTTTTACAAATAGGAATGCACATGCATTCAGGCTCACTGCCCATAGCTCACTTCTCAAATGGAGGCTCATTGCCTTTGGAAATATTACAAGAGAATGACAAAGATTTGAACTGATTAATAGCATCTACCTATGCAAGAAATTCAATTTTAGTTAAGTATAAACACTAATCTTACACATTTCATCTTTACTCTGCTCTTCTTATTGTTCTACCTTCATTCACACATTGGATTTATGTTCTTCTCACCTTCGCCTTATTCACATGCACCACACACATTTAATCATCCAATTTCATCAGCTATATATATCTGCAACATGATCTATAATCATTCTAGCAATCAGCTTTAACAACACTTAGAACTTTTATAAATGCTCTGCTTTGTCGGCTAGATCTAAGCATAACTTAAGGTGTGGACCAAAACTTGCTCTTGAAAAACATTACTTATGTCGGTCACTATCACTGATCATCACTATTTGTCCAACAAACAACTTCCATACATCTAGAATCAAGACCTTCTGCAAGGTCAGTCTGTTCTTCTTCTGTCTACTCTGCCAAACTAGAACCTGGTACTAAGATGCTAATATCTTTTGAATACTTCATCACCGGAGGACAAAAATCTAGATTAAGACTATCTTGACAATGCATATGACTCACCTAGATCCACTGTTAACCACAGCTTTTAGCCTAAGAGATCCGGACTGAAATACCAGGCCCTATTACTGCTCTATTCCTAACTGTCCAGACTTAGACAAGTTCTGAATCTGATTTCCATTAAGAACAATTTGTGTTATGTGGATGATTGGGATGATCTTAGTTTCCATCAATGACAACACCTATCAAGCAAAGCAGTGTCTCTTGCCAACAATCTCCCCCTTTGGCATTGATGGCAACACTTAGTGAAAAATGACTATCTTGGTGCAACTCCCCCTGTGTCTGTACACCCATGCCCTTTACTTATTTTGGTTCTCCCCCTCAGCTGAATTCCTCATTTTTCTCTTCCCTTCACTCCCCCTTTTCCATCAATGGCAAAGGGTGGGGTCCACAAGCCAAAATTCTTCAAAAAATACTGTAAATACTGCCGCATGTGTACAATTAATCAACAAGTTCTATTTACATAAACTTTAGAATGTCTAGAAAACTAGTTTTTATCTGCGCAAGTTCAAAGGCCCAAGTATTTTTCATTCCATCCAAAATAGAGATGTGCCCACTCAACAAAAATGCATATGCTTCTACTTTTGCCAGATCCATAGGATCACTTGTTTGAAGTGCATTATGGGCTTCGAATAAGACATTAAGCATAGATTCCAGCTTGGGGGCAATCAGTCCCCGGAGTTCACACATTCTCTTCATAGTATTACCTTTCTCTTTTTCAAGTCCCTTTATTTCATCTATCAATCTAATAACCTGACAATCCTAGCTTATAGGAGAGGCAGTTAGAGGATTAAAATTTTGAGATAGAGTTGATATTTTCTGTTCCTGCTCCTTTATCTTCTTTTCAATATCCTCAATGACTTTAGACCATGATAAGCAAAACTTAATATATCTCCTCCATAACTTAAGGCATTCTAAATGCTCTTAATGCTAATGCCTAGTATCAACCTATCACTCCTTATTAGATTCTTAACTTGAATAAATTTCTTATTCAGGAATTCTTTCTGAACTTTTACCTCCGCGGACTTTTCAAAAGACTCAAAGTGAGAGTTTACTGAACTTACAAGATTTTTTAGATGTCCAGAGGGGGAATCATTTTGATTCTTATGATAGGTTGGCATTAGTTTCTCCAAACTTCTGGTTGCAAGCCCCAGTAGCTCATTGTCCTCCATGTGGGACTTTAACATCTTTTCTCTAGCCTTTACTTGGGTGAATGATGCTATTTTCAACAATTGAATTGGAGAGAGAGAATCTGGATTGGCTAGGCCTTGAAGTAGCTCAGGCTCATCAAGTTCATCAAGTTCAATCATTTTTTTTCAAGAAGATTCTTTACTGCATCTGTAGTGTCTCTTGCAATCATTTCAGAACAATCCTTTTGTTCTCCTGATTTCTCAATATATGCTTTAGATGCTTCGACATTTGCACCATCTTCTTCTGCCTTGTCCTTCTTTCCTTGTTCTTCCTCTTTCTCTGTTTTACTATTCTCTGTGTTTTCTTCAAAGGGACTCTTTCCTATTTGCTCATCACCTACTATCTAATCCGGAGGGCTTTGTATGGTGGCAATATCCTCTTCTTTTCCAGAGTGATCAAGTGGAGGGGTTACCCCTGCATCAACTATTCTGTCTACCATTTCTATGTCCTCTTGATTGACTTGTTCCTCTTCTTGAACTTCTCCAATATTTAGATTTGATGAGTCAAATCCAACATTTGTCTCTACATAGATTGACTCCAAAGGATCTAAATTAGCACCTTGGTCATCAATTCTCTTGTTAGTCTCTTCATCTGAAGCTTCTAGTTCTAAAACTAGAGAATTGTCTTCTTCAACTTGTTTCTCTGAAATAATAAAATACTTATCCTTGTCTATGGCCTTTCTCAAAATTTCCTCTGTTTCTTTTGCAATTTCCTCAGTTTCACCAAGCATAAGTTTGTTCATCCGGACTTTGCTTCTAAATTTATCTTTGACTTCTCTAAGGATTTTCTCTGCTTCTCTTCTAGTCATCATAGGGCACAAAGTGGAGAGAACATACTCTCTGAGTTCCATGTCTTTATCCTTAGCTTCTTATTTCCTCATTTCCAATACTTTCCTTAAGCTTTTAGGGAGTTCTTGTAAGATTTCCAACAAGGCTCTATTGAATTTGTTCAAATATGTGATAATGGCATCTTCCAAGATTTGCTTATTTGTCTGATCAAAATTATCATATTAAACTCTGACACGCTTTAAATTTCCATGAACAGTGATTGTTTTTACAATTTCATCAATGGTCATAGCGACCTTATAAGTGACTAACCTTTTACTGGCCTTAATGCTTCCGGAAGGCTGTTCTTCAGAATTTTTTGAAGTTCTGGCTTTCTTGGATCTTATTTCTTTCACTTCTTCATCTATTTTTGTCTCTTCATCATCTTTTGTGCTCTTGTGGGTTCTTGTGGCCTTGGTTTTCTTTCTTTTCCCTTCATCATTGAATGGAGTGGCTTCAGACTTCTTGGTGGAAGTAGACTTGAGTTGCTCAGCAAGAGTTGTAGAACTCCTTGTCTTCCTTGAGGAGCTTGGTGGGATTTCCAGAGTGACTACCAGCTCACTTTCTGCTTTTTCTTCTGTAGTCTGCTTATTGCTTTTCTCCATCTTTTCAATTATTTCTCTCTTCTACTTTACTGCCTCCTTGGTTAGGCCAATGCTCTCAGCATACCTTTCAACTTGTCTCTACACTTTCCTTTTGGTCTCAGGCTGTCTGAGCTCCACATGCAATTTTAGACTTAGTTCCTTGTATGTTCCAAACCTTTCCATAGAGGTATCTTTAGGTGTGTTCAAAAGATGTTGAGCATACATATCCAAAACTCTTTCATCCATCTCATAACCCATAGGCATTATCTAGACTGTCCTTGGTTCTACAGCTTCCATCAAGCACTGGTCTGTGTCAACCATGAAACATATGTCATTTTCATACTTCTCCATAATTGTTTTAGGTATTCTCTCCCTTGCTTACATTAAACTCTGGAAGTTTTTGAAGTAGCCCCAAATGGAAGTCTTTTGGGCTTGAGAGTCACCAAGGCTGATAAGGTGATTTCTTATTTACCATGCTACTGGCTTGTCAGTTGTCCAATGCACACCTTGAATTCCAAGTATTTCATTCATGAAATAGAAGAACAAGCATATAATCAAGGAACCATATTTGAAGGAATTTTTCTTATCTTTCTTTATCTTGCTCAAGTTCTCAATCAATTGATTTCGTAATAATTCACAAAGATCATAATCAACATTCTCTTTTAATATTCGATAGGTTGCATATATTGCAGTTCCTGAGACAAAGTTTTCTCTACTGGAGTGGTAAATTTTGTACCCAATCACCATGGAGGTAAATTTGACATCCGGTTCTAAAATATCATTGATAGTCATCGCCCTTCTGTCAAACTTGGCACCGTTAGCATCAGTCACTGTCTGGTTTTTCACAGCTTTCAGCAAGGGCAAACCATCGATTGAGTTTAATCTGGTCACAATATTGATAACATCCTTTGTGATCTTGAATGGTTTCAATAGCCATATGAACTCATCATGTATTCAACTTAAAATATATCAAACCCATTCATTTTCATCAAATGTCAAAAACCTAATGACTTGCAAAAAATGTTTGTTTTCTAGGGCCTTGTATTCCAGTTTCAATTTGTGGCTATCATCCGTTAAGTGGTTGTTAAGCAAATTCAAGAGTTTCAAGTTTCCAAATTCATCCATGTTACAGTGGATGTATTCCCTAATATCCCCTACATGCAGTACACCATGTGGAACCTCAGAGAATGCACCCAATGGTTCAACTTCAACAGATTTGTGTGGATGCTTCTTAAATATTGGTCGAGGCCTTTCAGTTACATCAACAACTAGAGGAGTAGCCATATGCAGAAATTTAGAATTTGAGAGATTTCATAGAAAACAAAAAATACCTTGTAGCGCAGATTAGGGTTTTTTCTTGGAAATCCTTTTCTCGCTTCCAAATCTTGAGAATTCTCAGCTCTAAGCTTGTCCACTTATTTCTTCTTGTTTTCTCCAGATGCAAAGTTTTTCAAATGAGGAATTAATTACCCTTTTAAACTTTGCATCACCTAATTTGCCTTTGTAATAAATGCTCTGCCCTAGCACATTTGGTTGCTCTGTTTTTGAATAGTCTTTCATGTATTACTCTGAAATTTGCCATAATCACTTCCTTTCTTCCGAAAATCCTTCCAAATGTTTTGAGTCAATTCAAGGTACCTTTTCTCATTGTGCCAAAACCAAGCACTCAACTACTGACTGGGGGATTCTTGATTTTTAATGCAGCTCCCCCTGAGCCAAAGCTCCTAATTTAATTTCCTGAAGAATTATCTGCATCAGATTCCGGTGCGGACCCATCAATATGGTTCACAATTGATTTCTTCACCCATGTCTCACTTGTTCCATTCTGGATCTCATTCTCTTCAATTTTTCTTTTGCCCTTGTCTTGTCTCTGCTCATCTGATTTTCCGTTTACCAGACCTCTTCCTTCATTGATCCTACTTCTGTAGAATCTTGCAAAATGACCGGATCGGTTGCAATGGAAGCACACAACATTTCTTTGCCCATTTGATTGATTTCCTCTTGATCTGCACTAATTTACCATATGTCCAAATCTATTGCATGCAAAACATTTGCCATTGAAAGGTTTCCTATTTCCTCTATTTGATGAATCATTCATTATCATACTTCTACATTCATTGGATTTATGACCATACCTCTTACAATTGAAGCATTATCTGGAGAAGGGTGGATTATTTTGATTTACTCTACTTCTGCATTGAGTGGCTTTATGACCAAATTTATTGCACTTGAAACAATTTCCATTGAAAGATGGATACCTTTGAGCATTAGGTTGTCTTATCAGAGGTCTTCTAGGCTTGTTTCTCTCATTCCTTAGTTGAAAGTTTCTTTGTCCAGATCTGGAGCTTTCACCTTTTTCATATCCAAGGCCATGCTTGTCTTCAACTCTTTTCTAACCCTCAAGTATTGCTTCAAGTTTAGTTGAGCTTATTTTAAACTTTTCCTTGTATTCATTTGCAACTTCTAGATTATGTCTGAGAATGACAATTTGTCTTTCAAGGTCTCTTTCATTGTCTTTGCTTTCTTGTAGATCTAATTTTAGATGACCAACAATACTGTCCAATCTGTAACATTCATCAGTTCTTTCTCTTAGAGTTTGATTTAAATCTTCTTCAGTCTTCTTCCTTTGCTCAATTTCTTTGGTAAACCTCATTACCCATGATTCCTTCTTAACTTCTAGAACAGTAACTTCTTCTGACAGCTTATCACACTCCTTTGTTTTTTCTTCCAAGGCTTCATTCATGCTATTTTCTTCAGATAAGTTGGATAATTGCAGAAGTAGCTCCTTATTCCTTCCCAAATATTTCTTTAATTTGTCTTTTAATATTTCAATGGTGTCATCAACATCCTTGATTTCATCTTTCAAATTGTAAATTTCTGCTTTGGACTAATCAAGATCTTTTAGAGCCAACTGAAGTTGATCATTAAGTGAACCCATTGAAAAACTTCTTCTAAGATCTTTCCTCAAGTTGTTAAGCTTCTTTTAAGGAACCTTGCTCTTATACCGATTATTGGTTTAGGTCCAGACAACTAAGAGGGGGGGTGATTCAGTTGTCAAACATTTTCAATCCTTTTACTTTTAATCTTTCTTTACCACTTATAATCAATTTAACATTTCAGCATCAATCAATAACATATGAACAGAGAACATAAATAACACATTTGACACCAATATTTTGACATGGAAACCCAGTTAAGGGAAAAACCACGGTGGGGGTTAACCCACAAATATTAATACCCTGTTAAAAGCATTTTTACAAATAGGAATGTACATGCATTCGGGCTCATTGCCCAAAGCTCACTTCTCAAATGGAGGCTCACTTCCTATGGAAATATTACAAGAGAATGACAAAGATTTGAACTGGTTAATAGCATCTACCTACACAAGAAATTTAGTTCCGGTTAAGTATAAACACTGATCTTATACATTTCATCTTTACTTTGCTCTTCTTACTGTTCTGCCTTCATTTGCGCTTTGGATTTTTGTTCTTCTCACCTTCACCTTATTTGCATGCACCACACACATTTAATCATCCAATTTCATCAGCTATATATATCCGCAACATGATCTATAATCATTCTAGTAGTCAGCTTTAACAACACTTAGAACATTTATAAATGCTTTGCTTTGTCGACTGGATCTAAGCATAACTTAAGGTGCAGACCAAAACTTGCTCTTGAAAAACATTACTCATGTCGGTCACTATCACTGATCATTGCTATTTATCCAACGACTTCCATACATCTAGAATCAAGACCTTCGGCAAGGTCGGCATGTTCTTCTTTTGTCTACTCTGACAAACTAGAACCTGGTACTCAGATGCTAATATCTTTTGAATCCTTCATCCCCGGAGGACAAAAATCTGGATTGAGACTATCTTAACAATGCATATGACTCACCTAGATCTATAGCTAACCATGGCTTTCAGCTTGAGAGATTCGGACTGAAATATCAGACCATGTTACTGCTCTGTTCCTAACTGTCTAGACTTAGACAAGTTCTAAATCTAACTTCCGGTAAAAATAATTTGTGTTATACAGATGATTGGGATGATCTTAGTTGCCATCAATGACAACACCTATCAAGCAAAGCAGTGTCTCTTGCCAACAAAAAGTGTTAACTCCACACCACAACCAGAAGAACCAGAGAAAGGAGAATCCTTGCTGATGAGAAGGACATTGATCAAGGTTCCCATGGAGAAGGAGCCACCTCAAAGGAAGTCACTATTCGGGACTATTTGCAAGTGCCAAGGTAACTGTTGTCAAGTTGTTATAGATTCAGGTAGTGCTAATAATTTAGTTTCTATTGAGATGGTAGAGAAACTAAACTTGAAGAGATTACCTCATCCTACACCATACAAGGTCTCATGGTTGAATAAGGGACAACATGTACTAGTCAATGAATAGTGTTGGGTAGAATTTCAAATAGGAAGGTACAAAGACAAGGTGTTATGTGATACCATTCCTATGGATGTGTGCCATGTATGATTTGGTATGCCTTGGCAATATGATAGAAAAACAATGCATGATGGTAGAAAGAATGTCTATGTTTTGGAGAATGATGCAGCTACCTATACCTTAGCACCTTTGAAAGAGGAAGATAAGGACCAAAAGGTTGGATCAAGAGTGATGTTAGTGGATGAAAAAGAGTTTCTAAAGATAATGGAGGAGGAAGAGATAAGTTTTGCAGTGCTGGTCAGACCTAGGAATGTCATAACAGCAGCAAGAATTGATGAGTTGCCATGGGAGATTCAAGACATGTTGAAGGGTTATGTAGAGATAGTTATGGATGAACTTCCTAACTCCTTGCCTCTAATGAGAGGTATCAGTCATTATATAGACTTCATACTAGGGGCTAGTCTACCAAACAAGGCAGCCCACAAGATGACACCTCAACAAAATGAAGAAATCAAAAAATAGGTACAAGAGTTGCTTGACAAAGGGTTAATCAAGAAGAGCCTTAGTCCTTGTGCAGTTCCAACTATTTTGGCACCTAAGAAAGGAAGAGAGTGGAGAATGTGCATTGACTCCAAGGCAATAAACAAGATAACAATAAGATATAGGTTTCCACTTCCAAGAATAGAGGATTTGATGGTTTGTCTAAGTGGGGAAAGTTACTTCTCAAAGATAGACCTCAAAAGTGGATACCATCAAATAAGGATTGGACAAGGGGATGAATGGAAAACAATGTTCAAAACAAATGAGGGCCTATATGAGTGGCTTGTTATTCCATTTGGCCTTTATAATACACCTAGTACTTTCATGAGGCTCGTGAATGAGGTTCTTAAGCCATACATTGGTAAGTTTGTTGTTGTTTACTTGATGATATATTGGTTTTCAGTTCTAGCAAAGAAAAAAACTTGTATCACTTGAATTTGGTATTGAGAAGGCTACAAGAGGAAGAATTGCTGATCAACCTTAAAAAGTATGAATTCATGAAGACAAAACTGTTGTACCATGGTTTTGTGGTCTCAAAGGGGAAGTTGAAGATGGATCCAAGCAAAGTGAAGGCACTATTGGAGTGGCCTACACCTAGATCAGTCACAAAGGTAAGAAGCTTCCATGGTCTTGCAAGTTTTTATAGGAAATTTATCATAATTTCAATCATATATGTGCACCTATCATAGACACTATTAAAGGGGATAAGAAAAAGAAGTTTATGTGGACTGAACAAGATGATAAGAGTTTCCAATATCTAAAAAAGAGAGTGACTGAATAGCCTATCTTGGACTTACCTAACTTTAATAAGGTTTTTCAAATAGAATATGATGCTAGTGGACATGCAATAGGGGTATTTTTAAGCCAAGACAATAAGCCAATAGCATATTTTAGTGAAAAATTGAATGATGCAAAGAAGAAGTACTCTTCATATGACTTGGAGATATATGCAATGGTTTAATCCCTAAAGAAATGGAGACACTACCTTCTACCCAAAGAGTTTGTGGTCTATACAGATAATCATGCACTTCAATTTATCAATAGCTAAGAAAAACTCAGTTAAAGGCACATTAAGTGGGTTGAATACCTACAAAACTTCACTTTCACAAGCAAACACAAGAAGGGGCAGAGTAACAAGGTGGCTGATGCTTTGAACATGAGAGCATTAATGGTGCAAGAAATTTAGTTAAAGAGTGTTTGGATTGAAGCACTCAAGGAGATGTATGAGGATGATGAAGATTTCAAGGAAGCCTATGAGGTTTGCAAGCAGCGTATTAGCACTACTAGAGAGATGTGGTTGGATTACTTTATACAAGATGGTTTGTTGTTTAAGGGAGCACTACTTTGTGTGCCAAAATGTTCCATGAGGGAGAATCTCATCAAAGAGAAGCACTGTGGGAGTATGGCAGGTCATTTTGGGCTTGACAAGACACTAGAGCAACTAAGGAGGAACTACTTTTGGCCTAGGATGCAAACAGATGTAGGAAGGTTTGTGGAGAGGTGTAATGTGTGTCAAATGGCAATAGGGAGAAGCACCAATGTAGGACTATACCATCCTTTCCCATTCCCAATAGGCCTTGGGAATCCATCAGTATGGACTTTGTTATGGGATTGCCAAAGCCTCAAAGGAGTTTTGATTCAGTTTATGTAGTTGTTGACAGGTTTTCCAAGATGGCTCACTTCATTCCTTGCAAAAGTACAAATGATGCTTCATATGTTGCAGGTTTGTTCTTCAAAGAAGTTGTTAGACTTCATGGATTACCATTGAGCATAGTCTCTGATAGAGATAGAAAGTTTCTAGGACACATTTAGAGGACATTATAGAAAAAGCTTGGTACAAATCTTAGTTTTAGCTCAGCTTACCACCCTTAGACAGATGGCCAAATTGAGGTGGTCAATAGAAGCCTAGGTAACCCACTAAGATGCCTTTCAAACGATCATCCTAAACAATTGGATTTGTGTTACCCCAAGCAGAGTTTGCTTATAATGACTTAGTGAATAGGACCATTGGCAAGAGTCCATTTCAAGTGGTCTATGGCATGAAGCCAAGAGGAGTGTTTGAACTAAGAGACATTAGTGGTATGGAGAAGAAAAGTGCAGAGGGTGAACAATTTACAGTTTCCATGCAAGAGATACATCAACAGGTGAAACAACAGCTCCAAGCTAGTGTGGAAAAGTACAAACAAAAGGTAGATTTGAAAAGAAGAGAGGTCAATTTTAAGGTTGGAGATCTTGTCTTAGCACATCTCAAGAAGAAAAGGTTTCCCAAAGGTGAATATACCAAGTTGAAGATGAAGAAGATAGGTCCTTGTAAGGTTGTTAAGAAGTTTGCCAACAATGCCTATGAAATAGAATTGCCTAGTGGAGTAGGCATATCACCAATTTTCAATGTTGCTAACTTATATCCTTACAAAATGGATGCCATTGTTGATGAAGGAGCAAGTATACAAAATATATCAGGTGCTAATTGGATAGAGGACTTACCACACACCAAACCAATAGAGTTAGAGTGCATTCTTGACACCAAAGAGAGCAAGAAGACTAGAGGCAAGCAATACTTTCAGTATTTGGTCAAATGGAAGTAGCTACCATATGAAGATACCACATGGATGACTAAAGCAGACATCATCAAGCACAGAAAGACTATTGCAGACCTCCTCTCAGGTGGAACCTGAGTTTCTTTCTTTTTCCCTTGGGAGTATGATGCAGGATCATCATTCTAGTGATGTTTTTACGACTCATTTTGATGTTAAGAGTCCTAGTTGAGTTTGTGAAGGTCTTAGGGGGTCCATTTGGATCATTTCCAATGGTCTAGGTTGTGTAAATAGGCCTAGAAATTTAAATTTTGGATTTTCCTGCCAAAACCAAATTTGAATTTTCTAGAGGTTTTTGGCTTGTTGGAGAGTTGGGGGTTGGTTCTCAACCATAGGATAAGGTTTAATGAGTCAAATAAGGTCTTGGAAGACCATGTAAAGTCTTTTTCAATGTGTTTCAATATTAGGTAGGATATAGGGCAGCAATTTCAAGTTTTAAGACAATATTATTAGGTTTTGTGAAAAAAGACATATTTTGATTTGTAACTAATTTTCATGGAGTATTCATGAAGGATAATTGAAATGTATGCTCCAAGAAGATGAGGAGGCAGTTTTTCATGAAAAATACCTCGTTTTCTTCACATTTTTTGACAATTTTCTATAAAAAATGGTTAAAAACCACCTCTGTACAGACATGTATGGAACTGTATTGGTCTGGGAGTGCATGAGAAAGTGAGGGTATCATGTTTTAGTACTAATGCATTTATCATTTTGTGGTTTCATGGTGTTTGGTGTAGGAAAATCAATTTAATCTCTTCACTGCCCTGTTCCTAACCTAGGGTTTGCAGTGGCTTAGAAAAATTCATAATTTGGGTTTCCACTATTGAAAAGTCACAAAACTGGGTGAGCACCTTCTTGGGGTTGTGTTCTAACTACTCACTAAAGGAGAGCTCTTGAAACCCTCACACATGTGAAATATAAAGGTTTAAGTGTGTTCTCTGTTAAACAGACTATTAAAACCCTAAGAGCAATGAGGGTTTAAGGAAAAGGATGTCTTCTTGAGTTCACCATAGCAAGTTAGGGTTTGGTAAGGCCCTACAGGGTGTGTGGAAGGTAACAAGAAGCACAAAAATGTATTTTTCCATACTAAGTACCAATTAGGTCTTTTTGAGGGTTTAGGCCTAGAAAGAAAGGTTTGTAGGAAGAGTTTGCAGGGTATAGTTTGAGGTACCATAGAAGGGTTAGTAGAATCTTAAAACATTTTTCTTGTCCTTTGTTTATCCTCTATATCATTTGGTCAACTTAAGAAGAAATTGGATGGCATGCCTACTAACCATAACTCAATTATACATAATCTTGAACATCACACACCTCTCACCTTTTAAGTTGTTACATATCCATTACTCATGGGCTCTGTACCATCTAGATTTTAATTGTATCATGGAAAAGTAGATCCTAATGTCTATCTACAAACTTTCAATGTTTTATGCCTAGATTTCACATATGAAGATAAAGTTTAAGTTGAATTGTTTCCATAAACCTTAAGGGACTATGTCATTCAATAGTTTTGTTTTTTAGCTTCCAATTCTGTCCAACCTTTTAATGAGTTGGGAATTGCTTTCTTGTGACACTACCATCTCAATATTAGATTAAAAACAATTGTGACCAATTTAATCGAATATGCCCAAGGACATAATAAGCCTATCAATGACTGCACCAACTTCCAATCTTTATGTAGTAAATTGAAGCACCATTTAGAGGATGATGAATTATAATATATTTTCATTGAGGGGCTCCTTCCTTTGATCAAAGATAATGTTTACTTAAATATCTTTGATTCCATTATGGATCTGTGTGTACATATACAAACAACTAAACTTAATTTCCTGGAATCTAATAGTTTGAAGTTGTAAGGTCAAAAATCACTTACTTTGTGACCTTTGACTTACATTCTTATGCCCATTTTAATGAATGCTCTCTTAGGTGTATCTAGGATCATTTCCCATGATTTCTAGACTTTTATCCAATTTTTGACTGGTTTGCCTAGATCCCTAAGCTTGTTTTCACTTCTACTTCCTAATTTGAAAGCTTTGGGATTAAATTCAAAAGTAGACAAAAATGCATCAAAATATTAGGGCCCTAGGACAAAAGTCATTTAGATGCTATTGTCAAAATTAAACCTAGTTAACTTTAACTTTTAGGTACCAATAATTCTAATACCTAGTTGCTTGAATCTCTCTTCAAAATGGTCTAATTGGAATCCCCTTCAAGATAAAAGGCCAAAATTCCTCATTTGAATGTAATCATACATCTTACAAACAACTCTCCTACTAAGTTTTCTTCTACAACACCATCTATTTTCTATATACTTCCCTTAGCCTATATTGTCAAATTTATGTCTTATCCCTCTATCAAATTAATTCAAACAATGTAATTAGAATCCCCTTCAAGATAAAAGGTCAAACTTCCTCATTTGAACACAATGGTATATCTTATAAACAACTCTCCTACAACTCCATCTATTATTTTCATACTTCCCTTAGCCTTTATTCTCAAGATTACCTCTTAGTCCTCTATCAAATCAATCTAGAACATTTCCATCTCCTACTTGACATCCATACATACACACCACATAACATAGTATAGCTCTCTAGAGTTTTATTTTCTACAACACATCTTGCACACATCACTTCACTTCTTACACATAGGGTTGCACACACCTCAAATTTATCTATTAGCTAAGTGGGGGTTGAAATATACCAAATAGGGGACTAACTGATGTAGTTTCTCATACAACCCTAACCATTTTTCGCGTCCCTAATTTAGGTGGTGGATCTCTAAAGATTTGGAGCAATTCTAGTGAAATCTATAGGAAGATTTGGAGGCTATAGAGACAAAGGAAGACCTAGAAGTTTTAGAACTATAGCGGAAGGGGGCTCTAGCTCCCCATTATATTTAATCCTAGGGGAGAAGTGCAGATTGCATAAGTGTGTATACCAGCATCCAACACAATGTATTTGTCCTAACACTTCATAAATAGCTAGAAACTCACTATGTGGTTCCTGTTAGGATTAGCCGGTAGAAGATATCAATTAAATGCAAATAAAGATTAAACAGAGGAATGGAAATGCACAGAAATAATAACAACGAGAGACAAGTTTTAACATGGTTCACCCAAACTCGGGCTACATCCACCAATAGAGAGTCAAATATTATTATCCAGTAAATCAAACCAATTATAACCAGCAATCATTGCAACTTAATACTGCTGCAAAATGCTACAATACATCAATGGAAACCCTAACCCTTAGCTGCTTTTATCAAACCTTATGTCGGTTACAAAAATAGGGTTTTTTATGTTGCCAATAGAAAAAATAACTCCCGACACCTTAATAAAATAATAAAAAATCATTGGAGGTTTCGGGGGCACTGCCCCCGAGCCCCCAAAAGGGCGATGCCCCTTGACCCTGCCCTATATTGCGATAGGGAGCGCGCCAGGGGTGTTGCCCTTGGACCCCGTTAAATAATTTAGGGGGAAACCACAATAATAAAAGTGGGGTAAATTTAACCTCCGAGTCTGATTAGGCTCCATATAACAACAATCTCCCACTTGGAAACTAATCAGACTCCACACCATATCATCTCCCACTTGGAGACTGATCATAACACCGTTGACCTTGTAGCTCCCACTAGAAATAAGCACCCTGAACTCTGTTGTTCTGATTTTATTGTTTTTTCAGTCTTGAAGACCAATCGAAGCTGAAGAGGAGCTCAGCTTCTCCCTTGTTACTGCCTTTGTAAACATATCCAATAGATTTTCATTTGTATGGATCTTTTCCAGCCGTAACTGTCCATCATCCAACACCGACCGGATGAAGTGATACCTTAGCTGTATGTGTTTGGTCTTTGAATGCAAGGTAGAATTCTTTGCAAGATGTATGGCACTCTAGATGTCCGTAATCAAATAACTATTAACCTGTTGTTTGCCCAATTCTTCCATGAAAGATTGCAGCCATATCATCTCCTTGCTTGCCTCTATTGCAGCTACATACTCTGCCTCCGTGGTGGATAAAGCAACCACCTTTTGCAACTTGGAGATCCAACTCACCGATGTCCCACCTACAGTAAAGACATAACCTGTAGTACTCCGTCTGGTATCAATATCCCCTGCCAAATCTGAGTCTACATAACCTACTAAATCAGTATTAGAGCCCCCAAAACATAAGTGTTTATTGGATGTACCTCTCAAATATATAAGAATCCATTTTACCGTATTCCAATGCTCCAATCTGGGATTACTCATATACTTGCTTATGACTCCTACATCATGTGTAATATCCAGTCTCGTGCATACCATGGCATACATTAAACTTCCTATAGCTGAAGCATATGGTACCTTGAACATTTTTTCTTCCTCCTCTTGTGTCTTAGGACGCATCTCCTTAGTCAATTTCAAATGACTAGGCAAAGGTGTGCTGACATCTTTTGCATTCTCCATATGGAATCTCTGCAACACCTTTTCAATATAATCAACCTGAGATAGAGTGAATTTTCTGTTCTTCCTATCTCTGCAAATTTTAATACCAAGGATTTGTTTTGCTACCCCCAAATCTTTCATAGAAAATGATTGTGCTAACTGTTGTTTTAACTCTCTTATGTGATCCATGTTAGACTCTGCTACAAGCATGTCATCAACATACAAAACATAAAATAATGTAATTGTCATTATCCAACCTCTTAAATAAATACAATGGTTAGAATTACACCGGTTGTAGCCTTGCTCAGCCATAAAACTATCAAATTTGAAATACCATTGCCGAGGTGCTTGTTTCAAGCCATATAAACTCTTCTTCAATCTGCACATCAGTTTCTCCTTACCTTTGACCTCAAATCCATGTGGTTGGTCCATATAGATCTCCTCCTCCAAATCACCATGGAGAAAGGCAATTTTCATATCTAGCTGTTCCAAATGCAAATCTTCAGCAGCCACAATACTTAAAATAGTACGAATAGAAGTCATCTTGACAACCAGAGAAAATATGTCATCAAAATCAATACCTTTTTTCTGTGCAAATCCTTTTACAACTAACCTGGCTTTAAATCTTTTCTTACCTCCATGTTTCTCTTTCAGCCTATAAACCCATTTGTTTGGTAAATCCTTTTTACCTGCAAGCAACTTACATAATTCCCAAGTCTAATTTTTCAACAAGGAGTCCATTTCTTCTTTCATTGCAAGCTCCCACTGAACCTTTGTATCCACCTACATAGCTTCATCATACCCTTCCGGTTCACCAGCATCTATTAACAAAATAGAATACAAAGAGGGAGAAAATTTTTTAGGAGGTCTACTTAGCCTTGTTGACTGTCTAACATTCACTGGAGTTTGTGGTATTTCTTGTTGATGTTGCAAAGCATGAGGAACCACTAGAACATCACTATTTGGAGTATCATCCAGCACCACATAATCCTTTTATTTCTTCTCATGCTACTGCAACTGATCTTTGTACAACACCTTCTCATTGAATACAACATCCCTGCTTCTCACAATTTTTAGATTTTCAACATCCCAAAGCCTATAACCAAATTCATTAATGCCATATCCAACGAAGATACACTTTTTTAATTTTGCATCCATCTTGGTTTTATTTTCAGAATCTACATGTACAAATGCTTCACATCTGAAGGTTTTGAGAAAAGAATAACTTACCTTCTTACTTGTCCATGCTTCCTCTGGAATACCACAGCCCAAAGGAACTAAAGGACCTCTATTAATTAAATATACATATGTATTGGCAGCCTCTACCCACATTTTTAAAGGCAGCCCAACATGCAATCTCATGCTCCTTGCATGCTCCATTATTGTCCTATTCATGCACTCAGCCACTCCATTTTCTTGTGGAGTCCTAGAACTATTTTTTTCCTACAAATTCCATTAAAGGAACAATAATCCTTAAATTCTTTGCTGCAATACTCACCACCATTAACAGATCTCAGACATTTTAATCTTTTACCCGACTCATTCTCAACCAAGCTTCTCCATTTCTTAAATGTTTCAAATACATCAGATTTGTACCTGAGGAAATAAATCCAAACCTTCCTAGTTGCATCATCTATGAATGTAACATAATACCAAGAGCCACCAAGAGAATATACCTGAGTCGGTCCCTAGACATCTATATGCACAAGCTCCAACTTTTCATCTTTCTTTTGCTTCCCATCCTTGAGAAAACTAACTCTCTTTTGTTTTCCATACACACAACTTTCATAGAAATCCATATTAATACATTTCAGACCTATTAAAACTTTCTGAGAATGAAGTACCTTCATACCTTTTTCACTCATATGCCCAAGTCTGTTATGCCACAGTGTTGTCTCAGAACCTACAGCAACTGTTTCAGTCTCTTCTTGGGAACCTGCAACAACTTTTTCTGAACCTGTTTGGTTTTTCTTTGCAACAACTAAAGTAGAAGGAACAATATGACCTATACAAAGATATAAGGTGCCTACTTTCACACCTTTTGCTACTATTAAGGCACCTCTTGAAACCT
Organism: Cunninghamia lanceolata; assembly: GCA_027924645.1. Classification (NCBI taxonomy): domain Eukaryota; kingdom Viridiplantae; phylum Streptophyta; class Pinopsida; order Cupressales; family Cupressaceae; genus Cunninghamia; species Cunninghamia lanceolata. The sequence goes on along the minus strand of BSBN01000682.1, from coordinate 9,005,945 downwards.
TCCAATTTTTATCAGTAAATGTAACAATGCAACCTTCATTAGCTAGCTGCCCTGCTAAAATTAAATTCCTACTCAGCCTTGGAACGTGCCTTACCTCTTATAGTAGCCAATGATTCCTATTCTATAACTTAATCTTGATTCTTCCCTTTCCAACAATCTGACAAGGTTTGTTATCTCCCAAATAAACCAGCCCAAAATCCCCTTGGACATAATCAAGAAAATAACTTTTATGGGGCGTAGCATGAAATGAGGCCCCTGAATCTAAAACCCATGAATCATCAACATTATCTAGGGAAAGAATCAAAGCATCATCTTCAAATTTATTACTTACCACATTTGCCTCCTTATTGCCTTCTTGTTTATCTCCTTCTTTATTCTTCCGAGACCAGCAATCTTTCTTCAGATGACCTAGTTTCCCATAGTACCAGCAATACTTCTGTCCTCTGGATTGGGACCTCTTGTTCTTTGATTTTCCTCGTGACTTTCCATGACCTCCAGAACCTTTTCCTCTCTCCTTTGATCTACCCCTACTTTCTGCATTCAAAACACTACCTAATGTGGACCCTCTTGAGCTTTTCTGTCACATTTTCTCACTAAGGATAACACCAACAACATCATCAAATTTTAAAGTATTTGAACCAGAGACAGAGTTACTTATAGCCATTACCAAGCCATTCCAACTTTCTAGCAAAGAACATAATATCAAGAGAGCCCTCACCTCTTCATCAAATTTCACTTTTACAAAAGTTAACTGACTGGTAATCGTATTAAACTCATTTGAATGATCTGTCACAGATCCACCTTCAATCATTTTCAGATTAAACAAATGCTTCATGAGAAATACCTTATTTGAGGTTGAGAGTTTTTTATACAATTTAGCCAAAGCTTTCAATAGTTCACTTGTTTTCGTCGCTTCTATTATATTGAATGCCACATATGGTGTCAAGCACAATCAAATGGTTCCTAGTGCCTTTCTATCTAGAATATTCTAATCCTCATTAGTCATTGCTGCCAGTTTCTTGGCTATTCCTTCCAATGACCTCCATAAATCCTTCTAATAGAGACAATCCTCCATCTGCATCTTCCATAATTGATAGTTCTGCCCATTGAATTTATCTACCTTCAATTTACCCTCGACCGCCATTGCTCCCACTTAACCATGAGACTCCCACTCAACCGTGAGACCTTCCTGCAGATGATAATCAAACACAACCTGCTCTAATACCACTTGTTAGGATTAGCCAATAGAAGATATCAATTAAATGTAAATAAAGATTAAACAGAGGAATGGAAATGCACAGAAATAATAACAGTGAGAGACAAGTTTTAACGTGGTTCACCCAAACCCGAGCTACATCCACCAACAGAGAGTCCAATATTATTATCCAGTAAATCAAACCGATTACAACCAGCAATCCTTGCAACTCAATACAGCTGCAAAATGCTACAATACATCAACGAAAACCCTAACCCTTAGCTACTTTTATCAAGCCTTATGTCGGTTACAAAAATAGGGTTTTTTTATGTCGGCCAATAGAAAAATAACTTTCAATGCCTTAATAAAATAATAAAAAATTGTTGGAGCTTTCAGGGGCACTGCCCCTGAACCCCTTGCGAGGACGCTACCCCTAGACCTCGTTAAATAATTTGGGGGGAAATCGTGCCGATAAAAGTGGGGTAAATTTAACCTCCGAGTCTGATTAGGCTCCATATAACAATAGTTCCTCCATCTATCCTCTACAACTTCCCTTCAATTGCCATCAACCCAATCTACACCTAGGAGGTGTATTTTAACCTATGGCACATTTTTGGGGTATCTAGCACCCCTATAAGTGAAATATGATCCTTCAAATATCACTAGGAGGTCTTTAGCACCTAAAAATTGAATGGAAGCAATCTTTGTGAAAACAAATTCCAACACCAATCTTTCCAATTACAAGAAGAGGATACACAACATAAACCATTAAATCATAAATAAACAAATATACCATAACACCAGAGATACATGGGGAAAACCCTTTCGAGAGAAAAACCACACACTCCAAAAGCCTGCTCAATTTGTTTCAAATCCAATCACAAGATTACATATACTTACAAAGTAAGTTTATTATAGAAATTCACTAACATACAATTTCTAGAGTAATTCTGACAGCATAACGGTACCTGCATAAAATAATCATATAAAATTCTCTTCAAGCCTTCAATTTATAGACTTCTAGAAACCAAGAAACCATTTTTAGTTTACAAAACCATGTGCTAAACCTCCCATGAGGTGTGGTGCCAAAGATAGGCAAGATTCCAGTCTAAAATTAGGCTCTCACGTCCAAAGTAAATTCCCCTATTTTTGACCCTTATAGTTGTCATAGAATCTATCATAACATCCTTAAAACTAGGTTTTCCATAATATACCACTAAGTGGGCATCTTTTGAAAACTAATAAACTAATTTTCAAGGCACCGACATGTGGCATAAGTGCCAACTAAAAAACCCACGCCTCATTTTGATGGAGCACAAATATTTAATAATATAAATACCAAATCATCATGGGAAAATGTTAAATTATAAATAAATAAACTTAGGAATTGACAAGGTTGACGCACCTTAATTCCCAACATTCTCCCACTTGTTAGATACCTTGCAAGAGCTAGGGGAACCACACCATCATGAACTCAATTACTTGGGGTCAAGAGGCCCATAGACTTCGAACACTATCTGAACTTCTATGTGCTCATGGGTTTTTTCAAGGAATCTATAGCATTCATCAAAGTGTCGACCTTCTCTAATTTCACCCTTCCATATTCTACCATGTCATGGACAAATTGGTACTAGACATCAATATGCTTTGTCCTTGCATGGAAGGTTAGATTCTTTTCCAAACATATGGCACTCTACCTATCGAAATAGATAGTAATAATCCTTGCATCAAGCCCAACATCATAACACAATCTCTTAAGCCAAATGGATTCTTTACAAGCATGAGTAGCATCCATATACTATGCTTATATAGTGGACAAAGTGACTACATCTTGCCACTTACTCACCCAACTAATAACACCACCAAACATTGTGAAAATATATCCACTGATGGATCTTTTGTTGTCAATGTCACCTACCCAATCAGAATCCACATATCCACAAATATAAACTAAATACTAAGTCCCTATACGATAACCATGATAACATAAAAAATACTTAGAAGTACCTCACAAATATCTAAACACTCTCTTCATTGCATCCCAATGTACTCATCCAATATTATCCATAAACTGACTAAGGATTTCCACTTCTTGGGAAATGTCTAGCCTTGTACAAACCATAGCATACACCAAACTACCAATCACACTAGCATAAGGTACTTTAGTCATATCCTCCATCTCAGTAGGAGACTTTGGACAATCTTCGACAGATAACTCTATCCCCATCATAACAAGAACATATAATGGTCTACACGATACCATGTTGAATCTCTCCAACACTAAGTTCGCATGCTTAATCTAGCTCAACCAAAGTTTTTTGTTAGCTCTATCTCTTGATTTCCATCCCTAAGATGTACATGCCTTCCCCTAAATATTTCATTTCAAACTATGCTAAAAGTTGAGACTTTAAATCAAAAATCAAACTTTTACTATTCACAAAGAATAGAATATCATCATGTAATGCAATAATGAGAATGCAATCATTCTCCACCTTGAAATAACACACAATGATTTGATTTTATCTTTGGAATCCCAAACTCAACACAAAGGGTATCAAACTTTTGGTATCGCATTCTAGGAGACTGCTTTAAACCATATAAAGATTTCTTCAACTAAAAAACCAAATGTTCTTTACCTTTCTCAATGTAGTGCTCTGGATATGACATATATATCTTACTCCAAATCACCATGAAGGAAATTTTCCATCACATCCATCTGCTCAACTTCAAGATCATACATTGCAGCAAGTGATAATAAAAATCTAATGGATGTCAACTTAGCAACTAGAGAAAAAATTTCACATAAAATCAATTACCTCAACTTTGGAACAACACTTTACAACCAATCTTGCCTTGTACCTCTCAACACTACGATTTGAACCAATTTTCTTCTTGAACACCCATTTGCATCCAATAGGTTTACATCCATTAGGCAAAGGTACCAAATCCCATGTATTATTTTTCTCTAATGTTGCCGAGTCTCTTCTTCCATGGCCTCTTTCTAGGAATCTGAATCATTCATACTCATAGCCTCCTTTACAGTCTTAGGCTCATCAGTATTAGTAATCAAAGCAAATATATATCCCCAATCATCGAGTGAATACCCATACATTTATAATGGTTGTCTTTGTTGAGTGGACCTCCTCATAGGTGGAGGTTGAGGTTCTTCTAAACTTTTTGAACTACTAGAGCTCACCTCTTCTTCAGGTCCATCGTGGGCTTTCGGTTCAACTTTCTTGGGTGTAGAGGGAAGATGAACCACATCCTCTTTCTTTTTTGGCTGTAGTATAAAGGAAGAAGGATTCATCTCTCTTTAGATAACACTTCTACTATACAAAACTCTTTCAGCCACAGGATCCCAAAACTTGTATCATTTCACACCAATACATAATCGATGAAGATACACTTAACTACCTTGTTCTACAACTTTCACCTCTTCTCCCTAGGCACATGTGCATATGTCTCAACCAACTTGAAGATCTCTCAATGCGGGCTTTTTTCCCAACCACACCTCCATAGGTGTCTTCTCAACAAGAGCTAATATAGGAGACCTGCTAATTAGGTAGCAAGAAGTGGCTACAACTTTGGCCCAATTTTTTTTGTTCTAGGCCAACTCCACTAAGCATACTCCTATACCTCTCGATTGATGTCATGTTCATCCTCTCTACAACTCCATTCTAGTAAGGGGTATATGGAGTTGTCTTGTGCCTCTCAATCCCATGTTCTTTATAGAACCTATCAAAATTTGTTGAACAAAACTCATTGCCATTATCAATCCTCAAACACTTAATCTTTTACCAATCTGATTCTCAACAAAAGCTTTAAACTCTTCAAACCGACTAAAGATTTCATGTTGACTTCTAAGGAAATATACCCATGTAATTCTATTGTATTAATCAATGAATGATATAAAATAAATAGATTTAGAAGTCAAAGGAACATTAACAAGACCAAAAACATCAAAATATATCAAATCCAATACCCCAGAAGATTTATGAGAACTAGGATTAAACTGAACACAACTTTGTTTTCCATAAAAATAATGTTCACAAAAATCAAAATCAATATTACAATCATTCAACCCCTCAACAAGGTTTTTTTTTAGGGATCTAAGACCCTTCTCACCAATATGGCCAAGTCTTTGGTTCCATAACATTATTTTCTCAATAGGAAGATTCATTTACAAAGAATGAGCACCCTTAGGTACCTAGAAAGCATGTCCATCAAAAGTAGATGCAACACACCTCTTTGTCGTTAGTTCCAATGGTGAGGATGAAGACTCTAAAGTTCTCTTCCTAGTATCAGAAGAATAATTGCACTAAACCATGCATTCATATAGCTAAAATAGAGTACCAATCCAAACACCCCTAGTAAGAACCATAACGCCTCTAGTCATCTTGCATCCTCCAATTGAGAAAACAACCTAGACACCCACACTCATTGATAAAAGGTTCCATGCCAAAGAAGGGATATGCAATACACCACTAATCACATTCACTCATCCATTAGGGAATCTAATCAAGACTCTTCCATGACCAACAATCTTCAAACGAGAGTCATCAACCAAGTACACTTTCCCATCACCATATTCTTCATACTTTGTGACAAAACCTTAATGTGAGGTCATATGGAAAGATGCACTAGATTCAATAAGCCACACATCTACAGGTGCATGACTAGCCAAGGCAACGAAAAAAGCTTCACCATCAGATGTCCTAAGAGGATTTATTAGAATTAGAATCATTCTTGTTTTTTTCTTTTTCTTTTCCTCTTTACACTCCTGTTGATGGTTGTTTTGGCACATCAAATCAAGTAGAATGAAGGTCGCTCTACTTCTCTTGAAAGGTAACCTAATGATTTTCAGCTTACCCCAGGGTCCCTATTTCATTGGGTCACAATAGTGTTGGAACAACATAATGGACAATGTGAGTGTTTGTTCAAGGGGCCTATGCTGGTAACATCAACCTGGATTATTAAACAACCTCTGATAGGCAGGTATTCAATCAAGTGCAAAACACTAATCTAATTTTATGCTATGTAAAGAAAAGGAAAAGAGGGTTAGGGTTTAGAAATAAAAAAATATAAAATGATTTGGACAACCTCTGCACTTGGCTTTTCACTCCATATTGCAAATGTTAGTGAGATAAAATTGAACAAGCAATGGATGACCAGTATTTCACATAATCATGAGCATTGCAAGTGTGAGATTCTAAAGAGATTAGGGCAGAAGAATAAGGAATTGAAGACACCATATTACATGCATAGAATTCAAGACTTTATTCAACCACCAAACTTATAATTTAACAGTTAAGCCCAAGATTCACCAACATATGTTATATGCAAAGGAAAAGAAACACAAGTACATTACCACCATAGGGCAGAAACACAAGAATAGGTTCTAAAGTTGTATTCTCATTAACTGGAAAAATACTGGTAGATTACAAAAGAGTAGTTATTCACACACCCTACATGCATATCAAGTATGACACTAACATGCCATCAAAATACAAGAATAGCTTGCACTTGCACAAGTTCTCTATGTTTCCCCCTTGGTGACCTCATCTTTTTTCATCTAGTCCAAAATTGTAGACATAGCATCAGTTAAAGCATTTTTATCTCCTTCCCAAGTTCTTAAACCTAGGATCACTTGTTAGATGTTGTAGTCCTGAGAGATCATTGTTGCATCTTCCTTGTCTACCAATGGCATTGCTATTTGAGCCATTCTTATCCCTTACTCATTGGTAGAGATGTGTGAGAGGGACTTGGCCCTCTTACTTTTGGGAGGGGCTCCTAACACTTGGACAACAGTGGCTAGGTCATCCTCCTTAATGTATGTTCTCTTGGTCTTATCCACGGTCTTATTGAGCCAAACTTGCAGGTCTGTCTCAGATGATGTGTCTTTAGGTGGAGGAGTTGGTGGTGGGCATGATGACCTTGTGGTGAGGGAGTCAAAATTTGAGTTTTTCCTGATTCCTTAGACTCCTCACCCACCTCTTCTTGTTACTCAGAATTGATGTTCCCAACTAGCTCATCCAATGTGGGTCCTTGGCCACCCAGAATCTCCTCAAAATTCCCTCAACTTTGTCCTTAGGAGCCTCTTCATGCATTTCTTCTTGTTGTACCTTTGAAGTCTCAGGTACTTCTATCTATTGGTCTTTTTTTTTTCCGAAGCATATCTACCTTGCCTTGATCCTCAACCATGGGGATGTCCTCTTTCTCCATCTGTCCCTCATTTGTTTGGCTAGGTGCCATAGGAGCTTTAGTGCTAGATGGAATATGACAAAGAGGAGGGGGAATTGATGTAGAAGGTGGAGGCTAAGAAGATGGATTCAATGAAGAGGAGGGAGGTGTAGGTGATGGTAAAGATGTTTCTTGTGCAGGAGATGGAGGTGGTGAAATGGGTAATGGAGAAACCCTTATTCCAGTTGTAGTTGTGGTGGAAATGAGGAAAGGAGGAGAGGCAGAGGTGATGGTAGGACCAAGAGTATAGGCCACTGTGACACCCTCAGAGGTAAGAGCAGAGGCCCTTGTTGAAATCTTCTGGGATAAGGGCATAATGTCCTCTTCTTCTTCTTCCTCTAATTCCATGTTGACTACCACTACCTTTTGTTTGCTTTTGGTTGTGGTGGGGTCAACCTCTTCAGCTCTAGGTGATGTAGCAGGGGCTTGTTTCTCTGTCTTTTTACCCTTCTTCTTTTCTCCTTTTGATCTTTCTACCTCCTTGGTAGGGTTGGGGTTGATCATAGGATAAGGGTTTCTCATCAAAACCCTAGTTCTCTTTATCACTTCCTTAGCTCTATTTTCCATAGAAGTGTCTTCAGGAAGATCTCACTTGATAGGGGCCAAAGGAAGGTTATATACTTTTTGTGCTTCATAGGAGGCATCTAGTATTGCACTATCCTCCTTCATACCTTTGGGGATTTTGGGGAGCCCTGGGAAATCTAGTCTTTTCAACAAGTGAAGATTGAGCCTGTAATAGTCCCTCTTTCTGACCTCATGGTCATCTATGCAATTCTCCCAATGGTCCTCCAATACATATTCATGAATATACCAACTACCAATCAATGGACTGACCCATCCAATGAGATCAAATCTTCTTCTAATGTTTTCAAAAGAGCTCAAGGAGAGGATAGCCAGCTCAGACTCTGTATGCCTTGCATTAATGATGTTTTGGCAAGAGTATTCTCCCACCTAGATGGGGAACTTAAAACTAGATTTGTGCTTGCCAGCAATGAGCTTGTATACCTCAGAGATTTGCCCATAGATTTCCAAAAAATTACTCTGTCACTGGGGTATCAGGTAGCTTATAGAGAGCCTTGTCAAATCTCATAACTCTGATATATGTGAAGGTTTGGAACTAGATATACCAGTTACCCCACCTAGCCAACTCTTTAGCTTCTTCAACTGATATCCTCTGAGAGTAATCATTCTCTAAACTCCTAATTAAAGCATATACAAAGGCATCATTTACAATGCAGAAACTTTTTATGCTGGGAAAATGATCATACACAAGGACTTGTCCTTGTTGGAGAGAGCTCACCTACAATAAACCTGGGAAGTTGGCCTGATAGGCCAATAATTAGACCAAGTAGGAGATCATATAGAACTCCTTTGTTTACATCACTTCTGGCAGCTACTCATCTAATTTGTTGCTAATGAATGACCCCCAGTCTATATTCTTCCCATCCACTATTTTCATACAAAATTGGCACATCCAAGGGTGCATTTTGTCAGTAGCAGGTAACCTAAACACTATGCTTAGGAGGATGATGAACCTCCTTCCATCTAGTTTGAAATCATGGCATGGTTGAATAGGTGCCATCTTCAGTGGATGTTTCCTTTGGGTGATCAGAAGATGTTGGTTCATGTAACTTGTGGTCATGCCTATCTTTGTGTTATAGAAAGTGAGGGTTGTGTTCTCTGAGATTTTATCATAGTTTGCATATGTGGGCAGGCCAAATACCTTATCCACCATATCAAAAGTGATATCAAGCACTACATGCCCTGTAGGCCCAACTATTTTCTTGCTTCTAGCCTTGTATCTTTGAGCACACACCAAGACCAATTCAGGGGCTTGCACTATGACTGGGAATGTAGTGGTTTGGAACAGTCCTAAATTCTCCATGCATTATGTCTGAAAGGGCTTGTTCGCTTCACCTCTTATTTTCTACAAGTAGCCCCACAAATTAGAGTATCCTATGTCTGTATCACCAACTTTGGGATATGGATTTGTGATTTTTGAAGATAGAAAATACCCCTTAAACTCTTGTATTTTATCTTCTACCTATGGCGCTTCATCCATTTTTCTGCATTAAAAAACGCATTCCATTACTAGTGTTGCATGCTTTTTATATGGTTAGCCATCTTCACATCATCATAAAGCATGAAAATCCATTGGAAATGCCTAAATATAGCAAGAAATGTAGTTTATGGCATTTGTCAGAGATTAGAGGTCGGGCATTACCTATTCTAGATGTCAAAATTGAGAAGAGCTAAGGTGGAAGGCCTGATGCCAAAACTTTAACACTTTAGTCTCTAAGGATAATAATCATAGATCAAGTCAAAACTCTGAACCCCGATATATTTTATATGGTCAGGAGTTGAGAGTTGGGGTCTACTCCTTCTCAAGTCAAATAAAATAGAAGAAATCTACGAGGCCTGATGCCTGAACTCTGACACTTTACAAAGCGATCAGTCCATGGAGGAGAGAAGTAACCTTCAACTAAGTATAAATGGAAGGCATGACGCAAAAGCCCCACCAAACTTCAATAAAGTCTCAATGGTATTACAACACAAGAGGGATCAGAGGGGAAGACTTTAATTCATAAAAAGGAGGGTGGAAGATCAGAAGCCCAATCTCTGATGCCCTAAAACTTTAAAGGATACAAAGGAAAAAAGGTCTTAAGTCATGCAAAAAACCTCGAAGAGCACACCAAAATAGAAAATGGATTCAATAGCCCAAAGAATAAAGAAAAACAAAACCCTAGCTGAGAATCCATGAAACACAACAAAAACAAGCCAACATAATCTAATTTGAACTGAAAACAACAAAGGGCTGGGCAATGGACTCTAAATCAAAAGATTAAAGTACGTAAAGCAAATTAGAGAGGAAAAACGTGAGACCAACCTGGAAAAGGCGTGTGAGTTGACAAAAGAGCTTGAAATAAGAGAGTCTACACTCCAGCTACAATAAATCTTCACTCCAAACGTGAAACCATAGCAAAAAAATGAGAAATCACAGTGCTCAAAGCAAATGCATGGAGCTCAGGAGAAAATTGAATTACAAGAAAGCTAGAATGAAAAAAAAAATGGGCTTGAAAAAACCTTACATGGGCTGGCTGCATGCATGGAAGACCACCATTAATGTGTTGTTGGCAAGAGAAATGGGGCCAGTACAGTCTGAAGATCTGTACCCCAATACTTCTTGAGTAGTCTATTTATACCTCGAAGGACACAGTAATAGAACTAAGCCCATACTGTAAGAATCAATAAGACATACATGATATTTTATAACATATTAACAAAAGAAAAGATTAATTCATCCATAGCAGACATATTTCCCTTATAACTCCTTTTATATATATCTTGTCATAGCAAATACAAGTGGGCGAATCTAGTCTCTACTCCGGTATTAATTTAGATTATAGTGCATTATATTCTCTCTTACTTTTGTATCTATTACATAAGGCATATATATACATGTGTTTCTTTGAAGTGACATGACCCTTACTTAGCACCTCATGTCTCCTCCCAGTACTGTGGTCCTCTTCCAATATTCTCTGGTATGCCCTGTATCAGTCCTTGACTTGCTAACATCATCCCCCCTTTTAAAATGATGTCTTTTCCTCAATACATGTAGCTCATTTGGAAGTAGATTTTGATATTCTATCTTGAGTCTAGCCAATGTGGCAGCCCAATGTGCCTGTGCTTGGAGGAGTGTGCCTATTTGGGCTTGGATTTGTGCTAATGTAAGCTCTACCTCTTGAAGAGTGGTGGGGATGGTGATGTTGTTTGTTATCTTCTTTGCTTCTTTTAAAATGATCTGGAGGAACCTCAATTCATTATCTACTACCTCCTTTAGCTATTGGACTTGCTCTTTGACCAACTCTCTCTGAGTGTGGAGCTATTGTAGCTGGATGTGGAGGTGTTCAATGTTGTCCCTTGTTGCTATCGTTGGGTCATGTAGAGGATCATAGCTTATTTGTGTTATTTGATCCTCTATTTGCATGATCTAGTTCCAAAGGCTTTTTGTTGTATTAGGCCACTATAAGCAAAAATGGTAGATTGTTTCAGCCGCCTTGATGTTATCTTCCATTTTCTTGATTTGTAGCTCCAGTTGAGTTTGTGTGGTAGCACATTTATTAATGAACTATTGAGTATTTTGTTTTATCAGCTCAACCTGGGCTTCTTTCCTTCTTTTCTCTTTTTGGGATGTAATGTCTATTTGCAAGTCGGTCACCAATTGTTATAGTTGTTGTGGTATAGGGAGTGACTGGTTCCTAGAAAAATGAGGAATCACCTTCTGGAGCATCTCAATAGCCTCTTGTAGTTATTATGTTTGTTGTACATGCTCTTGGAGGAGCTCTTCTCTGGTGGTAGTATGAAATATGTCCCCTAATTATAGCTTTTAGATGGGTGACATGCTAGACAAATTGACTTGGGAGTCCACCAATGGGACTTGGACCAATTTTGGGAATGGTGCTAGCTAAATTTGTTGTTGTTGAGCCAAAAAGTTTTGGATGGTAGAGATAGTATCCGAGGAGGTGGATACTTCTCCTGAATCATCCTTCTTCCCTTCTGTCTCTTCGAAACCTCCTATATTTTCTTTCAATTTCACTGTCTGCTCTTCTGATGTCTTACTAGTTTCTCTGGGATTGGCATTGTCTAGATTCAGCTCTATTTCTTTCTTCGAACCTTTGGTCATTTCTTGGTAGAGTTTCTGGGTAGTTTCTTTGGTCTCCTTTCGGAGAGCTTTTGTGTCTTCTATATCATATGTCATGAGTCTGTCCACTCGATGTTTGGTCCGGAGCTCTTTCGCCTGTGCTTGCACCAAGGCTTGTTTCTACTCTTCTGTGATATTGGAACTTAAGTCCAATACGACTTGCTCCTTTATTTCTTCAACCCAGGCCAAAGCTTTATCTCTTCTCACCTTTATTATTGTTGCAATCTCATCTAGAAGCTCCTTCATTGTTTCTTCTAGGCCTTTATTTAAGTAATTTACGTACTGAACCATACTTTGAATTATTTTAATCTTACTTCCTTCATCATACTCCTTATAGCTTTGTAGGATTTGTGGTAGCGTCCCATGGTAAAAATTTGCATTAAATGTTGTGAGCACATCAATGGGCCCACTTAAGAGTACTGGAGATTGTGGTTCTGGGGTTTTCTCTTGTTCATCTTTCTTTTGCTCCTCCAATTTGAGTGGAAGCATGTCCGGAGTCTTTTGTGTTCTTTTCTTTTTCTGTAGAGGCTATTCGACCTCTTCTTCTTCTGCGATCTCTTCAATCTCTACTTCCTTTGTCTCCCCTTTTGGCTATTGAGCCTTCTGTTTCTTCCTTGGTTGTCAAGGTTTTTTTGTGGCTTGTGGTGGTTTCCCCGGTTGAAAGGCTATTGGTGCTGATATCGTAGGCCCCTCCGAGGTTTCTACTGTGGTGGTTTGTGACCTTGTGGCCCTTATGCCAGAAGGTTCAGAATGTGCTAGAGTGGTCATTGCTAGTTTCATCCCCTCTTCTAGTTTGCTCTATTTCTTCTGGCCTTTGTTTTTCTTCTTTTCCATATCCTCCTAAATTTTTTGTTCCATCTTTTGGTCCATTACTTCTTGGTATGTACAGAACCTCTCCGCATTAGGATCCTTTGGGCTCCAGAGTAGGGTTGCTATGTAGGCATTGAATTCTTGGGTGGTGACTTCATACGGTAGTGTTAGAACCCATACCATGTGGGGTTCAACTGCCTCCATATACGTGGAATCTTTGTCCCCCAAAAATGTTATGGTTTTTTCATATTTATTCACTGATAGATAGGGGACCCAGTCCCTTGCATTTATTCTTGGAGGGTTTTGAAAAAGCCCCATTCTATGGCTTGCCATGATTGAAAGTTCACATATTACCGAGTATGGTACTTAATCTGAGTTGCTAAGGTCTGGTGGAGGTGCCAAACCTAACCCTTGAAATTGGGTAGTTCATTTAAGAAATAAAACATTAAACAAATGAGTAATGTTCCATATCAAAAGTGATATCTGGAAGTCTTAATCTTGTGCAGGTTCTCCAACAGTTCTTCCTGCATCACCTCACACATATCAAAGTCTTTGCCTTCAACCACCATTTGGTATGATGTATGGATGGTAGTGGCAGTTGCGGAGTCTTCTTGGTTGGCATAGTAAATTTTCCAAGCTATGCCCATTGCGGCATACCATACTGCAGGATTGGTAATTGTTCTCAGGCTCACGCTTCTGCCATCAAATGTAGCCCCAGTCAATTTCTCCACTTCATTGGTTTTAATGGCCTTCTTGGTCGGAATCCCTCCTACCATTCTCAGCTCAGTTATGATGTGTATAGTTTCTTTAGTAATTCTATGTGGCTTGTCCAGATATATAAAGTCATTGTGGACCCAACTCAACACAATTTGAACCCATTCATCTTCATTGCAAAAATCTGGGTAATCCTTCCATATGTCCAAGATCTTCCAACCAATCTCTATATACTCTAGCTTGTATGTTTTCTTATCAGTCTCTAGTAATTGTTGGCAGAGATCTTCTAGCTTGGTGTGATTGAGCTCTGCAATGGGTTCATGAATGTATTTTATGACATCTTCAAGGTAGACCATGTTGTGCGGTACTATTGAAAATGTCCCCTCTTTATTAGTAACCATCACCTTGAATGGGGCCCTCTTGAATACCAGTCTAGAAATCATGAATGAAGTCTTTAAATGTATTGATCATTATCCAGTTAAATATTTTCAGGCCATTCTTTAATCCAAATGGCATGACTATGTACATATATGATCCCCATTCTATCAAAAAAGTTGTTTTGGGTTGATCTCCTTCTTTGATCTTTACTTGGTGGTATCCGGAGAACCCGTCGGTGAATGAGTAAATCTCCCTTCCGGCCACTAATTCTAATATTTCCTCTATGAAGGGTGTAGGAAATGGGTCGTGTATGAATGTTTTGTTCAGTTCTTGGAAGTCAACGCACACCCTTTTTTCTCTAGTCTTTTTGTTTTGTACTACCATTGGGCTTATCCACTCCACATCTTCTACCAGTTTAATTATTCTGGCAGCAACCATCTTGTCTATTTCAATTTGTACTTTCTTCTTCATGGTTGGATTCAGTCTATATGGTCTCTTTTGGATTGGTTTGGGGCCTTCTTTGAGTTGGATTTTCATCACTCCCACTTCTTCTTAGATTCCTTTCATTTTGGTAAAGTTCCAGGGGAATAGATCTTGGAAGTCAGTTAGTGTTTCAATTATTTGTGCAACCACTTTTTCATCCCAGTAGTCCCTTATGCATGCTAGTTTAGGATCATCTTCGGTTTCAATATTTGTTTCCATCAATTTAATGGGTTAATTATAGTATTTTTTCTTTGGAGTGGTAATTTCTTTATTTTCTCTTTACCCTTGACTAATTTCTATAATTGGTATTTTCTCTTCCTCATCATCTTGTATCATGTAGCAGTGTTTTTCTAATCCGAAGCCTTCCCATTATGCCCAATCCTTGTATTTATATATTTCCTCTTCTTCTGATGGTGTGGAATAGGGTTGTTGTACCTCTATTCCCTCTTCTTCCATTGGGCTAAAGATAATTGCCTTTATTCTCCTGAGTGCAGCTTGTATTTGGAAGTTTTTGCTAAAAATTGAAAAAGCCTGGATGAAGTGTGTGGTTAGTTCTATCCATGTTCCAGTCCCTGCTTTCTCTCCTAATCAATGTACTAAGTTCCCACCACTGAGCACAAGGTCCAATATAGCAATTGAATATATAGTCGATCATCATATTCATAGTTCCCTTCCCAGTGATACTTGCATATTTCTAGGTGTTTCTCCAAAGGAATATCGCCTTCATAGGGAGGAATGTCTTCATAGTCTCCTACCTCTGATAGAAATCTTATTGTTATCAGGGTCT
The DNA here is from genome assembly GCA_027924645.1 of Cunninghamia lanceolata. Classification (NCBI taxonomy): domain Eukaryota; kingdom Viridiplantae; phylum Streptophyta; class Pinopsida; order Cupressales; family Cupressaceae; genus Cunninghamia; species Cunninghamia lanceolata. The sequence continues at coordinate 8,990,636 of BSBN01000682.1, read as the reverse complement.
TAAACATGTCTCATTTCTTTATGGTTTGTTTGTGTGTGTTATACCAGCATGTTGTTGTACAGGTAAGGTTATGCAGTAGTTCAGCTAGCCTATCTTCTTCATTGGGGATGGTTTGCTCAATTTGGTTTATATAGGGTAGTAGTTCACCTATCCCAAAGTATTTGGGCATCTTAGCCTAGGTGCTTTGAGAAATAAGACAAATTATGCGAGAGTACCCTTTATTGTTTCTTTCTTCCTTTTCAATGGTACTGCACATGTCTTGCGCTACACTGCCCTATTCCAATTGTGTTTTCCTTATCATGAATATTCTTTGGGAGCTGAAAAGTCTCCAAGAATACACCTCTTGATTATCTTGTATCCATGTTTCTAACATTGTTTCACTATCAGTACTACCTTCAATGTCTTCTACTCCCAGTTCCCCTTCTAAATTGGGTTCTTTCAAAGTTTCATCTGTCGGTATGGTTATGGTGTTGATTGTCCTGTCATTATCTTCGAACTCTTCTGCATTCACTTCTTCTACATAGGGTCCTCCAAACTTCCTCCCTAGAAGTATGTGGACCACTTTCTTATCATCTACAAAGGAAATTTCCTTTTTCCAGGCATCTATGATTCCCTTAGAATCTACAAACCACCTTATCCCTAAGAGTGTGTCAAATGAGTCAAATGTCTCCTTCATAGTGACCACTTCAAAATTGACAGAATGTTTCACCCACTTTACATTCACTTTCACACTTCTCCAGGTACCCATTGTTTTCATTCTGGTACCGTACGCCAAGCTGATGTTGTAGGGAGTTGGTTCTAGTGCCGGTCTACCTAGATCTTCCCATACTCTCTTACGAATTAAGTTGACATCTGACCCCAGATCGACCATGACCTTGGGGATCTTCTTTGGAGAATCTGGAGTTTGATCATAATTGGTCTCAACTTCCAATGTTTGCCCACATTTGTGACTTGTGGTATGGTTCTCTTGTTTTAGTATTTGTTAAGTTGTGTTAATTTGGTAAGCAAGTCCTGTTGCCTTGCTAGTTTTGTGAATTATTTAAGGACCTTTACTTCTTGTTCTGTAAAATAGTTATTTTCTAGTTTTTCTTTATCTTGTTCTTTCCCCAGAATTCTTTTGGTTTGTTTCATTATCTGGTCATGTTATTCCTTTGTGGGGTGAAACTCCCCTTCTTCTCTAATATCTTCTTCTAAAGTCACTAGGTTCGTTCTTTCGGTATCTGTGCCTTTACAGGTTACCACGGTGACCTTTCCCTTTTTCTTGGGTCTAGCCCTTATGTAATATTCTTCTCTATTGCAATCTTCACCCATTATATATCCATCATCCTTTCCTATCTTCCGGCATTGTTTGGTGCTCCCTTCTGGGTCTTTGGGTATTTTGTGGAGTCTGGCTCCTCTTGTAGTACTCGAGTCTTGTTGCTGGTCTTTTTGAGTTTATATGTTGTTGTAATGTTGGTGCGCTTCTTCGTAGTTGAAGGACTCATGATCTTATTCTCCACAAAATCTACATTGTTTCCTCTTCCCCCCCAACATTTACAGTGAAGTGTCATAGTTTACCACAATTGAAGCAAGTAGCATCCGCTCTTCTTCCTCTTCCACATCCGTGACCTCTTCCTCCCTGGTATGGGCCATTATCATTGTAAACTCCTAGTCCTTGGATGGTGTTAGCATTCCTTTGATTTTTCCATGGTGGGATCCTATATTTGTGCTCTGATGCATATAACAGTCTTTCCACCAGTCCTTTTACGTATACCATTTCCCAATCATGGTTTGGGTCTTTGTTTATCCAGAATTTGTTGGATGGGCATTCTATAGTTTCGTGGTTGTCCCATTCTCCACACACCCCACAATAGACTTAATTTGGTTTCCTAATAGTGTGGAGATCCACCCTTAGAGCACTTTCCTTCTTTTCCCCTATTTCCATGAGACATTCATTCTAGAGGTGGCCTTCTCTGTCGCAATAGGAACACCAAATATTGGGCCTTTGTGGACCAATTTCTCATTTCATAAGCTCTTGTCTCAACCACAACTAATCCATCTCCAACTGTAATTTTTCCATCCTCCTATTTTCTTTTTCCCTCTCCATTCTTCTCTTGGACTGGCCTTCTATCAAGCATGCTAACGCAACTAGTTCTAAATATGAGCCAAAATTCTTGCCATCGAAAGCCATTCTTAGTTCGGAGTTATGGATAAAAGGAACCATTCTTTTTTCTACTTGTCATTCAGTGGTTCATCTAGTCACCAAACAAATTCCTTGAACCTTTTATCAAATTTTAAAATAGATTCCTCAACCTTTTGGGATAATTCTCTCAATTTACTCACTCCTTCTATTGGGAGCTCTGGACTGTCAAAGTTCTCTAGAAAGACTTGTTTTACTTCATCCCAGGATTTACTGTTCTCAGGATATGCTTTCTGGTACCATTTCAGTGGGTCTTCTCTTAAGGAACTGATGAAATTGAATAGATTCATATTGTCTCTTTGTTCATTCTAGTTATGTCATATTCTATCAAGAAGATATGTTTCACAGCGTTACTAGTATCCCTCTAAAAGACTGGCATCTTCGGCATCGTGGCCATGTCTTCTTCTGATGAACCTGTTGGTAAGAGACACTATGTCACTTCATGAGTGTTGTCATTGATGGCAACAAAGTCTATCCCACACATCCACAGTACATAGTATGCCTATACCGGAACTCAAATTGAAGATTTCTTTGGTCCGGTGAACAAGAACAGAGTATACAACAAGGTTCGACAATCAGGTCCGGATCTCTCAGATGGTGTAACTAAGAAAGTTACAGATTTGGATAAGTGAAGAGGGGTATCATGACTACTATATTCTAGAGATTTAGCCTCCGGTGATAAGGTATGAAAAAGATATGAGCATCTAAGTGTTGGGTTCCAAACAGGTAGAGCAGACAAAGAAAGAACTCATCAGCAGAGCATCAGACTTCAATCTGGATGAGTAAATGATGTTGATCAAGAAATTTGTGGGATCATACATTATTGGCTGACATGATTAATGACTTCTATGTCTATGTTTTCGATACGCATCACAATTTGAGCATGGATTCAACCGACAGATCAGTATCTTGTAAATATCTTGAGTATTCTTGTTGCCGACTAGGAAGTTGATGAAATCCTTGATGTGGATATAAATACCTAATGGATTCTAGTATGTAGGTGTGTGAGGTGTGATTATAGTGAAATAAAGTGCGAGGAAAAGTAGAGATAAGTGTGGAAGTAGCAATACAAGTCCAGTATGTGATAGAGCAACAACACTAAAGTAGAGGAAGAATGAAGTGCATCAAATCAATATATTGTGCCTAACTGAAACTAAACTCTAGCTTTTGTAGATGCTTCTCATTAGTTCAAACACCTGATTACCTTCTGTAAGTTCTATAGATAGTGAGTCTCTTGTAGGCAGTGTGCCTCTGGCGAGCAGTGTGCTCAGGCAGTGAGCCCTAATTGGCAAGTGTCATTTTGTACTTCTTATTCTTTTAACAGAGAATACAATCTTGGGTTAGTCACCCCATGGTTTTTCCCTTAACAGGGTTTTCCACATAAAAATCCTTGTGTTATGTGTGTTGATTTAATTTTTGTTCTTATGATCATATATGCTTATAAGTTTTGATACTGTACTAATTATTAAAGGGAAAAGAAAGTTAAGATATTTGAGATAACTGATTCACCCCCCTCTCAGTTATCTGCCTTGTTTCCAACAATTGGTATCAAAGCTAAGTTCCTCTAAACAAAGCCTAACAACTTGAGGAAGATCTAGGAATCTCAATGGATATGTATGGTATGAAGGAACAACTTCAGTCTACCCTAGATGATCTTGAACAATCCCACTCTGAAGTCACTAACTTAATAGAAAGACTCAAACAAGATGATGATTTCATAAATGAGCTAAAAGAAAAACTAAGTATCTCTATGAAAAAGAGAAAGGAACTACTTCAAAAATTACCAAATCAGAGTGAAGACAATGATACTAATGAAGATCTGGATGAGAAAAACAAGCTATGTGAAAAGCTGTCAAAAGAGGTCATTATGGTAAGGCATGAGATGGAATCAGGAGTTATGAGATTCACCCAAGAAATTGAAGAGAAAAAGAAAATTGAAGATAATCTAAAACAATCCCTCAAGGAGAAGACAGAGGACTGCCACAAAATAGACAGAATAATCAGGCATCTTGAATCTGATCTTGAAGAAGCTAGAGATAATGAAGAACAACTTGAGAATCAAATAGACACTCTTAAACAAGATCTTCAAACAACAAATGAATACAAAGAGAAATTCAAGATAAGCTCAGCCCAACTTGAAGTTCTTCTTGAAAGCCAAAAAAGGGCAGATGACAAGCGTGGCTTGGGATATGAGAAAGGTGAAAGCTCCGGATCTGGTCAGAAGAACTTTGGATCAGGAAATCAAAGAAATAGGCCTAGAAGACCTCTGGTAAGGCAACCAAATGCTCAAAGATATCCATCTTTCAATGGATACTGCTTTAATTGCAACAACTTTGGTCATAAAGCAACTCAGTGCAGAAGGAGAATGAATTAGACTAATCCATCATTCTCTGGACAATGTTTCAACTGCAAAAGGTATGGTCACAAATCTCTTGAATGTAGAAATATGCAAATAAATAATTCATTTAATGGTAGATGCTTTGCATGCAATAGAATGGGACATATGGCTAATCAATGCAGATCAAGAGGATATCAATCAAATATGCAAAGAAATGTTGTTTGTTACAATTGCAATAGATCCGGTCATATTGTCAAATTCTACAGAAGTAAAAATTAGGATAAAAAGGGTCCGGTGCATCATAATAAAAAATAAGATAAGGGAAAAGGCAAAGTGAATGCAGATGAAGTTCAAAGGGAGATGAGAAAAATTTGGGTGAAGAAGAGTACAAAAAATATTGGGGATGGATCTGCACCAGAATCCGGTGCTGATATTCCTTCTGGAAACTAAACAAATGAGCTCTGGATTAGGGGGAGTCAGAGAGAAAAATAAATTCCCCTAGCCAGTCAATTAGTGCCTAAAGTGGCACATGGAATGCTACGGATTAAAGGGTTCTCAGAAAAATATCTAAATAACCCTCGGTAAGAATATGAAAGATTCGCATGGAGTTTTGCAAGAGTTTAATCATCCAAGATTGATCCGGTTTGACAGCCATCTAGTAAAGCAGGATTTTCACAGACAGATCCAGTATGATTCAAAATTAAAACACTTTGATCTGTAGATCCATGGCATGATTGAAGAAAATAAGATACATTGTTAATCCTCACTAAAAATGATTCTAAATGCAACACAGTGATTTGAGAAGATCTCTCTCAGAATAGGGCAACCGGATAACTTAAGTTGTGCATTTATTGCAAAAGGAAATTAGGGTTTGTGCAAGAATAAAAGGGTTCGTTCATTCATCATTTGCACACTTGCATTTGTGAAGAAGATAAGAAGAGCTCTGCAATGAAGTTTTTACAATCCACTCAAAGATCAACTGGGAAATTGAATTCAACCAGTGATTTGTTCCAACTCCTATTTCAAACCCTAAGGCATAAAAAGGTACTTCCATTCTGAAAATCTCTCTCTGAATCTTTTTCAAGATGGTTACTCCAATGGTTGTTAAGATCACTAATAGGCCACACCCAAAATTCAAGAAACACCCCTATAAATCCCTAGAAGTTGATCCTTTAGGTGTGTTTTCTAGCATTCCACATGGGGTATTGCATGTAGAAAATGTTAGGGTCTATATCCATGCCAACATTGAGGAGTTTGGAGACTCTAAATTGATGGACATCTATCACAAATAACTAATAGATGAGAGTTTTGAACTTAAACCTCAATACAAAGCCCTCCGGGATAAACACTTCAGACATTGTATACACTTCCCCTATTTTCCAGAAGATGATTGGGTCAAGTATGTCCTAAATAGAATGCATGATAATTTTATGTGGTTAATGAGGCCCTTCAAAATAAAAAAAGATTCTATTAGGGCAGTGACTGGACTGCACTTTATCGATGGGTTACCTGCACTCAAATCTGTCAAGAATTAGATAGTAACTGAATCCACCGGATCTAAGTTTGATAAGAGAGCAATGACCATAGATGACATCACAGATCCGGATGTCAAATTTGCCTCAATGATAATTGGGTATAAGATCTATCATTCTAGCAGGGAGAATTTTGTGTCTAGGACTACAATATATGTAGCATATCAGATGTTGAGGGAAAATGCAGATTATGACCTATGTGATCTTCTCTTAAATCAACTATTAGAAAACCTATAGAAGATCAAGAAGGACAAGAAGAACTCCTTTAAGTATGGTTGTTTAATACTATGTCTATTCTTCTATTACATGAATGAGCTACCCGGATCAAGTGGTTGGTTTTGGCAAAATGACAAACTGGTTGCAATACATATTAGAGACTATATGTATGGACTTGGTGATGCTAAAGCTTAAAGCACAGCTCTCTGGGGTTACTTTAGGAACTTCAAAAGCATGATGCAAGCCATAAAGAGGATACCGCAATCCATAGTTGAGAAATACAAGGATACAGTGTGTTTCATGGTAGATACTGATCAATGCCTAATGGAGGTAGTTGAGCCCAGAATAGTTTGGATAATGCCAATGGGATATGAGGTCGATGCGAAAATTTTGGAGCTACATATTCAACACCTCTTGAGCTAGCCTAAGGACCCTAAGCGAGAAAGGTTTGGAACCTTTCAAGAACTAAGTATAAAAATACATGTTGAGCTAAGACAACCGGAGATAAAGAGGAAAGTTAGAAGGGAAGTCAAGGAAATTGCCAAAAGATTTGGCATATCAAAAGAGGCAGTAGATGCAAACAAAGAGAAAATGGAAAGGGTTGAGAAAGAGAAACAAGAAGCAGAGAAAGGAAGTGTTCTGGTACAAGCCTCCTCCTAGACTAGATCCTCCAAGAGCTCTGCACCTACCACTCCTAAGAGCTCAAGAGCCACCAAACTGGAAGTCAAGACATCCAGAAAGGGAGAAAAGATGATGAAAACAAAAGCCACAAGGTCATACACAAGTCTCAAGGATGATGAAGAAACAAAGTCTGATGAGGAAATTAAGAAAAGGAAGAAGAAGAAGAAGAAGAAAACATCTGGGGAATTCTCTGCCAGTAAAAACAAAGATGAAAAGGTAGAAGAATTTGTTGAAAAGCCCACTCTTTCCATTGATGATATCATCAAGGCAGTCACTATGGATGGGAATCTACAAATAGTAACAAAATTCTATGATGAATATAGTGATACTGACAAGAGGATCTTGGAAGAAACTACAGTCAGGTACCTGAATATTTATAATAAAGTATTCATTGAAATTATTTCATTGATTCCCAAAAGTCTAAAGTACTTGAACTGATAAAAGAAAATGCAAAAGCAAAAGACTTAGAGATCCGGGAATAGATAGCAATTCAGCTTTATCCTTCTATCACCCCAAAAAAAATGAGCATGATCTTTAAGGACTGTAAGGATGAATTCTGGAGAAAATCAAGAATGAATAAACCTATGCTTGGAGAAACTGACCAAGTAGTAAAAGAAATAAAAGACATCTTTCAGAATGCTTTCAAAAGATTCAATCTTCCTATTATAGAGGAAACAGATGAAGAACCTTCTACCATGGATGTTGAAGGATTAAATGTAACCAATGAAGAAGGATCAAAAGAGATAGATGAAGAAAAGTCTAAGGACTTGGATTCTTCTATTCTGGAAGAGAAAGAAGTAGTAAACACAGGTAACATCTCTCCTCTGGATCCCATTGTAGAGATTCCATATTTAGGAGCTGAAGGAGAAGGAAGAAAAGAGGAGAAAGTGAATCAAGAAGAGGAGATCAAGGGAAAAGAATAAGAACAAGCAGAGAAGACCTATGATGATAGTTCTGAGATCCAAAAGGAAAAGAAGACTCAATCTCCTGCAAGAGACACTATAGAGGCAATGAAAAATTTCTTGAACAAAGAAATGATGGAAATAGATGAACTTGAACTATTTCAAGGACCACTAAATTTTGACTCTCTCTCTCCGGTCCAGACAATGAAAATAGCATCTTTTGCTCAAGCCAAAGCAAAAGAAAACTTTTGAAATCTCACATGGAAGACTGTGAGCTATTGGAGATTGCATTTGGGATGCTAGAGAAGATTATGCCATCATTTCAAAAGGATCCCTCGGCCTCTCCATCTGGTAACTTGAAATCTCTGGTAAATTTTGTCAGCACTCATTTTGAATCTTTAGAGAAATCGGCTGAAACAAAGGTCTGGAAGGAGTTTTGCGAAAAAGATTCACTAAAGTACATGGACTCATTGCTAATGATAGGAGAACCCTAGACATTGGAATAAAGAGCCTTGAAAATGCTCTTAAAGATGGTGGGGACATGTACAAATTTTGTCTATCTTGGCCTAAAGTGACAGAGGATATTGAAAAGAAGGTGAAAGAAGAAGAAGGTAAACTATCAAGTTTATCTCAGAACTTTGATCCCCTCACTACATCCTTAATGAATCAAGAATGTTAGGCCATTGTCATCATAAATGAAATAAAGAAGCTGAACAAAGAAAAAAAGGATATAATAAACAGAATGAGTGAACTCAGGGATAATTATCCCTAAGCTAGAGGCAATGCATGAGGCCTTAATAGATGCTCAGACCACAGCTCGGACCAGTGATCTGACATATTTAAGAAGGGCAGAAGCTTATGCATTTTTGTTGAGTGGTCACAACTCCATTTTGGATAGGATGAAGCAGAGTTGGGCCACATAATTTGTACAGTTGAAGACCACTTTTGTGGATATACTTAAGTATATGTAAGTATAACATACATATATATATACTTATGTGGCTATATATAGGTTAATGTTTGCAAATTTTGGTGTGCAGATTCCGCCCTTTGCCATTGATGTCAAAGGGGGAGTGAGGAGTAGTGAAAAATGTGGAATCTAGCTAAGGGGGAGCTCCGGTAAGATAGTGCATAAGATAGAGCATCAGCAAAGGGGGAGTTTAGTGCGACACTTAGCCATTTTTCACTAAGTGTTTCCATCAATGCCAAAGGGGGAGATTGTTGGCAAGAGACACTGTGTGGCTTCATGAGTGTTGTCATTGATGGAAACAAAGTCTATCCCACACATCCGCAGTACATAGTATGCCTATACCAGAAGTCAGATTGAAGATTGCTTTGATCTGGTGAACAAGAATAGAGTATACAACAAGGTCCGACAATCAAATCTGGATCTCTCAGATGGTGAAACTCAGAAAGTTGTAGATTTGATAAGTGAAGAGGGGTATCATGACTACTATATTCCAAAGATTTAGCCTTCGGCGATAAAGTATGAAAAAGATATGAGCATCTGAGTGTTGGGTTCCAGACAGGTAGAGCAAACAGAGAAAGAACTGATCGGTAGAGCATTAGACTTCAATCCGGATGAGTAAATGATGTTGATCAAGCAATTTGTGGGATCATACATTGTTGGCCAACATGATTAATGACTTCTATGTCTATGTTTTTGATACACATCACAATTCAAGCATGGATTCAGCCGATAGATCAGTATCTTGTAAATATCTTGAGTATTCTTGTTGCTGACTAAGAAGTTGATCAAATCCTTGATGCGGATATAAATACCAAATGGCTTCTAGTATGTAGGTGTGTGAGGTGTGATTATAATGAAATAAAGTGCAAATAAAAGCAAAGATAAGTATGGAAGCAACAATACAAGTTTGGTATGTGACAGAGCAACAACACTAAAGGAGAGGAAGAATAAAGTGCATCAGATCAGTATATTGTTCCTAACCAGAAATGAACTCTAGCATTTGTAGATGCCTCTCATCAGTTCAAACACTTGATTACCTTATGTAAGTTATGTAGACAGTGAGTCTCTTGTAGGCAGTGTGCCTCTTGTGAGAAGTGTGCTCGGGCAATGAGCCCTAATTGGCAAGTGCCATTTTGTACTTCTTATTCTTTTAACAGAGAATACAATCTTGGGTTAGTCACCCCATGGTTTTTCCCTTAATAGGGTTTTCCATGTAAAAATCCTTGTGTTATGTGTGTTGATTTAATTTTTGTTCTTATGATCATAAATGCTTATAATTTTTGATACTGTACTAATTATTAAAGGGAAAAGAAAGTTAAGATATTTGAGATAACTGATTCACCCCCCTCTTAGTTATCTGCCTTGTTTCCAACAGAACCTTCTATTGGGCTTGTGGTACCACTTCTCTGATTGTTGAATATGGAACTGTATTCGGTATCACTTTTTGTCCTTTCATAGTCACTTTGTCCTTCTATAGTCCTCCACACAATCAATTTATCATTGTTGCCTATGATATCCCAGTTTACTGTATAGTTCATCCAATTCAAGTTTCTTACCCTCTTCTCTTTCTTTGTCTATCTTTATGTGTGTTATATCAGGCTTAAGGGGTGACTCCTGGTCTAGGGTTGATGTCTGTTCTTTATACCTTTTAATTATGCATGTGTCTTTTCATCGGTGATCAAACTTATTTTATGTTTAACTAATAACTCCTCAAGATTAGGTCTCGTCAGTTCTTCTCCTTGTTTGTTTGTGATATCTTTGGCTTCTAGTTCTTTTCCTCCTTTCCTCTTATTCTCGGTTGTACCCACATTGGCACACTCAGTAGCACCCTTCTTGGTGCACTCTCCTTTCTTCCTTAGGATCTCCTCTACCAGTTTCCCCACTTGTTCTATCTCCCTTCTTTCTACTTCTATTTTCTGGTACCTTTCTTCCCTTTCCTAGGCTTGTTTTAGTTTTCTTTCTTCCACATCCATTTTTGTTCCTAATTTGATGATTTTAGGTATTTCTCTCTTCTTTTTGGTTTTCCCTATTCCCATTTATGTCCTTGGTTCAGATACCTTTCCCTCTATATCGTGGTTTCGAAGAAATTTTTTTAACAGTCACATCTTTTCAAGGACCTCTGTGATCCTCCCCCCTTTCCATTCGTCATCCTCTAATGGCCTACCCCCTCTCACAGAGGTAGCCTTAGGGTCTGACAAAGAATTTGCCCTGCCAACTTTCCTACTTCCTTCAGGCTTCTAATTTCTTTATTGATCTATCCAAGGTCCTAGCTGTTGGCAAGAGACACGTGTGGCTTCATGAGTGTTGTCATTGATGGCAACAAAGTCCATCCCACACATCTGCAGGACATGGTATGACTATACCAGAAGACAGACTAAAGAGTATTTTGGTCCGGTAAGTAAGAACAGAGCATGCAGCAAAGTCCAACAGTCAGGTCTGGATCTCTCAGATGAAGTATCTCAGTAAAGTGCAGACTTGGGGAAGTCAAGAGGAATACCATGACTAATATATTCCAGAGATTGAGGCTCTAATGATGAAAGAGTAAAAAGATATGAACACCTAAGTGTTGGGTTCTTGTTTGGTAGAGTAGACTAAGGAAGAACTGACCGGCAGAGCTTCAAACCTTAATCCGGATGAGATATTGATGGTGATCAAGTTTCTTAAGGAATCATTCATGATTGGCCGACATGATTGATGACTTCTATAAGCATCTCTTTGATATGCATCACTTGGTAAGCAAGGATTCAGCTGACAGACCAAAGTTTGGGAAAATATTGAGTATTCCGGATGCCGACTAGAAAGATGTTGAAATCCTTTGTATGGATATATATACCAAATGGATTTTGATGAGAAGGGGTGTGTGGTGTGTCATGTTGTGCAAAGAAAAGTAGAGAATAGTTTAGAAATAACAATAGAGGTTTGGTATGTGACAGAACAATAGCACTAAAGCAGGGAAAGAATGAAGTGCAGTAGATCAGTATATTGAGCTTAACTGAAACTAAACATCAGCATATGTGGATGCTTCTCATCAATTGAAGTACTTTGTTTCTTTCTATAAACTATTGTAGGCAGTGAGCCTCTTGTGAGCAATGTGCTCGGGCAGTGAGCCCTAATTGGCAAGTGCCATTTTGTACTTCTTATTCTTCTAACAGAGAATACAATCTTGGGTTAGTCACCCCATGGTTTTTCCCTTAACAAGATTTTCCACATCAAAAATATTGTGTTATGTGTGTTGAGTTTATTTTTGCTTCCATGGTTATGTATGCTTATATGTTTTTGATATTGCACTAATTGTTAAAGAAGAAAAGAAAGTCAAATAATTAAGATAATTGATTCACCCCCCTCTTAGTTATCAACAATTGGTATCAGAGCTAAGTACCTCCTAACAGAGCCTAACAACTTGAGGAAGATCTAGGAATCTCAATGGATATGTATGGTATGAGGGAACAACTTCAGTCTGCCCTAGATGATCTTGAGCAATCTCACTCTGAAGTCAATAACCTAAGGGAAAGACTCCAACAAGCTGATAATTTCATAAATGAACTCAAAGAAAAACTAAGTATCTCAATGAAGAAAAGAAAGGAACTACTTCAACAATTAGCAAGTCAAAGTGAAACCAATGATACTAATGAAGATCTGAATGAGAAAACCAAGTTATGTGAGAAGTTATCAAAAGAGGTCATTATGGTAAGACATGAAATGGAATCAGGAGTTATGAAATTCACCCAAGAAATTGAAGAGAAAAGAAAAAGTGAAGATAATCTAAAACAATCTCTCAAGGAAAAGTCAGAAGACTACCACAAAATGGATAGAATAATCAGGCATCTGAAATCTGATCTTGAAGAAGCTATAGACAATGAAGAACAACTTGAGAATCAGATAGACACTCTTAAAACAGATCTTCAAACATCAAATGAATACAAAGAGAAATTCAAGATAAGTTCTGCTCAACTTGAAGTTCTTCTTGAAATCCAAAAGAGGGTAGATGACAAGCAAGGCTTGGGGTACGAGAAAGTGGAAAGCTCTGGATCCGGTCAGAAGAACTCTGGATCAGGAAATCTAAGGAACATGCCTAGAAGACCTCTGGTAAGGCAACCAAATGCTCAAAGATATCCATCCTTCAATGGATACTGCCACAATTGCAATAACTTTGGTCATAAAGCAAATCAGTGTAGAAGAAGAATGAATCAGACTAATTCATCCTTCTCTAGACAATGTTTTAACTGCAAAAGGTATGGTCAGAAATCTCAAGAATGTAGAAATATGCAAATGAACAATTCATTCAATGGTAGATGCTTTGCATGCAATAGAATGGGACATATGGCTAATCAATGCAAATCAAGAGGATATCAGTCAAATCTGCAAAGAAATGTTTTTTGCTACAATTGCAATAGATCCGATCATATTGCCAAATTCTGCAGAAGTAAGAATCAGGATAAAAGGGGTCCGGTGCATCATAATCAAAATCAAGACAAAGGAAAAGGAAAAATGAATGCAGATGAAATTCAAAGGGAGATGAACAAAATTTGGGTAAAGATAAGTACATAAAATATTGGGGATGGATCCGTACCAGAATCAGGTGCTGATATTCCTTATGGAAACTAAATAAGATGAGCTCTGGCTCAAGGGGAGTCAAAAAGGAAAACAAATTCCCCCAGCCAGTTAATTGGTGCCTGAAATTGGCACATGGAAAGTTGCAAATTAAAAGGCTCTCAGAGAAACATCTAAATAAGCCTTGGTAAAGATATGGAAGATCCACAAGAAGTTTAGAAGAGGTTAATCTTCCAAGATTGATCCAGTTTAACAGTCATCCGGTAAGAAGCAGAATTTTCACAGTTAGATCCGGTATGATTCAAAATTGAGGAATCTTGATCTGCGGATAGATGAAATGATTGGAGAAAGGAAGATATATTGTCAATAATCACCGAGAATAACTCTAAGTGCATCTCAGTGATCCAGAAAAGATCTTTCCTAGAACAAGGAGAACAAGGCAACCAGAATGACTTAAGTTGCGCATTTATTGCAATGTGGAATTAGGGTTTGCACAAAAATATAAGGATTCTCTTATTAATCATTTGCACACTTACATTTGAGAAGAAGAGAGAAGGAGCTCTACAACAAAATTATCTCAAACCTCTCAAAGATCAACCACAGAAGTCAATTCATCCAGCAATTTGATCTGGCTCATATCGTGAACCCAAGAAGCGTAAAAGGTATTTTCTGCTCTTGAATATCTCTCTCTAAATCTTTGAAAGATGGCTACTCCGAATGTTGTGAAGATCACTGATAGGCTGTGCCTAAAATTCAAAAAACATCCCTATAAATCCCTAGAAGTTGATCCCCTAGGAGCATTTTCTAGCATTCTGCATGGAGTTCTGCATGTAGAAGATGTTAGGGTTTACATACACGCAAACATTGAAGAATTTGGGGAATCCAAGCTGATGGACATCTACCACAAGGAACTGATAGATGAATCATTTGAACTCAAACCTCAGTACAAGGCCATCTGGGATAAGCATTTTGGACATTGCATTCATTTCCCCTATTTTGCTAAAGATGATTGGGTCCGGTATGTTCTGAGTAGAATGCATGACAACTTTATGTGATCAAGTTCTTCCTCAGTCTAGGTCCTTCTAATCCACACACCAATGGCAAAGGGTACTCACTGCTACTCACTCTCCCTTTGACATCAATGGCAAAGGGTAGAATCTGCACACCAAAATTCCCAAAAATTTAACTATACTTAGCCGCATAAGTATATATACATGTTATACTTACATAAACTGAAGTATATCTGTAAAAGTTGTCTTCAACTGGATGAATTTTGTTGCCCAACTCTACTTCATCCTATCCAAAATTGAGATGTGACCACTCAATAGGAATGCAAAAGCTTCTGCCCACTTTAGATTTGTCAGATCACTGATCCGGGCTGTGGTCTGAGCATCAGTTAGGGCCTCATGCATGGCCTCTAACTTAGGGATAATTATCCCACTAAGTTCACCCATCCTACTTATTATATTCTTCCTTTCCTTTTCAAGTTTCTTTAGTTCATTTAGAATGGCAATAGTCTAACATTCTTGGTTTATTATGGATGTGGTGAGAGGATCAAAATTTTGAGATAAACTTGACAGTTTACCCTCTTGTTCTTTCACTTTCTTCTCAATATCCATTGTCACTTTAGACCAAGATAAACAAAATTTATATATTTCTCCGCCATCTTTAAGAGCATTTTCTAAGCTCTTTATCCCAATGTCCAAATTTCTCCTGTCTTTTGTTATAAGTCCTTGTATCTCAGAGAATCTCTTATCCAAAAATTCTTTCCAAACTTTCTCTTCTGCTGCTTTTTCCAAAGAATCAAAATATGTGCTAACAAAATTAACAAGAGATTTTAGATTACCGGATGAAGAGGCTGAAAGATCCTTCTGGAAGGATGGCATGATCTTCTCCAACACACTGGATGCAATTTCTATTAACTCACAGTCTTCCATGTGAGACTTTAGAATTTTTTTTTTGCCTTTGCTTGGGCAAAGGATGTTATCTTTATTGTTTGAACCGGGGAGAGGGAATCAAAATTGAATGGTCCTTGAAGCAGTTCTGGTTCATCAATCTCCATCATTTCTTTTCTCAAGAAATCTTTAACAGTTTCTGCAGTGTCTCTTATCGGAGATAGAGTCTTCTTTCCTTTTGCAGTCTCAGAACTGTCTCCTGGGGTCTTCTCTATTTAAACTTCTCTTTCCTTTACCTCTTCTTCTTGACTGATTTTCTCCTCTATCTTTTCTTCTCCTTTAGATCCAGAGTCTGCTGGGGAATCTGGATGAGAGATATTTACTTCTTCATGGACTTCCTCTTCCAAAACAGAGGAATCTAGGTCCTTGGTCTTCTCCTCACTTATCTCCTTTGGATCTTCTGCATTTTTCTCAATAGGTTCATCATCTATGTCCTCTATAACAGGGAGATTGAATTTCATGAAGGCATTCTGGAAGATGTCTTCAGTTTCTTTTGC
The DNA here is from genome assembly GCA_027924645.1 of Cunninghamia lanceolata. NCBI lineage: Eukaryota > Viridiplantae > Streptophyta > Pinopsida > Cupressales > Cupressaceae > Cunninghamia > Cunninghamia lanceolata. Next base: position 8,974,815 of record BSBN01000682.1, on the reverse strand, counting down.
CACTTTGTCAGTCTCTCCAAGCATAAGCTAATTCATTCTTGCTTTGCTCCAGAACTCATCCTTGCAATCCTTGAAGATCATGTTCATTTGTTTTGGAGTGATGGAAGGGTAGACTGAGAGGGGGGGTGAATCAGTTATCTTATCGGACCTCTATTGTTCATTTGTACTGTTGTTCTGTCACATACCAGACCTCTATTGTTATTTCCAAACTGCTCTCTACTTTTCTTCACACAACATGACATACCACATAGCCCTTCTCATCAAAATCCATCTGGTATATATATCTGCACAAAGGATTTCAACATCTTTCTAGTTGGCATCTAAAATACTCAATATTTTCCCAAACTCTAGTCTGTCGGCTGAATCCTTGCTTACCAAGTGATGCGTATCAAAGAGATGCTTATAGAAGTCATCAATCATGTCAGCCAATCATGAATGATCCCTTAAGAAACTTGATCACCATCAATATCTCATCCAGATTAAGGTCTGAAGCTCTGCCGGTCAGTTCTTCCTCAGTCTACTCTGCCAAATAGGAACCCAACACTTAGGTGTTCATATCTTTTCTCTCTTTCATCACCGAAGCCTAAATCTCTAGAATATATTAGTCATGGTATTCCTCTTGACTTCCCCAAGTCTACACTTTACTAAGATACTTCCTCTAAGATATCTGGACCTAACTATTGGACCTTATTGCATGCTCTGTTCTTGCTTACTGGACCAAAATACTCTTTAGTCTATCTTCTGGTATAGTCATACCATGTCCTGCAGATTTGTGGGATGGACTTTGTTTCCATCAATGACAACACTCATGAAGCCACACGTGTCTCTTTCCAATGATCTCCCCCTTTGGCATTGATGGCAACACTTAGTGAAAAATGACTGTGTGTCATACTACACTCCCCCTTGGCTGATGCTCTATTCTAATGTACACTTTTCTGGAGCTCCCCCTTAGCTAGATTCCACATTTTTCACTGCTACTCACTCCCCTTTTGACATCAATGGCAAAGGGTAGAATCTACACACCAAAATTCCCAAAAATTCAACTATACTTAGCCACATAAGTATATATACATGTTATACTTACAAAAATTGAAGTATATCTACAAAAGTTGTCTTCAACTGGACGAATTTTGTTGCCCAACTCTGCTTCATCCTGTCCAAAATTGAGATGTGACCACTCAATAGGAATGCAAAAGCTTCTACCCTCTTTAGATCTGTCAAATCACTAGTCCGGGCTGTGGTCTGAGCATCAGTTAGTGCCTCATGCATGGCCTCTAACTTAGGGATAATTATCCCTCTAAGTTCACCCATCGTACTTATTATATTCTTCCTTTCCTTTTCAAGTTTCTTTAGTTCATTTAGAATGGCAATAGTCTAACATTCTTGGTTTATTATGGATGTGGTGAGAGGATCAAAATTCTGAGATAAACTTGACAGTTTACCCTCTTGTTCTTTCACTTTCTTCTCAATATCCATTGTCACTTTAGACCAAGATAACCAAAATTTATATATTTCTCTGCCATCTTTAAGAGCATTTTCTAAGCTCTTTATCCCAATTTCCAAATTTCTCATGTCTTTTGTTATAAGTCCTTGTATCTCAGAGAATCTCTTATCCAAAAAAATTTTTTGGACTTTCTCTTCAGCTGCTTTTTCCAAAGAATCAAAATGTGTGCTAACAGAATTGACAAGAGATTTTAGATTACCGGATGAAGAGGCTGAAAGATCCTTCTGGAAGGATGGCATGATCTTCTCCAACACACCGGATGGAATTTCTATTAACTCATAGTCTTCCATGTGAGACTTCAGAAGTTTTTCTTTTGCCTTTGCTTGGGCAAAGGATGCTATCTTTATTGTTTGAACCGAGGAGAGGGAATCAAAATTGAATGGTCCTTGAAGCAGTTCTGGTTCATCAATCTCCATCATTTCTTTGGTCAATAAATATTTAATAGTTTCTGCAGTATCTCTTGTCGGAGATAGAGTCTTCTTTCCTTCTACAGTCTCAAAACTATCTCCTGGGGTCTTCTCTATTTGAACTTCTTCTCTTCCCTTTACCTCTTCTTCTTGACTGATTTTCTCCTCTATCTTTTCTTCTCCTTTAGATCCAAAGTCGACTGGGGAATCTAGATGAGAGATATTTACTTCTTCATGGACTTCCTCTTCTGGAACAGAGGAATCCAGGTCCTTGGTCTTCTCCTCACTTATCTCCTTTGGATCTTCTACATTTTTCTCAATAGGTTCATCATCTATGTCCTTTATAACAGGGAGATTGAATTTCATGAAGGCATTCTAGAGGATGTCTTCAGTTTCTTTTGCCACTTTGTCAGTCTCTCCAAGCATAACCTGATTCATTCTTTCTTTGCTTCGGAACTCATCCTTGTAATCCTTGAAATAAGAGTAGACTGAGGAAGAACTGGCCGGCAGACCTTCAAACCTTAATCCAGATGAGATATTGATGGTGATCAAGTTTCTTAAGGAATCATTCATGATTGGCCGACATGATTGATGACTTCTATAAGCATCTCTTTGATATGCATCACTTGGTAAGCAAGGATTCAGCTGACAAACCAGAGTTTGGGAAAATATTGAGTATTCTGAATGCCAACTAGAAAGATGTTGAAATCCTTTGTGTGGATATATATACCAGATAGATTTCGATGAGAAGGGGTGTGTGGTGTGTCATGTTGTGTGAAGAAAAGTAGAGAGCAGTTTGGAAATAACAATAAAGGTCTGGTATGTGATAGAACAACAACACTAAAGCAAGGAAAGAATGAAGTGTAGTAGATCAGTATATTGAGCTTAACTGGAACTGAACATCAGCATATGTGGATGCTTCTCATCAGTTGAAGTACTTGGTTTCTTTCTATAAACTATTTTAGGCAGTGAGCCTCTTGTGAGCAGTGTGCTCGGGCAGTGGGCCCTAGTTGACAAGTGCCATTTTGTACTTCTTATTCTTCTAACAGAGAATACAATCTTGGGTTAGTCACCCCATGGTTTTTCCCTTAACAAGGTTTTCCACGTCAAAAATATTGTGTTATGTGTGTTGAGTTTATTTATGCTTCCATGGTTATGTATGCTTATATGTTTTTGATATTGCACTAATTGTTAAAGAAGAAAAGAAAGTCAAATAATTAAGATAACTGATTCAACCCACTCTCAGTTATCAACACTGGCAACATAACCAATGTTGGCAAGAGAAATGGGGTCAGTATAGTCTGAAGATATGTACCCCAATACTTCTTGAGTAGTCTATTTATACCCTAGAAGACACAGTAATAGAACTAAGCCCATGTAGTAAGAATCAATAAGACATACATGACATATCATAGCATATTAACAAAAGAAAAGATTCATTCATCTATAGCACATGTATTTCCCTTATAACTCCTTTTATATATATCTTGTCATGGCAGATACAAGTGGACAGGTCTAGTCTCTGCTTTGGTATTAATTCATATTACAATACATCATATTCTCTCTTACTTTTCTATCTATTACATAGGGCATATATATACATGTGTATCTTTGAAATGACATGACCCTTAGCACCTCATGTCTCCTCCCGGTACTGTGGTCCTCTTCTGATATTCTTTGGTATGCCCTATTTCGATGCTTGACCTGCTAACATGCACCACCGAGGGTAGGTGGAGGGAAATCAATTCCCAAACCACAAAGTTGGCCAATGGACAAGATAAAAGGCCAACCTCTGATGCAGCATAGGTGATTTACCAACTCAATGTGCTAGGGTCCTCAAAGTCAGGCCATTGGGGAATACTCTACAGTTATTCCGAAATGACCAACCCTGACAAAACAGTATCCACACAAGTAAGGCAATAGTCCAAAGGTTGAGGTGTCAGAGATGATTCTACTATCGTTCCAACATGACAAACTTTGATATCCTGATGGTAAGGTAGAGCAACTCAAAACATGACCAAGTCCAAAGAAAAAAAATGTAAAGTTCAGGCCTCCCCCTTCCGTCATGCCAAAAGAACAAAGTCTGAAACTCTGACAGAATGAGATTGTCCAAAAATTAAGTCATAAAGGAAAAACAACATAATCAAATGCTCAAGTTCTTGTCTAAGTAATCATAAAGCATTGGCAAGACCAGAAATAAGGGAAAGGGGGTTCCTATTTTGGAACAAAAATGGGGTGGGTTGTGAGGCACACAACAACTCCTTTAAAAAATGCCACGGTTTTTCATAGTTCCAACATAATGCATTGGACTTACTAGGACAATTAGGTCTACCACTAGATTTGGATCTTGACTTATCTTGATTTTTGTCCTTCTTCTTGCCTTTCTCTTTGGATCTACCATGAATTGCAAGAGACTCCTTAGTTATTTTAGAAGATTTTCTTCACATCTCTTTGAAAAGTAACAATGCAACCACCTCATCCATCTTAAACTTGGTGGTAGTACTCCTAGGGCCATCACAAGGTGGTCCCATGAATCCAGCAAAGAACATAGCAAAGTCATACATCGATCCTCCTCCATTTTCACTCCAATAGAGTTCAACTAGGTAACTAGCATATTGAAAGCATTCAATTGATCATCTATGGATCCTCCATCTTCCATTCTTAGAGAATACAACTTCTTTCTAAGGAATAACTTATTTACTAGGGATTTAGCCTGATAAATTTCACCAAGCCTTTTCCATAAATTTGCTGCAATAGTCTCTTCATGAACATTCAATAATACAAATTCTACCAAACAAAGTCTCACAAGACCCTTATCTTTTTGATCCATCTATTCCTTGTTCTCTTGAGTCATACCCAATAGTTTGGTACTAGATATTGTAGCCCATAGGTCTCTATCTATGAGCATATCCTCCATCTTAATTTTCCACAACTCAAAATTGCCACCATTAAACTTCTCCATCTCTATTTTTCTAGATGTTCTAGTCATCTCCTTCCTGCAATAAGATCACAAAATACTCTACACAAGCTCCCACTCAATAAAAAGATCAGTACAAAAAACCCTCTACGTAACAACTAGGATCTAAGGTGATCAAACTCTAATACCTACTAAAAGGAAGAAAGGTGTGCAGAAACAACTTCCATACACCAATCTAATGAGAAGAGTTTTGTGTACATTTTTAATCTTTCCAATTACAAGAAGTTACACAACATAAACCATTAAATAAGCAATAAACAAATATACCATAACACCATATATACATGGGAAAAAACATTTTGAGAGAAAAACCCCACACTCCAAAAGCCTTCTTAATGTATTTCAAATCTAATAACAAGATTTCATACACTTGTAGAGAAAGTTTATTACAAGAGTTCACCAGCATACAATTTCTAGAGTAATTCTAGCAGCATAACGGTACCTACATAAAACAATCATATAAACTTCTCCTCAAGCCTTCAATTTATAGACTTCTGGAAATTAAGAAACCATTTGTGGTTTACAAAACCATGTTAAACATCCCATGAGGTGTGATGCCCAAGATAAGCAAGATTCCAATCTAAAATTAAGCTCTCATGTCAAAGTAAACTCCCCTATTTTTGACCCTTATAGTTGTCATAGAATATATCATAACATTCTTAAAAATAGACTTTCCATAATATACCACTAAGTGGGCATCCTTTGACAACTAATAAACCAATGAACAAGGCATCGACATGTGGTAGAAGTGCCAACTAAAAAACCCATGCCCCATTTTGATGGAGCACAAATATTTAATAATATAAATGTCAAATCATCAGGGGAAAATGTTAAATAATAAATAAATAAACTTAGGAATTGACAAGGTTGAGACACCTTAATTCCTAATAAAATTGGCCAAGGTGTTTGCACTTGCACCCAATATTGACCAAGGTGTCTACACTAGTGCTAAGGTACCTACAATTTGTCTTGTATAGCTCCAAGAGGATCCAAATTTCATAGACTTGCTCCTCCATTCCTCCTGAGCACTTCTTCAATCAACTTTAATCCATAACATCTCTAGTGATGTATTTTCTCCCCCTTTCTCCTTTTCGCTTACAATTTGTATTTCCTAGCGTTAGTATTAATTTACTTTGTTTAATAATTTGAAAGTAGTTAGTTAATTTCTACAGTTTATTATTAATTACATAAAATTGAGATAAAGTTGATTAATACACAAAAAGAAACTAAATCCTAGTTCAAAATATACACCTTTAGGGCCTAGGGTTCATTTTTATATCTTTCATTTGGTGAACTTGACTTCATACCCACATATTTCTAATAGGTTAAGTCCTAAACCAATAACCTAGCCCTTCCAAAATAAATTTATTTTCAAACTCTTTCCAACTTTTACCTCCTTTTTTAAAACTTTCTTCTTCCTTTTATTTCCTTCCTCAATCTTCCCTAATCCTCTCCTATACACCTAGTTCATCCCTCTATTAATCAACTCGTTGCATGATTTTCTTTTTGTTTTTCCATACCAAACCAGCAAGCCCTTATTTTCCAAAACATTCTCACTTTCTTCCAATTATTCACATACTACTTATTTTTTCACATTCACTAAACAATGGGACACAACTCTCACTATTCCTACTTCATGTTTAATTAATAAATCACCTCCCACACACTTCACAAATTATTCACAACATTTTTTCCATGTTCTCAAATCTTCATTTGACCATACCTACTTCTAGTTTCCTTATCCTATTTCTCTAAACTAGCCCCACACCTTTATTCCTTCTCTAAATACCTAATTTATCTCTCCCATCTCCTTTCTCTTCCCAATTTCCCAAGGCCTCTTTTGCTTTTCCCTACACTCTCCTCTTCTCTTCCCACCTTCCCCACACCTATTTAAAATCTAATAAGACTCATCTACCTTTACCCACACATTGTGACACCTTCCCTACACCATTGTTTACCTTTTACCTCTTCCCAACACATCATTCCAATTTCCAACACTTGTTCCCCCTATCCCACCACCTATCCCAACCTCTCTAATACCTTATCTTTCCTCCTATTACCCACCCACCCCTTGCTTGAGGCACCTTATTCCATATCTTACCATAGATGGTTATGGCTCTTTCTCTTGGGATTCACTACATGATTACATCAACTATGCCTTAATTTCTCACTTTCTTGATTCTTAGGTCCATTTTTATAGATGACATAGATGAACCTACATGTTATATGCATAATATTGTTGCATGATGCTCTTCTTTCTCATCCTTTCTAGATATTATGCATGACTTCCCTTCTATGTTAGAATACTTTGTTACATCCATCTCCACGACACAATTTGATACCCTATCTTATGAGACATATGATAATATGCCTCATCTTGATACATTCCCACCTTCTCCTCTTCCCTATTCTACTCCTTGCACTTCCCCTCTATTCTTCTTTGCTTCCCTCAAGCTCTAAACTTACTAGAACAACTTGTCTGAAGATGAAGATATACATATTTTTCCTCCTACTTACCCTTATACCTCCTCTAGTTCTACCACACCTTCTACCTTATTTGATGATGTTATTCTTACTTCCAATTTTTTTCTTCTTGTAATACATGCTTCCCCTCTAAGGACTCATCACATGACCTTACACTTGATGAATCTATCCCTATAACTTCTACAATTCATATCCTACTAGCTAGCAATTCTCCTACACAACATGCATCTTCCTCTACTTCTTATTTTTATGATTTTATCATTTTACCTACATTTTCTTCCAAAGGAAACCCTATATTGCATGTACAAAACTTTATAGCTTCTATATATGCTTTTCATTATGATGACAATATTATTCTTTCTACTTTTCCAAGTACTTTAAAGGGTAATGCACATAAATGGTTTGATTCATGTATAATACTCTTTACCTCCTATAATTTTGCCACTACATTTATTGATCACTCCATTCCTCAAGCATAGCCTTGTGCTTCCCTTCCTCTTGTCACACAAGCCCACCCCTCTCCCCTTCCCACTTCTTGTAACTTAGCATAATTAGTTACATGTTTGGTCAAGGGTCCTAATGGAACATACATAGACATATCTAAGAAAACATGCGACCCTCCTATTTATTCACTTCAAACATGTAATGTACAACACTCCATTCCTAATTTTTTTATCCCCCTTCTAAGATTGCTATACATGTGGTGGATTTTTGAAGATATAAAGTAGTTTCAAGTAGTCTATAGGAATATTTGGAGATTATAGAGATAAAGGAATACCTCCTAGAAGTTTTAGAACCATAGCTCATAGACGGCTCTAGTGCCCCACTATATTTCAAAGTCCCTAGGTAGAAGTGTAGATTACAAGATTAATTAAGCATTTATGAAGCCTATGAGCATAGAGAAGTTTAGGTGGTATAGTGAGTCTATGGGCATCATGGCCCCTAGTAGTTATATTCAAGTGTTGGATTTTCCCTTTGCTCTTTTGCAACATATTTAACAAGTGGGAGAATGTTGGGAAAAGTGTCTCAACCTTGCATCCCAATGTTTCATATTTATTAATTAATTTGTATTTATTTATTATTTTGTTTTCACATGGGAAAGAGGGTGCCCTACTTTGAGGTGGCATTCTTGCCTATGTGTCTATATTTTGTAATGTGTGTAAGAGGTTGTAAGAGATTGTAAGAGCATCTAACGTCATCCTGATTGGAGTATCTTATGACATTGTAAGATGGGAGTTACTTATGATGAATTCTATGATGTGTAAGAGCATGATTATAGGGGAGTTACCTTGGAATCCTGACTAACATTATGGTGCATGTTATGATGCATCATAAGGCATCTTTGAAAGAGGTAATAGAGCCCAAAATAGAGTGTCCAAGTTGGTGAGTTGGTTATGATAGATTATGATAGCCTAAGAGTATCTTCTAATTTTAGCATGTTGACTCATAGTGAGAGTTGGGCATTGGAATTCCTCATGGGGATTTGGGTGCCATTGTTTTGTTTTTTTGTTTTTTTGGGGGGGGGTGCTATTCTACCATTGTTTATGGCTTAACATTTGTGGTTTCCTAATTTATATATTCCATATATTGGTGCCTAGGATGGAGATGTAGTATTATGTAATCTTGCTAGGGGTATGATGGCAAAATTTCTCTAGAGTTGTGTTGGTTGTTCTCTAAGGATTGCAACTAGATTGATACCTTGAATACATTGGTTTGAGATTTGGGGGATGGGTTTTCCAAGAAATATTTTTTTGGGATAAATACTATGTCATTGTGCTATAATTTTTTGTGTGTATATTTTCTTTTAAAATTGCTAGATTGTATTTTTCATGCATTTCTCTCCCTGTTAATTAGTGTAGGAAGTGTTTCAACTATCAAATTTATTTCACTACATAAGAGTCAACTTGGAAAAATAAATATGGGTGCTCAAATGTAAATTATAAATTACCATTGACACAAATATATCTTGAGGCACCTACATTGCACTAGGATCCTAGCACATCACAAAATAAACCTTAAATGATCAATTTTTGAGACCTCTAATGCAGGAGCATCCCAAGTTGAAAAGCAATCTTGTATCAACCAAAAAAACATTTTGTTTTTTTTCTTTTCTTGCATCTCAGACAGTACAATCTCAGTAGATTGCACTGTATTTTAATGCATGGTCATTCCATAGTTCATGGAATAGGATCAAGATTCTACAATGGCTCATCTATGTCATATCCAAATTTCAGGAGATTCGCAATTGTCTACAGAAAGTTATCATTGTTAGAAGCTTCATCAGGATTCACTATTTAGAGCATTTAGCATTCAGCTTGGCATATGAAGTTTGTGGCATCTTGCCATGACTTGCAGCACCTAATGGAACATATCACAAGGTGCTATGGGACCAGAGGCACCTTCATCTAGAATCACAATGTGTTTCATCAATATTGGAGGCTTCACCATTGGTAATAGGGCGACCTTCATGTTTCATCAAGCATTGGGATATGGAAACCCTTGCAGCTGATGTAGATCACTCCTAGAGCTTCGAAAGGATATACAAGCATCTCCTAGATCCATTGGAAAGGAGTCTTGGTAGTTCTCATAGATAGGATAGCCTAAGTTTTACCTCATAGTTCTAGAGTTAGAATTTATGAAGGGTGAATGTGTTAATTGTCATATCTTTCGCATATCTAATTGTAAGGAATTGTAATGCCCATGTGGCAAGCCAGTGAGCCCTATTGTAATCATTTGTGAAGTTGAATCAAATAAAATTCCAATTTGTTGTTTCATTCATTGTGTTTATTCTAATTTGTTTACTCTAAGGTTGCACGGTTAGACAGTCCTTTCCTTGACCCTCCATATGTGACTACACCAAGTGGTATCAGAGCAAGTTTTTGAATCCTTTGGGAGAGAAGACATTTTGACAAATCTTAAGGTGAATAGATCACCGACCTGAGGCAGCCTACAAGTGTTTGTCAAAAGAGTGTTGATTGTGAGGTAGTTGTAACCTTGTAGCCAGATCACTGAATTGAGGCGGTTGCATTGGATATGAGGAAGAGATGCCACCAAGGAGGATGCCTACTATGGCCAATGTTTCCAAAAGAATGGAATAAATGTTAGAAATGATGAGAACAATGAAAGTTTGATTAGATGTTGTAGAAGAAGATAGGAAGAGAGGCATAAACCCTAGACATGAGGATGAGAGTGATGATGATGAATTAGTAGTTCAAGCTGTAGATCAAAATGAAGAAACCCTAGAGGAAGAAGAGTCAGATCAAGTGAAGATGTTGAAATCTATTTCTAAGATTGGTAAGAGACCTAGAATTGAGATTTCAAACTATGCAGGTAATTTAAACCCTGAGGAATTGATTGATTGGATAAATGACATGGAAGAATACTTTGAGTATGAAGAAATTGAAGATATGGAAAGAGTGAGATTTGCAAAAACTAAGTTGAAAGGACATGTTACTATTTGGTGGAAAGAAATTTAGTTGGATAGAAATAGGAGAGGAAAATAAAGAATCACAAAATGGAATAGAATGGAATAGAATGGTGACAAAATTGAAGAATCAATTCATTCTTGTTGATTATGAGTTGGTACTACTGAAGAGATTGCAAAACCTAAGGCAAAAGGAGAAAATAGTAAAGGAGTATACTGAAGACTTTTATAGGATGATCATTAGGACTAGACATAGTGAAGCAAGCAAGGAGAAAGTGGCATGGTACATTAATGGGCTAAGAACAAACATTCAACAAGAATTAAGTTTGGTAAGGATGAAAACAATGGAAGAGGCATACCAATTTATGTTGAAAGTTGAAGAAAAGTTGAACAAAATATTTGAGCATAAACAAAGAGGTAGATGAGGAAGATTCCAGAAAGGTAGGACACAATGCAGCAAAGGAAAGTCATAAGCAGAGCATAATAAGGAAAGTATCCCATACCGCAAAGAAGAAAGAGATAACAATACATATCACCAAGGGAAAGATGACAAGAGTTTCTACCACAATAACAAAGGAAGTCATAATTCTTACCGCAATGAAGGATACCGAAGAGATGAAAGAGGATTTGACAAGAGATCATTCAAAGGTACTTGTTTCAAGTGTGGAGATGAATGTCATCAAGGGAGTACTAAAAAAAGGATAGAGAATAATGCAAGGACAACTTATGCAGAAGAAGAACCTATTGGATTGCCAGTAGGAAAACTAGAAAAGGGTGAATCATTGGTTATGAGGAGAGCTTTGTTGCAAGCAGAAATAACTGAGGAGCCACCGCAAAGGAAACGTTTGTTCAAGACAAGATGCAAATTAGGAGGTAAGTGTTGCAAGGTCATCATTGACAGTGGTAGTACAGATAATTTGATTTCAGAAGAGATAGTAAGGAAGATAAATCTAAAGAGGTTGGAACATCCAAAACCCTACAAGATAGCATGGATTCAAGATGAACAAAAGATATTGGTAAGTGAACAATGTTTGGTGAAATTTCATATAGGGTATTATAATGATGAAGTATTGTGTGATAATATGTGGATGGATATATGTCATATTTTTAGGAAGACCATGCCAGTATGATAGGAATCCAATTCATGATGGGAGAAATAATACTTACACTATGACATTAAATGGAAAAAGGCATATCTTGATACCTTTGGAAGAAGAGAACAAGAGTGAAGTATATGGTAACACTAGAATCTGTTTGGTAGAAAGAAGGAAATTTTTCAATGGATTGAGACATGAGAACATGTGTTTTGCATTGATTCCAAAGAAGTGCAGCAACCAAAGTGTAGAAAATACCACTGCAAAAGAAGAACCACTGCAGAAGGAAGTAGCACAATTATTAACAAAATACCAAGATATTATATTGGAGAATGTGTCAGAAGGATTACCACCAGTTCAGAGCATCAGTCAACATATGGACCTCTACCTAGAGCTAATTTACCAAACAAAGTGGCGCATAGGATGACACCAGTAGAAAATGTGAAGCTAAATAGATAGATACAGGAGTTGCTAAGAAAAGGATTAATCAAAGAAAGCTTAAGCCCATGTGCGGTACCTACAGTATTAGCACTGAAGAAAGATGGAGAATGGAGGATGTGTATAGATTCCAGAGAAATCAATAAGATCATAGTCAAGTATAGATTTCCATTACCAAGGATGGATGACATTATGGATTGTTTGAGCAGAGCAAAATATTGCACAAAGATAGACCTAAAGAGTGGATATCGTCATATTAGAATCAGAGAAGGAGATGAATGGAAGACTACATTCAAGAAAAATGAAGGATTGTATGAGTGGTTGGTCATGCCTTTTGGATTAACTAATTCACTAAGTACATTCATGAGATTGATGAATGAGGTATTGAAGAAATTCTTGGGTAAGTTTGTTATTAACTACTTGGATGATATTATGATTTTCAGTAGAACCAAAGAAGAGCATTTGCAGCATATTAGACAACTATTTTAGAGGCTGAGGGAAGAGAAATTGCTAATAAACATCAAGAAATGTAGTTTCATGAAGACAAAATTGGTATATTTGGGATTTGTCATTTCTGTGGAAGGATTGAAGATGGATCCATAAAAAGTAAGAGCAATTGTTGAATGGCTAACACCTGTGAATATTGGGGAGAAAAGATCTTTTTATGGATTGGAAAGTTTCTATAGGAAGTTCATCAGAAATTTTAGTACCATATGCAAACCAATGACAGAGACAATGAGAAGATATCAAAAAGATTTTAAGTGGACATCAAGAGCACATAGGAGTTTTGAATTGTTGAAGTAAAAGGTGACAGAGCAACCAGTGTTAGCATTACCATATTTTGATAAAGCATTTCAGGTTGATTGTGATGCAAGTGGTAATGCAATAGGAGCAATATTAAGCCAAGAAGGGAGACCAATAGCATATTTCAGTGAGAAGTTGAATGATGCAAGGAGGAGATACTCAGTATATGATCAATAGTTATATGCCATAATTCAAGCCTTGAAGAAGTGGAGACATTAATTCTTGCCAAAGGAATTTGTATTGTACACTGACCATCAAGCTTTGCAGTATTTGAATAGTCAAAGTAAGTTGAATCAAAGACACATGAGATGGGTAGAGTTCATGTAGAGTTATACATTTGTGTTGAAACACTAGAGTGGAAAGTCAAACAAAGTTGCAGATGCATTAAGCAGAAGAAGGAACTTGTTGACAGAAATGAGGGTAGAAGTACTAGGTTTTGAAGAACTCAAGTACATGTATGAGGATGATCTTGATTTTGCAAAAGCCTAGAAAGCATGTAGAGAACCAGTTGTGACAGACAGAAGAAAGTGGTTAGATTATTTCGTTCAAGATGATATGTTGTTCAAAGGGAGGCGATTATGTATTTCGAGGAGCTCAATGAGAGAAAATATGATCAAGGAGAAGCATAGTGGTGGATTAGAAGGACAAAATAGTAGCTTTGATGAATGAACATTACTTTTGGCCTCAAATATATAAGGATGTAAGGAAGTTTGTTCAAGGTTGTAGAACTTGTCAAGTTGCAAAAGGGGGTAGTCAGAATACTGGATTGTACAAACCTTTAAAAGTATCAGAAAGACCTTGGGAGGATATCAGCATGGATCTCATATTAGGGTTATCAAGAACACAAGGGGACATGATTCTATATTTGTAGTAGTAGACAGATTTTCAAAGATGGCACATTTCATTCCTTGTAAGAAGACAAATGATGTTGGACATGTTGTTGACCTAGTTTTCAAGGAGATTATGAGATTGCATGGATTACCAAAGAGTGTAGTTTCAAATAGGAATACAAAGTTCATAGGATATTTCTAGAGGACATTATGGAAGAAGATGCAGACAGATCTAAAGTTTAGTTCTATTAGAAATGATGGTGCAAACCACACAACAGAAATCTGATTCAAACCTTATTATCCTCTAAACAATGTAGAATCAATGGAGATTGCAATAGAAATCAAAACCCATTACACAGAAATAACATGCACTAAGAACTTAATACATAACACAGTATGTAATGTGGAGAAAACCCTTTTAGGTAAATGCACTTCCTCTCTCCTTCAGTCTTCAATCTAGCACCGCCTGTTACTCTACAATCTGATAAAAATGTAGTACAAATATCCTTATAAAAGGGGGTTGCCTTCTAGGGCAAGATAACCAACAAAATATAGACCGTCAGATTTGTGACCTAATGATGAACGATCTAGATTCACAATGATAAAATATAAATAAAATGAGGTTTTGGGGGTACTGCCCCTGAACCCCTACCGGGGTGTATGGCCCCTAGACCCCCCACCGGGGGGATGATCCCCCAGACCCCTCGTAGGGGGAACCTCCCGTCACAGATGAATGAGCATCGTGTACCAGATATAAACATACAGTTGAAACAAGATTACTGCTAGTGAAACCTTTCATCCCTTATGGGTGATTTACAAACAATATTAGGAGTAATTAGTTACATAGAACTTACAAGGTTGATGGCACCTTAACCCTAACAAGTTTAGCATTCCACCCAAAAACAAATGGACAAATAGAAGTGGTAAATAGGAGTTTAGGCAACTTGTTGAGATGTTTGGTAGGAGATAAGGTAGGAAATTGGGAAATAATTCTACCACAAGGGGGTTTGCATACAATAATTCAGTAAATAGAAGTACATGGAAGGCACCATTTGAAATTATGACTGGAGTACAACCTAGAGGAGTTACGGAACTTAGAGACATCAGTATGGAGAACAAAAGGAGTACAGAAGTAGAAGAATTTGTGGGTTACATGGAAACAGTACACAATTAGGTCTTGAAGCATTTGGAAGAGATGAACAGCAAGTATAAGAGACAAGCAGATGAGAAGAAAAGACACATGGAATTTTCTGTTGGGGATGAAGTCATGGTATATCTCAAAAAGGAAAGATTTCCAATAGGGACATACAACAAGCTGAAGATGAGGAAGTTTGATTATGGAAATGCATATGAAGTGGAGTTACCAGAAGCACTTGGTATATCACCCATATTCAACATTGTAGATCTATATTAGTATCATGAAGGAGATTTAAGTGATAGCACCATAGAAGTTTGTTTGAAGGATGAGATACCACATCAATAGCAGGAGTAGATAGAGCAAATTTTGGATAGTAGAATTAGGTGCAACACCAAAAATAGGTAGTATAAGGAGTACCTAGTTAAGTGGAAAGGAAGACCGAAAGAAGACTCATCATGGATTTCTTAGGCTAAGGTAGACCGCACTAGTTTTCGTCTAGTCCCAGAAAAGTGAGGGACTCACTTTTCAAACAACCCTAGGTGCCTGATGCAGGAGCATCCTAGGTTGAAAGGTAATCTTGCATCAACCAAAAAAACATTTTGTTTATTTTTTCTTCTTGCATTTCAGTCAGTACAGTCTTAGTCTATATTGCACCACATTTCACTGCATGGTCATTTCACATCTCACAACACAGGATCAGGATTCAACAATGGCACATCTACATCATCACCATATTTCAGAAGATTTGCAATTGACTACAGAAAGTTATCGTTGTCAGAAGCTTCATCAGGATTTACTATTTAGAGCATTCGGCATTTGACTTGGCATATGAAGTTTGAGGCACCTTCCCATGACCTTTGGCACCTAATGGAACATCTCACAAGGTGTTATGGGACTAGAGGTACCTTCATCTAGAACCACAATGTTTTTCATCAACATTGGAGGTTTCACCATTGGTATTAGGTCAACCTTCACGTTTCATCAATCATTGGGATATGGAAACCTTGCTGCCGATGTAGATCACTCCTAGAGCTTGGAAAGGATATATAACAATCTCCTAGATCCATTGGAAAGGAGACTTGGTAGTTCTCATAGATAGGATAGCCTAATTTTTGTAGTTCATAGTTCGAGTTAGAATTTCTGAAGGCCAAATGTGCCAATTGTCATATCTTTTGCATATCTGATTGTAAGGAATTGTAATGCACATGTGATAGGCTAGTGAGCCCTATTGTAATCATTTGTGAATTTGTATCAAATAAAATTACAATTTGTTGTTTCATTCATTTTGTTTATTCCATTGTGTTTACTCTAAGGCTACACAATTGGACAGTCCTTTTCTGGACCCTCCATTTGTGACTACACCAACTTCATACTAGATGAATGGGAGGATGATGACTTTTAGATGGTTGTGTTTATGCCCAATATATTGGTTGATTATTCTCCAATATCCTTATCTTATGATATATGTCATGCATTCCACCCTTTTATTTTCTTCTTCTAGCCTTTCACCTTTTGTCTTCTCTTCCCTATGGTCATAGCTTATGTGTGGGTGATGCAAAGATGCATTTAGTGGTGCATGTTGAAACAAGTGTTCATGAACACTCATCATGTTTCAAACCTCTTATTTATTTTTTATGTTCTCCTCTATGTTTGTTCCCTACAAATTTAGGATGATGAAAAATCATTGTGTCCTCAAAAATACCTTCATCATGTTGATAAGAAACATAGTTGTTTTAAGCTTAGCCATTTTTATAGAACCAAAACTGTTGTGCTCCTTATTCTTATTATTATTATTCTTGTTTGTCACTTATATTTTCTATCAGTATTGCTTATTTGGCCTCTTTGGCTTAAGCCTTGTATGTTGTGCTTCCCCGCTTCACTTCTATATTTATCTTGATGTCCTTTTTTTGACTATTCCAATGAGGGGTAAGGACCCTCTCCCTTTCTTTAAGAAATCAAAATATAAACAAAAAATAAATCTCGAGAACCTTAAATAGGGGAGCATACCAATTCCCATAAGCAAGAATGCAAAACAAAAGGCCCATAAATAATCATGTGAGTTAACAATAACTAAACAATGCTCCCACCCTTTTCTCCCTTTTTATCATGGGAGTAGAGGGTCATATTATGTGAATTGTTTTCTCTTTTGGAGGGGTTTTTCTTCTTCTACACTACTATCCAATCTTTCTTATCAATGACATTTGATTAACCATAAAGAAGTTTAAGGAGGCCTAGATAATATCTTGAGAGGAGGGAGGTATCTTCTCAATAACACTAGGATCTGGATCAAAGTAGTGCAGATGACACTTTAGATATTTCTTCAATGATGAACTCTAGTTTAGAATAACATTTGTTAAAATAAAGGAATTCTGAGAAGACCTAGACCTAGGTGGCTAGAGGAAGAGGAATCATTCTAAACTAGGTGTGTGTCAATCCAATAATGTTGAGGTATAACCCCTTTCCACTAGGTGGCATTTGAAGAAAGATTTTTCTTCTTATTTTACAAGTTTGAGGTACTAGCGGGCCTCTTTGAATGGTGAGCAACAAAATTTTCATATTCAAAACACCTACAACACCTGAAAGGGATATTAACATAATTGAGTACTTGAGACTAGCATAACTTTTCTTTATCATGTAAATTGACTCTAAAAGACCCTTGTCTAATTCCATTACAACACAAATTTTGACAAAAGCATAAAAAAATTAGTTTCATCATAAGCATGCAAAAATTTTCCTAACAAATTGCTAATCGCAGTTAGGCCAAATTCACACCAAATTTACAATGGAAGGTAGGGGGGTAGACCCAAATATGGGTCATAAAAATAATTTGTTGTTAGGGTTGAAAAAAAAGTACTAAGGATTTAAATACAAAAAGTGTTTATCTTAAAACCATGGCTCTAAGTCCAAAATTGTGTTAATGTCTTCTTTCATCTCACAACAAATAATGAAGAAGCGTTATGCACAAGGAAACAAATCAACTTGGGCCTTAACTAGAGGCCTCTACTCCTTGGTTGACTATTTGTGTAATCCTTTTAGGATAGGCCAAAAGTCATGGAACTTACCAATGATAATATGGAAACTTTGGTCTATTTTTTTAGGCATCAATGCCTTTGTCCATGTCAAAAATGACTTTTGGGATGAGATATAACCTTGTTGCAAAAGATTGGTTGGTCTAGGAGGAATGTGTATGATTGTTTGAAAACACATTAGAAACATCCTAAGAAGAGGTCACGGTAGGTCACTTTAGGGCATCTAAGATGGTCACCTATTTCAAAGAGGATCCTGCAACCCCTAAGCAACCCAAGAATTTTGCAATCACTGTGGGATCCAATCACTCATCTAAAAAACCATATTTGGGATCGAACAATGATCTATTAGCCTTTAGGGATTCTTGGAACATATAATGAGAAGGCCCAAAATCCTTCACATCAGATGTTGCAGAAGCTTGAGAAAGCGATTGATCATAGGTGACTAAAGCAGCATTACTTGAGGAGGATAGAGACCATGAGATAGGTGATTTCTAACCACTAAAAGAAGGAGAAATAGAAGCACACAAAACCTTTGAAATGATTCCATCTATAACGTCAGAAAATGTCCCCTTGGGGGCTTTTCCCTCATAAGGTTTAGCTCCCAGGTCTTTAGTGTGCATTTAGGACATCTTGCATCATAATTTGGCATCCCGATGGAATGAACCCTAAGTATCATGACAAATGGGGCCTAGGGGGACCCCTTAAGCTTGATCATGCCCAAAATAGCAGGGAGGACTTGGGCACCCGTGCCATACTCCTACCCTATTTTAGGGTAGTCCCAATTTTTGGGTGTCGGCTTGTGATCGTTATTTGGGTCCTATGCCGACACGGTAAGTTTGAATTATGAAAATCTTGGTGGGAGTGTTTGTAGTTGCATATAAAAGCATGTTTAGGCATTCATTTTTAAACAAGAGAGATTTCAACTAGATGATCATTGCGAACTTTATGTATTCTCAAGAGGATTCAAGGCTTTCATTGTGTTGCAAGAGGAGATTTGTGTTGTCTATGTGTTTGTGTTTGTAGATTTGAGCATCCATTTCCCCATGGAGTGAAGAGCTTCTTCCTCTCATGAGATCTTCACTACAAGGTGACATTTATTGTGTTTGTGATCATTATTCATTTGGTTTTTGCCTCTGCCTCCCTAGGTACGCACTCTCTATCTGACAAAGGTGTTTGGAAGACTTAAGTGTCCTTCCGGGGCTTGACTAAGGCAAGCTCCTAAACACCACAACCCCCTCCCAAAGTTTCATGATTGTAGGTTACAGGTTGATGATGCAGGCAAAGTGAAGTTGCAAGAGGGCATATTGGAGTGTCAAAATTGTAGAATAGTGAAGAAAGGACACCCTAGACTTGGGCACTCGCTCCCTAGTCCCTAAAGTTTTGTGACAGGAAAATCTCTGAAACAACAGAAACCAGTTGCAGACTGAGTTCCCAAATCCTAACAAAAAGCAGGGCCATGGACTTGGCCGCCCACTCCTATGTCCCTGACTTTTCCGCCTCAGAACCCTAAAAATAGGTGCACCTTAATTTGTAATTTTACATCTTTCTATAGAAGCATTTTTTATTATTCGTCAGTTTATTGTCGTATTTGCATAATTAGGGTTTTGATGGATAATTAAGCATAAGAGAAGGAAAATTGATAATCAAATACCCTAATCCAAATTTCCCTACATTTGTAAGTGACCAAGGACCTGATAGTGCTCTACTCGATCCTAAGGTCCTTGAATGTAATGGGTGAAAGGAGGATTTAAACACTAAACAAAACAAAATCCAATTTTTACCCTAAACATTTTGGTGAACCCGTGTTTTTGGACTTAATTGAAACTTTCTGAGTGTTTTTCTTCATATTTGGGTTGATTTCATTCATTCATATAGTCATTTATCTTATTGCATTGAGAAAATTGCAAAAATTTTGAAAAATTTGCATTTAAGGGTTGCTAATTTGCATCAATTAACTCTATTTTTTCCTAATTCATGATTTTTGCATTAGATCTGATATAAACTACAGAAAATTACAAAATTTCAATAATTTGCATTGCATTTGCATCATTAATTGCTAGGGTTTTGTAGAAATTTTGACAATTTTCATATAACCTAGTAATTCCAAAATCTAGGGTTAGTAGTCAAAATCTTCTTTCAGATTTTTCTACTCATTTTAGAGACTCATTCAAATTTTCATTTGGCTTTAGTCTTTCATTTTGGAGTAAATTTGCATTTAGATTTCAAATAATTGTATTTTTGCATAGAAACTTCAACAAAAAATTAGCAATTTTCGTTCATTTTCATTAAATTTGTACTTGCATTTTGCATCTTAGATCTTGGAATTCATTTTCAGATCTGAGTAAACTTTATTTTTATCATAAATCAGATTTAAAAACATTCATATAGCATTTTGTGTCAAGATCTCAAACCTAGGGCTTGAAAAACATCGATTTTCACTAGATTTGGCCTTATCGACTCTCTAAGTTTGCACCATAGGCATGTTGTGAAGGGCATTTTTGTAGTAATTGGATGTTATCAGGGTAATTATTTTCTTTCCCTCCTAAAAATATTCA
Organism: Cunninghamia lanceolata; assembly: GCA_027924645.1. Classification (NCBI taxonomy): domain Eukaryota; kingdom Viridiplantae; phylum Streptophyta; class Pinopsida; order Cupressales; family Cupressaceae; genus Cunninghamia; species Cunninghamia lanceolata. Next base: position 8,954,131 of record BSBN01000682.1, on the reverse strand, counting down.
CAACACCCTTTTATCGGGCTCTTGTATTGAAAATTTGGTGAAAAACTACACTTTTGTTTTGCTATTTTTGCCCTAGGATTTGACCTAGTTTGCACTCCAAGTGTGTTGTGACAAATTTTATGGATTGAGGTGACTAATATAATTTATTTTATTTACTTCACCTCCTAAAATTCATTACAACACCCCTTTTTCTAGGTCTTAGAGTTGAAAAACCGTGAAAAATAGCCTATTTTTGCTATATTTTCACTAGGGTTTGACCTTAAGTGGCACTAAAAACGTGTTGTGACAGATATTTTGAAATTAAGTGGCTATTATCACTGATATAGTTTTCTATCCATCATCATTTTCCTCACAACACTCTTTGTCATGCTCTTTTGCATCGAGATTTGGTGAAAAAATTACATATTTTCACTATATTTTGACTTATCGTCATCTTAGATTTGCATCAAGAGTGCGTTGTGAAGGATCTTATTGCTGTATTTGACATATAAAATTGCTTCCCCTGATCAAAATACTTACAACACCTTTGTTCCATTCATTTGCATTGAAAAAGTACAACAAATCAAGCATTTTTGGCCTTCAATCATATCCTTCTCTTAGGGTTTGTTCTCTCAGTTTGTGCGTTGTGGTGTATGCTTTTGTATAAGCTTTATGACATGCTGTCCTAAAAACAATATCCCTTTGAGAAGAAGTAAAAGGTTAATGGGGTCTAGTGCTCTTGAAGAAAACGACATTCCTACCTCTAATAATCCTTTGAACACCTTCTTTACAAAGGGAGAAACTCCAATTGCACAAGATATTATACATCCTCCAACCACAATGGAAGAACAAACTTTTTATGATGTTGATGATATTATTGAGGTGACAAGATATGTATCTGATGAGAAAATAGAAAAATTGGATAAAGAGCTAGCCCAATTTCAATCATTTATGGAAAATGAGAGAATAGCTGAAGAAGTTGTTTCTACAATTCATAACATAAGAGAATTGATAAAAGAGGGATAAGATGGTGTAAATGCAATTTGTGGTCTAGTACATATTGTACAAACCAGTATTATGCTAGTGACCGAATGTGCACAAGTGATAAATAACACTTTATCACCATCTCATACTCAAGTATCTGTACCTATACCGACTACAGGAATATCTACCTTTACATCAATTATCTTAACAACTGATGTGAACACTTGTAGTAATACTACCACTGGTATTGGAGTATCTAATGGCACTAATTACAAAGCTATGAGATTTAATTATCAGAATTTGGTTTCTAAGGGGACCTCTTCTATGCATAATTATTCTCAACCACCTATCTATTCCACTCACTTCTAGCCACCTATTACCTACTCGCAACCATCTTCTACCTACCATTATGTCCAACCACCATTGACATCTTCTCAACCTCCACCTATCATATCTCAAGCTCATTCACCTCCTCACTTTGGTTCCAACTCCTCACAGCAAACCGCATCTCCCAATGATACCATCTTAAACCAACTTTTACAGGGCATGACTGCTTTACAACAAAAGGTAACAAACTTGACCAATTCTTCACAGCCTAGTCTACCAACATATCATGCCCGTAATCCCTTATCCTATGCAATCTTGAGAACCCCTATGCTTGAGAGGTTTGAGACTCCCCGCTTTGAAAAATATGGTAGAAAAGGTGATCCTAATATTCATGTGGCAGCATTTACAGGTATGTGTAGTGATTTTTATTTTGAAGACGATTTGTTGGCAAAACTTTTACCGCTATCTCTCAAAGATACTGCTTTAGAATGGTTTTTTTCTTTGCCTGCAAATTTAATACACTCCTTTTCACAGTTGATTGATCAATTTTTACAACATTTTCAAGCAATTATTGGACCCCAAGTTACTCTTATTGACTTAGTTCGATGCAAACAAGGTCTGAAAGAAAAATTGACTGAATTCATTAGTCAGTATCAAGGGCTTTATGCACAAATTCAATATCAGATGAAAGATGGGGATGTTCAGAAGATATTTATTACAAATCCACAACCTAATATTCATGATAAGATCCTCTTGATGAAGTATAACTCCTTTCAACATTTATGCACCACCCTTCGTGATTGTCAACTTTTGTCTAGTCAATATGAAAACCAAAACTCATCAGCTCAAGCTGGTCAATCCATGGGTGGATCATCACAAAACAACTTTAAGAGGAATAATAATAATAGGAGCTTCATCAAGATTAATGGACCGAATATGAACAACTTTTTGAATGTTTCAGCGATCACCAACCCAAAGAAAGCATCGTCTCAACCAAGAAAATTTACTCTGATATCTGAGTCTTATCATTCCATCATGAATCAAGCTGTGAGTAATAACATTCTGAAGCTTCCCCCGATCAAGCCTATCGATCCTAGTAAACAAGGACCTTACTTCGATGCTAATGCCTTTTGTCATTATCATTAGACGCAAGGGCATGACACTGAATGATGTATGCATCTTAAACATGAGATACAAGACCTTATTGATTCAAATGTCATCCAAGTATCAAGTGTGAATGATAATGGAAATAAGTCAGTTGCTTCACCAAATCAGAACTTATAAATCTTCACTAATACTTTCCCTAAGCATACTAAAACCAATATGTTGGAACAGGGTTTAGTGGAAGTAGACGAGGATAATTATATGGACTATGATAAGATCGTGGGAATGATTGAAGTAGATAAGAAACAAGTAGACAATCCACCTCGTCCATGAAGAAATGGAATTTATGTTGAGATTCCTCCTCCGTTATCCTTATATGGATCAGGAGATAATCAAAATACATCAGAAAAATGAATACAACAACCAACACAGATGAGTGATATGGTACATGATGATTCCTGTTACTATGTTAGAAAGATTCAACAACAAAAATGTGCTGAAAATCATAAAAGAGTAAGACAACTATCAATAGTTTGAAATAACAGTGGTTCTCCCCCTCATAAGCAACAAAAAAGTCTCACTTCCACAAGAAACTACAAAACAAGCATCATATGATGCTAAACAAGACTTTCATAAGAACCACTCAAATTTTGCACTCAACATGATCGAGTACCTCTCCAAGAGGTTCACAAGTTCCAAAATCTAATATGAAGGCTCTACAGGTAAGTATCTCTAACCCTTTATCTCTCTCATGATGTGCTTCCCCCGTGATGTGTTATGTGTTGTTTAGGCCTCCTGAGATGACCCCTAATTCTCTTGTAAGTTCCAGGATACTAGGAGACCACCTCTGTTGTGACCTTCTTCTATTTGTATCATCACTCTTCTATATTGCCTCTCTCTCTGATTTCATCATTGTGTGTTGTGTCATACGGACATAGCGTTGTGGTTGGTGACCCAGGGGCACCCTCCTACGTGATTGTCCTTAAGACACTTGTTTCTCCTCTCTTATTTATTGTTTCCCTTCCTCTAGTGTTTCTATCTAGCGGGTGGATGATGAAAAACATTGATACTGATGCGGACCTAGTGTCCTTTTTGAGAGCAATCAAAAAATGGACTTAGTTCCTAATATGACGATGGGGTTGTATATCTTATCTGACGCTTGGCTAGTGGAAGCACTCGTGCTTTCCACGTAGTGATTATGATGATGTTTTTATCTCATTTACAAACCTTAACAATACTACTACTCTTTGCACCTTTGTTTGTCTTTGAATCTGGCCTTGGTGGTAATCAATTCAGAGAGCTTCATGATATAGCCCCACGGTTATCCTCGAACTCCAAATTCATTGTATAACCTTGGTTCTTTGTGTGATTAATCATATGCATTGATGTTGTCGTGTATCATGATGTTGTAGACACTAACATATTTTTTGCAGGGATGTGTTTGTGGGAACATTTGGCGACCATGAAGTACATGTCACCTCCAGGGGGCATGTGCTTTGTGAAAGTCTGTGTTGCCTTGTGTGTTTTCTTCCTACCTTAACGTGCTTGATATCGAGGCATGATATCAACCACCTTAAGGTGGGGGCATATATAAGGTGAGCTGTCTGTTGTAGATGTTAGCAATGTGTTTGTCCTCAGGTGCAGTTTAAAGACCTATGCAATGAGTGCATCCTGCATCTTGAGTTTGTTTGCAATCAATCAATCATGTAAGCCCTCTACAGAGGCGAGATATCAAGCATATCCTTTTTCTTAAGCCCTCTGTGGAGACGGGGATGGTGTATTTCTCATAGCAGATTGCATCATCCTATCATTTTCAAAAGTCCTCTGTGGAGGCAGGGAGCAGTTTTGTGACTAACTCAACCCTTAAGCGTGTCTTCGATGATTGTTGTGGCAAAGCACAATCATCAGTGTGTGCCTATAATGTGCCTAAGATGGTGTTGAGCCTAGAAATAGGAACACTCCATTGCTTGTCTGTCGTGTTTTCTCCATGTCTTCAAGTGTGTGTGTTTTGGCGTGCTTACTTTGTGTGGTGTGTTTGTTGCCCCATATGCAGTCTAAAGACACACGTGATGAGTGCATCCTGCATTTTGGGAGGTTTTACATGTCTTGCATGTGTGTTGCCCCATATATACAATATAAAGACTTGTGCGATGAGTGCATCCTGTATTATGGGAGGTTTGTTTACTTTCCAATACCTGCATTTACATTTCATATATATGAGAAAAATAAAAGAAAGGAATCATGCATGTCTTTTATGCATTAATGTGTCTTCTCTGTGTCCTACGTGACTGTAACTATCTTCTTCGTGTTTTGCATGCCTGTTACTATTTTCTATGTGATTGGTGTGTCTTCTCCGTGCTTGGTGTGTTTGCGACCGTACTTCAATGCATGTATTGGCCTCGCATTTATACATACATTAAAGTGGGGGCTAAATGTAACATCTTAAAATGTCCCCTTGGGGGATTTTCCCTCATAAGGTTTAGCTCCTAGGTCTTTAGTGTGCATTTAGGACATCTTGCATCATAATTTGGCATCCTAATGGAATGAACCCTAGGTATCATGACAAATGGGGCCTAGGGGGACCCCTTAAGCTTGACCCTGCCCAAAATAGGGGAGAGGACTTGGGCGCCCGCGCCCTAGTCCTACCCTATTTTGGGGCACTCCCAATTTTTGGGTGCCAGCTTGTGACCGTTATTTGGGTCCTATGCTAACATGGTAAGTTTGAATTACGAAAATCTTGGCAGGAGTGTTTGTAGTTGCATATAAAAGCATGTTTAGGCATTCATCTGTAAACTAGAGAGATTTCAACTAGATGATCATTGTGAACTTTATGCATTCTCAAGAGGATTCAAGGCTTTCATTGTGTTGCAAGAGTAGATTTGTGTTGTCTATGTGTTTGTGTTTACATATTTAAGCATCCATTTCCTCATGGAGTGAAGAGCTTCTTCCTCTCATGAGATCTTCACTACAAGGTGACATTTATTATGTTTGTGATCATTATTCATTTAGTTTTTGCCTCTACCTCCCTAGGCACTCACTCTCTATCTGACAAAGGTGTTTGGAAGACTTAAGTGTCCTTCTGGGGCTTGACTAAGGCAAGCTCCTAAACACCACAACCCCCTCCCAAAGTTTCATGATTGCAGGTTACAAGTTGATGATGCAGACAAAGTGAAGTTGCAGGAGGGCATATTAGAGTGTCAAAACTGTAGAATAGTGAAGAAAAGGACACCCTAGACTTGGGTGCCTGCTCCCTAGTCCCTGAAGTTTCATGATGGGAAAATCTCTAAAAGGGCAGAAACAAGTTGCAGACTAAGTTTCTAGATCTTGACAAAAAGCAGGGCCTTGGACTTGGGCGCCCACTCCTATGTCCCTGACTTTTCCGCCTTGGAACCCCAAAAATAGGTGCACAATCATTTGTAATTTTACATCTTTCTACAGAAGCATTTTTTGTTATTTGTCAGTTTATTACCGTATTTGCATAATTAGGGTTTTTATGGATAATTAAGCATAAGAGAAGGAAAATTGATAATCAAATACTCTAATCCAAATTTCCCTACATTTGTAAGTGACCAAGGACCTGATAGTGCTCTGCCACTCGATCCTAAGGTCCTTGAATGTAATGGTGAAAGGAGGATTTAAACACTAAACAAAACAAAATCCAATTTTTACCCTAAACACCATCATGTATAGAAGGGGCCAGAGTCATTTCTAAATATCCCCACTCATTTTTATCTTGATTTCCTTTACAGTTATGGAACTTGTTATTTATCACAAACCACTTTATTTTGTTTCTTTAATTTGGGGCATTCATCAATGTTATCTTTCAATCCAAGTGAATTTATTTAATCTCCCTTTAGAGAAGTTAATTGATGAATATTATGTTATACCACACTTTCACATGTTCACATATTACATGATAAGTGTGTTGATGATCTTACATGACAATTGCATGATGATATCTTATGCCATTATGTCTATGTCTTTTTACATGCTTACATTATACATGACTTTATTATATTATTATACACTCTTGCACTTACATGTATTTAGCATAATACTTGCCCTCACACTTGGGGGGGGATATTAGGAGCAATATGTTTTCCCCTTTTCACATGGGCTTTCATATGTTATCTTTCACTTATATTATGGGGCTCACAAATTAAAATTATGTGTTTGTTTTACACTTTCCTCTCCTCAAATTGCATCCACAATAATGTTATGTGTCAAATTTGAGTATATATATATATCTTAAACACACAAATGGTTAAAGTGACACCATGGGTCTCGCAAGGGGTTTGCTCAATAAAATATTTCATATTACCTTCATTTGTAGGGTTATAATATATATATATATATATATATATATATATATATATATATCTTGAACACACAAATAGTTAAAGTGACACCATGGGTCTCGCAAGGGATTTTCTCAATAAAATATTTCATATCACCTTCATTTGTAGGGTTATAATATATATATATATATTGAACACACAAATGGTTAAAGTGACACCATGTGTCTCACAAGGGATTTTCTCAATAAAATATTTCATATCACCTTCATTTGTAGGGTTATAAATAATACCCTTAATTTCATTTTTTTTGGTGTATATATTATACTTCACCTAGGATAGTGTTTATCCTAAGTGTAATATTACACCTAGTTATTAAGTTTACTTAGGATATTAGGAATATTTAATTTTCCTCACAAAGGTAGCAAATAATGACATGCATTCACCTTGACTTGAGGTACACAAGTGTAGTCTGTGTATGCAGAAATATGGAATCAAATAAGGAAACAATACACAATGAAGGTACCTATTCCATACTTGAACAACACCTCCTCTAGGGATCAAAGGACTAAAAGATATAATGAAAATGATAAACAATCATATGATATTTGATAATTATTTTGATATGTTGGTTGTTCAATTTTGCAGCATAACAACTAGACAAAGATGATGATATGATAATGGATGATAATGGAAAAGATAGGATGATCTTGATAGCATGGTGATACTTGGAATGTAGATGTCAAAATGGCTTGGTTGAGGCTTGATTTATAGAGGTTGGATATGATGAATGAAGGGCTAGGATTAAAAGATTAGATCAATGGTTGGAATTGGTTGAGAGCACATTAAGGTAAGGATAAGGATTTCTAGGGCAACAAAGGAAGCTTCTAGGGTTTATCCTTATGTGAATGGCTAGGATTGAGATATGTAGTACGGAATGGATGGTTAGGATGAAAAGGAATTTAATGTTTGTGAAACTCATTTAATGATTGTGTCAAGTGGTTGAGGATAATAACAAGCTAGTCATGTGACACTCAATAATTAAATTAAATACTAAAATTATTTAATTAATTATTAGAGAGGGAATGATGGGAGGACACATTAATTAAATAAATAAGATTTATTCAATTAATTTTGGCTACAAGAGATAAATGGACTAAATGAATATTATTTATTTATTTATTTTAGGTGATGGAGGAAAAATGGATTAATTAAATAGATATAATTTATTTAATTAATTTTGGAAAAGGATATGGTAAAGGGGACTCTTAGGAAAAAGGTGTCACAAAGTGGTGTCGACAAGGTGATGAAAGTGACATGGTCAATTTCAGGTGTCTACATTTTGCCCCTTTTTGACATGATGTTGCGACTAATAGAAGTAACATAATTTCAAAGAAGATAAGGTATGGATGAAGGGTAAAGGATGCCCCATCCACTTGAAGGAGTGACAAGGAGGAATGAATGTAAGGATGGGATGTTTTTTCCCTCTTTGAGATGATGTTGTGACTAAGAGAAGTAACATCATTTCAAAGAAGATAAGGTATGAATGAAGGGAAAAGGATGCCCCAACCACTTAAAGGAGTGACAAGGAGGAATGGATGTAAGGATGGGATGCTCCCTTGGGAGGATAGGTGGGTTAGAAGAAAATGGGTATGCTCTTGAAATAGATGGAAGTGATGGGATAAGGAAAAGACAAGGGATGGAGAAAATGGATGAAAAATATGTTATGATGCATTAAGTGAACAACCATATAGTTTGATATAGCACTAGACATTATGCACTAAGGTATAAAGACCATGGTGGCAATGTGTCATGTGCACCCAGCATAATACAACCTCATCTAGATGTATGAGGAAGGAAACTTAGAGCATTAAAGTCCAAATGCACAAAAGGTATGGAATGAACTTAGATGCAAAGGACAACTGGTATGCAAAAAGCTATTCCACTATACACAAGATATGAATATTAGCTAGAGTAATAAGAACATCCAATGAACACACAAAAATGCAAGATCAAATGATAACACACACAAAAAAGTAAGCAAGCATGCACAAATGATTCAAAAACAAACAAGGTATTGCCCCTGTCAAGCTGTAAATCAATGATCGATTGATTAATGGTTGATTAAGATAGTGTTGTCATTACAAGGAATGATATATCCCTAGATCAACACAAGGATGTGGTAATGATATATCCCATTGATGATGATTGATGATTGATTGATTAGGTTGACAACAAGGTTGGAAACAAAACCAAGGATGTGATTAGATAATTTGGTTAGATTGTTTAACTAGATTGGTATGGATTATGGATGAATTGCATTTAGATTTATTGCTTGGATTTTTTTGGATTTTTTTTTTGTGTTTTTGGAAGTTTTGATTTTTTTTGGAATTTTTGAAATGTTTTGATTTTTTTTTGAATTTTTGAAATGTTTTGGGATAGTAGTGGGTGATGACTTTATTTCAAAGTGTGGGAATACCATGGAAAATGTTTAATGCTATGGGTGTAAGATAGAATATGAGATATCAACATATGTGAATGGTCATGGAACATGCAAGTGTATGAGGCCCAAACAGGAGGAACTTAGCCATACCAAAGACAATTAGGAGGTTACTAGGAAACCTCTATCCAAAATAAAACACAATCCATTACCCCCAAGTGGAAGCAGGGTGATAGGATGTAATGGATGGAATGTATATGATAGGTATGGAAAGGAAGACTCTAACAAATAACAAGGATGGTAAATAAGATATGCAATTGGAGACTAATATATTAGATGAAAATGGAATGATGGGGAAGCATGGGACAAGTGACTTATATGATAATGGAAGTTGATGACTACACATGGTGCCTGCGAGCAGGGTTTCACCATGGTACTTATCCAAGGAGCCATAAAAGTGGTTTTCACCATAAGACAAATTATTTCTCTTTACTATTTCTTTTTTTCATGTTTTCATTCTTTTTGTATATTGGGATATCACAACAAGCTAAGCATGGAAAGGTATGATATCAGGTGGAAGTGTGGACTTTGGAACAAGTGGACAATGATCATCATGATGGTTGAAATGCACGGAAGTTACTTTGTGAGGATAATTTCACTAGGATGGGCACCAAGGATACCATCATGCACTTCCTTAAGTGCAAGATTAGTCTCTTTTGTGTTTAGACAACATAAATGGGAACCATCGTAGCCTTGTCGATTATGGATGGAACGAAGTGTATGTGGGATGTAATTATGGAGGGAGGTGGAAGTGTTATGGAGTGAAAGTGATGGGGGACCAATAATCTCAATTTTAGGATGTTTCTTTGGATTTGCTATGATACTCAAATGGATTTGCTTTTATGCATGTAAATGATCTTTGAATACTAGGGGTAAAATGGACTTTTCTTTGACTTTGGATACCCTAGGATTTCTTTCTTTGAATTCCAATGCTTTAGGATTTTTAGGATTCTTTTCTTTTGTAGGAATAGGACTAAGGAGTTCAATATGTACTTCATCATTGTGACAATTAGTGTGAGAGATTGGATTTTTTTGGTCCCATGAAGTGGAAGGGGGATATGGCAATGAAGGTTCAATGGTGAAGATGGCATTGTCATGGAATAAGGATAAGATGTCAAGGTCTTCAGTGGAGGCATTGATGGTCACATCAATGGTACTTTAAATGAAATTAAAGGGTTCATTAAGACTTATAAAAGGAACACGAGGATCCTTATTTTCCATAATAGAGGGCATGTATCCTAAACCATAAGTAGTATCATGGAGAGGTTCAAGATGACAAGAATTATGTAACTCATACTCTCCACAACCTTTGTCTATAATCTTGACTTCGGTAACTTGAGGATCTTTAGAGGATGATGAAGTGGAAGAAAGTTCATTAGGATGAACATAATATGTGGAAGATGTGGAAATATCATTGTTAGGACAAAGGTTATCTTTAGGACTAGCAACTCCAAAGGCTCTACAATATGCAAAGGGTCTAGGATCCACTTGGATAGTAATTTCAACACCATTATGTGGAAATTTGATACATTGATGGTAAGTAGAAGGTATGGATTGCATAGCATGGATCCAAGGACGACCAAGTAAGATGTTATATGGAAGCTCAAGGTCAAGGACATGACATGTAGTGTGTAAAAGGACAAGTCCAACTTGTATAGGAAGACATATGGTGCCTTCACATTCTCTCTCGGTATCATCATATCCTTTGATAGTAGGGCATGGTTCCAAGTTGGCTTGTGAATATCCCAATTATTTTATTTGCTTCAACGTACATAGGTTCAATCCAACTCCATTATCCAAAAGTACACGTTTGACTTTGGTTTTGGAAATCAAGACCTCTATATGAAGGACATTATTATGAAACGGATCAATAGATGGCATGTCTTGTTGGGTAAAGGTGAGGTGATAGGTGGAAGAAAGGTGACTCACAAGGGCTTCAAATTGATTAGGGTCAATATAATGTGGGACTTGGGAATCTTGGAGGAGATAGTCTAATATAGCTTTGTGGATGGGGGAGACCTTAAGGAGATATAGGATGGAGATTTGTTCAAGAATCTTCTCAAGGTGATCAAGGATATTATAATAGGATGGATGTGTGGTTAAGGAAGATGAAGGTGAGGATGAGGAAGATGAAGGTTGGGGGATAGTAATGGTTCCACAACGAGTGGTGACAATGTATCTAGGGGATGGGGCTCTAATGGTGATGGTGGAAACTTGTGAAGGATCATAATCAACTCTTCCTATGATGTCATAATCAAGAGGGGCTTTGTTATAGCAAAAATTATTGGTACAATTATCTTGGGATTGATTTGGATGGGTGGAAACGAACTTGTTTGATGTTTTGGAAAAGGATCATTATAAACACCCAATTGTGCATTGGAAGATTTAGGCTTAGTATTGACCTCCAATGTTCCTTGATCAATAATGTCTTGGATATAATGTTTGAGCCTCATACAATTACTTGTGGGATGACCATGGACATGGTGATAATCACAATATTCTTGTTTAATACACCATGCAGGTTTGGACTCGTTATCGGCATAGGGTCTTGTATAAGGGTATGTGACCATATCAGCTTGCACAATCTTCTGAAAGATTGACTCAATGGGCTCTCCTAAATCTGTGAAATATCATCATGAATTTGGAGGAGTTCTAAATTGTCACTCAAGAAGGGTGATGGTACTAGTCGAGAGGACTTTTGGCATATTAGATTGGGAAGCTTGAGTTGTTTGGACATGTTTAACATCGGTGACTCCATCACTAACCACATGTTTGTTCTTGGCCCAAGGTTTGAATTTATCATTTGTAGGGTCTTTGGCTTGAGGTTTGATTACACCTTTAGATATAAGGGATTTTTCAATGGTGATCCCTTTCTCAAAAATATCTTCAAACGTGGAAAGACAATGGATTTGAAGATGAAAGGCCATTTCTTGATTAAGGTGTTGGACAAAGATGCTAACCAATTATTTTTCGGGGATGACCCATGGGATTCAACTTGAAAGCCCTCTCCACCTTTGTAGGTAAAAAGCAACACTTTCTCCATTATGTTGTTTTTCATTACAAAGGTCTAGAATTATGAGTTCATGTTCAACATTGTAGGAGAAATGAGCAACAATTGTTTTGGATAAGTTGGCGAAAGTTGTGAGGTACCGGGAGTAAGATGATGAAACCAGTCTAAAGCTTATCTTGTAAAACTTAGTGGCAAAAGTTTCAAGAGATAAACGTCATAATGGGAATCTTCTTGATAATCCATAAATAATTCTTTGACATGATCTCTAGGGTCTCCTTTTCCTTTATATTTATCAAATTTGGGGACCTCAAAATTAGGAGGAAAAGGAGTTGTCATAATGGAGCGATCCAAAGGATAAGGACAAAAGTCTTCAAATTTGAAATGTTTACGTTGTGATCCAATTTGAAGTTTTTAAAGGGCATTTTATACCATCTCTTGCATTTTTATGATCCAAAGGTGGATTTGGTGATGATGATGTGGAATTGATAGGTCCATGTGACAAGGGTTGTGTAATGACATGTGATATCAAAGGATTAGATGTGGTGTGATAATAAGTGTGTTGTGGGTATGAGACCATGGGTTGAGTGTTTGAAGGGTTGAATTGATTGTAGGTATGGGATGTGTTAATTGAAGATGTATTGGGTTGAGATGAAGCATGTGAATAGATATGTGAGTAGGTGGTTTGTGGATGACTTAGAGGTATGTGGTAAGAGATTGGTTGAGAGGGGATTGCTAGTGTTTTCTGAGGAATGGAAATGGGTGGAAATGAAGTTGGTAATATTCTAGGTGGCTTGGAGATTTGTGGGATGAGTAATGTGGTTGGACCTAGTTGAAAAGAGTATGTGGAATTAGGATCATTAAGAGGTGGAAGCAAGACTACATTACCCATGGGATTGTTTTGAGGATTTTACATGGTGGGTTGTGATGAAGGACTGGGAGTAATGGGATCTTTAATCTTTAATGTCTTAGATTGAGAGGGAACCTCTACCCCTTGGTCTACAAGAAACTTCATGAATGAGTCTGAACATGGGAGGTTTCTCATGAAATCGGCAAATCTAGGTGAAAGCTCATCTTGGTCAAATTTTTGTTCATGTTCATGTGTGGCATTGGGTTTATGATGTGGGAAAGGTTCCATATGATGAGATGTCATGAAAACAAGTGAGTATTTAACATGATCATCATACACACTTATGGGTGGGGGTGAAGATGGTTGGTTATCAATGTGGAAGTCCATGTTTTTCTTGGCTTGTAATCTAGTTATGGGGGCATAAGATGAGAGATCTTAATGATGTGACAAAATGTTGATGTCTTAGAGATCTTGGATTGGACTAAAGATGATGAAAGATTAGATAATAACAAGATTAGGGATGATGTGGATGGGAATGATTAGACTAGAAGGATGATGATGACTTGGACTAAAAGGATAATGATGACTAGGACTAAAATCAAGATTAATATCAAGGGACAAGACCAAATTGGATTTGATTTGACTAAGGATGAAGATAGATTTCAAATACTTAAGATAGACTTATGACCTTAAGCAAAGATGATCTATGATTGGCTAGGATTTGATTAAAGGATTAAAAAGATGATGGTCTTGATCAAGGGCTAAAATCTCAATTTAAAGTCTATGGCCAAGTTTGATATGGATGGAAGATAAGGTAGATGAAAAAGATGGAAGCAATATGGATTATGGATATGGATCTCAACAAAGTCAACCTTAAGCTAAAGTGTGATAAGGATTCTCTCAAGATGTTGAAATATGGACTCTAAGATGTGAAATGTTTTGGAATGGCTTGAAAATCTTGACTTGGGCAAATGGAAAATTGACAAACACAATGTTCATACACACATGCATAAGTTTTTCAAATTATAAGGATTTGGCCAATGCAAATGATCACACACATAAAACACAACAACAACGTAGATTATTCAAGTACACATGTATCTTCATAGTGTAAGCTCACACAATAGAATAACTATCCATATTCCTACCTAACTAGGAATACTTCACCATGAGTGGATATCTAGGGATAAGGGTGTTGCACCCAATATCCCTTTCCTTGAAGGATTTTATGCCTTACCCAAAGAAGACTTCTATCTCTACTTCAAGGAGGTACATGGTGAGTAACTTCAGGTTAGATTCTGTCACCTTGCACCCCACTAGAAGATGATTGAAAGGTCTTAAACTAGGCTATACAAGATTCTAGGAGAGTCCTCTAAATACACAAGGTACACTGAGGCCCAAGTCTATGAACACTAGTCCATTGAAGGGATGTAACAAGTCACTTCACCTTGTGTCTGGATTTAGCCGGGGCCCCAAGGCTGTCCCAATGACTATGTGACTAGATTGAGGTACAAATTTTGCTCTCCCCCATTTGCTATACCCTGCTAGAACACATGGTTGAGGTCACCCCTTTTGATTGTGTGTGTCTCTAAAGGAAGGCCTCCTAAGGGAAATATTATACTTGGTGTTTTTGATCCCCAAGATCGCACAAAGCATGAGGGGAGAGAATACACACAAACAAGCTTATCTTAAGGTGACAAAGGTGAATCAAGAGATGTTTTTGATCCTCAAGATCATCAAATGGTGTGAGAGGAGAGCATACACATACAATTAATCCACAAAACAAGATTCATAAACCCTTAGATAAAGAGATGTGTGTGAATATGAATGTGGCTCAAGGATGTTTTTGATTTCCAAGATCACACTAAGTGAAAGGGAGGAGCATACACACCCTAGATCAAACTCAAATCCACCAAACAAAGTAAACACAAAGATCAAACACAAAGTTTCATATTATATGTCTTTGACAAGCGAAAACTTGTAACCCACTTGTTAGTAGTTTGAGATATGATCTTTGACAAACGAACCTACAAACAAGTGTTAGCTCAAAAAAGGATAAATATGAAAAAAATAACAGTCAAGATACAATAGACTAGATGTCATGAACAGATTCCTTATGACTTTCTATGTAATTTCAAAAAAAAATCCGTTGGATTTCGATTTAATATGCAAAAGCAATGCCCAAATGAAGTACATGCACTAAACTATAAAGCATAGGTGCTAAACTATGAAGCATAGGCACTAAACTTTGAAGCATAGGCACTAAACTATGAAGCACATGCGTTGATCTATGATAGAGGCCAAAATGAACCTTAAAATGACATAAAACATTCTGCAAAACACATTGTCAGGCAAAAACAAGACCAGATCTAGAATGTAGAAATGAAACCACACCAAACCAAAAAGTTAGATTCCATAAATGAGCCCCACAAACATAGGTGCTAAACTATGAAGCATAGGCGCTAATCTACAATAGAGGCCAAAATGAACCCTAAAATGACATAAAAACCCTACAAAACACACTGTCAAGAAAAAATAAAACTAGATCTAGAATGTAGAAATGAAAAGACACCAAACCCAAAACTCAGATTCTAGAAATGAGGCCCATGCACATAGGCACTAAATTGTGAAGCATAGGCGCTAAACTATGAATCATAGGTGCTAATCTATGAAAGAGGGCAAAATGAACCCTAAAATGACATAAAAAAACTACAAAACACATTGTCAAGCAAAAGTAAGACCAGGTCTAGAATGTAGAAATGAAACCACTCCAAACCCAAAAGTTAGATTCTAGAAATGAGGCCCAAAAACAAAGGAGCTAATCTATGAAGCATAGGTAGTAATCTATGACAGAGGCTAAAATGAACACTAAAATGACATAAAAACTCTACAAAACACACTGTCAAGCAAAAATAAGACCATATCTGGAATGTAGAAATGAAACCACACCAAACCCAAAAGTCAAATTCCAAAAATGAGGCCCATAAACAAGGTGCTAATATGTGAAACATAGGCACTAATCTGCACGGCAAGGGTGCTAAAGCAGTAAAAAGAGGTGTAGAATCATCACACAAGTGTGGATTGACAATTGTAGGTGCAAATCTACAACTTGCAAGCAAAATGACAAAATTTCTTCCCAAAAGGGGTCAAATCAAGGACGTGGGTCCCACTAGGTGTGCCAAAAAATGTGTATGCAAAAATATGGAATCAAATAAGGAAACAATAAACAATGAAGGTACTTATTCCATACTTGAACAATACCTCATCTAGGCATCAAAGGACTAAGAGATATAATGAAAGTGATAAACAATCCTATGATATTTGATAATGATTTTGATATGTTGGTTGCTCAATTTTGTAACATATCAAATAGACGAAGATGATGATATGATAATGGATGGTAATGGAAAAGCTATGATGATTTTGACAACATGGTGATACTTGGAATGTAGATGTCAAAATGGCTTGGTTGAGGCTTGATTTATAGAGGTTGGATATGATGAATGAAGGGCTAGGATTAAAAGATCAGATCAATTGCTATAATTGGTTAAGAACATATTAGGGCAAGGATAAGGATTTCTAGGGCAACAAACGAAGCTTCTAGGGTTTATCCTTATGTGAATG
Organism: Cunninghamia lanceolata; assembly: GCA_027924645.1. Classification (NCBI taxonomy): domain Eukaryota; kingdom Viridiplantae; phylum Streptophyta; class Pinopsida; order Cupressales; family Cupressaceae; genus Cunninghamia; species Cunninghamia lanceolata. The sequence continues at coordinate 8,937,461 of BSBN01000682.1, read as the reverse complement.
GCTAGGATTGAGAGATGTAGTATGGAATGGATGGTTAGGATGAAAGGTAATTTAATGTTTGTGACACTCATTTAATGATTGTGGCAAGTGGTTGAGGATAAGAACAAGCTAGTCATGTGACACTCAATAGTTAAATTATTTAATTCATTATTGGAGAGGGGATTATGGGAGGACACATTAATTAAATAATAAGATTTATTCAATTAATTTTGGCTACAAGGGATAAATGGACTAAATAAATAAATATTATTTATTTATTTAATTTAGATGATGGAGGGAAAATGGATTAATTAAATAAATATAATTTATTTAATTAATTTGGGAAAAGGATATGGTAAAGGGGACTCTTAGGACAAAGGTGTCACAAAGTGTCACAAGTTGGTGTCGACAAGGTGATGAAAGTGACATGGTCAATTTCAGGTGTCTACACCGCTGCTACCTTTTAAATCCTTGATTGATTGTAGTTAGGTGCCACCTCTATCTTAGTATTATTGAGTTATCTCTCCTCATGATTGGGAGTGATTGGAAGTTAAGCTCTTTACTCTTAGCTATGTCATCTCTTTGATTCATGGATCCAAGAGGTCTATATATTTATAGATTTCCCTTTGTAAATTTGCTCTATTATTAAATATAGAATTTCTTTATTTATTTCTTGGTTTTGTGATTAGCTCATAGGCATTAGTTCATAGGTAGAATTATTGTTTATGACAAAATTCTAACATGGTATTAAAGCCATTATGACATAGGACTAGTTCATTTCTAGGTAATGGGGGCAAATGGTTTTGAGTTTTAGGCATATTTAGTGAATGGTGGCACCATTCTGAGCTCACCATTGTGTCCAAAATATCCAAATTAGCTAGGATCCACTTTTATTTTGTCTGAGTTGGGCAACCTGAAGCTAGCCAACAAGAGAAGGGGTTTGTTTTATTTTTTACAAGAAGTGAGTTGTTAAAATGGATCATGCCACTACGTTTGTAAGGACCAAAAACCTATGGATTGACATAAAATTTGTCAAATTTGGAGCAATTGAAACGTATATTTTTTTAGCCCAAGCAACCGCTTGACCTACCTACACAATTTTGACACAATATGTTTTTTTTAATATATATTTTTTACACATTTTTTTTAATTTAAAAATTAAAAATAAAAAATAAAATAAAATAAAATAATTAGGTGCATATTTGTGTTATGTATTATGAGTGGGGGTACTTGATTGTAGTACCCTTGTGGTAGCAAGAGTATAGGGGCATCGACCATTGTTGCTCCCTACTATGTAAATGTTGATGCTGGTTTAAAACTTCTAGCCAACTTTTAAAGTTTTTAATAGCAACATAATCTAGTTGGTAAGTAGATACACCACCCAATGGCCCACTAAGCTCCAATGCCACTTGCGACCCTCTGCTTACTCACCTCTAGCAACTGCTACACCACTACAACTCCTCCACCACCTATGTCGCCACCAACAACTCTTAGTCCATGTACTACCCAATGACCACCTTCATTGACAGTGTCACCCAAATGCCAACCTACCACTAAGGAAAAGGCCCCCTCTCATTAATCTTTTTAGTTTGGGAGGCTAATTTATAAAGGCCAGATCTTCATCATATCGAGGTATTTTTTAAGGCAATTTCTAAAATGAGCTAAAATTTTATGAACTTCATGATGGTATATTCTATTTCTACTCATGATACCTATATTTTTCAAAAAATAGTTTTCTCACATAATTTGTCATGCAATCATATTTTTTGAACTTTTAGGCCTCATAACTTTCTCAAATGAACTCAGATTTGAGTCCTATTTTTTTGAAAGGATTATTTTTCAAGCACTACACAACAATGTTGGATATTTGTTCTTATACTACCATTTGATTATAATTTCAACTTTTAGTCTATAATGGACATTGTAAAACTCTAGAAAATCTACTTACACTTTGTAAATGCACTAATTTATAAAGTGCCAATCATTGTAACTTGTTAAGTGTGTCATAATTGAGTTTATTTGTGGGGGTGTTAATGCAAACACACTCAACTTATAAAGTGAGATCACATGTACTTGTCTTTGGTGGGATAATACATTAGCATTTTGTAATCTATAAACCAAGATAAATTTCCATTCTAGGAAGGTTGTAAACATGTTTTTTGTTTTTACATTCCATTGATATGGTATCAGGATAAATTCAAAGAACTATTCATCATAGAAATAAGGGATAAATAATCACTACCTTGAGGAAGATCTACTACTCTATCTCCATGGACTTGTTCTTGATCCAAATGACCATGAACATAAATGTGCTTAGTTAAACTACAATGACATGTTTTGCAGGTTAATATGTCTTACAATTTTGAAGGACATCCTACATCACATAAAGCACATTGAGTTCCCTTTCAATACCATGGCCATCACTAGGTAACTACATGGAGATATTGAATCTCCAAAAAAGTGTGATATCCCCTTAGATAACCTTGCATATGTGGATTAAAATGAAATAATTTATCCTATTGATGCCCTATCTAATTTGTTCATACTCACACCACGATTGTGAGAAGTTCATGGGATGTGTAGTGTAGTCATTCACTATGCATTGAGATTTCAATACCTCTAATAGATTCACCACTTGTTCATACTCAGGCATCTAATGTAGACATCTTGTGAAATGAGTAGTGTAGTCAGATGACATGCATTGTGATTCCACCATCACCTCCTGCTAACACTATAGAGTTTAGAGATGCTTCATCGAGGGATTATAATGATTCTATAGTGAGACATCATATGGATATGCAATGTAGTCACATGACATGCTCTATGATTCTACCTTCACCTATTGTTTCTATAGAGTTTAGAGATGCTTCATTGAGGACTTCTAGAGATTTTTGTAGTAGGAAATCTTGTGGGATGAGTAGTGTAGCCACATGGCACAAATGAATATTCCACATCCATTCCTTACTTCTTTGGAACCTATTTCACATTTTTCCACATGGTATTAAGCAATCATCCTCTTCAATTAGGCCTAGGATTCCTGATTTGATCATCGCACCACTTAGCACTAACATGGGGACCATTATATAGTTTCCAAAGACATACATTTTATGTTTGATTCCCAAATATTCATATATGGAGTGGTAAGATCTTCTTTATTCAACTTTGGATTTCTTTCTTCTAAAGGGAAGAAATATTGTTCAATGAGCATGGATCATCTTTAGCAATCAAAGTCAAGCATCCACCATTGGCATAGGAGACATCACATTTGGGGGGGTGCTATCTAGTCTATCTCTTCATTCTCCTTATTTGGGGAGGAGGGTTATCTTTGTACATGGGTACCTAACATGGCCTCATTGGTAGGATCCATTTTTTTTCCTCATAAGTTACACTTGTTGAAAATAGAGTGTAACTGTACAACAAGATATGTTGAACTTTAATGCATCCAAATTCATTAAAAATGATATATCATATGGAATTGGAAATCAACCATGAAAGAAAATGCATACTATAACATAATATTTACATGGAGAAACCCTTGAGAGAAAAAACTCCACACACAAAGAGACCTAATCTTGTATTAATCCTAAAAATAGTTACATTAATACATCAACTTATCCCCCTAAATGTTGGCAACATAATGCTACTCATATAACCTGCAAAACAACTACTACATCCTCTAACTCCAAGCACCAAGTTATAGAGAAGTACAAAATAGAAACCATCACATGGTTTTGGAAAACCATTAGTAAGGTCAAGAGAGGTATGGTGCCCAATGCTCAAGGCACAAACCCTAATACCCCATGGTATTGGTCTTCTAGGATATTTTTAGCATATTCTTACATGTTGTCATATGTCAGAGCTAATAATATTTGACCACCCAAACTTGGGTGACCTAATTTGTCTTAATACAACCCATTAAAGATGCTACATGACAAGTGTTCAAACCTATCATAATGTTGGTCAAGATTCTAATGTAACCTCCCTCTTACCTTCTCTTACACGTCATAAGATTCTATCATTAATAACTCATGTCATGATGAGTCAAGATACCATTACATACCTTCGAAGATGTTGACACATGGCCAAACATGTCAAGTCAATGTGGAATGACTACTTCCTCATGTGAGGACAAAATCCACTAAAGAAAAAAGTAGTACCACCTCAAAAATGGGATGCCAACTTTCCCAAGTGAGGATAAAATCACTAAAGATGTAAATACAAACACATTATTAAATATGAACATTAGGAATGCAAGGTTAAGACAACTTTTCTTAACATTCTCCCACTTGTCAAGCACCTTGCAAGAGAAAAATGGAACCTTCAACAATTATAAAACAATATCAAATCAAGCTCTAAAGGATAAAAGGCCCATAGCCTCCCTACACCAACTGAACTTCTCCATGTTCATTGGTGTAGTAGAAGAATCTACAACATTCTATGAGGTATCCACTTTATATAAGATGACTTTTCCACCCTCAACCATTTCCTAAACAAAGTGATATTGAAGATCAGTGTGCTTTGTGTGGGCATGATACATTGGGTTTTTATCCAAACATATGGCACTTTAACTATCACATCATATTATGACCTGACTACATTGAAATATAACACTTAAACACAATATCTATAACCAAACCACCTCCTTAAAAGCGTGTGTCATAGCCATGTACTGTACTTTTGTTGTTTTCTCATCTAACTAATTGCACCTCCAGACAAAGTAAAGACAACCACTCATAGACCTCCTACATTCTAGATCACTAGCCCAATCAAAATCAACAAAGTCATATAAATACCCCATTTTTCCTACATCATTAGTCCCATGATAACAAATGCAATGGTTAGAAGTTCTATGTAAATATTTAAAAACCCTTTAATATAAGTCCAATTTTTTTTACCATGGTTTGACATAAACCTACTTAGAACTTTTGTTGCTTGGGAAATATTAGGTCTTGTATAGACCATGGCATACATGAGGCTTCCAAAAACATTGGCATATAGAACCTTATGCATATCTTCAAAATCATCATCTATTTTAGGACAGTATTCTAGAGAAAGTCTAGTGCCAACCAAAAAGAGAATACTAACCAGTTTGCAATACTTCATCGCAAAACACTATAAATAGTATCAACATACTTCTTTTGATTTAACCATAAATTTTTGTTAACCGAATACTTGCAAATTTTCATACCCAAAATATACTTTACAACACCTAAATATTTCATATCAAATGTTCCAGACAATTGACTCTTAAGTTACCTAATCATTCTCATATTATTACCAATAAACAACATGTCATTAACATATAGGACAAAGATTAATAGCTGACCATCAATTAATTTAAAATAAACATAGTTAAGCTTCACTTCTAATAAAGTCATGATCTAATGCGAAAGAGTCAAATTTTTGATACCACATTCTTGGTGACTACTTCAAACCATACAAAGACCACTTTAATCTACAAACCAAGTGCTCATGTCCCTTCACCACAAAATTGTCAAGCTATTTCATAAATATTTCCTCATCAAGATCCCCATGTAGAAAAGTTGTTTTTACATCCATTTTCTCTAACTCTAATTCAAAAAGCAGTACTAATAGATAAAAGGAACCTATTAGAGGTTAGTTTAGTCACAGGGGAAAATATCTCATCAAAATCCACTCCCTCAACTTGGGAGTGACCCTTTTCCACTCTAGGCCTTGTACTGCTCCAACTTACCATATGCTCTGAATTTATTTTTAAATACCCATTTACAACCAATGGATTTCCTCCCCTTGGGTATCTCAACTAGATCTCATGTGTCACATTTGTCCAAAGCCTTCATTTTATCTTTCATGGCCTCTAATCAGAACTCATGCTCATTTAAAGACAAAGATTCCTCCATAGATTTTGGTTCATTGTTAGTAGACGATAAAGAAAATACACAACTATAATTAGAAGGGTTATACATTTCAATTAGAGTACATTATGTAGAGGACCTTCTAAGAGGTGTAATAAGAAGCTTCTATTGTTCCTCATTAGAACTTGAATTTGAACCTTCTCCTTCCTCATTATGTCCATCTTATTATTGTTTTGTATGTGCATCTTCCTATGGATCACTCTTAATATCAAAATGCACTATTTTGTTAGGCTTTACATGGGGTTGTTTATCATTTTTAAATACCCTAAGATCCCTAAAAACAACATCCTTAGAATATAACATTTCCAATGATACAAGATCCCAAAACTTACAACCCTTATTGTTTTCACTATAACCCATGAAAACACACCTTTTAGCCCTATAGGCAAGCTTATAATGTTTCTCTTTAGGAACATGAACATATGCCTCATTGCCAAAAACTCTGAAATGAGAAATTAATGGTCTTTGCCTATTCATACCTCATAGGGTGTTTTGTCAACTAGAATAGAAGTGGGAGACCTGTTAACCAGGTAACAAGTAGTGTGTATTGCTTCATCCCATAAACATTGTTCAAGCTTAGCACTACTTAGCATGCTTCTAGCACCATCCATCAAAGTTTTGTTCATTTGTTCTACCACTCCATTTTGTTGTGGATTATATGTAGTTGTTTTCTACCTAACAATCCCTATATGTCTGTAATAATTATCAAAATCTCTAGATAAATATTCACCACCATTATTCGTTCTTAAAACCTTTACTTTCCTATTTGTCTATTTCTTAACAAGTGCTTTGAAATCTTTAAATACATAAAATACAACATACTTATGCTTTAGAAAGTAAACTCATGTAATCATTGATAAAAGTAACATAGTAGCAATATTTCCAATGGAAGGCACATCCATAGGACCAAATACATCACTATGAATAACCTCCAAAATGTGTTTAGCTGTAGTACTACCATATTTAAATAAAACTCTATGTTATTTTCCACACACATAGTGTTCATAGAAATCAAAGTTACTAAAGTAACTAGATAAACCATTGACCATCTTTTTATTTATGAGGGTTTTAAGACCCTTTTCACCAATGCGACCCATCCTATGGTGCCATAGTTTACAATAAATAGAGTTATTAGTTACATTTACAAAGTTATAGAAATTAGATGCCTCCAACCTAAGCGAGGTGCCACACCGAGTGCCCCTTGCCAACACCAAACTCCCTTTGCTCAACATGCAATCACTCTTCTCAAAAATAACATGCACCCTTGAATCATTCATTTTAGATACAAAAGTCAAATTTCTAGCTAAACTAGGGATATGAAATACATCTGTGAGGAATTTTACCCTTCCATCACTAAAAAACAATTTTACCTCCCCTCAACCCATAATTTTTCATGTGTTGTCCCCAAGGAAATATGTCCTGCCATCATAATTTGTATACATTGAAAACCACTCCTTGTGAGGAGTCATGTGGCAGGATGCACTTGAATCTATCAACCAAGAGTCATCATAAGTCATGTTCATAGAAATAATAAAAGCATAAGTAGCTTCATCATCATAAGATTTATCAGTAGAGGAATCTTCATCTTTCTTTTCTATTCTGACATTCCTTTTTTAGATGCCCTAATTCGCCATAGTTCCAACACCTCAACCTACTCATACTAGGTGTCTTGGACCTCTCTTGGACTTAGATATATCCTTACCACCTTTCTACTTGTCCTTACCCTTCTCTTTAGATCTTCCCTACACATGTAATGCATCCTTAGACCCATCCTCTATAGACTTTCTCCTTATCTCCTTTATGAGCAAGGTGGAAACAAGGGAATCCAACTTTGGATCTATCAAAAAACCACCTAGTGCAAGAATTAGATTATCCCAAGATTTAATAAATGAATATAACAACAAAATACACTTATCCTTTTCCTTTATCTTCACATCTATCGATTGTAACTAAATCAAGATTAGATTAATTGCATTCAAATGTTCTACAACCAAGTCCCCATCCTTCATTTTAAGAGAATATAAATTTCTTTTCAAAAACAACTTATTTATGAGACCCTATGTTTGGTAAATCTCTCCTATTCTATTCCACTACTTATATGCAATAGATACATTAGAAAAATTGAATAGAATGGAATTAGATAAACATAACTGAATGGTACCATGAGATTTTTTATCAACTTTTACCCATTCTTCATCCATTAACTTGTCTAGTTTCTTTTTATTCTTCATGGAAGTCCATTGATCCCTCTCTTCCAAGAGATCCTTGATCTTTAGCTACCAAAGTTCAAACCCTAATTCATTGAACCTTTTGATCTCCAAGAAGGATGAGCTAGCCATGATATCTATCACCTAGAACCTGAAACTACATGAAAACACAACACACTCCCCTTACATCAAAAATCCCAATCAAACACCCTAAAAGAGGCATCCCTCTTTCTAATCAAGCTAACTATGGCTCTAATACTAAATATTGAAAACAAAGTGTAATTATATAGAAAGATATGTTGAACTTTAATGTGTCCAAATTCATTAGTTCAATAATAGATCATATTAAAATAGAAATCAATCATGAATGAAATGCAAACTATAGCACAATGTTTACATGGAGAAACACTTGCAAGAAAAAACTCTACACCTAAAGAAACCCAAGAATATATTAATCTTGAACATAGTTACATCGATACATCAACTTATCCCCTTGAATTTTCTAGCATAATGGTATTCATATAACTTGCAAAATGTAATATCCCTTGCTAGTGCTAATGCAAATTTACTTATTAGAGGCTCAAGGAATATTGTCAAACACTTCGCATACAATCTCTATGCTTGTTGTTTCTGAGTTTCAATCTGATTATGCTTGCTTGAAATGATGTCAAAGATCATCTAAAAGCTTGCAATTGATTACTACTATGTCTAAGCAAAGAACTAAATGCATATACAATTCTCTTTTGGCTTTTCAAATGCATATATATGAATTCTATATGAAAAATGTGCACCTACAGCCAATTGGCATTTTGTCAAACACTTGGCATGCATACTATTATGCTAATCATGAAGGATATAAATATGCACATTACATCAAATATATGGCCTACAACTTATCACTCATTTATTGAGATATATTGTCTAATACAATGTTGATATGAATGGCCAAGACTCTTGGCTTTACAATTTTATGCAACTCCTAAAATCTAAGAACAAATGACAGCCATTAACATTATTCTATATGCATATACATGAAGAAAATAACATGAGGAACCTGCTTTTGAAGCAAGGAATGAACAGCAGATGCAATGATATCTATTTCTAATTTTTATTTTTTTTTATTAAGCCTCCTTGTATGAAATTGCACCTCCTAGAAGTAGCCGCCCCTGCCCTTGCCTGGCAATCTTTACTAAAAATAAATGCAGCTGTTTAACTCCACTTTATGGCACCTAAAGTGATCGGTAGGATCAAAGGATCAAAATGCAACAATGCCCAGAACCATAGGATGCTTCAATGATGAGATATGAACAAAAATGTCTTGCCAATGGTGCCCTTGTTGTAGTATATCAGTCCTCAGAATTAATTAATTGTAGCCTTGAAACACCTCCAGACTGGTATAGAAATGATTGTCTTCACAAGAAGAATTGATCCCTCCAATACCCAAAATGAAAGGGTGTCTAGATAAGCCTCCAACAATGAAAATCTGAAAACTCCATGGCTGGTTACTATAGCGGGTACTGTAGCGCGACACTATTTATGCCACTATTCATGGCACTGTTCACGGTATTGTTCATGTCACTATTCACGACACTGTTCATGTCATCAACAATTTCAGATCTGTAAATGATTAACCTCCAAACCCTTGGTTAATACTTTAGATTTAAGCACAGATTGGACTCCTGGATGAAGCCCACACTTTAGCAATAATCTCAGCTAATATTTCACAACCTCAAAATTGCATAACCAATGAGAGATTTTGTTCCCAATGGCTCAATGGCAAAAACCCTAGCTAGCTTCCTCACCAAACAACAACATCAAAGAAAATATCAATCCATGTATGATATGAAGCTTGGCTTGATCTTCTTTTATACTTTTTCAATCCATCTCCAAGAAGCTTCTAGAAAAATAATATTATTATTTTATTTTAGTGACTTAATGTTATAATATTTTATTTAAGTCACTTTATAATATTTATTTATTTAATAACCTTACAAATAATTAATTTAATTATTATCTCCCTTAATTTTCCAATCAACTGAATACCGGAATCGACACTGCCCACATGTCATAATCAGGTGCCCTGCTATAAATAGTAAACCCATCTAAGTGACTTACTATAAATAGTACGAGAAACTGAGTTCTAAAACCTCTGCAAAGGCCAAGCCTGAACCTCATTGAACCCTGGAGAAGAAACCACACTGATATCCACCCAACAGGGCCCTCTAACCACCTGTGTTAACCTATGAGGGCTAGGAATAGGCTAAACCACCCAAAAACCACAACTGCCTAAAATGGGGACATTACAGTCCACCCTCCCTAAAATTGCTTGTCCCCAAGCAATCTCAACTGCCAGAAGAAAATCCTCCAGAAGTTCACTCCACCTGGATCCCAAATCCAGAAAGGAAGTCTGTTATGTCTGATAACCTCTGACTTCCTCTACGCAACTCTGATCTCATCTTCACCATGCTAGAAGTGATGAAGATTTCCACTAGGACCCATCCAATACACAGTGCCACACCTATCACTGCCCGGATCCCAAATACTATGATTATCACCCAGTTCTGAAGTAGTGTCAGGAGGGAGATCAGTGTCTAACTTGAAGAGAGGATTATCATCATGAATGCCATCTACTCCTTGGAAAGAAGCTGAATCGACATCATCATCCCATGTGCAATTCCTAGAGGAAATCATCTCCTCTCGATGAGGTTGTCCAATGATAATCCCTATAGTGCCGATGTAGAGTCTAATGCTCGAATTACCCATGACATCTGTATCCTGAGTGTGAATGCTCATGCTACTATCATCAACAAGTGTCCTAGCTGCCCTAGATGAATAAGTCTCTATTGTACATGATGTACATCTAGCCAAACTCAAATTTGAGCAAAGCTTATCAACATATCTCTGGGAATCCTAAAGTGCCAAAGGGGTACTCACCAAAGAATCCCTAGTGACCTCACATCCATCCGTCATGAAGTGATATGAATATATGAAAGTATCCACAACACAACATCTCTCTCTATCCTCTGTCCATTTCCTATGGACATGCTGACTAACCAAGCCATCATACCTACTGCCCCCATAATCATCTTGTAACCATGTATCTATATGAAATCTCTATGACATAGAAGTAGCAATCCCTAGCAATTCATATCAACATGATGGATAGCTGACTGCTGTCCCTACAAGTAATTCCCCATACACAACTGAGTCGGGTACTTGCAGGCTCTAGTTCCATCTTCTGTAGATGGCAACTCTTCATCCCACAATGGATGGTATAAGCCCCCCATCAATCCACATCGATGCATCAACCAATCATCTGCATGTGAACTAAAAGAAAGGTGATGAACTCTCCTCACTATGTAGTCATGGTAAAAAGCACCAACCTTCGTCAATAGTTGACCATCATAGTCCTGCTTTATATCACCTGACATGGAACTAACCTTAGGGGAATCAAGTGTATTTTCAGATTCATCCCTCATTTGAATGAGGAGTCTCCTAATGTGATCTATCCCCTTTTGCCTTGCCATGTTGGAGAGATTGACCCTTCCTTTTATGTTTTGAAAATGTTGTCTCGCATTAGCAGCCACTAATCTAGCCTCCTTGGCCCTTTGTGACCACATATCGCATAAATTTTGTGTCCTCTCCACATCCTTCCAAGTCTGATATAAAAAATTAGAATGCTTATGACTTGTATTCATCCCAAAAATCCCATTTTTAACTCTCCATTCTGATGTGCCGTCTATAAACAATTCCATGGTCTTATCATTCTCATGTTGAAGAAGTGTTTTCTCATGATGAAGTAACGAAATGTGGCTGCTGACATCAGTATACTTGTCATATTCTTCAAGCTTCACAAGTGCATTTTTATTGAAATTTTCAAGCCCATTACTTACACTTTGTAAACCAACACTTGTAGACTCATCTTCACAAGTTCTCCCATATGTAAAAGTAGCAATCTCATAAGAATGAGGAAGAATATCACTGTCCCAATTCAGATCTTTGGAATCTTCTTTTACATTGTAGTCATCAAACACCACCAAGTTTTGATTTATCTCATCTTCTTTTCTAGGAGTAGCTGCTATAAAGTACTGATTTTCTGAATTATGAGAGGAGAGATTATGCCTACTCAAAAGTAGACAAAGGTCTGTGATCCCTCTATCTTGATCTTTCACCAATTGGACAGCCCTATCCCTATCTCTAACCATTTGTAGATAGTCTTCTTTTATCAACTCCAAAGCTTCTTTGAAAGAATGCAAATGTGTATGAGGAATGCCATGTCCCATTCCTTTTTGCCTTTCTTCTCTTTGAGCTGTCCAAATGCGGTCTTCTAGGTGTTTGTAAGTGCTATCCATTCTTGAAAAAGCATGAATTGTTCCATCTTCCTTCACCACCATTTGAACTTGCAAATCTTCCCAAACCAAGGGCTTTTGTTCCAACTGTCCTTAGCTGCCATAGTCTGATTTTTCATGATCATCCAAAGAGTCCATGCCATTGCTACCCATATCATTAGCATGCTCTATGCTGGCCTCCAATGTAGAAGCCTCAAGTGAAGCTTCTTGCAAAGATGATGTAGACAACTCATTCCCCATGGCTTCCCTCATATCCTCTTGAGTCAAATCAACATGTCTAACAAAGTCATCATATAGATTTCTGCATATATGTGAAGTATCTTTATCCTTATGTTGTTCAACCAATCTCCTTAACAACTCATGTGCCATGGGTGACACATCTTGCTCACCTTTCCAAAAATCTGATAAGTCATTTGTCATAGCATCATCCTCATACAAAACTGAAGACATGATGGATTGCATTGAAGTAATCACGGTGCTAGGATGAACCTCATCAATAAATTCCAAAATATATGAAACATCTTGCGAATGACATCTACACAATCCATGGATAACATAATGTTTTCAAATCCGAATGTTGCAAATATTTTAAGTAGTTTTACCCTCTTAGAAAAATAAGGGTTCTTGATGTCATCCAAACCTTTGAAGCTTGCCACCATGATCTGAAGTACTTCTTTCATAATATGGTTGTTATAAGGATCATTAGGAGCTGTTATCCTCATAATTTCACTAATACAAGAGATAACTACAAGTTTTATCACCTCATCATGATGTCTCATAAGTTGTGGCTTAACCAAAGAACTTACCAATGGACTTAGAGCAAGTTGCATTGTTTGAGATGGATCTTGTTCAACTTTGGATAAACAAGCCTCTGCCTCCTCCAAAGTACTTAGAAGAACCTCCTTTAGTTGAGATGGATGTTCTAATTTCTTCCCTACCCTGTAAATTCTTTCTTCCAAATCTCTTTCACTTGTTGAAACCATGTTTGTATCTGAAACTCAAGTTTTGAATGACCCAATCAGGTTGGCAAGAAACTGCTCTGATACCACTGTAATATCCCTTGCTAGTGCTAATGCAAATTTGCTTATTAGAGGCTCAAGGAATATTGTCAAACACTTCGCATACAATCTCTATGCTTGTTGTTTCTGAGTTTCAGTCTGATTATGCTTGTTTGAAATGATGCCAAAGATCATCTAAAAGCTTGCAATTGATTACTACTATGTCTAAGCAAAGAACTAAATGCATATACAATTCTCTTTTAGCTTTTCAAATGCATATATATGAATTCTATATGAAAAATGTGCACCTACAGCCAATTGGCATTTTGTCAAACACTTGGCATGCATACTATTATGCTAATCATGAAGGATATAAATATGCACATTACATCAAATATATGGCCTACAACTTATCACTCCTTTATTGAGATATATTGTCTAATACAATACTGATATGAATGGCCAAGACTCTTGGCTTTACAATTTTATGCAACTCCTAAAATCTGAGAACAAATGGCAGCCATTAACATTATTCTATATGCATATAAATGAAGCAAATAACATGAGGAACCTGATTTTGAAGCAAGGAATGAACAACAAATGCAATGATATCTATTTCTGATTTTTGTTCGATTTTATTGAGCCTCCTTGCATGAAATCACACCTCCTAGAAGTACCTGCCCCTACCCTTACTTGGCAATCTTTACTAAAAATAAATGCAGTCGTTTAACTCCACTTTATGGCACTTGAAATAATCAGTAGGATCAAAGGATCAAAATGCAACAATGCCCAGAACCATAGGATGCTTCAATGATGAGATATGAACAAAAATGTCTTGCCAATGGTGCCCTTGTTGTAGTATATCAGTCCTCAGAATTAATTAATTGTAGCCTTGAAACACCTCTAGACTGGTATAGAAATGATTGTCTTCACAAGAAGAATTGATCCCTCCAATACCCAAAATGAAAGGGTGTCTAAATAAGCCTCCAACAATGAAAATCTGAAAACTCCATGGCTGGTTACTATAGCGAGTACTGTAGCGTGACACTATTCATGCCACTATTCATGGCACTGTTCATGACACTGTTCATGTCACTATTCATGGCACTGTTCATGTCATCAACAATTTCAGATCTGCAAATGATTAACCTCCAAACCCTTGGTTAATACTTTAGATTTAAGCACAGATTGGACTCCTAGATGAAGCCCACACTTTAGCAATAATCTCAGCTGATATTTCACAACCTCAAAATTGCATAACCAATGAGAGTTTTCGTTCCCAATTGCTTAATGGCAGAAACCCTAGCTGGCTTCCTCACCAAACAACAACATCAAAGAAAATATCAATCCCTGGATGATATGAAGCTTGGCTTGATCTTCTTTTATACTTTTTCAATCCATCTCCAAGAAGCTTCTAGAAAAATAATATTATTATTTTATTTTAGTGACTTTATGTTATAATATTTTATTTAAGTCACTTTATTAAATTAATTAAATATAAGGTCTCTTTATAATATTTATTTATTTAATAACCTTACAAATAATTAATTTAATTATTATCTCCCTTAATTTTCCAATCCAACTGAATACCGGAATCGACACTGCCCACATGTCATAATCAGGTGCCCTGCTATAAATAGTAAACCCGTCTAAGTGACTTACTATAAATAGTATGAGAAACTAAGTTCTGAAACCTCTGCAAAGGCCAAGCCTGAACCTCATTGAACCCTGGAGAAGAAACCACACTGATATCCACCCAACAGGGCCCTCTAACCACTTGCATTAACCTATGAGGCCCAAGAATAGGCTAAACCACCCAAAAACCACAACTGCCTAAAATGGGGACATTACACAAAACAACTACTACATCCTCTAACTCCAAGCACCAATTTATAGAGAAATACAAATTAAAAACCATTAGCAAGGCCAAGATAGGTATATCACCCAAATGGTCAAGCCATAACTCCCAATGCCCCTCTTAGGTCTTGGTCTTCCAGGCTATTTTTAGCATACTCCTTACATGTCATATGTCATAAACAAGAATATTTGACCACCAAAACTTGGTTGCCTAAATTTATCTCCATACAACCCATTCAAAGATGCTCCATGACAATCATTTAAACTTGTCATAATGTCAGTCAAGATTCCAATAACCTCCCTCTTACATGCTCTTACATGTCATAAGAATCTATCATAAGTAACTCCTATCATGATGAGTCAAGGTGCTCTTACACATCTTCCAAGATGTCGACATATGGCGAAACATGCTAACTCAATGTGGGACATCCACTTCCTCATGTGAGGACAAGATCCACTAGAGATGAAAGTAGTGCCACATCAAAAATGGGACTCCAACTTTCCCAAGTGAGGATAAAATCACTAAAGGCAAAATAGTAAATACAAACAAATTATTAAATATGAACATCAGGAATGCAAGGTTGAGAAATTGTTTCCTAATTACTTTTAAGGAGGGGTGTTCATGTATATATTATACTTCACCTAGGATAGTGTTTATCCTAAGTGTAATATTGAACCTAGTTATTAAGTTCCCTTAGGATATTAGGAATATTTAATTTTCCTCACCCAAGTAGCTAATAATGATATGTTCACCTTGACCTAAGGCACACAAGTGTCACCACTGCCTCATCAATCTTTGATTGGTAATAGTTAGGTGCCACCTTTGTTTAGTGAAGGCTATCATTGTCTTAGACTAAGTTAACTCCCCTCATAATTGGGAGTGATTGGAAGATAAACTTATGCCTCTTGGACATGTCTCATCTCCTTGATTCATGGATCCAAGAGGTCTATATATTTATACATTTCTCTTTGTAAATTTGTTGTATTATTTAATATAGAATCTTTATTAATTTATTGGTTTTGTGATTAGCTCATAGGGATTAGGTGTTGGGAAAAGGTGTCTCAACCTTTCATTCCCAATGTTTGTGAAGAATGTAAAATCTAATTAAGAATGCATATGTGAACAACTAGCTATTGACCTTCAACTCGGATTAGAGCATAAAATGGAAGATAAACAAGAGCAAATGCAAGAATATCTAAAGCTATACCTTCTACTTGATGTTGAGATGTGATCCAATGGATTTGTGTTGATGAGGATGTATGTTGGTTGCTTGAATCCTAGTAGCATGCCTTTGTATTCTACACTTGCTTGGAAATGGCTTAAGGGGGGTCAAATTTATAGATTTTTGGGATGAGGATTGGATGGATGAGATCAATTTGAAAGATCAATGGTTGAGGATTGTTGAGAGGATTGGATTGATGAGAGGCCACCAAGTGGCATGATAGAATTGGAGGATAAAGATGGTCCTTGGATCAAGGAGAGATCAAGAGTAGAGGATGGTCTTGGATAAAGTGAATGGTGAGGATTGAAAAGGTACATTTTAGGATCTTGTGCAAGCTCTCACACATGTGTGAGAGGAGACATAGGGATGTGTGATAAGACTTCTCACACATGTGATTATGACAGTGATTTTCTCACACGTCTGAGAGGCATAGGGAAGGGTGAATCTGACAAGTGATCTTCTCACACATGTGTGAGAATCACATGTGTGGAATGGAGGGTAGGGATTAAAAGGTTGAATGAATGGCTAAGATTAAAATTTGATTAGGATTAGCGAATTTTTAATTAGAGGAAATGGTGATGTGGATTTAGCCTAGTTAATTAAAAAATGATTTATTTAATTAACTAACATTAGGATATTAGCTAACATTAGGATAGGCTAATTAAATAAAATTTATTTAATTACCCTGAGGGATAACCTAATTAATTAAATAATTAATTAATTAGTGTAGGAATAGAGTGGTTAATTGCAGGTGTCTACATTTTGCCCCTCTTTGATATGGTGTTGCAACTAAGAGAAGTAAAAACATTTCAAAGAAGATAAAATATAGCACTTGATGAGATGAAGGGGGAGGCAAGATTCTCTAATCAGTTGAGGGAGAATGGAGTTAGTAAATGGTTAAGGGATATCTCCTCAAGAGGACAGATGAGTTGGAAGAACATGGGTGTGCTCTCAAAATGAATGAAGAGAGGGAAATGATTATATAGAGGATTGGGGAGAATAGATTGAGTGTGGTGGATGGAAATTATTGAGTGAAGAAATAGAGGACTGGATTGGATGATAGGTCATTCTATATTGGGTCGAGAAACTTTATGTGTTATAGCATGAGATGTTATACACTAGGGTATAAGGAACCAAGGTGACGATGTATCCCATGCATAGGACTACAAAAGGATGCCCCAACACATCAAAGGTGTTGGATGACCTTAGTGAGAATTGTGATGAGACAATCAAGAAGGTCACAAGAAACCCTATGTAGTATAACCCCATGATATGGAAAACCATGATACTGTTGTGGTAGGTAGGCTACAAGGACCAACACAGATTCAAGATAAAATGATAATGCACACACACAAGAAAGTGCGCATGCACAAAACAATTCAAAGATAAACATGATGTTGCCCCTGGTCAAGATTCATAAAAGCTAAAGATTGATGGATTGATAAGGATAATGGATAGTGTTGTTAATGATAAGAACAACATGAGGATTGGGAATGATATATCCTGATGATGATGAGGGAAATTTGATCAAGGCTTGCAGAAAGGTTGGAAACAAAAACAATGGATGTAATTGGATGATTGTGCATAGATTTCCAGTTTGATATACATGGATTAGGATTTTCTTGAGATATTTGGATTGTTGGGAGATTTAGATTGATGGGAGGGATGATTACATTGGCTTATGTTTAAATATCTTTTTTCTTGATACTAGTGACAAGGGAAAACCAAGGCGAGAGTTGAGGGATTGTGAGGTGAGTTGGATGAGGGGATTGAGGGATTGGTTGAAAGTGGATGGGATGGATGGGAGATCTAGGATGGTTGGACGGAGGGGTTCAAGATGTGATCTCCAAGGACTACGTCATTGAGGAATAACATGCCCCACTCTAGATATGTTGCTCATGATGAGGTGCTATGATGCTTAGGTGGGATGGACATTGTAGGATATAATGAATATGGGTATATGCCAAGAGGTGTCCAAAGCATGTTTTAACATTGATGCCCATGTCCTTGTCAAGGGGGAAGGGTGAATGGATTGGATATAAAGGGGGAGATATGGAGACAATGGATGAGAATGAGAATTGCCCCCAAGTGTAGGGTGCTTTTTGATAGAGGATTATGCATGACACCCATGAAGGGGTTTTCGTCATGGTACTTTATGAAGGCTCCATGAGAGTGGTTTTCACCATTGGACAATTTTTTTTCTCTTTACTCTATGATTTTTTTTTTTTTTACTTTTTTTTTATTTTTTAGATTTTTGAAGAGTGGAGGTTAAGAGGGAATGGATGGATGGATGTGGATATGGGAATGGGGGACTCAAGCATTTGTTTCCATACCAAGTTGAGAGTATTCCGTCATAAAGGACTGCAGCATACAGACCATGTGGAATGTCATTGTGCTCAGTGAGGTGGATAGAGACCTTATTGGGTGCAAAGTGAGCTTCTAAAAAATGGAAACAAAGTACCACCATAGCTCCAATGTCTAGAGGATGTTGCCATGGAATGGGGATGGAAGGTAGATTGGATGAAGGATGAAGGGATGATGATTATGTGAAGGCATGGAGTAAATGGAGGTGATTACGGATATATGGGGGATAGTGGATGCGATTAGGGAAGGATGGGAGGTGTTAGCACAGTAAAAATTTGAAATTTTTACTATCTCCTTACCCCATCATAGTTGAATAAATCCTGAAGAATATCCCAAAAAAGACCATAATAAAAAAAAATTTATCTCACAAGGTGTCTATGGATGAGCAGTGCCAAATTTCATCAAAATCAATCCATCGGCAAGAGGTTGTGTTGCTTACACCGATACATAAGGAATCGTTTGAAAACAACCATCGGTGTGAGAATAGAGATCGGAAGAAGAATTATGGAAGTCACCGATGGAGTAAGTAATGCCGATGACATTACATCGGCAAGAAAGGCAAGTGGTCATTCCGATCGGTATGACAGATATTTATCAGATGATTTTTTAAAAGTTGCCCCGACGGTATATATCATACCGATGAAGCATTTCGGCAAGAGTTTCACCGAACATCCTGTGGGGGTAACGAAGCAAATAGTCATCGGCGAGAAATAAACTATCGAGATAGCAAACAAGTAAGCTTCCGATGATTAGAGTCTTAGCGATAAGAAAGCTTTCGGCGAGACTCACAGCGATACACATCTATCGGGATAACTCAGCATATTGGGATAAGGGAATTAGGTCTCGCCGATTCACAAGTCACAGCGATCAGAAGGCATCGGTAACACTTTAACATACTCTGTCCGATGAAGGATATGAAAAGGGCCATCGGGGAGATGATTTGGATCGGGATATCTTGATTTAGCTATCCCGATAGTGTATGTCATTCTGATAAAGATAAAGTCCATATATGAAAATGACTATCGGCGAGACAATAAAGATCAGGAGAACATAATTTTATTATCCCGATAGTATTAATCATCCCGATAAGCAAATCATATCGGTGGGACTTGCTATATCGTAGACAGATCTAAAATACTTGGCGATGAGGGAAGTCATGCCGATGGTCGCGCCCACTTAAAATATGACATTACATAGCATCGGGAATACAATTGAGGGGTCACGCCGATTGACTATTCGCGCCATAAAAAATGTTGAGGTCGCCCAGACATTTCAAAAATCACACCGATAAGAAGAGTTATGGCGATGTGACACTTCACAGCGATGAACATTGAATTGATCAGATAATTAATACAAACGGCTACGAAATTCATACGATCATTATAATTGCAAAAAACCGTCCGAGAGGAGAATACAGAGGAATTCTTAGGGCAAAAGTAGAGGCTTCCAATTCCAGCCACCAAACGACAGGTACACATACACAAACCATTATATTGCCTGTATTTGAATTTCCTGCCAAAGTTTTAAAATGAAAACTCCAAGAAAGGGAAAAGGAAGAAAGTCACAAGGGGAAACCAGTAAGCCTAAAAAACAAAAAACTGATCAAACCCCTGAAGAGAAAGTGAAAGATAGAAAATTAAATCAGGACCTAATTGATCAATTGCCTGGGTCAACTCCCAAGGCCAGGACGTCTGCCCAACTCAGGGCAGAAGTAGAAAAATTGGAAGATAAACATAAACACCTGGGAGATATCTGGACCCCAATTAGGGGGTATGAGCTCTTCAGATTCCACTACAACAGAAGGTTTAGAAATGCCCCTGTGTCAAACCCATGGCATTTGAATTTGGGAAAACTGGTTGTGCCCAATGTATTCCTGAATGTGGAACTCCTCCAACTGCTTGCCAGATATTATAATACAAACCTGAAAGCCTCTGCATCCAAAGAAGTCTGCAAACAATTGGAGGAGATGGTTACTCTTGATGTAATTACCAGAAGCGCTATTGAGCTTACTGATTCTCACCGTGATCAAGAGTATCTAGATCATCTGGCTAAAGTTTATTTATGGCTGAATAGAGCCTAATTACGCTTATGTAATTATTGTTAATACTTGTTAAGTTCCCAAGAGACTTATTGAAGAGTTGTACCTTTTCATAGAAATATCTATATAAGTTCAAACAATCGATGCTGAAATGATCATCAGCAGTAGAAGATATTCATATATACATAATATACAATGTCTCAAAGTGACTATGTTGCATATTTTATTTGAAGAAGAAGTTTGAAGTTCTCTGATTCAGTGTTTCTACTTTGGTATCAGTTGTTTGTTGAAAATATTCAATTGTGTGGCTGTCTCCATTTCTGCATTTCCTTGTTATTCAGATTAAGATATCAAGTATATAGTTAATCTGTCAATACACACTTGCTGTATCTGTGTGATTAATTTGGTTGGTGTCCATCTGAGGAATTAAACCCTTCTAATTTAGTCGCAGTAGCCTGGAAGTAGTAAGTTGGGATTACTAAGTAGAGCCATATAATTAAGATTGCCATTCTGTCTCCAGTAAAATATTATCTGTTAATCTTGCCCATTCATTTCATTTGGTTCCTTCAAGTAAGGATTAAAATACCTTGTGGTGAATTATAAGATAATTGATTATATTGGTTGGATTGCTAAGAAGAGTTTGTCAATCACTTTCTTGCACGTTTATACAAGCTATAAACCAAAACAGTGCCAAGCAATTAGAATTATTACCATTAAGAAACTACTGGTCTAGGTCCTTCAAATTGACTCTGTTACCCAACAAGGCACTAGTCTCATTCAACTCATTATTTAAAACCTTTTACCTTGATATTGCTTATACAATTTCTGCCAATCATTTATTAAACATTATACATAGAATTAATTAGTCAGCTTTTTCATCTATCTTACATCCTATGCCATTGTAGATAGATCTAGTTAGTCCACTCATCCACATTCAGACTACTTTAATATTTCAAGGTTCACCCACCTAGGTGTAGCAGGACCTAAAGTGTAGGAAATCATCAAACCTTGAAGGTTGATTTCGTCAAGTTAGTTCAAAAACATTGTAAATCCAAACATAGAGCCTGGCATCCTCTTAGGATTAGCAACCTGCATTTTTGAGACCTAACAGGAGGATAGAGGTATGAGGAAAGTGCATGGGACCAAGGGAAACCAGGACCAACATTTGCACACACACCATGAGGAACTATGTGATTAGATGTGCATGGGATGGGATGATAGATTTAGAGGTTTGAGGTGATATTGGGGATGAGTAGAAATGCTTGATTTTAGATTTTGGGATTGAGATGGGGGATTTGGGGACCCAAATGGACTTAGGAGTTTTGGGATTTATCGATTAGGTGTAGGATGGGAGATAGGGATATTGGGATAGGGGAATGAAGTGAGACTTTGGAGAGGTGGATTGTGATTTTGGGGGTGCAAATTTGGATGCTCCACTTGGATTTATTACTTTTCTTTGCTTTGGGACCCACATCATTTTTGTGTTGCCTTTTTGAGTGGTGGTTTGATGTAGTCTTTATGGTCCATTGGGATTTTGGATTGGATTTGAATTTAGTTTTGCATGTCAAGGTGTTGCAACATGGCGATCTTTAGATTTTTTGAAATTATTTGTTTCATATGTAGATACATCCAAATTGCTTCCAAAGAAATGGGGTGGTCCCATGGGGAGGTTTCACAGGTAATCCCATGAGTTGGTGATAGCTTTATCATTTTAGAATAAGTCTAGTGATGTGTGCATGTGTTTGTCTTGATTAGGGGATTTATGGATGGAAGGAGGAGTGGATTTGTGCATGGAAGGAGGGATAGTGGAAATATTTTTTGATTGGTATGATAATGGAGGGGGGATGGAAGCAAACTTGTTGGATGGGTATGATGGTGGAGGGGGAATGAAAACAAACATCTTGGAGTGATATGATGAAGGAGGGGGGATGGTGGCAAATTTCTTAGAGTGGCATGATGAAGGAGGGAGGATGGCAACAAATTTCTTGGATGGGTATGATGGTGGAGGGGGATGGTGGCAAAAATATTGGAGTGGTATGATGAAGGAGGGGGGATGACAACAAACTTTCTAGATGAGTGACATGAGGCATGTTTTTAGATTAGAAGTTCTCTTAGGGTTGGTGAAGGTGTTACCAACATTTGTGGGTTGAGTGCCTCGAGATATGTAGCCAAGGCCTCGTGATCGATGACTTGATTTGACATGGATGGGCTCCAAGATTCCTTGTTCATGAAGGCCTAAGCCTTTGCCTTGATAGTTCATGTTTTGAAGCATTCGAATAGAAACAGGATGCTTGTGGGGTTGGAAAAAAGATGTGAGTCCAATTTTAGATGGGGAGGGATTGACCTAGTGAATACAAGTCGTTCTTTTATAGAAAGAGGACCACCCTAAAGAAAGGTATTGAGATTGAGGTGATAAGGTGATGGTTTTAGGATGGGGGTGATATGTATAGGTATGGGATCATGGAAGGGATCAGTGTGAATGATTGGATCTTAATTTGGATGGGGTGATGTTTTACCATGCTTTGGAACAAGTGCTTGACATACCTAGAGTTGCATGGATGATGTGATGGGAGAGGAGGGACTGGCTTCAATTGTCTGGATAAGCTCTTCAAGTGGTGCACATGGATGTGCAATGGGTTTTTTATGCCCATGGATGCTGGAGTGAAGTGATTCTTGGGAAGATTGGAGGACTTGGATGGGTGTGAGTTAGGTGAGGATATCATTCAAAACACACCTAAATGGTATTGGATTAATAGGAAAACATGGCTCCACAATGTCATTTTTATGATGTGGCTTGAGATATGTTTCTAGGAGTCCTTGGAGAAAACCCAAAAGTTTGATTGGGATGTGGTGAGATTTGATTGGAGATTGGAATTATGAATTGATGGATAAGAGGATGAAGGATGTAGATAAGAGGTGGAGGTGACATGAATCTCACATAATGATCGGTGTTGTGATATGGATGGTTGATAAAATGGATTTCCCTTGTTAAAGGGGTCATAAGGGTGACCAATAGATATGTGTTTAGGAGGTGTGAGATAGCATGTGCTAGCCAAATATTGGTCAAAAGGCATTGGATTATGCATGATTGGGTGATGGAAACTTATGGCAAGCTTGCTTGTGATGATGTCATTAAGGGGATCATTTCCATACTCATCTTGATCAACAAGACTACCATCATCAAGATCAACTTCATATAATTTATCTTGATTAACAAGACTCTCATCATCATTAGTTTCAAAAGGATTTATGGGATGGTTATGACTATGGGATTCATCAAAACAAAATGGAAGCATGATGTTTGGTTTAGACTTGCGATGAGTTTGGATGATGTGATGTTTGAAGGACTTGATGACTTTGGATGACAGGCTTGAACCTTAAGATGTGTGTTGATATCAAAATAATTTTTATTTGGAGTGGAGGGATGTCAGTTACTTGAGGGATTGGTCTAAAGTAGATGGGATAGATTGGAGGATAGAGGTATGAGGAAAGTGCATATGTGAACAACTAGCTATTAAACTTCAACTTGAATTAGAGCATAAAATGGAAGATAAACAAGAGAAAATGCGAGCATAACCAAAGCTATACCTTCCACTTGATGTTGAGATGTTCTCCAATGGATTTGCATTGATGAGGATGTATTTTGGTTGCTTAAATCCTAGAAGCATGACTTTGTATTCCAAAATTATTTTGGAAATGGCTTGAGAGGGTTGAATTCATAGATTTTTGGGATGAGGATTGGATGAATGAGATGGATTTGAAAGATCAATGGTTGAGGATTCTTGAGAGGATTGGATGAGAGGCCACCAAGTGGCATTATAGATTGGAGGATAAAGATGGTCCTTGGATCAAGGAGAGATCAAGGGTAGAGGATGGTCTTGGATAAAGTGAATGGTGAGGATTGAAAAGGTACATTTTAGGATCTTGTGCAAGCTCTCACACATGTGTGAGAGGAAACATAAGGATGTGTGATGAGACTTCTCACACATGTGTAAGAGACATAGGGAAGGGTGAATGTGACAAGTGATATTCTCACACATGTGAGTCACATGAGTCACATGTGTGAAATGGAGGGTAGGGATTAAAAGGTTGAATGAATAGCTAAGATTAAAAGTGTTATAGAGTAAAAAGTATCCACATGTATTTTTACCTCCTTGTTTAGCTCCTACATCCCATTGATTACATTATACATTCAAAATGTTTATCCTGATGCAAAATTGCCCAACACCGAGATGGAATTGGAATATGGGCCCCTTGTTTTAACTTATCCCAGACCTAAATGAGGCTAAAGGACCTAGGTGGTACTGCCTAGGTCCCTCACTTTAGGTTGGGTCTAATTTAAATGTGTGTCAGCTTGACACCTCCCTAGAGGTTTCTCCCTGTCGGTTCTTTTGGTTTGAATTTATGATTGTGAGAGAGAAAGCATATATAAGTGTGCTTTTGAGTTCATTATCAACTAGGATGGAAAAAGCATAGCTTGAGATCTTGAAGTAAAGCAAGAAAGAGCATTCATTATGATTATTGAGTAGATTTGTGTATTATCATTGTGTTGTTATTGTAGATATGGAGCTATCATCTATTCTTCCTTAGGAGTTGAAGGATCTTCATCATTCTAAGGGTTCATCACATAGGTGATATCATTGTTTGTTTATCATCATTTGGATCATCATATTATCATTGTTTTCATCCTCTTCCCCCAATAGGGCACGCACTCTTTATCAATCAACGGTGTTGGGAAGCTTGAATGCTATCCCAAGATTTAACTGAAGCAAGTCCCTAAACACCATAACCCCCAAACCCCTTTTTTATCTTCTTGTGTGCAAGTTACAGGAGTGAGATTTGGAAAATATAGAGCTATAGGAAGATTGGGTACATAACATGGTTTTAGGATCTGAAGACTTTTACAAAATATTCCCTCACCAAGGACTTGGGCAGTACCGCCCATGTCCTCCTACCTTTTCTAGGTTTGGATCTAGTATCAGGACAACATCTAGAACAACCTTTCAGTTTACACCTTTGGCAGATTCCTTCAGTTGGGACCTCAGTGGTCCCACTGAGGTCCTCTGACACCTCTACTTTCTGGAGACAGGTTTTATCATCTCCCTGATTATCCCTGTGCAATTAGTTTTTGGGTTTCTATCGTATTTTATTTGTTATAAGTAGATCATTGTAGAACTAGGGTTTCATAAATTATTAACCTAGGGTTTGAGGAAAAGATTAAATTAAATATGATCCATCTATAACATACATGAGCACAAGGTCAAAAGATGAGTCCACCTTCATTTGGTAGTGATTTGGCTTGGCCTTGTCCTTGAATGTTATATGGAAAAGGGTTTGATCTAGTTTGTGTTCTAGTTGTTATCATTCTCCTTTTTCATATCAAACATTTTGGTGAACCCATAGCTTCGAGCATTTGCATCTTGTTGATTGTTCAAATCAGATCTTGCATTGATTTATTGCATATTTCTCATTATTCATTTGAAAATCTTGCTTAATTTTGGAAAAAGTGGATATTTAGGCCTTCAAAAAGCATGTATTTTGGTAAAAAAATTTCTTTAGGGTTTTAAAAATTCTCTTGCAATCTCATATTGGTGGTACTTGATAAATGAATAGATCTAATTGTACATTGTTGTTCCAAGACGTCATTTCTCTTTGGTATCTTTGCATGCATATATAAAAGATCTTGAACATTTTTACAAATTCATTAATATGCATCCTTATGTATTAGATATTCATATCTTTAAAGGCTCTTTATATGAAATCCTTGGTTGTATATCTAATTTTGATAGCTTCATAATCCTCATGGGTGAGCATCCTTCAATATTAGAAGATCTAATTGAATTCATCTCCATGAATAGTCATGAGAATGGTGATTGTGATAGCTCTTCTTCTACTACAAGTCAGGACAATGCCATGTCTATTCCCATGGATCTAGTCTCTAATACATGTGATGGTGACCTAGCTTTGTCTATTTCACCCTATGATTTGGATCCCTCTCCCCAAGTTGTTCCCACTTGTGAAGGTATTTTGGTGCAAGAAGATGAAATCATTGATACATTCCTTAATATCACCTTACCCTCCCTTCATTCCAACACTCTCCTTTCAAAAGACGAAGCATTAGCAAATGAGGAGCCTTTTCCCACATGGGATCTTCCATGGGTAGATAATGGGAATTCATCTCATAATCTTAAACCTTCTATCCATACCATAATGCATGAGGTCTCTATGGCTCATCCTATGGATCTTCCACCTTTGGTCGAATGTTCAAGTACCTTGGATATCTCTAAGGATGTGAAGACCATGGATATTTCTCCTTTGGTTGCATGCCCAAACCCCTTGGACATCACTAAAGATACAGTCATCAGCAATTCTCTTAACAACACTTTACATTCTCTTCATTCCAATGTTCTCCCTTCAAAAGATGAAGCAATGCTAGATGAAGAAAGGTCTCTCACATTAAATCCTCTAGGGATGGATGTTGAGCTTAATCAAAGAGAAAACAATGTTAATCCAATCATTATTAATAGAATTATCCCACTCACTAAGGGGATAATGGATAAGTATACTAATGTTCCTAAAATCATTGTGCATGAGGCACCTAATGCGCCTCCTCACTTCAAAACAGTGATCACGGTTCAAGGTGATCCAACACCACCTCAACCCCTAGGTTACATTCTCAATTATGCAAAACAAATTACTCAAGGAAATCAAGGTGTTCAATATGTGTTGCAGTATCACACGATTGATCACACATATAACACTTGTAACAACAAGTAGAATAAGAAAACACTGCATGTGCCTATTCCTCTTCCATCTTCTCAACCTATCCTACCTCAAGCACCTCGTCTTCCTACTCATATTGGTAAAGAATATGATCTTGTCAAGCATCTTCACGCTACTCCCACTAATATATCTCTTTGGGAACTCATACAAACATTGCCTACATACCACAGAATGCTCCAAGAAGCTTTATAAAAGGTGATTGTACCACCCAATGTTAAGCTAAATGATGTAGCAGCTCTGTTAGATTGTATGCATGCAACAAAAATGAATATTCTATTTCAACAACATGAATTACCATCAATTAAAGTTCAAAACCAATATGATCCTCTTCTAATCTCTATCATAATAAATAAAAAGTTGATAAAGTGAACTATGATTGACAATGGATCAGCTCTTAATGTTAATGCATTGATTTACTACACAAAATCAAGGTTGACACATCTTTAATAAAATCGGATAAACTTAACATTTGTGGCTTTGATAGCATTGGTAGACAATCACTAGGTACAATAACATTACCCATAAAGGCTGGACCTATAACATTATTGTTGGCAAGAGACACTATGTGGATTCTTGAGTGTTGTCATTGATGGCAACAAAGTCCATCCCACACATCTGCAGTACATGGCATGACCATACTGGAAGACAAACTGAAGTGTATCTTGGTCCGGCAAGCAAGAACAGAGTATGTAGCAAGGTCCGATAGTCAGGTCTGGATCTCTTAGAGGAAGTATCTCAGTAAAGCGCAGACTTGGGGAAGTCAAGTGGAGTACCTTGACTAATATATTCTAGAGATTGAGCCTCCGGTGATGTAAGAGTGAAAAGATATGAACACCTAAGTGTTAGGTTCCTGTTTGGCAGAGTAGACTGAAGAAGAACTAATTGGCAGAGCATCAGACCTTTTTTCGGATGAGATATTGATGGTAATAAAGTTTCTTAAGGGATCATCCATGATTAGTCGACATGATTGATGACTTCTACAAACATCTCTTTGATACGCATCACTTGGTAAGCAAGGATTCAGCCGACAGACTAGAGGTTGGGAAAATATTGACTATTCTGGATGCCGACTAGGAAGATGTTGAAATCCCTGGTGCGGATATATATAACAGTTTGATTTCACTATGAAGTGGTGTGTTGTGTTGTGCGAAGAAAAGAAGAGAGTAGTGTGGAATTAGCAATAAAGGTCTGGTATGTGATAGAATAGCAGCACTAAGGCAGAGGAAGAATGAAGTGCAGTAGATCAGTGTATTGAGCTTAACTGGAACTGAACCTAAGCACATGTGGATGCTTCTCATCAGTTCAAGTATCTAGTTTACTTCTATAAACTATTGTAGGCAGTGAGCCTCTTGTGAGCAGTGTGCTTGGGCAGTGAGCCCTAATTGGCAAGTGCCATTTTGTACTACCTTATTCTTTTAACAAAGAATACAATCTTGGGTTAATCACCCAGTGGTTTTTCCCTTAACAGGGTTTTCCACGTCAAAAATATTGTGTCATGTGTGTTGAGTTTATTTCTACTTCCATTGTTATGTATGATGATATGATTTGATATTGCTCTAATTGTTAAAGAAGAAAAGAAAGTCAAATAATTAAGATAATTGATTCACCCCCCCTCTCAGTTATCAACAATTGGTATCAGAGCCAAGTTCCTCCAAACAAAGCCTAACAAATTGAGGAAGATCTGGGAATCTCAATGGATATGTATGGTATGAGGGAACAACTTCAATTTGCCCTAGATGATCTTGAGCAATCTCACTCCGAAGTCAACAACTTGAAGGAAAGACTCAAACAGGCTGATGATTTCATAAATGAACTAGAAGAGAAACTGAGTATCTCTATGAAAAAGAGAAAGGAACTACTTCAGCAATTGGCAAGTCAAGGTGAAGCCAATGGTACAAATGAAGATCTGAAGGAGAAAACCAAGTTATGTGAAAAGTTATCAAAAGAGGTTATTATGGTAAGACATGAAATGGAATCGGGAGTTATGAAATTCACCCAAGAAATTGAAGAGAAAAGAAAAATTAAAGATGATCTAAGACAATCTCTCAAGGAGAAGTCATAAGACTGCCACAAGATGGACAGAATAATTAGGCATCTAGAATCTGATCTTGAAGAAGCTAGAGATAATGAAGAACAACTTGAGAATTAGATTGACACTCTTAAAAGGGATCTTCAAACAACAAATGAATACAAAGAGAAATTCAAGATAAGCTCTGCTCAACTTGAAGTTCTTCTTCAAAGCCAAAAGAGGGTTGATGACAAACAAGGCTTGGGGTATGAGAAAGGTGAAAGCTCCAGATCTGGTCAGAAGAACTCTCGATCAAGAAATCCCAGGAATAGACCTAGAAGACCTCCGGTAAAGCAACCAAACGCTCAAAGATATCCATCTTTCAATGGATACTGCCACAACTGCAATAACTTTGGTCATAAAGCAAATCAGTGCAGAAGAAGAATGAATCAGACTAATTAATCCTTCTCCGGATAGTGCTTCAATTGCAAAAGGTATGGTCACAAATCTCATGAGTGTAGAAACATGCAAATGAATAATTCTCTCAATGGTAGATCCTTTGCATGCAATAGAATGGGACATATGGCTAATCAGTGTAGATCAAGAGGACATCAGTCAAATATGCAAAGAAATGTTGTTTGCTACAATTGCAATAGATCCAGTCATATTGCCAAATTCTGCAGAAGCAAGAATCAGGACAAAAAGGGTCTGATACATCATAATCAAAACCAAGACAAAGGAAAAGGAAAAGTGAATATGGATGAAATCCAAATGGAAATGAACAAGATTTGGATGAAGAGGAGTACAAAAAATGTTGAGGATGGATCCACACCAGAATCCGGTGCTGATGTTCCTTCCAGAAACTAAATAGATGAGCTCTGGCTCAGGGGAGTCACAAGAGAAAATAATTTCCCCCAGCCAGTCAATTGGTGCCTAAAATTGGCACATGGAAGGTTGCGGATTAAAAGGGCTCTCAAAGAAACATCTAAATAATCCTTGGTAAAGATATGGAAGACCCACAAGAAGCTTAGAAGAGGTTAATCTCCCAAGATTGATCCAGTTTAACAGTCATCCGGTAAGAAGCAGGATTTTCACAGTTAGATCCGGCATGATTCAAATTGAGAAATCTTGATTTGTAGATAGATCAAATGATTGGGGAAAGGAAGATAGATTGTCATTAATCACTGAGAATAACTCTAACTATATCTCAGTGATCTGGAAAAGATCTTTCTCAGAATAAGGAGAATAAGGCAACTAGAATGACTTAAGTTGCGCATTTATTGCAATGTGGAATTAGGGTTTGATCAGAGATAAAAGGGTTCATTTGCTCATCATTTGCACATTTACATTAGTAAAAAAGATAAGAAGAGCTCTGCAAACAAGTTTGCTTCATCTCTCTCAAGGATCAATCGCAGAATTCAAGTCAACTGGCAATCTTTTTAGTTCATTTCGTGAACCCTAAAAGTGTAAAAGGTATTTTCTGTTCTTGAAATCTCTCTCTGAATCTTTTGAAAGATGACTACTTCGAATGTTGTAAAAATCACTGATAGGCCACATCTTAAATTCAAGAAACATCCTTACAAATCCCTAGAAGTTGATCCCCTAGGTGCCTTTTCAAGCATTCTGCATGGGGTTTTGCATGTCGAAGACGTTAGGGCATACATTCATGCGAATATTGAGGAATTCAGGGAATCCAAGTTGATGGATATATATCATAAGCAGCTATTAGATGAATCATTTGAACTCAAACCTTAGTACAAAGCCATCCGGGACAAGCATTTTGCACAGTACATTCATTTCCCCTGTTTTGCAGAAGATGAATGGGTTCGGTATATTCTAAGCCGAGTGCCTGACAACTTTATATGGTTAATGAGGCCATTTAAGATCACAAGGGATACCATTAGGGTGGTGACCGGATTGTACTCATTCAGTGGGTTACCTACTCTCAAATCAGTCAAAAACCAAATTGTGAGTGAGGCTACAGGATCGAAATTTGATAAAAGAGCAATGACAATTGAGGATATCACAAATACAGATATCAAGTTTTCTACCATGATAATTGGCTATAAGATATATCACTCCAGTAGAGAGAATTCTATTTCTGGAACAGTAATTTACACTGCTTATGAAATGTTAAGGAAGAATGCTGACTATGATCTCTGTGAGCTCCTTCTAAACCAACTTTTGGAGAATCTGCAGAAGATAAAGAAGGACAAGAAGAACTCTTTCAAATACGATGGCTTGATACTCTGTCTGTTCTTCTATTACATGAATGAGCTACCTGGATCTAGTGGCTAGATATGGCAAAATGACAGACCTATTGCCATACAAATCAGGGATTATTTGCATGGGCTTGGTGATGCCAAGGCACAAAACACAGTACTGTGGGGTTACTTCAAAAACTTCCAAAGCTTGATGTAGGCTAGAAAAAGAATCCCCCAATCATTGGTTGAAAAGTATAAGGATACAGTATGCTTTATGGTAGAAATTGATTAGTGCCTAATGGAGGCAGTGGAGCCAAGGATAGTCTGGATCATGCTAATGGGGTATAAAGTAGATGAGAAAATTGTAGAGCTACATGTTCAACACATGCTAAGTCAACCCAAGGATCCTAAGGCAGAAAGGTTTGGAACGTTTGAAGAGTTGAGTGTGAAGATTCATGTGGAGCTAAGACAACCAGAAATGAAAAGAAAAGTGAGGAGGGAAGTTGAAGAATTTGCCAAAAGGCATGGAATTTCAAAGGAGGCACTTGATGCAAATAGAGAAAGGATGGAAAGGGTAGAAAAAGAAAGGCAAGAAACTGAAAAAGAAAGTGCTCCAGTGCAAGCCCCCTCCCGGACCAGATCCTCCAAGAGCTCTACACCTGCCACCTCTAAGAGTCAAAAAGCATTAAAACTGGAAGTCAGGACATCCAGAAAGGGAGAGAAGAGAACTAAGACAAAGGTCACAAGGTCTTACATTAGTCAGAAGGATGATGAAGAGATAGAATCTGATGAGGAGATCAAGAAAATGAAGAAGAAGAAGAAGAAATCTAGTGAAGCAGAGGTAGAAGAGTTTGTTGAAAGGCCCACTCTATCCATTGATGATGTAGTCAAATCAGTCACTATGGATGGGAACCTAAAACCAATGACTGAATTCTATGATGATTATAATGAAGCTGACCAGAAGATCTTGCAAGAAGCTACAGTTAGGTATCTAAATATCTATAATAAGGCATTTATTGAAATCATATCTCTAATTCCTAAGAGCCTAGAGAAGGAACTAGAAATAAGGAAGAACAATGCTAAGGCAAAGGACCTTGAGATCTAGGAATAGATAGCTATTCAGCTCTATCGTTTAATCACTCAGAAACAAATGAATATGATCTTCAAAGATTGCAAGGATGAGTTCCGGAGAAAAGCTAGAATGAATCAACTTATGCTTGGAGAGACTTACAAAGTGGCAAAAGAAACAGAAGAGATCCTCTGGAATGCCTATAAAAGATTCAATATTCCTGTTATAGAGGACTTAGGTGATGAACCCTTTGTCATGGATGATGAAGGACTCAGTACATCAAAGGAAAATCCTACAGAGTAAAATGCAGAAGTTTCAAAAGAAATAGGTGAGGAGAAAACTAAGGACCTGGATTCCTCTGCTCTAGAAGAGGAAGTCCATAAAGAAGCAAACATCTCTCCTCCAGTTTCCCCTGTAGACTCTGGATCTAAAGGAGAAGAAAGATTAGAGGAGAAAACCAGTCAAGAAGAAGAAGTAAAGGAAAAAGAAAAAGACCAAACAGAGAAGACCCCAGGAGACAGTTCTGAGACTGCAGAAGTGTCTCTGACAAGAGACACTACAGAAACTATCAAAGATTTCTTGACCAAAGAGATGATGGAATTTGATGAACCAGAACTGCTTCAAGGTCCATTCAATTTTGATTCCCTCTCCCCGGTTCAAACCATGAAGCTAGCATCCTTTACTCAAGCAAAGGCAAAAGAAAAACTTCTAAAGTCTCACATGGAAGACTGTGACCTCATAGAGACTACATCCGGTGTATTGGAGAAGATCATGCCATCCTTCCAAAAGGATCCTTCAGCCTCCACATCCAGTAATCTAAAGTCTCTTGTAAATTCTATTCATACGTATTTTGATTCCTTAGAGAAGTCAACAGAAGAAAAGGTCCGGAAGGAGTTTTTGGGAAAGAGATTCTTCGAAGTACAAGGACTAATAACCAATGATAGGAGAGTTATGGATATTGGAATAAAGAGCTTAGAAAATGCTCTTAAAGATGGCAGATATATATATAAATTTTGTTTGTCCTGGCCTAAAGTGACCAAGGACATTGAGAAGAAAGTAAAAGAGCAAGAGGATAAACTGTTAAGTTTATCTCAAATTTTTGATCCTCTCTCCTCTTCCATAATCAATCAAGAGTGTTAGACTATTACAATCACAAATGAAATAAAGAAGCTTAAGAAGGAGAAGAAAAATAGAATAAACAGGTTAAGTGAACTTAAAGGGATCATTATCCCTAAGTTAGAGGCTATGCATGAAGCCCTAACTGATGCTCAGGCCATAGCCCGGA
This sequence comes from Cunninghamia lanceolata, assembly GCA_027924645.1. NCBI lineage: Eukaryota > Viridiplantae > Streptophyta > Pinopsida > Cupressales > Cupressaceae > Cunninghamia > Cunninghamia lanceolata. The sequence goes on along the minus strand of BSBN01000682.1, from coordinate 8,903,203 downwards.
CCAGTGATCCAACAGATCTCAAGAAGGCAGAAGCTTTTGCATTCCTGTTGAGTGGTCACATCTCAATTTTGGATAGGATGAAGCAGAGTTGGGTGATAGAAGTTGTACAGTTGAAGAATACTTTTGTAGATATACTTAAGTATATGTAAGTACAACTTGTATATATACTTATGCAGATATGTATAGATTGTTTTTTTTTAAAATTTTGGTGTGCAAATTCTACCCTTTGTCATTGATGTCAAAGGGGGAGTGAGGAGTAGTGAAAAATGTAGGATCTAGCTAATGGGGAGCTTCGAAAAAGTGTACATTAGAATAGAGCATCAGCCAAGGGGGAGTACAGTGTGACACTTAGTCATTTTTCACTAAGTGTTGCCATCAATGCCAAAGGAGGAGATTGTTGGCAAGAGACACTATGTGGCTTCTTGAGTGTTGTCATTGATGGCAACAAAGTCCATCCCACACATCTGTAGGACATGGTATGACCATACCAGAAGACAGACTGAAGTGTATCTTGGTCCGGCAAGCAAGAACAGAGTATGTAGCAAGGTCTGACAGTCAGGTCCGGATCTCTCAGAGGAAGTATCTCAGTAAAGCACAGACTTGGGGAAGTCAAGTGGAGTACCTTGACTAATATATTCCAGAGATTGAGCCTTCGATGATGTAAGAGTGAAAATATATGAACACCTAAGTGTTGGGTTCCTATTTGGTAGAGTAGACTGAGGAAGAACTGACCGGCAGAGCATCAGACCTTTTTCTGAATGAGATATTGATGGTAATAAAGTTTCTTAAGGGATCATCCATGATTGGCCAACATGATTGATGACTTCTACAAACATCTCTTTGATATGTATCACTTGGTAAGCAAGGATTCAATGGACAGACCAGAGGTTGGGAAAATATTGACTATTCTGAATGCCGACTAGGAAGATGTTGAAATCCCTAGTGTGGATATATATAACAATTTGATTTCACTGTGAAGTGGTGTGTTGTGTGTTGTGTTGTGTGAAGAAAAGTAGAGAGTAGTGTGGAAGTAGCAATAAAGGTTTGGTATGTGACAAAACAGTAGCACTAAGGCAGAGGAAGAATGAAGTGTAGTAGATCAGTGTATTGAGCTTAACCGGAACTGAACCTAAGCACATGTGGATGCTTCTCATCAGTTAAAATATCTAGTTTACTTCTATAAACTATTGTAGGCAGTGAGCCTCTTGTGAGAAGTGTGCTTGGGCAGTGAGCCCTAATTGGCAAGTGTCATTTTGTACTACCTTATTCTTTTAATAGAGAATACAATCTTGGGTTAATCACCCCATGGTTTTTCCCTTAACAGGGTTTTCCACATCAAAAATATTGTGTCATGTGTGTTGAGTTTATTTTTGCTTCCATTATTGTGTATGCTGATATGATTTGATATTTATCTAATTGTTAAAGAAGAAAAGAAAGTCAAATAATTAAGATAACTGATTCACCCCCCCTCTCAGTTATCAACAATTATCTACCCTTATCCATGTCATGCCCGGTGAGCTTTCATATAACATCATTCTTGTTAGACCATGGATTCATGCCATGGGGTAGTTTCGTCTACCCTTCATTGATCAATAAAGTTTATTTATGCAAATAAACTTCAAACCATTGAAGTTGACCTGAATCCATAAAGTTGTTTACAAGTTGAGGCACAAAAACAAGTCATCAATCACAAGATTCTCAATAACTTAAAAGTTGATTCAACAATTCCTCTTGCCATAGATAATGTTGTGCAAGATTCAAAATCACCAATTAATGCACTACTTGGTGGCGATTGGGGTTCATTAGATTTTACTTCTTTCTTTATGGGGGAGTATAAACTTACTAACCCTAATCCTGAAACATCAAAAGTTGCATCGATTTCATCCAAGCAATCTTTGGAAATACCTAAGGAACCTAAAGCTTCTTTAGTAGAAAAAAAGACAGTACTCTCACTTGCACTATAGAATATGAGACTTATGAGGCTTCGCCTTCTTCTAAAGAGATGGTGTCTCTTTATGGTCGTGGATTTCAAATACTTTACAAAAGTTGTGACCACGTAGGTAATGGTTGTGGCATAAAACAACAAGGAATCAAAGTACCCTTAGAAGTTGTTACACAGCACTTTGGTTGGTATTGGATACCATCCTTTGAAGCCCACCAAAGCTTACCATTGTCCTACTCTTGTGTTGTGTTCTCCCATGCAGTGTTAAATGTTTGTTTAGGTCTACTTAGATAATCCTTGATACTCTTGTAAGGTCAAGAATACAAGGTGACCACCTCCATGGTGACATTCCTTCTATTTGTTTCTCTATTCTTTTACACTTATCTTGTTGCATTAGTTGTGTGTGGTGCCTTAGGGGAATAACATTGAGGGTGTTTTGGGAGCATTCTTCCATGTTGTGACCCTAAGTCACTTTTATCTTCTCTCTCATTTTTCATGATTTCATTCCTTCGTTGTACTTGAGGCTCTACTAGTCAATAGATGACAACAACAAATATACACTTCTGATAAGGATCGTGCGTCCCTAAACAAGAAAATAAAAATGGACCCTATCTATATATGAAGACTGGGGTAATTTGTTACTGACGTTTGACTAGTAGAATCACTTTATGTTGTGATGTGATCATGTATCATGTTGTGAAATTGTTGTAACAAACCTTTGCAATTCTCTAAATTTGCTTCTATGCACTTTTAAAATGTTTTTATTTCACCTTGTAGCTACACTCGGTTCTGAGATACCTGAAGTATAACCTCATGGCTATACTTGGTTCAAAACCTGTAAATATAGCCTTGGTTTGTTAAGTGATATGTTGCCTTATTTCTATATCAATTTCATGAAATGATTTGGTTGTTATCTTATCTTAGATTTTCTAACCAAAGCTTGTTTTGATTATCATTCATACATGCATATTGTTGATCAATGGTTGTTAGCAAATGATATTGATGTGTTTCTATTGTGATTGTTGGGAACAATTTGGCGATTGTAAGCACATGTCACTTTGGGGCATGGGCTTTGTGAAATCTCTTGTTCCCTCATGTGTTTTCAACCTTACCTTAAATGTCATTGCTACCAGCAAGCAAGAGCAACCACTTTAAGGTGGGGGCATATATTGTGGTGAAATCTTGGATATCTTAGATATTGTGATAAAGTGTGTTGCGTATGCTACCTTTTCACTGTAAGGCATCTCCGTGATGTAGGTGGGGTTGTATACTTTGTTTTGTGTCTTGCGTATGCTACCTTTTCACTATAAGGCATCTCTGTTATGTAGGTGGGGTTGTATACTTTATTTTGTGTGTTGCGTATGCTACCTTTTTATTGTAAGATGTCTCTGTGATGCAGGTGGGGTTATATACTTTGTTTTGTGTGTTGCGTATGTTTCCTTTTCATTGTAAAGCATCTTCGTGATGCAGGTGGGGTTGTATACTTTGTGCACATGCTTCCTTTTCACTATAAGGAATCTTCATGATGTAGGTGGGATTGTATACTTTTGAAAGCCCTTCTATAGAAAATAGGGTTGTGTCTTCCCTTGAGTGGTTGCACATCCTTTTTGAAAAAATCCTCTCACAGGAGGTGGGGTTGGGTCTTGAGTTACTCACCCTTAAGCATGTTTTTGGCGGTTGCAGTAGCATAGCTTGACCATCAGGTGTGCTTGATGTGTCTTAGATGGTAGAGCATAGCGATGAGCTCCTCCGCATCACATGTGTTTGTTGTGTATAAGACATATAGTGGGTCAATGACACACTCCACGACACTCATGTATTCTATGTGTTTTGTATGTTTTGTGGTGGCATGTAGTGATGAGCTCCCCCACGCCATGTGTTTTGCATGTTTGGTGGTGGCGTGTAGTGATGAGCTCCACCCACGCCATGTGTTTTGCATGCTTTGATGGTGGCATGTAGCAATGAGCTCTCCCCATCACCTATTAGTATTGTGTAATTGTTTAATCATGTCTTCTCTTAGTGTATGCTTTGTGTATTGTGTGACTGTGTTCATGTATTCTCTATGTATTGCATGCTTCTTTACTATCTTCCTCATGTTTTACATGTTTGTCAAGTGTTTTCTTATGTTCACTCGAGCTTGGGGGTTAGAGATGGTCTTCTAAACTTTGTGCATGTTTTTGGCTCTAGTGTTTGATATGCTTGATGTGTTTTGATTGTACTTTAATGCATGTACTAATCGTAAGATCATACACATGTTAAAGTGGGGGCTAAATGTTATGGAGTAAAAAGTATCCACATGTCTTTTTACCTCCTTGTTTAGCTCCTAGGTCCCCTTGATTACATTATACATTCAAAATGTTTATCCCGATGCAAAATTGCCCAACACCGAGATGGAATTAGAATATGGGCCCCTTGTTTTAACTTATCCCAAACCTAAATGAGGCTAAAGGACCTGGGTTGTGCTGCCTAGGTCCCTCACTTTAGGTTGGGTCTAATTTAAATGTGTGTTAGATTGACACCTCCCTAGAGGTTTCTCCTTGTCGGCTCTTTTGGTTTGAATTTACGATTGTGAGCAGGAAAGCATATATAAGTGTGTTTTTAAGTTCATTATCAACTAGGATGGAAAAAAAATAACTTGAGATCTTGAAGTAAAGCAAGCAAGAGCATTCATTGTGATTCTAGAGTAGATTTGTGTATTGTCATTGTGTTGTTATTGCAGATATGGAGTTATCATCTATTCTTCCTTAGGAGTTGAAGGATCTTCATCATTCTAAGGGTTCATCACATAAGTGATATCATTGTTTGTTTATCATCATTTGGATCATCATATTATCATTGTTTTTAGCCTTTACCCCATGAGGGCACACACTCTTTATCAATCAACAGTGTTGGGAAGCTTGAATGCTATCCCAGGATTTGACTAAGGCAAGTTCCTAAACACCATAACCCCCAAACCCTTTTTTTATCTTCTTGTGTGCAAGTTACAGGAATGAGATCTAGAAAATATAGAGCTATAGGAAGACTGGGTACATAACAGGGTTTTGGGATCTGAAGACTATTATGAAATATTCCCTCACCAAGGACTTGGGTAGTACCACCCATGTCCTCCTACCTTTTTTGTGTTTGGATTTGGCATTAGGACAACATCTGGAACAACCTTTCAGTTTACACCTTTGGTAGATTCCTTCAGTTGGGACCTAGCTAGTCCCACCAAGGTCTTCTGACACCTCTACTTTCTAGAGATAGGTTTTATCATCTCCCTGATTATCCCTGTGTAATTAGTTTATGGGTTTCTATCATATTTTATTTGTTATAAGTAGATCATTGTAGAACTAGGGTTTCATACATTAGTAACCTAAGGTTTGAGGAAAAGACTAAATTAAATCTAATCCATCTATAGCATATATGAGCACAAGGTCAGCAGCTAAGTCCACCTTCATTTGGTAGTAATTTGTCTTGGCCTTATCCTTGAATGTTATATGGAAAAGGGTTTGATTTAGTTTCTGTGCTAGTTGTTATCATTCTCCTTTTTTATATCAATCAAAAAGTTGTTTACGATTAGTGAATTTTTAACTAGAGGAAATGGTGATGTGGATTTAGCCTAGTTAATTAAATAAAATGATTTATTTAATTAAATAACGTTAGGATATTAACTAACATTAGGATAGGTTAATTGAATAAAATTTATTTAATTAGCCTAAGGGATAACCTAATTAATTAATTAATTAATTAATTAGTGTAGGAATGGATATAGTGGTTAATTTTAGGTGTCTATAGTTTGTATTTATTTGTTATTTTGGTCTCATGTTTTTTATATTGGATTAAGTATAAAAAAATAATTACAAAAAATAGTTGTAGAAACAGCTACAAGGACAGAGCGAACAGGGCTATTGTGTAAACTCAGTAACCTCGCACAAACATCCAGTTACATATTAAAAGAAAAGAAGATGTTAACACAGCTACAGGGGCAGCAACGGTAAACTGCTAGAACATGACAGCCAAATAAGAATTCATCATCTAGGTGAACATACTTCTCCTGCAATTGAAATGAATAGTAGTAGTGTCTAGTAAAGGCTCCATCTTCGACTTCCTCACAGTCTTTAGCAATCTCACTATAACATTTTCCCTCACAACAGGAGCTAATGTCAAGAGTCTTGGACTTGGACCAACAGAAGCCTCTGGAGATCACCATAGCACAACATCATCAAAATTATCTATCCTAGATCACCCATCCAAAGCTAAGGGTTAATTGTTGCTAATTGATTGTGTTTGGATGTGAGGAGCCAAAATGAGACACGAGAAAGCAAGCTTATCCATGACTTGAAGTTGGGAAAGAAGGCTCTTGGCCTGCTATCTGATTTTAGTAGTGCACTGCTCATGAAAAGAGGAAACTAAGCTTGTCATCTAGATAAGAAGACTAGAACAGATATAGTGAAGTTCAATCTCAAGGGGAGTATAAGACTGAGACAAGGCAGCCAGGCAATGAAACTTCCATATGTGTTTGATTATTATAAGTTGACAAACACTAGAAATCATGTTATGTGAGGTGAAGAATCCAAGAAGAGTGGATTTCCAAGACCAAGAAAAATGGAACAGGGCAGATAAGGAAGTCCTAAGTGTTGCCCATATCTTTTTAACATGAGGACAAAACTAGAAACATTGCTTTAAAGACTCAGTCTTACCACAGAAAGGACAGACTAGGGGCGGGAGAAGGAATTTAAGGTGGGTACCCACTAGGAGTTTGGCATGAAGAAGCTTCCAACCAACTAGCTGAGATTGGGAGTCAGCTTTAGATTTCCAAATAAGAAGGCTAAGTTTATTCCATCTAGCTCTGCTGAGATTACATCTCCAAAGAGCATTAAGCTGACGGGTAATGGGTAAATTAGGCACAAGCTATCTATACAACTCTTTGAGGGGAAAGGTTTTGAAACAACAACTATTAGGCCACCTCCAATCCTTTAGAAAACAAGAGTGGTTGCAAAAAGACATGAGGATAGTGAGGTTAGGAGGAACCATTCTCTGAATTTCCAACACAACAAACTTGTATGTGTAACTTAAGTCAAAACACAGCTTGAGTTGTCACCATGATTTCCAAGTGAAACTTGAAATATCCCATAGATCTTTGAACACTTGAATTCCTTTCTTGTAGAGATACTTAGCCTTGAAACTAGAAATCCTCGCAAGTGGAGTGTTATTAATTTGGATCAAATGGTTCCACCATATTGATGAGGTTGTAAAACTAAGGCCATGGTTGAATGACTGATCAGACCAAGACAGCATGTGTGAAACCAGCTACCAAGATTTCCAAATGCTATTAAGAGGGGATGATCCATGGATCTTGAAGTAAGGAGCCAAAAGTATCATGTCATTCCAATGAACTGTGCTCCATGCTTTACCTGCAGTAGCTATTTGTATACGGTATCGAATTAAACATTTATAAGGAGCATTTCCTTCCAAGGCTCTGCCAATCCATTTGGTTGAAAGACAGACCCCTTGCGTGAACGGGTCAATGATACCCAAGCCTCCCTTATCCTTCAGAAGGATACAGCGAGACCAAGAAGTAACTGGCATACCTTTTTTGTTTCCCCATTTAGCCCAAATAAAATTACGAATGAGTTGAGTTAGCTAATTATAGCATGCTTTTGACGGCAGGCAGCAAGATGAGATGTAAACATGATTAGCCAATAGAATTGTATTCACCACCTGGATCCGCCCAACCATAGACAAAAACTGGTGTGTCCAAGATAACAGTTTGGATTTGAATTTATTTATGAACCACCTCCACATATCTTTCAAGGAGACTCCAATTCCAAAAGGAATGCCAAGGTATCTAGAAATAACTCTATGTTTAATCTCTTTCCACTCTTTTGGAATCCATGGTGGATGAGGACTAGGTCATGTCATCCAAAATTCTATTGTATGCATATCAAGCTTGGACCCCAACACAACACAATAGTAGTTAAGACTATCAAGAAGGTTGTTGACATCTTCAGCTGAATTTTGAATAAAGATCATATTGTCATTAGTGAAGTGGGAGTTAAGGGCAATACTATTACCAAGGAGAGAGATGCCATGAATGAGGTAATTCGATTGGGCATGATAAAAGAGATAACCAAGAGCATCAGATGTGAGGACATAAAGGAATGGGGCAAAGGGGCAACCTTTGCGAATGGATTTTTGGAGGGGGAATTGTGGGGAGAGGGCTCCATTAATCACCAGTCTAGCATTAGAATCCATGAACAACATTAAGACATGGGCACAAAGGTTAGGGCCAAATCCAAACCACTGTAGCATTTTAAGAATGAATGACCACCTTATACGATCATAGGCCTTATTGAAATCCAGCTTGAGAATCAAAGCATCTTGTGCTATTTGTTGTGCCCATTCTGATGCTTCCCATGCTAGCACCAAATTGTGTAAAATAAATCTGCCTCCTAAGAAACCAATTTGCTTAGGCCTAACAATCTCTTGAGTGATGGGTTTGATTCATCTAGCCAGGGCTTTAGCAATAATCTTATATGACGTGTTGAGCAGTGTTATGGGTGCCAACCGTTCACTATATCTTCTTGTTTGCCTTTGGGAATAAGCTTTATAAGTCCCTGGTTAATAGTAGCTCTACTTTGTGTTGGCATTATTTGTCATGTATTAGATACTTTGGAAAGTGTGTAAGAGGTTGTAAGAGCATCTAATGTCATTGTTTTATATAAGAGCATCTTATGACATTATAAGATGGCAGTTACTTATGACATGGAAGACCATGTAAGAGGGGGGTTACATTGAAATATTGAATAGCATTATGAAAAGTCAATAGGCATCTTTGAATGCATTGAATAATCCAAAATGGGATGCCCAAATTGGGGAGTTACATATTGTTGGAATTAGTATTACATCTTAGTAAAATAGGTTAGACTTTAGTTTATAATAGTTAAAATATAAATAAAACAATTGTTAGGTTTTTGAGAGTTACTTTCTCATTAGTAAGTTTTGGTAGTTAATATGGGAAAATAATGGCTTTATGAGCCAATGTAATATCTGATTGAATGTAGAGATCTCGATGAAATCAATATAGTGACTATTTGTGTTTATGTGTGCAATAATTCTACAAATTTTAGTTTTGTATGTTCTATCATTTTCAATATGATATCATAGTCGTTAATCATGGCTAGTCCTTGAGAGTAAGGAAGAAAGATGTAGGATTTGTCAAGGATCTAGCATAGGTGTTGTCTACTGCTTGCACAAAGATCTTTTTTATGTTATCCCTTTGGCTATGTTTGCCTATATTGTAGAATGCTTCCAGCCTAACTATTTAATTGTTTCATATCAAAAAGTAATTATTGCAATGTATTGGTGGATCATGCCATATCCATTGCTTTGGAACTTTTATTGTTTGTATCACAAAGGAAGTGGCTCCTATTTATATAGTTGTAAGGCAATTTGGGGAAGTGGAGAATCAATCTTTTGGTGAGATTCTCTTATCCATGAGAGTAAGTGTGACATCTCTAGCATAGCATATTTTATTTGTGTAACAATATCTTTATTACTAAATTGCACAACAAATCTATATTTAGGTATGAATGGATGTGCAATGTTGTCTATAGTTATTTGTGTGCCGTATATATGTGCTAGATAGATACTAGTTTATTTTATCAGCATTATAGTTTACACCATACTGGTTTTTGTATGGTACCCTGGTAGTTTAAGGATTGAACAAAGTCTCATCTAGTTTTCACCATAGATCCACACCATGCCAATAAATATGGCCATTCATTTGTCATTATTTGTATGACAAATGTATTAGCATGCTAGGTGATTGTTGATAACCCAACATTCTCAATTATAAAAGCAGTAAATACAATTTGATTTATAATGCTCCACTTTAATATTTTAGCATATTCCATTGGAAAAGGGTCTCAAGTGAGAGTATGGATTTGTGAAATGAAATTAAATGCAATTCATGATAAAGCAAGCAACCCATAAAGGTTTTTGGTTTTGAGCATTTCAAATTCTTTTTAAGTGTTGCTTTTTATCCTAAAGATTGTTGTAGAGGGTTTGGTTATATGAGGGAAATTTCATATCTTGTGCGAAGTCATAAGTTCAAAATTTTAATTACATTATATTTTTAAAAGTTTGATGCTTTAAAAAAAAGAAATAGAGAGGGCATTGTAAAAGGTGCATTATCAATGGAAACTGACACCTTTAAATATGATAATGTTTAGTTTCATTATGTCACCAAATGTTTATGTTCTCAAATCCATCCATGCTATGCCTATCAAAGATTTTAGAGACTCACATGCTTGTGCTATTAGAGAGTTTATTGCAACATCAATTGGATAGAGTGTAAAGAAAGAATACATTGGAGGTTGGAGGTGTATTATCATCTCGAGCTAGCTTCTCGCTCAAAGATGATACCTTGCATGAGAAGCACCAATTTCATTTTGAGCCCCTTCATGAGCAAGGGGGACATGGCAATTTTATTTTGGTTTGTGGATAGTGGAGTATGTCTCAATCCATAGATTTGCATGTTTGTATTTATGGATAATTATGTCTCGATCCATAAAGGGAGGAGTGTTAATGTGGATAGTTGAGTAAGTCTCAATTCACAGTTGGTTGGTATTTTTATTGTGGATAATTGAGTGTGTCTCGATTCATAAGAGGGGTGGTGTACTTATGAATAATTGAGTACGTCTTGATTCACATGTATTATTGAAAACTATGACATTTTCCTAGACATGAGTAGTTTCGGGTGTTCAAAGGAGGATTTGTAAGTTTGATAATCAAGACATCCATTGATGGGATTAGTTTGGTGTGTCTTGGGTGAGTGAGGAGATTTGGTTCAGATGCTTCATAAATTTTCTAGATGGGTTGTTATGTTCAGTCCATGCAATGTTCTGTGCTTTGTTCAGATTGATGTAATAAGGGGGGGATGTTGGACTTAGTATTACATCTTAGTGTAATAGGTTAGACTTTAGTTTATAATAGTTAATAAATAAATAAAACAGTTGTTAGTTTGGGAGTTAATTTCTTGTTAGTAAGTTTTGGTAGTTAATATGGGGAAATAACAGCTTTATAAGCCAATGTAATATCTAATTGAATGTAGAGATCTTGATGAAATCAATTTAGTGACTCTCTATCTTTACGTGTGCAATGATTATATAAATTTTAGTTTTGTATGCTCTACCATTTTCAATACATATGACAAATTTTATGACAGGTTATGATAGTTATAAGAGCATATTTTAAAAATCGCCTAGAAGACCATGACCAAATTGGGCACTAGAATTTGGGCCAAATATGGAACCCATTTGGGGTCATTGTTTTGTCCCATGGATTTAGAAAATAACTCTTGGTTTGTGGTTTGATATTGGCTTACTTATAGTGCTTGGAGATAGAAAATGGTATGGGTTCTAGGGTTGATTTTTAGGTATTGTTATGCTACCAAATTTTCTCTAGTTTTATATGTTGGTGATACTCTTGTAAGGGCATGTCCCTTATATTGTATTGTAACCTTTGTTGTTGATAATACAATTGGCTCATGCTTTGGAGTGTGGGGTTTTCTCCCAAAAGGGTTTTCTCCATGTAAACCTGTGTTATGGTATAATTTTCTATTGTGTATTCTTTCTTATAAATATAAGATTAAATTTTCTTGCACGTACCTCCTCTCAAAGGTTAGTTTTAAAAGTGTTTCCACACCGTTACTTCCTTTCATTTGGTATCAAATCTTGATCACCTCAGATTCTAGGTGTTATGGGCATCGTTTGTTGTACTAATCTTCAATTGAGTGGGAGGAGTGTGAGTGTGTGTAGAAGGGGATCTTGTTGACAGAAAAATGACAAGCACATCAAGGATAGAGATGGAAAAGTTTTTAGGAACTAACTTTGAGTTGTAGAAGCTCGAGATGGAGGATATACTCATGTATAGAGATCTATGTGTTGCTATATCTAGATCCAAACCTATTATAATGAAATAAGAAGACTAGGATATATTGGACAGAAAGGTTAAAGGTATGATTAGACTCTATTTGGTAGATTTGGTGTTACTTAATGTACATGAAGAGGCCACTACAAGTGCTCTTTGGAAGAATCTAGGAGAGATTTTAAGCTAAATCCCTGGTAAATAAACTTTTCTTGAGAAAGAAGTTGTATACTCTTAAGATAGAGGATGGTAGTGTTGGAAATAAGGCAGATAACTAAGAGGGGGTGAATCAGTTATCTCAAATATCTTAACTTTCTTTTCTCCTTTAATAATTAGTGCAACATCAAAACATATAAGCATATATGATCATAAGAACAGAAATAAAATTATCACACATAACACAAGGATTTTTACGTGGAAAATTCTGTTAAGGGAAAAACCATGGGGTGACTAACCCAAGATTGTATTCTCTATTAAAATAATAGGAAGTACAAAATGGCACTTATCAATTAGGGCTCACTGCCCGAGCACACTACTCACAAGAGGCACACTACCTACAAGAGGCTCATTGTCTACAAAACTTACAGATGGTGGTATTTGAACTGATGAGAGGCATCTACAAATGCTAGAGTTTAGTTCCAATTAGGCACAATATATTGATCTGATGCACTTCATTCTTCCTCTGCTCTAGTGTTGCTGCTCTATCACATATTGGACTTGTATTGCTGCTTCCACACTTATCTCTGCCTTTCGTCACACTTTATTTTATCATATCTGTACACACACACACCTACATACTGGAATTCATCTGGTATATATATCCGCATCAAGGATTTCAACAACTTTCTAGTCAGCCACCAGAATATGCAAGATATTTACAAGTTACTGCTCTGTCAGCTGAATTCATGCATGATTTGTGATGCGTATCAAAACATAGACATAGAAGTCATCAATCATGTCGGCCAACCATGTATGATCCCTCAAATAGCTTGATCAACATCAATTACTCATCCAGATTGAAGTCTGATACTCTGTCGGTCAGTTCTTCCTTAGTCTGCTCTGCCGTCTGGAACCCAACACTCAGATGCTCATATCTTTTCCATGTTTTATCACCGAAGGCTCAATCTCTAGAATATAGTAGTCATGATACTCCTCTTGACTTGTCCAAGTCCACAACTTATTGAGTTACACCATCTGAGAGATCCAGACCTGATTGTCAAACCTTGTTGCATGCACTGTTCTTGTTCACCGGACCAAAACAATCTTCAATCTGACTTCCAGTATAGGCATACTATGTGTTGCAAGTGTGTGGGATAGACTTTGTTGCCATCAATGACAAAACTCATGAAGCCACACAGTTTCTCTTGCCAACAATCTCCCCCTTTGACATTGATGGCAACACTTAGTGAAAAATGACTGTCGCAGCAAACTCCCCCTTGGCAGATGCTCTGTTTTATGCACTATTTTACTAGAGCCCCCCCTTAGTTGGATTCCATATTTTTCACTATTCTTCTCTCCCCCTTTGACATCAATGGCAAAGGGTGGAATCCACACACCAAAATTTGCAAAAATTAACCTATACATAGCTGCATAAGTATGTATATACATGTTATACTTACATATACTTGAGTATATCCGCAAAAGTGGCCTTTAATTGTACATACTTTGTGGCCCAACTCAGCTTCATCCTATCCAGAATGGAGATGTGACTACTCAACAAAAATGCATATGCTTCTACCCTTCTTAAGTCTATTGGATCATTGGTCTGGGCTGTGGTCTGAGCATCTGTTAAGGCCTCATGCATTGCCTCTAACTTAGGGATAATTATCCCTCTGAGTTCACTCATCCTGTTTATTGTATTCTTCTTTTCTTTGTCTAGCCTCTTTATTTCATTTATAATGACAATAGCCTAGAATTCTTGATTCATTATGGATGTAGTGAGGGGATCAAAATTCTGAGATAAACTTGACAGTTTACCTTCTTGTTCTTTCACCTTCTTTTCAATATCCTCTATCACTTTAGACTAAGATAGACAAAATTTGTACGTGTCCCCACCATCTTTAAGAGCATTTTCAAGGCTCTTTATCCCAATATCTAGGGTCCTCCTATCATTAGCAATGAGTCCCTGTACTTCAGTGAATCTTTTTCCCAAAAACTCTTTTCGGACCTTTTCTTCTGTCGATTTCTCTAAAGAATCAAAATGAGTTCTAACAGAGTTTACCAGAGATTTCAAGTTACCAGATGGAGAGGCCAAAGGATCCTTTTGAAAGGATGGCATGATCTTCTCCAGCATCCCAGATGCAATCTCTAACAGTTCACAATCTTCCATGTGAGATTTCAGAAGTTTTTCTTTTGCTTTAGCTTGGGCAAAAGATGCTATTTTCATTGTCTGGACTGGAGGGAGGGAATCAAAATCTAGTGGTCCTTGGAATAGTTCCAGTTCATCTATCTCCATCATTTCTTTGTTCAAGAAGTTATTTACTGCCTCTACAGTGTCTCTTGCCGGTGACTGAGTCTTCTTTTCTTTTGGGATCTCAGAACTGTCATCAGAGATCTTCTCTATTTGTTCTTCTTCTTTTCCCTTTATCTCCTCTTCTTGACTCGCTTTCTCCTCTTTTCTTCCTTCTCCTTCAGTTCCTGGATCTGGAATGTCTGCAGTGGGATCTGGAGAAGAGATGTTAATTGCTTCATGAACTTCCTCTTCCAGAATAGAGGAATCCAAGTCCTTAGACTTCTCTTCATCTACCTCTTTTGACCCTTCTACATTTTTGTCAAAGGATTCTTCATTGGATGCATTTAATCCTTCAACATTCATGGTAGAAGGTTCTTCTTTAGTTTCCTCTATAATAGTAAGATTGAATCTTTTGAAGGCATTCCGAAGGATGTCTTTTGTTTCTCTTGCTACTTGATCAGTTTCTCCAAGCATAAGTTTGTTCATTCTTGCTTTGTTCTGAAATTCATCCTTATAGTCCTTAAAGATCATGTCCATTTGTTTTGGAGTAATAGAAGGATAGAGCTTAATTGCAATCTGTTCTCGGATCTCTAAGTCTTTTGCCTTTGCATTCTCTTTTCTAGGTTTAAGTACCTTCTCTAGACTTTTGGGAATTAATGAAATAATTTCAATGAATGCTTTATTATAAATATTCAGGTACCTGATTGTAGCTTCTTCCAAGATCCTCTTGTCAGTATCACTATATTCATCATAGAATTCTATGATTGGTTAGAGATTCCCATCCACAGTAACTGTTTTAATGATATCATCAATGGAAAGAGTGGGCTTTTCAACAAATTCTTCTACCTTTTCTTCTTCATTTTTATCGACAGAGGATTCCCCGGATGTTTTCTTCTTCTTCTTCATTTTCTTAATTTCCTCATCAGACTCTATTTCTTCATCATCCTTGTGACTTGTGTAAGACCTTGTGGCTTTTGTTTTCGTTCTCTTTTCTCCCTTTCCGGATGTCTTGACTTTTGGTTTGGTGACTCTTGAGCTCTTAGGAGTGGCAGGTGCAGAGCTCTTGGAGGATGTAGTCTGAGAGGAGGCTTGAACTGGAACACTTCCTTTTTATGCTTCTTGTTTCTCTTTCTCAACTCTTTCAACTCTCTTTGTTTGCATCTACAACCTCTTTTGATATGCCATATCTTTTGGCAATTTCCTCAAATTCCCTTCTAACTTTCCTCTTTATCTCCAGTTGTCTTAGCTCAACATGTATTTTTACACTTAGTTCTTGAAAGGTTCCAAACCTTTCTGCCTCAGGGTCCTTAGGCTGGCTCAATAGGTGTTGAATATGCATCTCCAAGATCTTCTCATCGACCTCATATCCCATTGGCATTATCCAAACTATTATGGGCTCAACTACCTCCATCAGGCATTGATCAGTATCTACCATAAAATACACTATATCCTTGTATTTCTCTACAATGGATTGAGGTATCCTTTCTCTAGCTTGCATCATGCTTTGGAAGTTCTTAAAGTAACCCTAGAGTGCTGTGCTTTGAGATTTAGCATCACCAAGTCCATACATATAGTCTCTAATCTGTATTGCAACCGGTTTGTCATTTTGCCAAACCCAACCACTTGATCTGGGCAGCTCATTCATGTAGTAGAAGAATAGACATAGTATTAAACAACCATACTTGAAGGAGTTCTTCTTATCCTTCTTGATCTTCTGCAAGTTTTCTAATAGTTGGTTTAAAAGAAGATCACATAGGTCATAGTCTGCATTTTCCCTCAACATCTGGTATGATGTATATATTGTTGTCCCAGACACAGAATTCTTCCTACTAGAATGATAGATCTTAAACCTAATTATCATTGAGGCAAATTTGACATCTGGATCTGTGATGTCATCTATGGTCATTGCTCTCTTATCAAACTTAGATCCAGTAGCTTCAGTAACTGTCTGGTTCTTGACAAATTTGAGTGCAGGTAACCCACCGGATGAGTGCAATCCAGTTACTGCCCTCATGGTATCTTTTGTTATCTTGAAGGGCTTCATTAACCACATGAAATTATCATGTATTCTACTAAGGACATATCGGACCCAATCATCTTCTTCAAAATAGGGAAAGTGGATGCAATGTCTGAAGTGCTTATCCCAGAGGGCCTTGTATTGAGGTTTGAGTTCAAAACTTTCATCTATTAACTGTTTATGATAGATGTCCATCAACTTAGATTCGTCAAATTCCTCAATGTTGGCATGGATGTAGACCCTAACATCTTCTACATGTAATACCCCATGCGGAATGCTAGAAAAAGTGCCTAAAGGATCAACTTTTAGGGATTTGTAGGGGTGTTTCTTGAATTTTGGGCGCAGCCTATCAGGGATCGTAACAACCATTGGAGTAGCCATTTTGGCAAAAGATCTAGAGAGAGATATTCAGAATGGAAGTACCTTTTTATGCTTTAGGGTTTGAAATAAGAGCTAGAACAAATCGCTGGTTAAATTAGATTTTGTAGTTGATCTTTGAGAGAGTTGTAGAAACTTGATGCAGAGCTCTTCTTTTCTTCTTCTCGAATGCAAATGTGCAAATGATGAGTGAAAGAACCCTTTTATTCTTTTGCAAACCCTAATTTCCTTTTGCAATAAATGCACAACTTAACTTATCCGATTGCCTTGTTCTGAGAGAGATCTTTTTGAATCACTATGTTGCACTTAGAATCATTTTCAGTTGATAATGTATCTTCTTTCCTCTAATCATACCATGGATCCGCAGATCAAGTTATTTCAATTTTGAATCATACCGGATCTGTCTATGAAAATTGTACTTTACCAGATGGCTGACAAACTAGATCAATCTTGGATGATTAAACTCTTGCAAAACTCCATGCAAATCTTTCATATTTTTACCGAGGGTTATTTGGATATTTTTCTGAGAACCCTTTAATACACAACATTCCATGTGCCAATTTTAGGCACCAATTGACTGGCTGGGGGAATTTATTTTTCTTTGTGACTCCCCTGAGCCAAAGCTCATCTGTTTAGTTTTTGGAAGGAATATTAGCACCGGATTCCAGTGTGGATCCATCCCCAACATTTTCTATACTCTTCTTTACCCAAATCTTGTTCATCTCCCTTTGAACTTCATCCACATTCACTTTGCCTTTTCCCTTATCTTGTTTTTTATTATGATGCACCAGTCCCCTTTTATCCTGATTTTTACTTCTACAGAATTTGGCAATATGACCGGATCTATTGTAATTGTAATAAATAACATTTCTTTGCATATTTGACTGATATCCTCTTGATCTGCATTGATTAGCCATATGTCCCATTCTATTGCATGTAAAGCATCTACCATTGACTGAATTGTTTATTTGCATATTTCTGCATTCATGAGATTTGTGACCATACCTTTTGCAGTTGAAACATTATCTGGAGAAGGATGGATTGGTCTGATTCATTCTCCTTCTGCACTGAGTTGCTTTATGACTGAAGTTGTTGCAATTGAAGCAATATCCATTGAAGGATGGATATCTTTGAGCATTTGGTTGCCTTACCGGAGGTCTTCTAGGCCTGTTTCTTTGATTTTTTGATCCAAAGTTCTTCTGACCGGATCCGGAGCTTTCACCTTTCTCATATCTCAGGCCATGCTTTTCATCTACCCTCTTTTGGCTTTCAAGAAGAACTTCAAGTTGAGCTGAGCTTATCTTGAATTTCTCTTTGTATTCATTTGTTGCTTGTAGATCTTGTTTAAGAGTGTCTATCAGATTCTCAAGTTGTTCTTCATTATCTCTAGCTTCTTCAAGATTAGATTCAAGATGCCTGATTATTCTATCCATTTTGTGGCAGTCCTCTGTCTTCTCCTTGAGGGATTGTTTTAGATTATCTTCAATTTTCCTTTTCTCTTCAATTTCTTGGGTGAATCTCATAACCCGTGATTCCATCTCATGCATTACCATAATGACCTCTTTTGATAGCTTCTCACATAGCTTGTTTTTCTCATCCAAATCTTCATTAGTATCATTGGCTTCACTCTGACTTGCTAATTTTTGAAGTAGTTCCTTTCTCTTTTTCACAGAGATACTTAGTTTTTCTTTTAGCTCATTTATCAAATCATCATCTTGTTTGTCTTTCTCTCAAGTTATTGACTTTAGAGTGGGATTGTTCAAGATCATCTAGGGCAGACTAAAGTTGTTCCTTCATATTATACATATCCATTGAGATTCCCAGATCTTCCTCAAGTTGTTAGGCTCTGTTTAGAGGAACTTAGCTCTTATACCAATTGTTGAAAACAAGGCAGATAACTAAGAGGGGGGGTGAATCAGTTATCTCAAATATCTTAACTTTCTTTTCTCCTTTAATAATTAGTGCAACATCAAAACATATAAGCATATATGATCATAAGAACAAAATAAAATTATCACACATAACACAAGGATTTTTACATGGAAAACCCTATTAAGGGAAAAACCACGAGGTGACTAACCCAAGATTGTATTCTCTATTAAAACAATAGGAAGTAAAAAATGGCACTTGCCAATTAGGGCTCACTGCCCAAGCACACTGCTCACAAGAGGCACACTGCCTACAAGAGACTAACTATCTACAAAACTTACAGATGGTAATCAATTATTTGAATTGATGAGAGGCATCTACAAATGCTAGAGTTTAGCTCCGGTTAGGCACAATATACTGATCTGATGCACTTCATTCTTCCTCTGCTCTAGTGTTGCTGCTCTGTCACATACCAGACTTGTATTGCTGCTTCCACACTTATCTCTACCTTTCTTCCCACTTTATTTTATCATATCTGTACACACACACACCTATATACTAGAATTCATCTAGTATATATATCCGCATCAAGGATTTCAACAACATTCTAGTCAACAACTACAATACTCAAGATATTTACAAGTTACTGCTCTGTCGGCTGAATTCATGCATTATTTGTGATGCATATCAAAACATAGACATAGAAGTCATTGATCATGTCAGACAACCATGTATGATCCCTCAAATGGCTTGATCAACATCAATTACTCATCCATATTGAAGTCTGATACTCTGTCGGTCAATTCTTCCTCAATCTGCTCTGCCTGTCTGGAACCCAACACTCAGATGCTCATATCTTTTCCATGTTTTATCACTGGAGGCTCAATCTCTAGAATATAGTAGTCATGATACTCCTCTTGACTTGTCCAAGTCTACAACTTACTGAGTTACACCATCTGACAGATTCAGACCTGATTGTCAGATCTTGCTACATGCACTGTTCTTGTTCATTGGACCAAAACAATCTTCAATCTGACTTCCGGTATAGGCATACTATGTGATGCGGATGTGTGGGATGGACTTTGTTGCCATCAATGACAACACTCATGAAGCCACACAGTGTCTCTTGCCAATAGGTAGTTGTGTAGCTAAGCACATGGAAGAATTCAATATGATTGTGACCTAGTTGCACTTTGTTGGAGTAAAGATGGAGGAGGAGGATTGTTGAATGACGCTCCTTTATTCTTTACTAGACTCATGGGATCACCTTGTGATGGACATTGTGAACACTACCTCTAAGCTCAATATGGATGAGGTAGTGACATTGTTACTTTCATAAGAGATGTGGAGAAAAGCTTCTAAATTATATAAGGAGGCCCTATTAATTCATGGAATACCAAAAGAGAAAGGTAAGAAGAAGGAAAAGAAGAGATAAAAGTCAAGATCTAAATCTCCTTGAAATTCCAAGGCTAAGTGTTGGAACTACAACAAGCCTAGGCACTTCCATAGAGACTGCAAAGTGAAGAAGAAGAAAAAGAAGAATGACTCAAATGATGAGTCTAAAAAGTCTCAGGATGATGGTGATGATTTTGTCATGACCTCGGTAACACATGCATCGAAAGGTATGTGGATAATTAACTCAGGTGCTTCCTTCCATATAATCTAATATCAATGTTGGTTTTTAAAGTACAAAGAATATGATAGTGGGAAGGTGTACCTTAGAGATGACTCTAACCTAAAGACTATTGGTTGTGGAAGAGTTTGTATTAGATTCCTAGATGGGCGTGTGAAAGGGATCAATAGTCTTCTACATATCCTTGCTTTGGCACAGAACCTATTATTGGTGAGAAAATTGAATGATGTGGGTGTGCATGTTATTTTCTCTAGTGGAGGGTGTAAGATAGTGCAAGGAGCTATGGTTCTCATTGAGGGTGTTGATATGGGAACTCTATTTTAGTTGGATGCATGCACAGTTTAGTGCAATAGTTCTTCTATTACCATAGTGAAGAGATCAATAAAATCTACATCTTCACCAGTGGAACTAGTAGCAAAGAGGAGTGTTGCATCTACTTCTAATCATTGTGTTTTCTAGTACCTAAGGATGCTCTTACTTCAAAAACCAAGCTACTTGTGAAGAAGACAATGTTATGGCACCAGACAATGGGCCACATAGGTGAGAAGGGTCTAAGGACCCTAAAAAAAAATCTCATAGAGGGGTTAAATGATTCTCCTCTTGAGTTTAATTTATGTGAACATTACATATATGGAAAACAAAATCATGTTCAATTTTACTATAGTTCTAACAAGTCTTTTGGAGTGTTGAACTTGATTCATTTTAATGTAATTAGTCCAATTAGTGTTCCTTAAATTCCAAAATCTTTGTATTATGTATCATTCATAGATGACTATTCTAGAAGGATATGGATGTATTTCCTTAAAAGAAAATCTAAAGTCTTCAATCATTTTAAAGAGTTTAATGCTCTTGTAGAAAATCAAACTAGTAGGAAGATTAAGGTTTTGAGAACTAATAATGGTGGTGAGTTTTGTTTAGCAAACTTTGATAGATTCTGTAAAGAACATGGGATAGAGAGACATAAGTCAACTCCAAATATCACTCAATGAATGGATTTGTAGAAAGGATGAATAGGACACTAATGGAGAGGGCTAGGAGTATGCTCAGTGGAGTTGGCATGGAATAAAAGTTTTGGGTAGAAGTAGTTGTTATAGCTTGTTACCTAGTTAACAGGTCTCCTACATTAGTTCTTGTTAAGAAGACACCTATGGAGGTGTGGATGGGCAAAAATCCCTCATTGCAGCATCTTCAAGTTTTTTGTTGCAAGGCATATGCACATGTACCTAGGGAGAAGTAATCAAAATTGGAGAATAAGGTAGTTAAATGTATCTACTTTAGCTACGATATTGGTGAGAAAGACTACAATCTTTGGGATCCTATGGCCAAGAGAGTTTTGTATAGTAGAAGAGTTATTTTCATAGAAATTAAACCTTCTTCCATAGTACTGCAACCAAAAGAAGATCTAGAAAAAATGATGTGGTTTAACTAACCCAAAAGACTAAGAAGTTTGAATTAGAAGCTCATGAGGGATCTAAAGAGGAGGATGGCTTAGATAGTTCTAAAGAGGAGGTAGAACCTCCACCTTAGATCTCGAGGAGGTCCACTCGACAGAGACAACAACTAGACATGTATACTCCTAATTGAAGATGCATTTTTGCTTTGATTACTAATATGGATGAGCCTAGAACTATGAAAGAGGTGGTGTATATGGATGATTTTGAATCTTGGAGAGTGTCTATAGATGAGGAGATGGCTAAATTGAAGAAAAATGACATGTGGGGCTTAGTTCCTTTGCTTGATGGATGAAAGCTTATTGGTTGTAAATGAGTGTTCAAAAGGAAGATCAATTTAAATGACAATGTTGAAGAAGTACAAGGCAAGGTTGGTTGCAAAAGGATATTCCTAGATTTAAGGGATAGACTTTGGTGAGATTTTTTTCCTAGTTGCACTTAAGCAAACATCTATCAAGTTCTTATTGTCTTTAGCAACAACTTTTAATTTAGACATAGAATAGATGGATGTGAAGATAACATTCCTACATGGTGACTTGGAGGAAGATATTTACATGACACAACTAAGCACTGCATGGAAAAAGGTAAAGAAACTTTAGTTTTTAGACTACAAAATCTTTATATGGTATCAAATAGTCTCCTAGGATGTGGTACCTAAAGTTTGACTCTTTAGTGTTGGGTTTGGGACTTCTGAGATCTAAATCAAATCATTACATTTATTATGAGATGTGTTAGAAATGAAGGTAAACAACTATCAATGAAAATATGATTACAAATGTAATATAGATATTTAATTGTGCATAACCAAAATGAAGATAGTATGAAATTAACACAAATAAATAATGGAACAGAAGATCGAACACATAAAATAGTGTTTACATGGAGAAACCTTTTCAAGAAAAAACTCCACACAAAAAGAGATGCACCAATATGTATTAACTTCAATAGAGTTTACAATACAACAATATCAATCTCCTTTTTAGTCTTAAATCCATCAGTGCCTTCTATTCACCTCATTCACAACCATAATACAATATCCTCATAAAGGGGTTGCCTTCTAGGGCAAGAAAATCCAACATAATCTCTATCGTCAGATTCATGACCTAATGATGAACGATCTAAATTTACAATAAAAAATATATATATAATGTGGCTTTTAGGGGTGCTTTCCTCAGACCCCTCACTGAAGGGATGATCCCCCCAGACTCTATAAGGGGGGTACCCTTTGCACCCCCTGGATAACCATCATCCGTCAGGTACCGGATTCAAACATGCGGCTGAAACAAGATCGCTACTTGGTGAATACTTCATCCCTTATGAATGATTTACAAACAATATTAGGAGTAATTACATACATAGGATTTACAAGGTTGATGGCACCTTAATTATAACAAGATGGAGGGTGAGTGATTCCTTGCTATTGCATTATATGTTAATGATATGTTAATTTTGGTAATAGTAAGAATGTGATTTATGATTTGAAGTGTTAGCTTTTAGCATAGTTTGAGATGAAGGACTTGAGGGATGCCAAATATATCTTGGGTATGTAGATCAGAAGGGATAGAGTGAACCAAAAGCTTTGGTTAGGCCAGAATAAGGATATGAACTCTGTGTTGGAGAGATTTAGCATGACAACTTGCAAACCATTGTGTGTTCCTATTTCAATGGGAACTAAGTTATCTATAGAGTAGTGTTCATCTACATCCAATGAGATGGAGGACATGTCTTGAGTATCTTATGCTAGTGTTTTTGGGATTTGATGTATGTTATAGTTTGTACTAGACTAGACATTTCTTAAGTAGTGGGAGCCCTTAGTTGCTTCATGGCTAATTTTGTACGAGTTCATTGGGATGCAGTTAAGAGGGTTTTTAGATGTTTGTGGGGTACCTTTGAGTACTCTCTTTATTGTCACGGTGATTCTATAGGGCACCAAAACTCATTGGATATTCATGGATTTGTGGATTTAGACTAGGTAGGGGATGTTAATGGTAGGGGATCCACTAGTGGTTATGTTTTGAACTTGTTTGGTGGTGTTATTAGTTGGATGAGTAAGCAGTAGGTTGTTGTCACTTTGTTCATTATAGAAGTTGAGTACATGGATACTACTCATGCTTCCAAGGAATCCATCTAGCTTACAAGATTGATTTCAAATGTGGGGCTAAGTCAGAGAGTTATTATATTTCTATGTGATAGTTAGAGTGCCATATGTCTGGCAAAGAACTTGACCTTTCACGTGAGGAATAAACACATTGATGTCTAGTACCAATTTGTTCATGACATGGTAGAGGATGGGCGGGTGATTCTCAAAAAGGTTGAAACTTCATAGAATGTTGTAGATGCATTGATGAAACCACTAAGCACAAAGAAGTCTAGGTGGTGTAGTAAGTCCACGGGCTTCATGATCCTTAGTAGCTAGTGTTGACATATTTTCTTCTTTAGGGCTCAAAAGTCACAAAAGTGGTCCTTAGAGGTTTTGATAAGATACAATCCTTGATTATAGGTTTTTATGGGAGTTTTAAGTCAAGTTTGAATGCCTAAGATGGGTGATGTCTTGGTTTATTCATGTTTTATAAATTAAATGTCAATAATGGAAGTGGTCTAAGTTGTTTTAAACCTTAAAAACTCCCAAAATCTACCTAAATCCTTCCAAAAAATCTTGTACATTCCATGGAGGGAATCTTTGTTTCAAAAAATTGGTCGAAAGGTTTAGGTTTAAGATGAGTTTTCTTTGGAGATTATGTCATTTTTTAGGGTTTCCTTTTTACTTGACAAGTGTTCCATCTTATGAAGAGATACCTCCCAGGTGTTTGAAGCCCATAGAAGCCATGAAAACTTGTACGCCATGAGGCATGTTGTATCTGATTCATCCAAGACGTGAATATGAGAACATGGCAGGATCAAAAAGTTTTAGTTTTGAGCTCATCTTTGGGATATACCTTAGGTATTTCATCATCAAGGGTTTGCACATTAGAATATGGTTTGGAGTCATTATCAAGGTTGCAAATACATGTGAAGTGAATGAATTGCAAAGGGTTTCTAGATTTTTAGGAATCTCTTAAAGTCTATAGGCTATGATGAGTCTTCAAAGATAGAAAAGACTAGTGACCAAGAGGTTTGTTACAATATAAAGACATATGCAGAGGTAAGAAGGGACTATGATGCTACAAAGGAATCTATCAAACAACATATACAATGTGACAGGGACAACAAGATGACAGTCAACAATGAAGAATTAAGGAAGATCTAGAGGACAATATATAGGGATTATTAGATTATGATAAACTCTGTCAAGTCTTGTAGGGTTGTCTTAATAGCGTATGAAGAGGGTTGTGATAGTTTTAGAGGTTTAATATGGTTATCAAGTGCCTCTTAAAGAGAGAGTAATGTAGAGCTCTAGGATTGTGTCCTCTTGCTACATGCTCATATGCTTGAAGAGGTTTATCAAATGTCACAGTTAAGGATTGTCAAGATTTGAGATGAGTTATATGAAAGGAGACGAAGACTCCTTCAAGTTGAATCAGACTTCATAAGTCTGTACATACAATTAAGAGTGTGCACATATATTTGTTGGAAACAAGGTGGATAACTGAGGGGGGGGTGAATCAGTTATCTTAATTATTTAACTTTCTTTTCTTCTTTAACAATTAGTGCAGTATCAAAACATATAAGCATACATGAATATGAGAGCAGAAAAGAAATCAACACACATAACACAAGGATTTTTACATGGAAATCCCTGTTAAGGGAAAACCATGGGGTGACTAACCCAAGATTGTATTCTCTGTTAAAAGAATAGAAGTACAAAATGGCACTTGCCAATTAGGGCTCACTGCTTGAGCACACTGCTCACAAGAGGCACACTGCCTACAAGAGACTCACTGTCTACAAAGTTATGGAAGGTAACCAGGTGCTTGAACTGATGAGAAGCATCTATTAATGCTGAAGTTCAGTTCCAGTTAGGCTCAATATACTGATCTACTGCATTTCATTCTTCCTCTGCTTAGTGTTGTTGTTATGTCACATACCAGACCTGTATTGCTACTTCCACACTGCTCTTTGCCTTTTTTTGCACATACTAACTCAACTCACACACCTTCATACCAAAATCCATCTGGTATATATATCCACATCAAGGATCTCAACATCTTTCTAGTTGGCATCCAGAATACTCAAGATTTTTCCAACACACTGATCTGTCGGCTGAATCCATGCTTACTATGTGATGCGTATCAAGGACATAGACATAAAAGTCATCAATCATGTTGGCCAACCATGTATGATCCCTCAAATAGCTTGATCATCATCAATTTATCATCCGGATTAAGGTCTGATGCTCTGCTGGTCAGTTCTTCCTCAGTCTACTCTGCCTGTCAGGAACCCAACACTTAGATGCTCATATCTTTTCACTCTTTCATCACCGGAGGCTCAATCTCTGGAATGTAGCAGTCATGATACTCCTCTTGACTTCCCCAAGTCCGCACTTTGCTGAGATACATCCTCTGAGAGATCCGGACCTGATTGTTGGACCTTGTTGCATGCTCTGTTCTTGTTTACCAGACCAAAACACTCTTCAATCTATCTTCTGGTAAAGACATACTATGTGATGTGGATGTGTGGGATAAACTTTGTTTCCATCAATGACAACACTCATGAGGCCACATAATGTCTCTTGCTAACAATCTCCCCCTTTGGCATTGATGGCAACACTTAGTGAAAAATGACTAAGTGTCGTAGCAAACTCCCCCTTTGCTGATGCTCTGTCTTATGTACACTTTTATTAGAGATCCCCTTAGTTGGATTCCACATTTTTCACTACTCCTCACTCCCCCTTTGACATCAATGGCAAAGGGTGGAATCCGTACACCAAAATTTTCAAAAGTCAACCTATACATAACTGCATAAGTATATATACATGTTATACTTACATATACTTAAGTATATCCGCAAAAGTGGTTTTTAATTGGACAAATTATGTTGCCCAACTCTACTTCATCCTGTCCAAAATTGAGATATGACCACTTAACAAAAATGCAAAAGCTTCTGCCCTCTTTAAGTCTGCCGGATCACTGGTCTGGGCTGTGGTCTGAGCATCAGTTAGGGCCTCATGCATTGCCTCCAACTTAGGGATAATTATCCCTCTTAGTTCACTCAACCTGCTTATTCTATTCTTCTTCTCCTTTTCAAGCCTCTTTATTTCATTTATAGTGCCAATAGCCTGACACTCTTGATTCATTATGGATGAGATAAGAGGATCAAAATTCTGAGATAAACTTGACAATTTACCTTCTTGTTCTTCCACTTTCTTTGCAATGTCGTCTATCACTATGGATCAAGATAGACAAAATTTGTATAGTTCTCCGCCATCTTTAAGAGCATTTTCTAGGCTCTTTATCCCAATATCCAGATTTCTCCCATCATTTGCTATGAGTCCCTATACTTCAGAGAATCTCTTTCCCAAAAATTCTTTCCGGACCTTTTCTTCCACCGATTTATGTAAGGAATCAAAATGAGTGTTGACAGAGTTTATCAAAGATTTAAGATTACCGGATAGAGAGGCTAAAGAATCCTTTTGGAAGGATGGCATGATCTTCTCCAGTATTCCTGAAGCAGTCTCTATCAGCTCACAATCTTCCATGTGAGACTTCAAAAGTTTTTATTTTGCCTTAGCTTGGGCAAAAGATGCTATCTTCCTTGTTTGAACCGGAGGGAGGGAATCAAAATTGAGTGGTACTTGGAACATTTCAAGTTCATCTATCTCCATCATTTCCTTTGTCAAGAAATTCTTCACTGGTTCTGCAGTGTCTCTTGCCGGAGACTTCTTTCCTCTTGTTGCCTCAGAGCTGTCATCAAAGATCTTCTCTGTTTGTTCTTCTTCTCTTCCCTTTTTCTCCTCTTCTTGACTTACCTTCTCCTCTCTTTTTCCTTCTCCTTTAGTTTCAGAGTCTACTGGGGATCCAGAAGAGAGATGTTTACTTCTTCATGGACTTCCTCTTCCAGAACAGAGGAATCCAAGTCCTTAGTCTTCTCCTCACTTATCTCCTTTAGCTCTTCTATATTTTTCTTAGTAGATTCTTCTTTTGATGTACTTAGTCCTTCATCATCCATGACAGAAGGTTCATCATCTATATCCTCTATAACAGGAAGATTAAATCTTTTAAATGCATTCTGAAGGATGTCCTCTATTTCTTTGGCAACTTGATCTGTCTCTCCGAGCATAAGTTTGTTCATTCTTGCTTTGCTCCGGAACTCATCCTTATAGTCCTTAAAGATCATGTTCATTTGTTTTGAAGTAATGGAAGGATAGAGCTGAATAGCAATCTACTCTCGGATCTCTAAGTCCTTAGCTTTAGCATTCTCCTTTCTCAATTCAAGTTCCTTCTCTAGACTTTTGGGGATTAGAGAGATGATTTCAATGAATGCTTTATTATAGATGTTTAGATACCTGACTATAGCATCTTGCAAGATCTTCTGGTTAGCTTCACTATATTCATCATAAAATTCAGTCATTGGTTACAGATTCCCATCCACAGTGACTGATTTGATGACATCATCAATGGAGAGAGTAGGCCTTTCAACAAATTCTTCTACCTCTTCTTCCTTGTTTTGACCGGTAGTGGATTCCCTGGATGTTTTCTTCTTCTTCCTCATTTTCTTAATTTCTTCATCAGATTCTGTTTCTTCATCATTATTTTGGCTTATGTATGACCTTGTGGCCTTTGTCTTCATTCTCTTCTCTCCCTTTTTAGATGTCTTGGCTTCCGGTTTTGAGGATTTTGAGCTCTTAGAGGTGGCAGGTGCAGATCTCTTGGAGGATCTGGTCCGGGAGGGGGTTTGTACTAAATTACTTTCTTTTTCTCCTTCTTGTCTCTGCTTCTCAGCTCTTTCTAATTTTTCTCTATTTGCATCAACTGCCTCTTTTGAAATGTCATATCTTTTGGCAACTTCCTCTACTTCCCTTCTCACTTTTCTTTTCATCTCTGGTTGTCTTTGTTCAACATGAATTTTCACACTCAATTCTTGAAAGGTTCCAAACCTTTCTACCTTAGGGTCCGTAGGATAACTCAGCAGGTGTTAGACATGCAGTTCTAGGATTTTATCATCTACCTTATAGCCCATTGGCATAATCCAGACTGTTCTAGGCTCTACTGCCTCCATTAGGCATTGATCAGTGTCTACCATGAAACAAACTGTATCCTTGTATTTTTCAACTAGATATTGGGGAATTCTTTTTCTGGCCTGCATCATACTTTGGAAGTTTTTGAAGTATCCCAAGAGTGTTGTACTTTGAGCCTTGGCATCACCAAGCCCATACATATAATCTCGTATTTGTATGGCAACCGGTCTATCATTTTGCCATACCCAACCACTAGTTTTGGGTAGCTCATTCATTTAGTAAAAGAAGAAATATAGTATTAGGCCACCATACTTAAATGAGTTCTTCTTATCCTTCTTTATATTTTGCAAGTTTTCTAATAATTGGCTCAGAAGAAGCTCGCATAGATCATAGTCTGCATTTTCCCTTAGCATCTGATATGCAGTATAAATTGTAGTTCTGGATACAGAGTTTTCCCTGCTGGAGTGATATATTTTGTAGCCAATTATCATAGAGGCAAATTTGATATCTAGATCTATGATATCTTCTATTGTCATTGCCCTTTTGTCAAACTTTGATCCGGTAGTCTCACTTACTATTTGGTTCTTAACCGATTTAAGAGCAAGCAACCCACCAGATGAGTGCAAACTAGTTACTGTCCTAATTACATCCTTTGTTATTTTGAAGGGCTTCAACAACCACATGAAGTTGTCATGTATTCTGCTAAGAACATACCGGACCCATTCATCTTCTGCAAAGTAGGGGAAGTGGATGCAATGTCCAAAATGCTTATCCTGGATGGCCTTATATTAAGATTTAAGTTCAAATGTTTCATCTATTAATTGCTTGTGATAGATATCCATCAGCTTGGATTCCCCAAATTCCTCAATATTGGCGTGTATGTATACCCTAACATCTTCTACGTGCAGAACCCCATGCGGAATACTAGAGAAGGCACCTAAGGGATCAACTTCTAGGGATTTGTAATGATGTTTCTTGAACTTAGGATGTGGCCTATCAGTGATCTTAACAACATTTGGAGTAACCATCTTGCAAAAGATTTAGAGAGAGATATTCAAGAATGAAAATACCTTTTTACGCTTCTAGGGTTCACGATATGAGCCAGAAAAGATCGCTAGTTGAATCAGATTCTGCGGTTGATCCTTGAGAGGGTTGAAGCAATCTTGTTGCAAAGCTCTTTCTTTCTTCTTCTTGAATGCAAATGTGCAAAATGATGAACAAAAGACCCCTTATATTTATGCGCAAACCCTAATTTCATATTACAATAAATGCACACCTTAAGTCATTCTGGTTCCCTTGTTCTGAGAGAGATCCTTCTGAATCACTGAGATGCACTTAGAATTATTCTTGGTGATAATTGACAATCTATCTCCCTTTCTCCAATTATTCCATTTATCCGCAGATCAAGATATTTCAATTTTGAATTCATACCGGATCTAACTATGAAAATCTTGCTTTTACCGGATGACTGCCAAATCAAATCAATCTTGGATGATTAACCTCTTCAAAACTCCTTGCGGATCTTTCATATTTTTACCAAGGGTTATTTAGATATTTCTCTGAGAACCCTTTAATCCGTAACCTTCCATGTACCAATTTCAGGTACTGATTGACTGGCTGGGGGAATTTATTTTCTTTTGTGACTCCCCCTGAGCCAGAGCTCATCTATTTAGTTTCCAGAAGGAATATCAGCACCAAATTCTGGTACGGATCCATCCCCAACATTTTTTGTACTTCTCTTCACCCAAATCTTGTTCATCTCCCTTTGAACTTCATCTGCATTCACTTTTCCTTTTCCTTTGTCTTGATTTTGATTATGATGCACCGGACCCTTTTTATCCTGATTCTTACTTTTGCAGAATTTGGCAATATGACCAGATCTATTGCAATTGTAGCAAGCTATATTTCTTTGCATATTTAACTAATATCCTCTTGATCTGCATTGATTAGCAATATGTCCCATTCTATTGCATGCAAAGCATCTACCATTGAATTAATTGTTTATTTGCATATTTCTACATTCATGAGATTTGTGACCATACCTTTTGCAGTTAAACTGTCCGGAGAAGGATGAATTAGTCTGATTCATTCTTCTTCTGCATTGATTTGCTTTATGACTGAAGTTATTGCAATTGTAGCAGTATCCATTGAAAGATGGATATCTTTGAGCATTTGGTTGCCTTACCAGAGGTCTTCTAGGCCTATACCTTAGATTTCCTGATCTAGAGTTCTTCTGACTGGATCCAGAGCTTTCACCTTTCTTATACCCCAAGCCATGCTTGTCATCTACCCTCTTTTGGCTTTCAAGAAGAACTTCAAGTTGAGTAGAGCTTATCTTGAATTTCTCTTTGTATTCATCTGTTGTTTGAAGATCCCTTTTAAGAGTGTATATCTGATTCTTAAGTTGTTCTTCATTATCTCTAGCTTCTTCAAGATCAGATTCTAGAGGCCTGATTATTCTATCCATTTTGTGGCAGTCTTCTGACTTCTCCTTGAGAGATTGTTTTAGATTATCTTCAATTTTTCTTTTCTCTTCAATTTCTTGGGTGAATTTCACAACCCCTGATTCCATTTCATGTCTTACCATAATGACCTCTTTTGATAGCTTCTCACATAACTTGTTTTTCTCATTCAGATCTTCATTAGTATCATTGGCTTCACTTTGACTTGCTAATTGTTGAAGAAGTTCCTTTCTCTTTTTCACAGAGATACTCAGTTTTTCTTTTAGTTCATTTATGAAATCATTAGCTTGTTTGAGTCTTTCCCTTAGGTTATTGACTTCAGAGTGAGATTGCTCAAGATCATCTAGGACAGACCTGAAGTTGTTCCCTCATACCATACATATCAATTGAGATTCCCAGATCTTCCTCAAGCTGTTAGGCTCTGTTTGGAGGAACTTAGCTCTGATACCAATTGTTGGAAACAAGGTGGATAACTGAGAGGGGGGGTGAATCAGTTATCTTAATTATTTAACTTTCTTTTCTTCTTTAACAATTAGTGCAGCATCAAAACATATAAGCATACATGAATATGAGAGCAGAAAAGAAATCAACACATATAACACAAGGATTTTTACGTGGAAATCCCTGTTAAGGGAAAAACCACAGGGTGAGTAACCCATGATTGTATTCTCTGTTAAAAGAATAGAAGTACAAAATGGCACTTGCCAATTAGGGCTCACTACCCAAGCACACTGCTCACAAGAGGCACACTGCCTACAAGAGACTCACTGTCTACAAAGTTATGGAAGGTAACCAGGTGCTTGAACTGATGAGAAGCATCTGCTAATGTTGAGGTTCGGTTCTGGTTAGGCTCAATATACCGATCTACTGCACTTCATTCTTCCTTTACTTAGTGTTGTTGTTCTGTCACATACCGGACCTGTATTGCTACTTCCACACTGCTCTCTGCCTTTTTTCACACATACTAACTCAACTCACACACCTTCATACTGAAATCCATCTGGTATATATATCTGCATCAAGGATCTCAACATCTTTTTAGTCGGCATCTGGAATACTCAAAATTTTCCTAACACACTGATTTGTCAGCTGAATCCATGCTTACTATGTGATGCGTATCAAGGACATAGACATAAAAGTCATCAATCATGTCGGCCAACCATGTATGATCCCTCAAATAGCTTGATCATCATCAATTTCTCATCTGGATTAAGGTCTGATGCTCTGCTGGTTAATTCTTCCTTAGTCTACTCTACCTGTCAGGAACCCAACACTTAGATGCTCATATCTTTTCACTCTTTCATCACCGTGGTGGTATCCACCTAAGGTTAGGGTTTTGAGTTGTGTCTACAAGCCTGTGTTTTTGTTTCCTCAAACCCTTAGTCCCTTAGGTTTTGTTTTCCCTTGTATATCTTGCATTGTATCTTCTATTTCTGCGTTGACCATCTGCAGTAGGTTGTCTATTACTTAAGTTGCATCTTCATGCCTTAGCATTCGTTGGTTGACCAGCTCCTATGCATTGCATTACCGCTTCCTCCCGTCACACTAAAAGGAAAGAAAGAAAAATGCTAAGTCAAAAAACCCTCTATACGACAATGAAATTTGTTGCATGTATCGGGTTGTATATGGCTATTGTATCTAACATGCAAGTTCAAATGTACAAATGCATATGTGCAAGGCTGGACCCGAAAGGAATTTTCAATCAGCTTTTGAAAATGGTTAAATACCAGTTGTATGCTTCCTTTGCATATCGGGTTTGTATGTGCTTTTTAGATACATTCCTGGAATATTCTGTAGTTGTATATCGCATATTCCATCGCAAATTATGTGCTTGTATGTAAAGGCTTGTATGTTCTTATTGTATATTTGCAACATACAAACAGATATATACAAGGCAAATCATACAAGTCCCGGATTCCAATTTTCATCAACTTAGGCTTGGTGAGTACATACAAAGGCAAAGTTGAAAGGTCAAAGGCAGTTTCCTTTGTATCTTGCGATGTGTGCATCTGCGACATGCAAAGGGTATATACATTGGCAGTAACATGCAAAGTCAATGTGCAAGGAAGGTATACATGACCTGGACCCGAAATAATATACATTATGGTTGATAGAGGCAGGGGTTCGATTGAGTGTATTTTTTTCTTGTACATTTGCGTTGTATGTTTAGACATACAAAGAAAAGATACAAAGGTAAAACATGCAAGGTGGATGCAGCCACGAGTTTAATTGCATTTGTGAAATAGGTGAAGTCCATGGGTTGTATATTGGGATTGTATGTTCCCAATGTACAAACGAACATACAAGCAATAGATACAAAGGAATATACATGCGGGTATGGTCAAAGTCAAAGATGTTCAGATGCATGGTGGGGCCTGCATGGTTGTATATTCCATGGGTTGTATGTGTGTGCATATGCAATGCAAAATGTACAAGGTGCACATACAACTCGGACACGAAGTGAGAATGTATTTTGGCAGATAAATGGCTGGGGTCCACAGCATATACATTGCACATTGTATGTGTGCATTGTATATGCCAATATACAAAGGAGGTAAGATACAACTTGGACCCGATAGCGTTTTCAATTTGTTCCATAATGATTTGAAGTCCGTGGGTTGTATATTGCATGTTGTGCAAGCGATATACAACGTGATATACAAAAGGAATTTACATGCAAGCCAGACCTGTTCCCAAGTCCAATTTGGCTGATAATCTTCTGAGTTCCACATTGTATGTATGTTAGCCATTATATGTTTGCATATACAATCATATATGCAAAGGGGATTTCGGCATAACTTAGCATATCGGCGGCTCATCTTGGAGTCTTTTCGACGCCCGATGGAGATGCAAATTTCACAATGATGGATAACAAATCAGCGGTTGCCACATGTCAAAGCAGCTGTATGTATATGCATTTGCATATACAAGGATTTAAAAGGTAGAAAAGGTAAAATAATGTATGTTCATGCTGCGAAAAGTCAAAGGAGCTAAAAGCTGCCTGTGTGGTGCGATCCGATTGGCCAACAACTTGCCCGTTCAAATTCAAGCTGTAGATCTTGGCGATAGAAGGAAATCGATGGCTCTATTCAAGCAGTGGGTTTCCTGAGCATCTCCAATTACATTTCTTGGTGGGAAAACCACAGAACACTCAGTCTGCTGTGTTTCTAGAGGCCGCGAGTTGGTAAGCCATTAATGGCAAAGGAATTGAAGAGGTATGGTCTGATTGACAAGCCAACTACCAAAAGGAAAATCTTCAAGCAGCGGCACATCCCCCAATCTCACCTACTCTTTCCTCTGTTTCTCTTGACTGCGTTGAATGATTTTGGGCACCATTTTTTGGTGTGATGTATCTGGCAAATTTTTGAAGTGACATTAGGCTTATTGCTGAGTACACGTTCTTGATTTATAAGAAAACTGTGTTACTCATTTGTGGTTGTTAAAAACTTGACAAATTTTGGTGAAGTAATAAGATATAGTTCTGCTGGTGGCTCTATTTTGGTGTTCTGTGAGTTTATGAATCATATGTTGCATGTTTTATGCATAATTTTTCTTGTTTCATGTTGTTTTATATGAGAAATGCATTTGTTACATGTGTTTGATTATTTGTCTCCAAGTTGTGGGCATCTTTTCTTTTGAATTTAAATAGCTAAGGGTTATTTGGGATTCAGGAACATGGATTTTCTGTGTCGAATGTCTAATCTCTTACTTTTGTTCAAGGAACAAATTGAATGTTTTAGGTTAACCATTGGGAAAAGTATGCTGCAACAGGGATGTCATTAAGTATGAATAACTAAATACTCAATCTTGGGAAGTATCTGTAAGGCAGACACTAAAAAATCCCCTTGAAACCTAGTTATTGATTCAAGTTTATGGTAATCATTCACATATGTATGTCTATTGACTCCGCGCCCTGAGATAGGCACCAGTCTAGTCTTGTATTGAGGTTACAACCCAAGGTCCCAGTCTTGCATCCAAATATAAAATACAAATCCAAACTTCAAATACAAACCTTTAGGATATTAGAAGTAGTTTTAGGACCAAAATCCTCTGTCTCACAACTGAACATAGGCCCAAAGCTAGCCCCTTTGCACTTACTTCACAGTTTTGGTCTATATAAGAGAGGATTTATCTGCTTTGTATCAACATCCCAGTAAATTCATGTGCATATCTTATGGATGTTGAATAGGGAATACCCCCCTTGGTTTTGCAGAGCCTAAAGAAGGAGAGGAGATATTTATAGAGTCTATCTCCTGTACTGTTGGCCCCTGGCCCAGAAATCCTATTGATCAATGATGGCTACCTTGTAGGGATAACTGGGAAGCACTCGATTCGGGAAAAAATTCAATAGATTTGGTGACTGTACTAGGGATGCTTTGTGTAAGAACCTTGGTTTTAAAAGAAATTAATTCCTAGTTGTAGGTGGTGACTCCGAACAAATCTCCCAACCGGTAAAGTGAAATTTGTATGCAAGGGAGAAGATCCCTACGTAATCCTTTGCTTGAAGAATTACCTAGAAAAATGATGTATAGGAGAAAAGGGACCATTCAAGCTGGTTAAGAAGGTTCTCCCAGCCCCAGAAACCATGATAATACTCAAGATAATCTAGGATCTTCAGAGCAGTAGGCACCTTATTTTTCAAACACAGAAGCTGAAATTCAAGATGTATATGAAAGACAACAAGGCGATAGATTGAGAATGAGATCAGAGGTGTTTCAGGAATGCCCTTTCTTAGATCCCCCTGACAGATTTGAAGAAACTAAGTCCCCAAGGGATGATGATGATGACCAATATGGAAAGGGGCCATCCTCTTCTATGCCTAGAGATGAAGAGTTAGCTGAAGAAATCAAGAACCTAAGGGTTGAATTAGAATATTTGTAGGCTTTGAGGATCAAAGATGATATGAGACAAAAGGTGCAAGCTTTGAAAATTGCTCAACATGATTCAGTTCCTACCCTTGATAATGCAAATGTGCTTAGAAACCAGCAAAGAAATGATGTCTAGAATCAACATAATGATTAGAGATAGAATATAAACAATGTTAGGGTACCATTGAACAATGTAAGAAATTAGAATGCTAATAGGAATGCAAATGCTAATCAGTTTGGTAGATAGCCTATGCAGTTGGATAGATTCAAGCAGCTAGTTTTTAATGGTATTCCTGGTTACCCTAACCCCATTGATAAACATGTAAGGCATCAGATACCAAAGTTTTCAGGAAATAATGTTGTGTCAGGTGAGGATCATTTGAAGGCTTTTTAGAATGTTATGGACAACTTTAAAGTCGAACATGAAGATGTTTTTATGAAATTGTTTATGCAGCCTTAGTAGATGAAGCTAGAGAGTGGTATAAAAGTCTGCCTGACCAGAGTATCTCATCATGGGATGACTTTAGAAGGATTTTTAAAGAACAATATGGTGATAAAACTGATCCAAGCTTTTTTGTAAATGAATTCACTAGTATTACTAAGGGGTCAAATGAGCAAGTTGTAGATTTTAATGCTAGGTTCACTAAAGTGTTGAACAAACTACCACCTCACATGAGGCCTAATGAACCAATGTGCATGGTATTATACATAAATGCTTTTGATGCTAAAACAGCTTATGGGTTAAGAGATAAGGGTTCTACTAGCCTCAGGGATGCTTTTAGAATTGCAACCAACATTGAGAATAATAGAAAAGCATCTGGTAAGACAAACAGAAGGGATGATGTAAAGATTCTGCAAAATCCAAATAAGTCTCAATGTGCTCAAGGTAATGCATCTACTTCTGAAGAGAAATTGGATAAATTGATAACTGTTGTTAAGGACCTAAGTTATAGACTTGCTAAAAATGAAAAGGGGATAGGTCCAGAAAGGCAGGTTTACCAAAGACAGGAGAAAAGACCATCATTGCATGATATGCCATATAACACTAATTGGCATAATGGTAAACCCATTCTCCCAAATAGCAACACTAACCAAAGAGCTCAAAATGTTAAGGGGAATCCTGATCATTTGAAGAAAGTTGTTAATATTGTTGATGACACCCCATGGTGCATAATCTATCAAATGCCTCACTCACAATCGCAATGTATGATTGCTCAATCTTTGTATAATAATGTTGTTGCCTGTGATGAATGCAATGAGCCACATTGTATGGAGGATATGTTGTCCACAAATAGGGAGTGTTCTTCTTATGATGTTGATGAAAGCGTGAGTTATGGGACTCAAGTCTGCCAATAGATTTCCTATGACGAGGATGATGAAGATAACTATGCGTATGCTTAGGATTCACGCATCTTTCTGAATAACTTAAGAAGGCCTTCTGATGAAGAGATTAGAGCTCTCACAGCTGCAACAGTGGCTCAAGTCAGGATCAATTATAACCTTAGAGGTAAGGCTCAGGTAGGTGATCCACGTCAACCAGAGGACACTTTTGTGAACCAACCAATGCATAATCATAAAAGGGTTGAACCGCATAAAGCGCGATGGAACAATAATAAGAAAAATTCTAAGCAAAAGACAAATCATGATTCCCAAAGACCAGAAAATGAGGTTCCCCAAAATGAGGATCAAAATAAGAATTCTCAGGTCATGGATGATAGTCAGAAGGTCGTTAGAATTAAGGCTAGATCAGCTCAGGATAAGAGTAAAACCACGGCTCAAGCTACAACTGTTATACAAAATTATGCCCCCTTTGACATGACTTAGGTTCTGTCCCAGATAAAGATCTATGTTCCATTGATGGAGATGATGAATGTTGAAGAATTCAGGAATAAAGCATTGTCCTTAATTTCAAGAGTAGCTTGTCAGGCCGAGCAAAGTGTTGAGACTCAAGGTAAGAAGCAAGCCTTATGCATTGATGAGGATGAGGTTCCTGAAGTCTATTTGGGAGTGACAATGACAAAATGCCCTTCACAGGTTGAACCATTTTATGTCTCCCTTGTTATTAATGGAAAAGTAATCAAGAATTGTATGCTTGACTTAGGGGCATCAACAAATATTATGCCTCTGGCTGTCATGCAACAAGCTGGATTGAAAATAGATAAGGCATGTGGGAAATGCTATGCAATGGATGCTAGGGAGGTACCAGTTATTGGAATCATGAAGGATGTGGATTTCATACTAGCAACATATCCAGAAAAAACTTACAAAATGAACATAATAATGGTTGACATAAAGCCACAATATGGTATGCTGTTGTCAAGAAGATGGGCAACATTGGTTGGAGGAAGTATGCAGTTAGATCTATCATATGCCATGATCCCAATGAATGGTAGAGATGTCAAATTGGTCAGAGAGGAGAGGTCACCAAAAATAGTCAAAGATCAAGATTTAGATGAGCATATCTGTTTTGTGGATACTGACTGTGAGAATTTCAGAGTCGTCTCAGATGATCAAGGAAGCAAAAGGAGAGATTTTTGCATTCAAGAACTTGACCAACAGGGTCTCTGGACTATGTATTTTGATGGAGCTTGTTCGAAGGAGGGTTCTGGTGCTGGAGTTATGTTTTTGTCTCCAACAGGTAAGCTTCTAAAATTCTCTTTCCTGTTGAAGTTTGCTTGTACAAATAATATTGCAGAATATGAAGCTCTGTTACTAGGATTAAATGTTGCTTTGAAGCATGGGATTAAGATGATAAAAGTGTTTGGGGATTCAGAATTAATTGTTTCCCAGGTGAGAGATAAATATGCTTCAAAAAATAAGAGGTTAAAACAGTATAAGCATGCTGCATGGGACACAATTGAGTTATTTGATGCTTTTTCAATAAATTGGATAGAAAGATCAAAGAATGTCGTGGCAGACTTTTTAGCTAATGTGGCCATAAGGCCGGATGATATCACTCTGTCTGATGTTACAAATGTTGAAGTTAAAATTAGACCTGCGGTACCAGAAAATATATGCAGTTGGTAGGTGTTTGATGATGATAGAGACTTGTTGAAGTTCCTACACTGCATAAATGAATATGAGAACCAGGGGATTGATTTTCAGAACTTTGTGGAAGTTGTGAATGGAAAAGAAACTCTTTTGGGGAAAGAAGTGATTCAACTTAAAACAAATAAAATCCCCAGAGGACTAGTTGCTTTAGAGAGAGCATTTGACAATAGAGATCAATTTGTTACAAAGACATCTCCTACAAACAAGAATGACTTGGAGGAGATAAACTTGGGGACATGCCATGCCCCCCAAAAGGTATATATTGGCAAACAGCTCAAGCCACACATCAGGAGCATGTTGATTGCATTATTGAAAAAATATAAGCATGTCTTTGCATGGTCATATGAGGACCTAAAAGCATATAGAGAAGATTTATTCTAACATGAGATACCTTTGAAGCCTGAAGCTAAGCCATTCAGACAAAAACAATGACCTATTAACCCAACTTTGGCTCCAAAGATGCAGGAAGAGCTTGTAAATCTTAGGGAGGCTGGAATAATTGTGCCTCTCAGACACTCAACTTGGGTGTCCAATCTTGTCCCAGTCAAAAAGAAAAATGGTGATATAAGACTTTGTGTGGACTTCAGAAATTTGAATGTATCTTCTTTAAAAGATAATTATCCATGTCTAACATGGAGGCTATGTTGCAGAAGGTGACTGGTTGTGAGCTTTTATCCATGAAGGATGGATTTTCAGGATATAATCAGGTTAAGGTAAAAGAATCTGAACAATACAAAACTTCATTTACCACTCCATGGGGAACTTATGTATATGTAAGAATGCCATTTGGACTAACTAATGCAAGTGCTAAATTTCAGAGGGCTATAGATGTTGCTTTTGCAGGATTGATTGATTCAATTTTGGCTATATATCAGGATGATTTAACTGCTTATTCCAAAAAGGAGGAGCAACATTGCATGCATCTAGAACAAATTTTTATTAGAGCATTGGAATATGGCATTTCACTTAACCCAAAGAAATGTACTTTTGGGGTAGTGGAAGGAAAACTATTGGGACACATTGTTTCCAAGGATGGAGTTAGGATTGATCCTAAAAGGGTTGGTACAATTGACAGAATTCAAATTCCTAAAACAATGAAAGGCGTTCAGTCTTTCTTTGGGCAGATTAACTTTGTTAGGAGATTCATTCCCAACTTTGTAGAGATCACAAAGGATATTTCTAAAATATTGAAGGTTGAAACTATCAAATGGGAAAGTGAAGCAACTAGTTCATTTCAAAACATTAAAGAAGCCATAAAGATGGCTCTTCTGTTGAAATCTCCTGATTTTTCTAAACCACTTCAGTTGTTCTCATTTGCCTCTTTTCACACTATTGCTGCATGTTTATTGCAAAAAAATGAAGATGGCTTTGAGCAACCTATTGCCTTCTTTAGCATGTCATTGCAGACAGCTGAGTTGAAATATGATATCATGGAAAAGCAGGCATATGCATTGGTTAGAGCAGTCAAAAGCTTCAGGCCATACTTAGTAGGATCTTAGATAGTTGAATATGTGCCCCATGCAGCAGTTAAAGACATTTTCACTCAGCAAGAAGTGACAAGAAGAAGATGCAAGTGGATTAACAAGTTACAAGAGTTAAACATTGAGATACAGATTACAAAATTGGTAAGGGGACAAGGTTTGGCCAAGATGATGACACAATCAAATTTGGAGGCATGCTAGGTAAATATAGGTCAAGATGAGATTGTTGACATGTCAAAATCTAAATGGTACAAGGACATTGTGTATTATTTGCAAAATTTGAATTGTCCTTCCCATCTCAGTGATAGTAAAAAAAGGACCTTAAAGTTACATGCTATCAAATACATAATTATTCAAGGAGAATTATATTGGAAGAATCCTGATGGTGTCCTACTTAGGTGTGTGGATGAAAATCAAGCTACTGGTATTTTAAATGACATGCACAAAGGAATGTGTGGAGGACACTACATTGCTAAGACAACAGCTCACAAAATTCTTAGAGCAGGCTATTGGTGGCCCACCCTTTTCTCAAATGCACAAAAGATGGTAAGAAAGTGTGATCCCTGTCAAAGGTTCTCAGGAAAACTTAAATATGAAGGTGCATTACCCCTTAGAACTGTAACTGTGGAGGCTCTATTTCAACAATAGGGAATTGATTTTATAGGGGAAATTTTAGAAAAGTCAAGTGGAGGACATAGTTGGATTTTGGTTGCTACTGACTATTTTACTAAATGGATTGAAGCCATTCCAACTAAGAAAGCTACAAGCAAGGTGCTGATGGATTTTATTTTGGAACACATTATTATTAGATTTGGGGTACCAGTTAAAATGGTCACAGACAATGCCATGTGCTTCAGATCTGGTGAGTTTGTTGATTTTTGCAACAACTATGGGATTAATTTGTCATATGCATCACCATATCATCCACAAGGAAACAATCAGGCAGAATCAAGTAACAGAAGCCTTATGAAAATCATCAAAAGGATGGTAGACAAGAACAAAAGGGCATGGGATTCAAATTTAAAGATGACACTATGGGCTGACCGGATAACAGTAAAAAAGGCAATTAGAAAGTCACTTTTTGAGCTAGTATATGGTGCATCAACTAAGTTACCTGTGAATAATCTCCTACCAGTTTATAGATTCATACAAGAAAATGATAAAGAGATTGAAGATCAAATGAATGAAAGGATAAATCAACTGGTTGCATTAGATGAAATCAGAAGAGAAGCACAGAAGACAAATATTAAGAAACAACAGAAGGTGAAATATTTGTTTGATAAAAGGGCTATAGAAAGGAAGTTTCAGATAAGTGACTTGGTCCTGGTTTGGAATGCAAAAAGTCAGGATAAGGGCAAGCATGGTAAATTTGAGCCCTTATGGATGGGCCCATATCAAATCAACAATACTCATGGAGAAGATTCATACTTTCTCTAGGCCCTAAATGGTGAACTACTGGAATTGCCAATGCACGGTCAGTTCCTAAAACCTTATTTCTCATGACTAAATTTCTTGAGTGCACATTGTATATTAGGTGTGAATAATCTGTATATACCTTATATAGTCGGTGTTGTTTTGTATTTTGTGTTTTTGCTTGGTCTGTCCTAGAGTTGTCGGGTTCTCACTGCAGCCTTGCACCTGCACGTCCCCAGTCGGAGCCAATGGTGGTATCCACCTAGGGTTAGGGTTTTGAGTCATGTTTGCAAGCCTATTTTTTTGTTTCCTCAAACCCTTAGTCCCTTAGGTTTAGTTTTCCCTTGTATATCCTGCATTGTATCTTCTATTTCTGCATTGACCGTCTGCAGCAGGTTGTCTATTACGTAAGTTGCATCTTCATGCCTTAGCATTCATTGGTTGACCAGCCCCTATGCATTGTATTACTTCTTCCTCCAGTTGCACTAAAAGGAAAGAAAGAAAAATGCTAAGTCAAAAAACCCTCTATACGGCAGTGAAATTTGTTGCATGTATTGGGTTGTATTTGGCCGTTGTATCTAACATGCAAGTTCAAATGTACAAATGCATATGTGCAAGGCTGTACCCGAAAGGAATTTTCAATCAGCTTTTGAAAATGGTTAAAAAACAGTTGTATGCTTCCTTTGCATATCAGGTTTGTATGTACTTTTTAGATACATTCCTAGAATATTCTGCAGTTGTATATCGCATATTCCATCGCAGATTCCGTGCTTGTATGTAAAGGCTTGTATGTTGTTATTGTATATTTGCAACATATAAACAAATATATACAAGGCAAATCATACAAGTCTCAGATTCCAATTTTCATCAAATCAGGCTTGGCGGGTACATACAAAGGCAAAGTTGAAAGGTCAAAGGCAGTTTCCTTTGTATCTTGCGATGTGTGCATTTGCGACATGCAAAGGGTATATACATTAGCAGCAACATGCAAAGTCAATGTGCAAGGAAGGTATACATGGCATGGACCCAAAATAATATACATTCTGTTTGATAGAGGGAGAGGTCTGATTGAGTGTATTTTTTGCTTGTACATTTGCGTTGTATGTTTAGACATACAAAGAAAAGATACAAAGGTAAAACATGCAAGGTGGATGCAGCTAGGAGTTTAACTGCATTTGTGAAACAAGTGAAGTCCATGGGTTGTATATTGGGATTGTATGTTCCCAATGTACAAATGAACATACAAGCAATAGATACAAAGGAATATACAGGCGGGTATGGTCAAAGTCAAAAATCTTTATATGCATGGTGGGGCCCGCATGGTTGTATATTTCGTGGGTTGTATGTGTGTGCATATGTAATGCAAAATGTACAAGGCGCACATACATCTCGGACGCGAAGTGAGAATGTATTTTGGTGGATAAATGGCTGGGGTCCGTAGGATATACATTGCACATTGTATGTGTGCATTGTATATGCCAATATACAAAGGAGGTAAGATACAACTTGGACCCGATAGCGTTTTCAATTTGCTCCATAATGATTTGAAGTCCATGAGTTGTATATTGCATGTTGTGCATGTGATATACAGCGCGATATA
This sequence comes from Cunninghamia lanceolata, assembly GCA_027924645.1. Taxonomy (NCBI): domain Eukaryota; kingdom Viridiplantae; phylum Streptophyta; class Pinopsida; order Cupressales; family Cupressaceae; genus Cunninghamia; species Cunninghamia lanceolata. Next base: position 8,859,560 of record BSBN01000682.1, on the reverse strand, counting down.
CAAAAGGAATTTACATGCAAGCCAAACCTATTCCCAAGTCCAATTGGCCAATAATCTTCTGAGTTCCACATTGTATGTTTGCATATACAATCATATATGCAAAGGGGATTTCAACGTAACTTAGCATATTGGCGGCTCATCTTGGAGTCTTTCTGACGCCCGATGGAGATGCAAATTTCATAGTGATGGATAACAAATCAGCAGTTGCCACGTGTCAAAGCAGCTATATGTATATGCATTTGCATATACAAGGATTCAAAAGGTAGAAACGGTAAAAGAATGTATGTTCATGCTGCAAAAAGTCAAAGGAGCTAAAAGCCACCTGCGTGGCGCGATTTGATTGGCCAACAACTTGCCCGTTCAAATTCAGGTCATAGATCTTGGCGATAGAAGGAAATCGATGGCTCTGTTCAAGTGGTGGGTTTCCTAAGCATCTCTAGTTACATTTCTTGGCGGGAAAACCACAAAATACTCAGTCTGCTGCATTTCTAGAGGTCGCGAGTTGGTAAGCCGTTAATGGCAAAGGAATTGAAGAGGTATGGTCTGATTGACAAGCCAACTACCAAATTTGTAAGGAAAATCTTCGGGCGATGGCACATCCCCCAATCTCACCTGCTCTTTCCTCTATTTCTCTTAGCCGCATTGAATGATTTTGGGTGCCATTTTTTGGTGCGATGTATCTGGCAAATTTTTGAAGTGACATTGGGCTTATTGCTGAGTACACGTTCTTGCTTTATAAGCGAATTGTGTTACTCATTTGTGGTTGTTGAAAACTGGACAAATTTTGGTGAAGTAATAAGATACAGTTCTGCTGGTGGCTCTATTTTGGTGTTCTGTGAGTTTATGAATCATATGTTGCATGTTTTATGCATAATTTTGCTGGTTTCATGTTGTTTTATATGAGAAATGCATTTGTTGCATGTGTTTCATTATTTGTCTCCAAGTTGTGGGCACCTTTTCTTTTGAATTTAAATAGCTAAGGGTTATTTGGGATTCAAGAACATGGATTTTTTGTGTTGAATGTCTAATCTCTTACTTTTGTTCAAGGAACAAATTGAATGTTTTAGGTTAACCATTGGGAAAAGTATGCTGCAACAGGGATGTCATTAAGTATGAATAACTAAATACTCAATCTTGGGAAGTATCTGTAAGGCAGACACTAAAAAATCCCCTTGAAACCTAGTTATTGATTCAAGTTTATGGTAATCATTCACATATGTATGTCTGTTGACTCTGAGCTTTGAGATAGGCACCAGTCTGGTCTTGTATTGAGGTTATAACCCAAGGTCCCAGTCTTGCATCCAAATACAAAATACAAATCCAAACTTCAAATACAAACCTTTAGGATATTAGAAGTAGTTTTAGGACCAAAATCCTCTGTCTCACAACTAAACATAGGCCCAAAGCTAGCCCCTTTGCACTTACTTCACAGTTTTGGTCTGTATAAGAGAGGATTTATTTGCTTTGTATCAACATCTCAGTAAATTCATGTGCATATCTTATGGATGTTGAATAGGGAATACCCCCCTTGGTTCTGCAGAGCCTAAATAAGGAGAGGAGATATTTATAGAGTCTATCTCCTATACTGTTGGCCCCTGGCCTGGAAATCCTGTTGATCAATGATGGCTACCTTGTAGGGATAACTAGGAAGCACCCAGTTTGGGAAAAAATCCAACACACCGAAGGCTCAATCTCTGGAATGTAGCAGTCATGATACTCCTCTTGACTTCCCCAAGTCCGTACTTTGCTGAGATACATCCTCTGAGAGATCCGGACTTGATTGTTGGACCTTGTTGCATGCTCTGTTCTTGTTTACCGGACCAAAACACTCTTCAATCTGTCTTCCAATAAAGACATACTATGTGCTACGGATGTGTGGTATAAACTTTGTTGCCATCAATGACAACACTCATGAGGCCACACAGTGTCTCTTGCCAACAATATTGAAGGTTCTATCAAACCCTAGATGACTTTGAGGTGTTTGATGAAACACTTGTGCTCTATGTCAAGATTCACACAATGCAAGGTTTGAAGAGAAAGAGGATGGTGAAAAGGAGTCTTAAAAACTATAGGATAGTGTAAGGAGCAGCGATATCATTAGAAATAGCCATAACAGCATGACAACAATCATGAGAAGAGAGTAGCAGCATGATAGCAGTTATGAGGACACAAGATAAGTCACAGGGAGTTGCATTATTATGTCAAGAAGTTTTGAAATACTTTGGTTTGTTCAAATTCATGCATGGTAGTCACAAAGACTATTGAAGACAATCATGTACAAACACTGCAGTTAACAGACACAAAGATTGTTGTAGACAGTCATGCAAAGACTATTGTTAACAGTTGTATAGACTGTGTTGTTGACAATCATAAATAGGACTAAGAGATAATCCTAAACAGTCTGAGATGATTGTAATAAGGTATAGGACAGGGATAGTAATAAGTGCAATAGAGATCCTTGAAGAAGTTTAATAAAGCATGCTCAGAGGAAAGGTTATATGTGAAGACATTGAGAGGGTCTACATGTCACTCAAGGAGTTTTTGGCATATAAAACACAGTGTACAATCTCTACTAGTCTATTACAATCTTGGACCCCATTGTATCCTGTTAATAGATCTTTGAAGACCCTAAACAGTGCAAAAGATACTTTGAAATGTATATAGAGATGTAGGACAGCGAAACTTGAAGCCTAGAAAACTGGATAGTGAATAGTCCAATGTCAAGTACAGTATACACCAAAGAAGGAGGTAGTCAAGCTTGAATGGAGGTTTGACAGAGTCTCAAGGCCTATAGGGTTATGAAGATAGTTTGAATCCACCATATAGAGGTCATTTTTCAAGGCAGAAGAGTAGGTCACCAAACACAAGACCATGAAGATGAATACAAAGCATGTGTAGGCTTAAGGACAATATACAGTGATTAAAAGTCATGAGAACTGTGTTATAACACAGAAACCAATCACAAGAGGAGAAGTCACTTTTTGTCTGATAGCATTTGAGAAGCCTCTCTGCAAGACAGTGATATCAGTAAGGTAAGATATCATCTGCACTGTCTATTTTAGGCCCGCAATCATCTACAAGAAAGAGAAGGGACTATCATAGAGAGAGGACTGTGAAAAAAAGTGGATAGAAATATTGTGCAAAGACATAAGGAACAATGCCCACAAATGGGTCTTGTCATGAGAGCTATCAAGGAGTAAATAGAGCCCTGTCAAGCACAAAGAGTAGTGTTAGCTATAAAGCAATCTCATAGTGACCTCAAGAGTACAGTGATCAGAATAAGGTAGTATATGTAATCATACAGTGCCAATATAGTGGCAGGACAATGATCAATTTCCATGTTACCAGTAAGAAGGAAGCTTATAATGTGGTTTACAGTTCCTGTTTGGTGTGAAAGGAAAATGAAAATAAGGTTTATGACGGTAAAGTGGAAAACAATCATGCTAAGGACTATTATAGTCCATCTTGAGACTGTCATATACAAGAGAACCTTGTTGCATTTACATGTCCTTCTAAACTTAGACCAACTGGGTTTAATAAGTCATTAAGGTTTGGGCTTCATGATGTGGATCAAAGGGGGCTACTAGAAGTTTCTATGTCTTAACCATCCTAGATCATCACTGAGATTGAACAATTATCATGTAAAACAGTCACCAAACATGACAACCAAGGAGACAGTCCTCAAAGTCATGATTATGAGAGAAGGATCTGACAGAGGATAGTCATATAGGCCTCCAAAGTTTTTTAAAAGCATCATTGTTTCATAATCTTGTTCCAAGGTTCATACTTCTAGAAATAATATATGGCTCAATCATTGATCTACATATGGTGAGAAGAGTCAAATAGTGAAGTGAGAAAGATGAAACAAACCTAAACTGTATAGTACTAGCATGAAGTGAAAAGAGCATGATAGTCACAGAACAATCATGAACCTCACGGAAGCTCCTTATAATGCAAGAGGAACAGATCTTTGAAGACCATGAATATTCAAGTTATAGCATGTGTCAAGGACTGTTAAAGAATAGTCAGGGTTGTTAAGGAACAACAACAAATAGATCATAGACCTTAACAAAGGTTTGAAAGAATAGTATAAGCTATTGAAGGAACAAAGTATAGAACAAGCCATTGAAGTAGCAGTCATCCTAACAATGAACACATTCATGTGGTGATAAAGGATGTATAAACAAGCCTATACAATGTCTATTATGAGATACCATTGAGATTGTCTCAGAAGACAAAGGTCTATACATGGACATGCAAACAAGGAAGTGGTCATCAATGGGTAGTTTGGAATTAGTTAAAAGCCCTAGGAGTTTTCCCACGCCCTCCTAAGGAATTTGACTTCTCTCAAACAACTAGCACACCTATTCTAGAAGCATTCATGAGGAGGTTTAAACAGTTTCGAGGAATTTGATGGGTAGTTAGATCACTAGCCAAGCATCTAGTGGCAGTTAGGTGACTTGGACAATAGGTTGAGGGTATTTAGGAATCATTTTGAAGACCTACCAAGTATCCAAGAGCATTTGAACACATGCCAATGAGTCAGGAGCATTATGAGTAGCTGAAGCAAGATTTAGGGAGGTTGGAACAAGTCAAAACACTTCATCCTCAATGCCTACCAAGATCTTTTCAAGGAGTTAAGTCAAGAAAGGACTCTTCATGAGCGAAAAAGATTATGTTGACTCAGCATTTTAACAACTGTTTTATTTTTAGCAAGTCCTATATTCTCTCCTATGCTTAGGAAGAGATATAGGATGCATAGGTTAGTTTGAACATTAGTTCTTACTAGTTTGAAAAAAAGAGAGTTCTTTGTTGTTTTGGAGACAAGATTGTAACCTGAAACAAGGTTCTTTGCTAATCTTTTATGCATGTAACTCATCATCATCATCAGAAGAATCAGACTTGTATAGCAATTTAAGACACCTTCTTTTCTCAATAAAAGCTTAATATTTTCCTTCTTAAATCACTGATATTGTGTGTTATTTTGTGATGTATTTATGTTTTCGTGATTTGTATGCAAAATCCATGAGTGTATACTCCATTAAAACACCTGTATGTAGAAAGTAGATGTCTTATGTGGGTTATAAGTTGTGTTTTGATTTAAAGTAGTCTTAGTTGTGAGAAGATATCATTTTCCTTCTAAAACTGTAATAACAAAAGCCTTCTTGTAGAATCTTCATATAGAGGCATTGAAATGAAACTGAGTTGTGCATAAAATAGCTCATTAATGAGTAAGTTATGTATCAATATCAATATAGGTCTCAAACAATTTTGGTGCATCACCTCGTAAATTTTAGGCTTCTTTTATGTCATTTCTTGCCCTTTTCCTCTACGAACAATAGTAGAATAGTGTAGTTTTAGGTGTTGCATTGAGGGAACCAACCCTTCATCTGGAGCTTTAGCTCCAAGTTTTGCAAGGTCCCACACCTAGAAGCTATTCCCATTGTATCACGGGGGCTTATTGAATCATATTCAACAAGTAGGTGCAATCTCATTGATAACAGTTAGATTTTAGCATTAGTGTTCCCTTTTTTCTCTTGTAAGGTGTTCGACAAGTGGGAGACTGTCAGGAAAAGGTGTCTCAATCTTACAATCTCAATATTCATATTTATTAATTATTTGTATTTATTTGTTATTTTTAGCCTCATATTGGGAAATGGGGCATCCCACTTTATGTTGGCATTATTTTCCATGTGTTAGATACTTTGGAAAATGTGTAATAGGTTGTGAGAGCATCTAATGTAATTATGATGTGTAAAAGCATCTTATGACATTGTAAGATGGGAGTTGCTTATGACAGATTCTTATGACATGTAAGAGCAAGTATGAGGGGGGTTATATTGGAACATTGACCAACATTATGACAAGTCAAGGGGCATCTTTGAATGGGTTGAATAAGCCAAAATGGGGTGCCCAAATTGTGAAGTTACATATGACAGATTCTATGACAAGTTATGATAGATGCATGAGCATATTCTAAAAATATCTTGGAAGACTATGACCAACTTGGGCATTGGAAATTGGGACAAATATGGCACCCATTTTGGGTCATTTTTTTGTCCCATGGTTTTGGGAAACCACTCTTGGTTTGTGGTTTGATATTTGCCTATTTATTGGTGCTTGGAGATGGAGTATGGTATGGGTTGTATGGTTGATTTACATGTACTATTATACTTCTAGAATTACTCCATTTTTATATGTTGGTGACACTTCTATAAGGGCATGTCCCTTATATTGTATTGTATCCTTTGTTGTTGATAATATAATTGGTTTGTGATTTGGAGTGTGGGGGTGTTCTTATGAAAGGGTTTTTCCCACATAAACCTATGTTATGGTATAATTTTATATTATGTATTCTTTCTTGTAATTGTAAGATTAAATTTATTTGCACATACCTCTTCTCAAAGGTTGGTTTAGGAAGCATTTTTCACCATTGCTTCCTTTCATTAGGTCTTAGTTAGAATTATTGTTTATGACAAAATTCTAACAATTTCTACTTCTTAATTTTTTATTTTAAAGCTTGCTTCAAGTACACCTTTTTGATAAAAATGTCCCCTTATTGTCTCTAGATACCTTAACTACCCATTTTATAGATACATTTTTATATTCCATTTGTATTTATACCCTTCACAATTTATTTGATATGTCATAACCACTCTCACATCCAAATTGATGCAGGTTCATCCCTGGGCATTCTGATAATATGGTATCATGTCTAAGGAAGTGGAATTTATGGTCTAATTTGGTAGTTGTGTGTGAGTGAATGTTTATGTTAGCAGTTTGTAGTGGTAAATGTTAACAAATTTCACTGTGTTGACATTCTTTGAATCAGCATTAGGATTTGCCACTTCTAATGCACAGGCAGATTCAGCCAACTGAATACAGGAGGTTGCGTGAGCTCCTCCCCTTCACTTCTGGTTCTGCCGCACCAAGGGGGGTGTCCCTATAACTCAAGATGTAACCTTGACTAGCTCAAAGATAGAAGGATCTAACTTGACAACAACAGGTAGAATACTCTCATGTATGGACCAAGATCTGCATGATAGATCACAAGGCTGGCAACATTCTTGGACATGATGTCTGGTTGGGTATGAGAGCATGCAGGGGGTTCCTAATACTACTCCTACAACTAACAGGTGGAGGTATGAAGAGTTTTGATATGAATTTGGATGCAAAGCTGGACATGGTGTATAACACAAGAACACAGCATGATTGGTGCCTATCCAGGGCTTGGAGTTGGTAGACATACACCTGTGAATGATCAGCATGAATAACTAAAACTAGATTTCAGGGGGATACACATGACATCTGCCTTACAGATATCTCCCAATGAAGAGTGTCAAGTTATCTCTACTTATGGCATCCCTACTGCAGTATACCCCTCCCAATGTTCAACCTGAAAACAGTTTAATCTGCCCCTTGAGCAGAGGTTAAAAGATCAGACATTCAACATAGGAATTCTATGCTCTAGAATCTAAACATTACGCAAATATCCAGATCCAGAAGAAGAATACATGCAATACTGGAGACAGAATTAACACAACACATGCTAAGATAGCATTACTCATATAAGATCAACCATGAAACCAGTGGATTCATGCCAAGTCCTACAACAGGAGATACATAAACTCACAAGATCAAGCTGTACAGAGCAACCAGATCAGCTGGTTTTGGATTACAGAGCCAAAAATCCACAACTTTCAACAACCTTGAATGAATAACACCGTCTGCCTTATATAGCAGGAGGATGTATTCAGCATTAACTACCAGGTTGACCAAAAATCCCGCCAGATATACAGTATCATAGAAATGGCGCTCAAACACTACCAGATTGGCGCCCAAACTTGAATGCAGCAGGTAGGGGAGGAGACAGGAAGATTTCTCGAGCCTTGCGCCGCCGCCTAGGGATTTAGATCTTCAATCAGGTACTAGATCAGCCCACGCCATCGCCCATACCTCTGCAACAATCGCCATTGATGGCGCACCAACCCGCGGCCTCGGGAAGAACATTAGACAGTTAATCGCAACCACTTCCCGCCGATAATCATCATCATGATATTTCGAATATGCAGGATAACATTATCCCACATGCACCCCGCAGCAACCTCCTTAACACTTAATATACTAGGTCATGAGCATATATCATGTCGGTGCTTTTGCTCCTGACGACACTAGTATAAGACTTCATCATCATCATCCTCCAGCAGCATGATATCATGTTGCCCGAAATATCACCCTGACGTCATCATCATATCGCAATACAACCGCATGATATTCGCCTTCACCCGCACAACCGGATCCATCGGAGGAACATCCTCCTGCTGAGCCTATACCAAAAGTCTGGCCGATGAACATCCTGATGACATCATCATCATATCCTGCTGACGTCATCATCATATCTGCCTACTGCGCACCTCCTCATATCCGGATGACGTCATCATCATGTTTGCAAATATCGGGGGACCTCCACAAGATGATCTCTGTTAGAAATATGACCCCCCGGGACCTTGATGACGTCATCATCATATTAACATCAGGATGATATTCGGAAGGCAACCGGATATTTGGAAATATCATCCTGATGCACAAATATCAGGTTGCACTGTAGCTCCTCTGTAAGATCGGGGCGATAGATGAATATGATGATGCTCGAAAAGATCACCCCCACTAGATAGCGCACGAAGCCGGCAGGCGGATATTTCCTTGATATCAGCATCATCATGATGCTGGAACAAACACACACTCGAGTGATGAAAATATCACCCCCTCCTTCGGAAATATCATGATGCAGATAGGCAGAGAAAAAGATATCACCCTGATAAAAAGATGACGTCAGCATCATCAGGATGACAAAACAACGAACAAGAAGTGATACAACATCATCAGGATGATATTGACTAAGATCATCCTGACGTTCAAAATATGATGACCCTAGTGAATATCGGGTCGCACTTAGAACTCTTCAACAACATCATCAGGATGATCATAACCAAGATCACCCGATGATAGAAATATCACCCCGACGAAATATCATGATGCAGATAATATGATGACCCTCGCAAGCAACACGGTGATAAAAGGAAATATGATGATGATGACGACGACCCTTAGGAAAAAGCAAGTCAGGTCGAACAACTTAGAGAATAACCCCTTCAGAATATCGGGGCAACATCATCATCATGTCTGGGCAAAGTGATAAGTGCAAGATCACCGAATACATTGAAAAATCACCCTCACAAGCAGATCAGGGCGCACTGTAGCTCGTCAGCATCATCAGGATAAAAACCAAACATCACCCGATATTTCAATATGATGATGACGATGAGAAACCGGTCGACGGAGAAGATGATGATGCTGACCTTCATCGAAACAAACATGATGATGATGACCTCCTGCTCAAGAAATTATGATGATGCAGCTGAAAACTACTGAGGAGGTCCATCACTTAGAACATTTTTTGGATACTTAGGGAGAGTGCCTGAATGAAAATTGCTCAAAAAACTACCAGTCAATTCAGGCACTAACAGTGGCTCTGTCTGGGGACGTGCAGGTGCAAGACTGCAGCGAGAACTCCAGATCTCTGGGATGCAGACCAGTCCCTTATCCATTGGGCATAGAGTCATGAAGTTATCATGATCTGCATCACCAAACACAATATTTTTAAAACATCATTTTGGCGGCCCCGGGCAACCAAAAAGGAAGAACCATAATTTTTTCTTGTCAAATGCCTGATTCCAAGCTGAAAGATCCCAATCCCAACTGAAAAGATTGGCATAATCTGCCCATAATGTCACCTGCTTAAAAAGATATTCCAGTTCTAATGCACAGGCAGATTCAGCCATTTTGTTGGTATTTCTTCTGAATCAGCATTAGGGATTGCCAGTTCTAATGCACAGGCAGATTCAGCCAACTGAATACAGGAGGTTGCGTGAGCTCCTCCCCTTCACTTCTGGTTCTGCCGCACCAAGGGGGGTATCCCTATAACTCAAGATGTAACCTTGACTAGCTCAAAGATAGAAAGATCTAACCTGACAACAACAGGCAGAATACTCTCATGTATGGACCAAGATCTGCATGATAGATCACAAGGCTGGCAACATTCTTGGACATGATGTCTGGTTGGGTATGAGAGCATGCAGGGGGTTCCTAATCCTACTCCTACAACTAACAGGTGGAAGTATGAAATGTTTTGATATGAATTTGGATGCAAAGCTGGACATGGTGTATAACACAAGAACACAGCATGATTGGTGCCTATCCAGGGCTTGGAGTCGGTAGACATACACCTGTGAATGATCAGCATGAATAGCTAAAACCGGATTTCAGGGGGATACACATGATATCTGCCTTACAGATATCTCCCAATGAAGAGTGTTAAGTTATCTCTACTTATGGCATCCCTACTGCAGTATACCCTTCCCAATGTTCAACCTGAAAACAGTTTAATCTGCCCCTTGAGCAGAGGTTAAAAGATCAGACATTCAACATAGGAATTCTATGCTCTAGAATCTAAACATTAAGCACATATCCAGATCCAGAAGAAGAATACATGCAATACTGGAGACAGAATTAACACAACACATGCTAAAACAGCATTACTCATATAAGATCAACCATGAAATCAGTGGATTCATGCCAAGTGGTACAACAGGAGATACATAAACTCACAAGTTTAAACTGTACAGAGCAACCAGATCAGCTGGTTTTGCATTACAGAGCCAAAAATCATCAACTTTCAACAACCTTGAATGAATAACACCGTCTGCATTATATAGCAGGAGGGTGTATTCAGCATTAACTACCAGGTTGACCAAAACTTTCGCCAGATATACAGTATCATAGAGATGGCGCTCAAACATTACCAGATTGGCGCCCAAACTTGAATGCAACAGGCAGGGGAGGAGACAGGAAGATTTCTCGAGCCTTGCGCCGCCGCCTAGGGATTTAGATCTTCAATCAGGTACTAGATCAGCCCATGCCATCGCCCATACCTCTGCAACAATCGCCATTGATGGCGCACCAACCCGCGGCCTCGGGAAGAACATTAGACAGTTAATCGCAACCACTTCCCGCCGATAATCATCATCATGATATTTCGAATATGCAGGATAACATTATCCCACATGCACCCCGCAGCAACCTCCTTAACACTTAATATACTAGGTCATGAGCATATATCATGTCGGTGCTTTTGCTCCTGACGACACTAGTATAAGACTTCATCATCATCATCCTCCAGCAGCATGATATCCTGTTGCCTGAAATATCACCCTGACGTCATCATCATATCGCAATACAACCGCATGATATTCGCCTTCACCCGCACAACTGGATCCATCGGAGGAACATCCTCCTGCTGAGCCTATACCAAAAGTCTGGCCGATGAACATCCTGATGACATCATCATCATATCCTGCTGACGTCATCATCATATCTGCCTACTGCGCACCTCCTCATATCCGGATGACATCATCATCATGTTTGCAAATATCGGGGGACCTCCACAAGATGATCTCTGTTAGAAATATGACCCCCCCGGACCTCGATGACGTCATCATCATATCGACATCAGGATGATATTCGGAAGTCAACCGGATATTTGGAAATATCATCCTGATGCACAAACATCATGTTGCACTGTAGCTCCTCTGTAAGATCGGGGCGATAGATGAATATGATGATGCTCGAAAAGATCACCCCCACTAGATAGCGCACGAAGCCGGCAGGCGGATATCTCCTTGATATCAGCATCATCATGATGCTGGAACAAACACACACTCGAGTGATGAAAATATCACCCCCTCCTTCGAAAATATCATGATGCAGATAGGCAGAGAAAAAGATATCACCCTGATAAAAAGATGACGTCAGCATCATCAGGATGACAAAACAACGAACAAGAAGTGATACAACATCATCAGGATGATATTGACTAAGATCATCCTGACGTTCAAAATATGATGACCCTAGTGAATATCGGGTCGCACTTAGAACTCTACAACAACATCATCAGGATGATCATAACCAAGATCACCCAATGATAGAAATATCATGATGCAGATAATATGATGACCCTCGCAAGCAACACGGTGATAAAAGGAAATATGATGATGATGACGACGACCCTTAGGAAAAAGCAAGTCAGGTCGAACAACTTAGAGAATAACCCCTTCAGAATATCGGGGCAACATCATCATCATGTCTGGGCAAAGTGATAATTGGAAGATCACCGGATACTTGAGAAATCACCCCCGCAAGCAAATCAGGGCGCACTGTAGCTCGTCAGCATCATCAGGATAAAAAACCAAACATCACCCGATATTTCAATATGATGATGACGATGAGAAACCGGTCGACGGAGAAGATGATGATGCTGACCTTCATCGAAACAAACATGATGATGATGACCTCCTCCTCAAGAAATTATGATGATGCAGCTGAAAACTGCTGAGGAGGTCCATCACTTAGAACATTTTTTGGATACTTAGGGAGAGTGCCTGAATGAAAATTGCTCAAAAAACTACCAGTCAATTCAGGCACTAACAGTGGCTCTGTCTGGGGACGTGCAGGTGCAAGACTGCAGCGAGAACTCCAGATCTCTGGGATGCAGACCAGTCCCTTATCCATTGGGCATAGAGTCATGAAGTTATCATGATCTGCATCACCAAACACAATATTTTTAAAACATCATTTTGGCGGCCCCGGGCAACCAAAAAGGAAGAACCATAATTTTTTCTTGTCAAATGCCTGATTCCAAGCTGAAAGATCCCAATCCCAACTGAAAAGATTGGCATAATCTGCCCATAATGTCACCTGCTTAAAAAGATATTCCACCAGTTTTGAAAGCTTGCCACCATCATTTTCAACTCTGTCATTTTGGATTTCAGAAGTAGACATGTAACCATACACATAATATTCTTCAACATTAGGCAACACATGTAGGTTATGTCCCTTAGACAGTACATCATACTACTCTTGGCATTCTTCATCATTTATCTGGTTGCTGCATATTATCAGGTATTCATCCAGCTGATCCAACAATTCAAAATACTCAGAAAATATGAGACCCCTAATATCTACTGATTTTGAAAACAAAACCTGATCCACACTCCCAATGTTGCACATGTCTGAATCAGGTGATGATGAACATTCATTATTCACAGCTTGCAAATCAGTATCATCATCCTCAAACAAAGGGTTAATCCTACACCACTGAAAGTCAAGACTCACAACATCATATACGTCAGCAGGCTCATCATAAAGGGGATTAACACTCACTGCAAAGGCCTCTGCTTCTTCTTCATGACATTCCAATTCTTCTTCATTACTATCAGATCCAGAGTCATAAGAAAAACAAACCTGATCCATGCACTGGTCATGGATATCATTTTTATCAATTGATTGCCCCATATACAAGATTGCTACTGTCTCAATGCACTCTGAAGTTGAACAATCTGCATCATTTTCCAGCCCTCTAATACTTCCTGATGAAACTGATATTGATTCTTGATCCATATGATCACAACTCTGCACAACTGGATCATTTAAACATGAAGGCTCTTTGTTTAGGATTGGTATGCAAATATTACTTGAAAAATTATTATTTTCAACTTCACTTGCTGGGCAAAAAAGGACATCCTCCTCTATGATAGAAACATCATCCACTTGGAATGATGCAAAAACTGGGTCAACAGGGGTGTGAGTGTTATGACATTCACTGTCAATACCTGAATTAAATCCTTCATTAACACTGGGGGCTGCAGGACAACAAAAATTTTCAGAGAAATAACCCTTTTGTATTCCATACCTCCAATTGTTTCCAATATCTAATGCAAACTGATGTGCCTGATGCAATGTGGTGGGCTCCTTGTCTCTTAATCTGTAACTCATTTTCCCATCAAAGGCTCCCAAGTAGGTAACTAAGCACAGTGCATCATTAGGTCTCATGCATTCTGGAATTCTATTCAATGCCCTCATAAATCTGAGGTTAAAGGTTGGGATCAACTCATCTTCTTCAATATGGATGTACATGAAGTCACTAATAGCTGCATATTTAGAAACTCTTTCACCATACTGTACTAGAAATGCAGATTTAAAGCCATGCCAAGAGCTGACAGAGTGAGCTGGAAGGTAGGAAAACCAGTCCCTTGCATCTTCATCTAGAGATTGAACAAATAATCTCATAACCACATCCTCATGGTCAATCTCAAAGTCATCTATCACATTCATAAACTGCTGCAAGTGTCTCTCAGCTGATTCATCCTTTATACCCTTAAATTTAGGCAAAAAATTTCTGATTTTAGGTGGAAAGGCATTTGGATAGGCACAAATGCCATTGAAATCTATGGGCTTATATCTGTCTATGTTGAAACTTCTTTTATTACATTGTTGGGACTGACTACTATACATTTTTGCATTTGACACTTCACAAGGGTGCATAGGCAGATAATACATCCTTTATGTTATTGCAACCCTCCTCTCTACTCAGATTTTCTACAAACAATGACTTTAGGCACTCAAAGTTTAGACTGTTTTTTCAAACTTTCCTAAAGTCCTTTAAATGAGTCTTTTGAACAACATTGCATGCTCTTTGAAATACAGTGTAAGTTCTAATAAAAGCATGCAAGCTCTGCTTTCACCAATGTTTCCCTTTTAACCAGTGCTATCTCACCAAATAGGGAATCTGTCAAACAATATGAAATACCTGGATATGTTGCAGAAGCTGCAAATTCTTCTCTGACTGATTTTGTTCTTTTATCAGGTTCTTTGATGCAGAGTCGCCACCTCCTTGAAGAGGAATGAGCTTCAAACAAGCTGAAGCTGCAAATTGATTTCTTTCTTTCTGGGTCATCCACCAGCAGAGTCACATATACAACCTTTTCTCTCTGCTGCAACAAACAGTTTCCAGGTCTAATTTTTTTTTTTAATCTTGTAGACTCAAACTCTCATGGATATGACATTGATCTCCCCAGCAGAGTCGCCATTTTGTTAGTGACTCGGATGGGCCACAAGTATATCATTTTTTAGTCCATCCCCAGCAGAGTCGCCAATTTGTTGACATTCTTTGAATCAGCATTAGGATTTGCCACTTCTAATGCACAGGCAGATTCAGCCAACTGAATACAGGAGGTTGCGTGAGCTCCTCCCCTTCACTTCTGGTTCTACCGCACCAAGGGGGGTGTCCCTATAACTCAAGATGTAACCTTGACTAGCTCAAAGATAGAAGGATCTAACTTGACAACAACAGGCAGAATACTCTCATGTATGGACCAAGATCTGCATGATAGATCACAAGGCTGGCAACATTCTTGGACATGATGTCTGGTTGGGTATGAGAGCATGCAGGGGGTTCCTAATACTACTCCTACAACTAACAGGTGGAGGTATGAAGAGTTTTGATATGAATTTGGATGCAAAGCTGGACATGGTGTATAACACAAGAACACAGCATGATTGGTGCCTATCCAGGGCTTGGAGTCGGTAGACATACACCTGTGAATGATCAGCATGAATAACTAAAACTGGATTTCAGGGGGATACACATGACATCTGCCTTACAGATATCTCCCAATGAAGAGTGTCAAGTTATCTCTACTTATGGCATCCCTACTGCAGTATACCCCTCCCAATGTTCAACCTGAAAACAGTTTAATCTACCCCTTGAGCAGAGGTTAAAAGATCAGACATTCAACATAGGAATTCTATGCTCTAGAATCTAAACATTACGCAAATATCCAGATCCAGAAGAAGAATACATGCAATACTGGAGACAGAATTAACACAACACATGCTAAGATAGCATTACTCATATAAGATCAACCATGAAACCAATGGATTCATGCCAAGTCCTACAACAGGAGATACATAAACTCACAAGATCAAGCTGTACAGAGCAACCAGATCAGCTGGTTTTGGATTACAGAGCCAAAAATCCACAACTTTCAACAACCTTGAATGAATAACACCGTCTGCCTTATATAGCAGGAGGATGTATTCAGCATTAACTACCAGGTTGACCAAAAATCCCGCCAGATATACAGTATCATAGAGATGGCGCTCAAACATTACCAGATTGGCGCCCAAACTTGAATGCAGCAGGTAGGGGAGGAGACAGGAAGATTTCTCGAGCCTTGCGCCGCCACCTAGGGATTTAGATCTTCAATCAGGTACTAGATCAGCCCACGCCATCGCCCATACCTCTGCAACAATTGCCATTGATGGCGCACCAACCCACGGCCTCGGGAAGAACATTAGACAGTTAATCGCAACCACTTCCCGCCGATAATCATCATCATGATATTTCGAATATGCAGGGTAACATTATCCCACATGCACCCCGCAGCAACCTCCTTAACACTTAATATACTAGGTCATGAGCATATATCATGTCGGTGCTTTTGCTCCTGACGACACTAGTATAAGACTTCATCATCATCATCCTCCAGCAGCATGATATCCTGTTGCCCGAAATATCACCCTGACGTCATCATCATATCGCAATACAACCGCATGATATTCGCCTTCACCCGCACAACTGGATCCATCGGAGGAACATCCTCCTGCTGAGCCTATACCAAAAGTCTGGCCGATGAACATCCTGATGACATCATCATCATATCCTGCTGACGTCATCATCATATCTGCCTACTGCGCACCTCCTCATATCCGGATGACGTCATCATCATGTTTGCAAATATCGGGGGACCTCCACAAGATGATCTCTCTAAGAAATATGACCCCCCCGGACCTCGATGACGTCATCATCATATCGACATCAGGATGATATTCGGAAGTCAACCGGATATTTGGAAATATCATCCTGATGCACAAACATCATGTTGCACTGTAGCTCCTCTGTAAGATCGGGGCGATAGATGAATATGATGATGCTCGAAAAGATCACCCCCATTAGATAGCGCACGAAGCCGGCAGGCGGATATCTCCTTGATATCAGCATCATCATGATGCTGGAACAAACACACACTCGAGTGATGAAAATATCACCCCCTCCTTCGAAAATATCATGATGCAGATAGGCAGAGAAAAAGATATCACCCTGATAAAAAGATGACGTCAGCATCATCAGGATGACAAAACAACGAACAAGAAGTGATACAACATCATCAGGATGATATTGACTAAGATCATCCTGACGTTCAAAATATGATGACCCTAGTGAATATCGGGTCGCACTTAGAACTCTACAACAACATCATCAGGATGATCATAACCAAGATCACCCGATGATAGAAATATCATGATGCAGATAATATGATGACCCTCGCAAGCAACACGGTGATAAAAGGAAATATGATGATGATGACGACGACCCTTAGGAAAAAGCAAGTCAGGTCGAACAACTTAGAGAATAACCCCTTCAGAATATCGGGGCAACATCATCATCATGTCTGGGCAAAGTGATAATTGGAAGATCACCGGATACTTGAGAAATCACCCCCGCAAGCAAATCAGGGCGCACTGTAGCTCGTCAGCATCATCAGGATAAAAACCAAACATCACCCGATATTTCAATATGATGATGACGATGAGAAACCGGTCGACGGAGAAGATGATGATGCTGACCTTCATCGAAACAAACATGATGATGATGACCTCCTCCTCAAGAAATTATGATGATGCAGCTGAAAACTGCTGAGGAGGTCCATCACTTAGAACATTTTTTGGATACTTAGGGAGAGTGCCTGAATGAAAATTGCTCAAAAAACTACCAGTCAATTCAGGCACTAACACACTGCATGAAGGAATTATCTTTTGTAGTTGTGGTAGTAGTTTAGTATGTGGTTTCTGTATCTTTAGTTAAAGTTTGAGGTTAATTAGATAAGTGGAGGTTGGTGATTTGGTCTGCAGAGTGACTACAGGTTGACAATGTGTATTGTTGGAACGGTTCTTGTTTTTGAGGAAGGTTTATTTTTGGTTTATACCAAAGAGGAATATTTGTGAGTTGTTTAGTAGATGTTGTAAAATTCTATGGTGTGTCACATGGAGAGTCTCCACCATTGGACCATTGTAATTTGTAAGTTTGTTATATTTAGTTAATGACATGTTTCATGTGGCTTTAGGATTTACGCCAACTTGGGGTTGATGTAGATCATGTGAGGAGCTTGAAGATGATATAAATATGAGCTTTTGTATTGGTAGAAAGCAAGAGAAGAAGACTAGGATGGAGTAGAGGCATAGAGGGTAAGTTTAACAATGAGGGAGCGAGATTTGAGTGACATTGGTGTAGTCATAGTTAGGAGGGTCCACAAAGTGAACTATCCAAGCCATGCAGCTAGAGTAAACATAATGGAAACAACTCAAATATATAAAGTAAATGCAGATTCAGTCATTCATTATATCATAGAATTCAAATACAAATTGGTC
This sequence comes from Cunninghamia lanceolata, assembly GCA_027924645.1. Taxonomy (NCBI): domain Eukaryota; kingdom Viridiplantae; phylum Streptophyta; class Pinopsida; order Cupressales; family Cupressaceae; genus Cunninghamia; species Cunninghamia lanceolata. The sequence continues at coordinate 8,841,176 of BSBN01000682.1, read as the reverse complement.
GGCAACATGCGGGCTTACAATTAGGGCTCACAGGCCTAATTACAAAATATGCACAAGATATGGCTTTGAAGCTCCTTCGCACAAATTCAAACTATCAAACTTGGAAATTATCCTAACTATCTAAATCTACTTTCCTAGGCATCTATTACATCATTTTATATCATCTCTAGAACATATGATTCCTCCGTGTCGGCCAAGGAGGATCACAAATTCCAATGAAGAGCTGTAACATGTGTACATGAATAGGTCGGACCTAATTGAATAGAACTCTGCAAATGAATGGAATGATGTGTGGATCTTAGGGAAGGTTGGCCACAAACCAAACAGCATTGAATGATGTGTAATTTAGCTCCGTAGGTCATGAAATGCTTCGCAAGTCTTCTCCTTAGCTGATTGTCTGAAACTGTCAGGTTGCTCTGTTATGAGAAAACAGTCAATCTTTTGATAGTGATATCTTACCGGTACCTGATCCAAATGCTCTAAATTTTGGATATGATGTGTATGAATGTGTCTAGATGCTAAGTCCAACTCTGGAAGATTTGAAATGCAATTGTGATAGAATGCAGACCAAAATATAGAAAATGCTACTAACTGAACTGCCTGAACTGAACTAGAAAATGAAAAGAAACAAACTGAATGCAAACAAACTAAATTGCAAATGTTTTTGGTTGATGCAAGATTGCTCTTGACCCAGGGATGCTCCTGCATCAGACATCTAGGGTTATTGAAAAAGTGAGTCCCTCACTTTGTTGGGGCTAGAGGGAAACCAAGACAGTCCACCTCAGCCTGAGAAATCCAAGATGAGTCTTCTTTTGGTCTACTTTTCCACTTCACAAGATATTCTTTGTATTGTCTTCCTCTAGTGCTACATCCAACTCTGCTATCCAAAATGTCTTCAATCTGCTCTGGTGCTTGTTGTGGTAACTACTAAACTTGAAGTCTTCTTCCATGCTGGCACTGAACTCTGCTTCATGATACTGATATAGGTCTACAATATTGAAAATAGGTGATATGCCCAATGCCTCCGGTAACTCCACTTCATATGCATTTGCTAAATCAAACTTTCTGAGCATCCTACAAGGTCCAAACTTCTTCATCTTCAACTTGTTATAAGTCCCAACTGGAAATCTTTCTTTTCTCAAATATACCATCACTTCATCTCTAATTGCAAATTCTTTGTGTCTTCTCTTCTCATCTGCTTGTTCTTTATACTTACTATTCATCTCCTCCAAATGCTTCTTCACCTGATTATGCATTGTCTCCATATGTCCTAAAAATTCTTTTGCTTATGCACTTCTCTTATCTTCCATACTGATATCCCTCAATTTTGTTACCCCTCTAGGGTTTACTCTGGTAACAATCTCAAAAGGTGTTCTTCCGATACTCCTATTCATTGAATTATTGTATGCAAACTCTGCTTGTGCAAGAATCAAATCCCAACTTCTTGCCTTCTCTCCAACCAAACATCTCAACAAGTTTCCCAAACTCCTATTCACTACCTCTGTCTGTCCATCACTCTGTGGATGAAATGCTGAATTGAACTCAAATTTAACTTCATTTTCTTCCAAAGTGCCTTCCAAAAATATCTAAGAAATCTTGTGTCTCTGTCTGATATTATGCTCTTAGGTAATGCATGCAATCTCACAATCTCCTTGAAAAATAGGTCAGCTACATGCACTAATCAGTTGTCTTCTTACAAGGTATGAAATGAGCCATCTTTGAAAATCTATCCACCACTACAAATATTGAATCATATCCTCTCCATGTCTTCGGCAATCCCATTACAAAATCCATACTTATGTCTTCCCAAGGTCTCTCCGGTACTGTCAAAGGTTTATATAATCTAGCATTCTGACTACTCCCTTTTGCAACTTGACAAACTCTACAAATCTGCACAAATTTCCTAACATCCTTATGTATCTGAGGCCAAAAGTAATTTTCACTTACCAAGGCCATTGTCTTATCAATGCCAAAATGTCCTACCAATCCACCACTGTGTTTCTCCTTCATCAAATTATCTCTCATTGAACTCCTAGGTATGCATAACTAATTTCCTTTGAACAACATATCTTCTTGAATGAAATAGTCTAACCACTTATTCCTATCTATCACAACAGGTTCCTTACATGCTTTCCAAGGTTTTGCAAAATCAAGATCTTCCTCATACATGTTCTTCAATTCATCAAATCCCAACACTTCAACTCTCATCTTTGTCAAAAAATTCCTTCTTCTGTTCAATGCATCTGCAACTTTGTTTGATTTTCCACTTCTATGCTTCAATACAAAAGTATAACTCTACATGAACTCTACCCATCTCATATGTCTCTGATTCAACTTTCCTTGTTTGTTCAAATATTGCAAAGCTTGATGATCTGTATACAACACAAACTCCTTAGGTAACAAGTAATGTCTCCACTTCTTCAAGGCTTGAATTATGACATAGAACTCTTGATCATAAACTGAATATCTCCTCCTTGCATCATTCAACTTCTCACTAAAATATGCTACAGGTCTACCTTCTTGACTTAACACTACTCTAATTGTATTTCCACTTACATCACAATCTACCTGAAATACCTTATTGAAATCTGGTAATGCTAACACAGGTTTCTCTGTTACTTTCTGCTTCAACAATTCAAAACTTCTGTCTGCTCCTGATGTCCACTTGATGTCTTTTATGTCTCCTCTCATTGTCTCTATCATAGGGTTACATATTGAACTAAAATTTCTGATGAACTTCTGGTAGAAACTAGCCAATCCATGAAATGATTTGACTTCTCCAATACTCTCCGGTGTAGGCCATTCAACAATTGCTCACTTTCTCAGGGTCCATCTTCAATCCTTCTACAGAAATTACAAATCCCAAGTATACCAATTCTTCCTTCATGAAACTACATTTCTTAATGTTTATCAACAATTTCTCTTCTCTTAGTCTCTGCAATACTTGTCTTAGATGCCACAAATGTTCTTCTTTTGTCTTACTAAAAATAAGAATATCATCTAAATATACAATAACAAACTTACCCAAGAATTTCTTCAAAACTTCGTTCACAATCTCATGAAAGTACTCGGTGCATTTGTCAATCCAAAAGGTATGACTAACCACTCATACAATCCTTCATTTGTCTTAAAATCAATCTTCCATTCATCTCCCTCTTTGATTCTAATATGATGGTATCCACTCTTCAAATCTATCTTTGTGAAATATTTTGCTCCACTCAAACAATCCATGATATCATCCATCCTAGGTAAAGGAAATCTATACTTAACTGTGATCTTATTGATTGCTCTAGAGTATGTACACATTCTCCATTCTCAATCTTTCTTCGGTGCTAACACTACAGGTATTGCACAAGGACTCAAACTTTCTTTGATCAAACCTTTCCTCAACAACTCTTGTATCTGTCTATTCAATTCTTCATTCTCTACCAGTGTCATTCTATGTGTTGCTTTGTTAGGCAAACTAGCTCTAGGTATAAGATCCATGTGATGACCAATACTCCTGATTGGTAGCAATCCTTCAGGTACATTGTCTGATATGATGTCTTCATACTCTGTTAGCAATTCAGTTATCTCCTCCAGTTGTGATTCTTCAGTCTCCAGGGTTTCAGGCTTCTTAGGGATCAATGCATAACACATATTCTCATGTCTCAAACATCCAAAAAAATTCTCCCATCTACCAAACAGATTCTAGAATTTCCACATACTTCACTTTTAGGATCATCTTCCAAAGGAATCAAAGTAATTTTCTTTCCATTTGATCTTATAGTGTATGTATTCTTTCTCCCATCATGTATGGCTTTTCTATCATACTGCCAAGGTCTACCCAACAAAATATGACATACATCCATAGGCATAATATCACACAATACTTCATCATGATAAGATCTAATATGAAATTTCACCAAACATTGCTCACTCACCAATACCTTATGATCATCCTGAATCCATGCTATCTGATAGGCCTTAGGGTGTTTCAATCTTTCCAACTTCAGCTTAGTCACCATCTCCTCTTAAACTAGGTTATGAGAACTACCACTATCAATCACAACTTTACAACATTTACCTCTTGATTTGCATCTGGTTCTGAACAAACTTTTATTCTGCGGTGGTTCCTCATTTGTCTCTGCTTGAAATAGTGCTCTCATCACAAGTGTTTCTCCTTTCTTAGGTTTACCAACTGAACTAGGTGATCCAACAGGTTCTTCTTCCACATAGGCTGCTCTTCCACTGTTCTCTATTCTCTTTCTTGTACTCTCCTGATTACATTCAAATGCTCTATGTCCTTCACCTCCACACTTAAAACAAGTTCATTTGAATGTTCTCCGATTAGATCCTCTTCCTTCTCTTTTATATCCTTCACTCCAATATGGACTAGGGTTTCCTCTACGGTAGAAAGTTCTATCATCTCTCAGGTATGCATTGTTATCTCTGTCCTCCTTGAATATGTTCTCTTGTCTGTTCTTCTCCGCATATGATTTCTCTCCTCTGGGAAATGTTCTACCTCTATGAAATCTACCTCCTCTGCCTTTCTATTTCTGATCATGCCTCTTGTTCAACTTTTCTTCAACCTTGAGGGCAAATTGATATGCTTCTTCTAGTGTTGTTATCCTTACCAAACTTAGTTCTTCTTGAATGTTCAATCTCAGTCCATTGATGTATCTAGCCACTTTCTACAATCTCTTCAACAGTTCCAACTCATAGTCAGCAGGTATAAACTGATTCTTCAATTTTGTCACCATCCTGTCCCATTTTGGAATCTTTACTTTTCCTCTTCTATTTCTATCCAACTAAACTTCTTTCCACCATATAGCAACATGTCTTTCATCTTTGTCTTTGCAAATTTCACCTTCTTTCGATCTTCAATTTCTTCATACTCAAAGTATTCTTCCAGTCATTTATCCAGTCAATCAACTCTTTAGGATTCAAATTGCTAGTGTAATTAGGTACATCAACTCTAGGTCTTTTCCCAATCTTTGAAATAACTCGCAACATCTTGACTTGATCTGATTCCTCTTCTTCTTCATCTCCTAGGGTTTCGCCATTTTGATCAGCGGATTGAAATTCTTCATCATCATCACTTTCAACATTAGGTCTAGGTGTAAATCCTCTTTGCGTATCTTCTTCAACAACATCCAAGTGAACTCGGATGGTCTTCATCATTTTCATCATCTCATCCATGCTACTAGCCATTGTTCCAACATCAAGGATTCTCCTCGGTGACATTCTTCCTAGGATCAAGTGTAACTGCCTCAAATTCAGCGATTGGGCTATAAGGTGACAATTGCCTCACAATTGACAATCAATTGCAACACAAGTAACCTACCTGTTGGTCATGATGTTAGTCACAAACAAGCATAGAATAAAAGTGCACATTAACCTTTATTCATCTTGAAAGATACGATGAATTTAGAGAGTTCATGATCCCAAGTCTCTGGTGATTAGGTCTTAATCGTCTGACGTTACTCAGAGGTTGATGTGCGTTGCTATTTCCATTTTGGGGCCTTACGTTGAGTTCATCATCATGACACTATTTTTGCAAAGATTCTTCACAGAGAGGTCATTTTATGCAGTTGTTTGATCAAATGATACAGAAATATTTAAATCTTTGCATGATATTTTCAATTATACATGCTTTAGCTTCAAATATGCTAAATGTTTGCAATTATCTATGAAATATCCACATATTTGTACTATTTGCTTGAGATTATCAGTTATTTGCAATTATGATGGTAAAATGTTCTAAAATTTAAAGGAAATTGAAAGAAATGCTTCAAATTAATGTTGAACCTTCAGTTATTGATCCACATACACACTTGATACTGTCATTAGGAGAAGAAATCAAACCATATGTTCACCAGGATGTTCCACAGCGAGATACAATTGATGTAAACTTTAGAGGATGATGAATGAAAACAATACATGCAACATGATGAGCACTCCAAGAGACGCAGCAAATCAAAGCATATATCCAGAATTCAGACATAGATTACTCAAGATTTACAAAGGTTTTGTAATCAAAATGCTCTTCTCTTTCATTAAGTATGCAAAAGACATGTACATATACAATAACTTTGAAATAAGTCCTGAATACTTCAACAAACAGATTTCAATTAAGTTTCCAATGTTTGAAATGAGGCATTCCTGCACCTTTTATAGAACAAGGTGAGGAATTCGCTACAAAAAGATCTATGATCTGGATTTATCTATGAATATCCACGGTTAGTATTTCCTTTGACTTTGTCAACTTTATCAAATGGCACAAGTTGCCAGCTGGCAACTATCTGAAATACTTACTTTCACTAAGTATTAGATGCTGATATTTACTTCATGATGCATCATCATCTACTTTATCTGACTCATGCGCTCCATCATCAAGTACATCACTTTCTGTATCTTCATCATCCTGATGATGGAGACCTTGTATATGAGGCTGCATGATGACCCTGGCATTTTCATACAACTGCACTATTTTCTCTATTTCTCCACCATCCTGGGTCTTTGCTTTGATAATGGCGTGTTTATGTGCCTGGTATTTATTTATGATGTTATCCAGTTTATTCCTTCGGTTGTATAGTGTCTCATTATAATTTTCCATTTTCACCTTGGTCCTCACTAGTTTATCCATGATTTCTTCTGTCATTTGGCCTAATGGATCATCAACAACAAATTGGAAGTTATTATGTAGAGCTTGGATTGCAAACTTCTCGTCTTGATTATCTATCTTTCCTTCCACTTTTCCTTCCAACGTTTCCAAAATTTCTGCCTCAAAAAGACATCATATCATGTAATTTTATGCTGATTTCTCTCAACTTATTATTGCATCTTTTGAGTACATCACATTCAAATTGAATGTCCTTATACCATATATCTACCAATAATGCATTGTTATTATTCAGCACCCACTTGTTGATGAGCAATTGAGGATTTATCCTCCTTATTTCTCCCAGGGCATCCAATATCTTCTCCAATTGGAAAGACCTTTTACCTGTTTCCATTTGCAACTTGTCTACCTTTTTCCTGGAGCCACTGAGAGAACTCCACCTCTTCAAAGATGCCTTTACCACTCCTTCTGCTGTATCAAATGTGGAATACATCCACTTTCTTAATATGGATGACTCATGTTTCATGAGATCCAACTTATTTACCTCTTCCTGGGAAATAGCAGTCAATGGGACTGCATGGTCAGTAGAATTATCTTTAGGATTAGTTAACCTTCCTATGTACACATGCAACTAGACAATGTGCTCTTTGTATTGCTTATTTTTCTCCTTTTCTCTCTTAACCTTTTGAATCAAAGAATCTATAATGTCTTTTCCCTCTTGACCCTCTTGGTCTTCATTAGCAAACCCTAAGTCAACTGTATTAATCTGGAATTCTTCCAGAGTAATTTTACCCTTTTCTTTATCTACAGTGGGAATTGCTATCTGTGCAGTCCTTCTTTCGGTTGTTGGATCCCTCTTAATGGCCGAAGTCATTCTGGCCTTCCTCTTTGGTTTCATCAGGCTTTCTGAAAACAAAGTGGACACATCAAATTCTTGAATCTCAAAATCAACCTCTGTGTTGACTTCCTTTTCCAAACATCGAGGTACCTGATCATGTTTCTTAGCATCATCATGATGTTCACCTTGATCTCCAGTATCCGTCAGCATATGTGATGGAGAAGGTGATTTTCTTGTTTCTTATTCATAATGCTCATATTGGGGGCGATCTTGTGGTACATCCTCTTGCTGAGGAATTTCCTTTTCTGAAGGAGCATCATCCTGAGGTGGAGGATCTTGTGATGCATCTATATGATGATCATGATCCTTCTCCTTTATTATTTCATCCACTTTTGACTTTTCCTCATGTTGAGGCATATTCATAGTAGTGGATATTGTGGAATCCTCCTTAGGTGCTGGTATTTGTTCTGAAACCATGATTTGTTTTGCACCTGCATTACTTACTTCCCAAACTTTAGAAGCATGATCCTTCAAAACATCTTTCTCATCAGCTTTCTTTTCCTGAACCTCTACTATAACAGGCTTAACTGATGTGTCCTGTTGGTGCTGTTGGCTCATTTCTAAAGCATGGCCCTCTGGTTCTGCCATATTCACTTCTTCCATATGTTTTCCTTTATCAAGTGTACCTGCTAGATGTTCAGGACTTACATCCTGTCTATATGTCAAATCCACTACTGCAGGACTTGTCACTTGTCCAACTAATGTGTCTAGCCCCATTTCTTGAGCTATCTTCTTTGGACTCTTTTCCTTTTCAGATTCCACTTGCTTCATCTCCTCCAATATTGTTTGAACTAATGGAGTCCCATGAGGAGTCATGTGCGTACCTGCAGCAAGGGCTTCCATCTTCTGTGAAGCTACTTCCTTCACTATCTCATCATCAGATAAATTAACTGTTTCATCCAATGAGATATGACCTCTCTGAAACATTTGCAAGGTTTCTTTCATCTACTCTTCCGCTTGTTTAGTCTTGAACTTCACAATTGTAGGAAGTGGAACGTTGTGTTGAAATTCCTTATGGAAAACCTCACTACCTGCCCCTTTCAACATTATAGGGGATCGCTTTATCTCCCCTCTCATGGAGGTTCTTGGTTTCTTAGGTGTGGTAGCTACCACCACCTGTGGGGCTTTTCTTTTCCTTTTGAATAATAAAGGGGCCTCCTCTTCCTCAGGCTCCTCCTCCAGAAGGATATCTTCTTCTATTTGTTTTTGTGAGGATTGACCCTCTTCTTGAGTCTCAGTAACTACTGCCTCTGCTGTCTGATCTTTCTTAGACTTTTGTTTACCTGCCCGTGGAGGTGATACTGATCCTGATCCTAATGCTGTTGCATCCTCAGCTAGAAACACTGCCCTTTCAATAAGCACCCCCTTGGGTTCATTATCAATTTTCTTACCCCTAGGGGGTCTTTTGCTTTGTTGTTGTTGTGGAGGCAACCTTTCCCCTTTAGACTTCCTTTTTTCAGTTATAAAATCATCATATTCCTCATCAGGAATATCCTGTCCTTTCTTTTTATTGTCTACAGTAATGGCAACACCTTTCTTTTTCAATGTATCAATTTGTTCATCAACTCAAGCTTGGGTTAGGTGTAATGCCTTGGCAATGAAAGGATCCAAAGATATGTCCTCCTGTATGGTCAGGTCAGGTGCAGATATGGTATCATTATATAATTTATTTTCTTCATACTCATTTGCCATTATCTTGCCATCATCCTTTTTCAACTGTGAAGGAATAGAGATGTAGTCAAAGGTTTTGATTTGATTCAGTGTTAACCTTTGGTATCTTCTTCTTCTGGCTTCTGCTTCATTTTCACAATCCTCCCAGTAGTCTTCCAGGTGCCTCTGATGAATAGGTTTCCATATTATTTTCTGTATTCTCCCATAAGGATCATATGGCCTTACCAGTGGGAATGGCTGCAATTGCATTTTATTCAAACTAACCATGACCTTCTTGATATTTTCTGAATCTGGGCACATATACCAGCCAATGGTTACTGGAAACAAAATTGGTGGTATTTTCTGAGCATCCTTGTATGTCTTCAGTATTGTGGAGCTCTGCCTTATAAATTCCATTAATACCACTGCATCAGTGGGCTATCTTGGCAGCATGAGGGGGTGTCCTTCAAAGCCCTCAATTCTCATGTAAGAAAATGTTGCAAATTGAATGTACCAGGCTCCATGCCTGTAGATTATTTCTTGAGCCTCCATGCTCAATCTTTTCATCCTGTCCTCCTCCATGGTCCTCACCAGATGCATAGAGAATGCATCATTTACCAATTTGTAATCCTGGAGGTAATTAACTCTCTGCAACTGGGGATGATGATCCCAAATATGAGCATCATTGGTGGTTCCACCAATCTTTCCAACTATTGTTAATGCATCAAATGTGCCTTTGTAAGCACAGGAGTAGACAATGTATGATGTCATGTAAAAGGAACAATTTGAACCTCCCAAGTTCGTCAGCTGCTCATGTAGAGCATCACTTATCAATTGGCCCCATAGTGGCTTAATGTCTGCATATATGCACATCATGATGACACCGTACATCTAGTCTTTAAAACTACCAGCATCAGGCTGGCCTGTCACCATGCTAAGCAATGCAATCATATACTGATACTCTTTGTCAAAATCATACTTATACAAGTGCACAGGAAGCTTGGCCGCTATAGGATATGTCATATTCTTAGCCCTCCACTGATACATGTTCTTCCTTGCCTTCTTATTATTGTTTTCATATTCAACTTCAGATTTCTTCAAATCTACGCTGTTAACCTTTCTGCCCAATGGCAGTCCAAATGTCTTGGAAAGACCCTTGATGGACAGGTCTGCGTATATTCTCCCATGTGTTTACCACCTGTCTTGTTTGTGGATTGTAATTTCGTGCACATTTAATAACTAGCTCCGGAGACTCCATGGAGTACGAAAAACCAGCCGCATTCCACATTCCTGACACAAACACCGCATCCAGCAAGGTGCTTCTATTCTTTTCATCATTCATTTTGGCAGACCAGGCCTCCAAATCGGTACTTCCTTGATGCGTATTCATTATGGTACCATACTTGAACATGATTCCTTTAGGAGATGCAAACATTGGCCTGCTAAACTCAGCCTCACACTTAGCTAACCTCTTGTTAGCTATGGATATCTGCAATTAACAAGATTTGTCTTACAATGGATATTCACAAGCATGCACATAACAATTTGTCTCTACTAACATCATGCATACTATACTTATTTAGCATTTACTTATCATGGGATGCATAAACTAGAACCTGCAACATCATACCTGATTATGTAGAAGCAACTGGATGAGGGTTTCAATTACTTACCTGGTTATACAAATCCCCTTTGATTATACTAGTGGTTTTCTGGAAATGCTCTTAATTCTAGTGATAATCTCGCACTTCTTTATGCTATAAGCTCTGTTTGTCTAGGTATCGTTCGTACGAGGGTTCAGAAAGCTAGCACTCTGTCAAAACAATTTTATCGCAAGGTAAGTGTGAAAATGACAATTGAATTTACCTTTTAACTTTGCAATTAGGGCGAAATTAGGGCAAACCCTGACGTATTAGATTTTAATCGTTGATTTTTCACAGAAACTCAGGATTTCGCCAGGTGTGTCATCAGGATTTATGGTTGGTGGGAACTACCTACCACATCTGCGCCATTAAATGCCAATGGCGGCAACAAGAGCTGGGTGATATCCGTATGATAGGATATATTTGAATGCATGATAGTATTTGGATATCGGGGTGATATTTTCAAATATCATCCTGAGTGCAATGTGATCATCCTCCTCGAGAGGAAAAAACTATCATGACAAAATCAAGTGATGAAGACACCATTAGGTCATGTTTAATACATCAGGAGGATATTTCAATATATCGAGTGATGTTACAATAATGATGATGACCAGATAAACTATAACCTCTCTCTCTCTCAGAATATCAGGATGACGTCATCCAGATATTAGATCAGTATATCGCTATGGCATCATGACATCATCATCATGTTATGTAAGAAGGATCATGTTTAGGAAATATCCCCCCGAGAGGTAAAAATGATGATTACGTCATCGTCATGTTTGTTTCGTTGTTTATCATACTTGAATGACGTCATCATGATAACGGCTTAGGGGAATATTTTGCGGCAGGAGGATATTGAGAAATATTGGGTTACATTGAGACATATGATCCTCGCGAAATACATAAGGCTGCTGACGGTTAAAGGTCACTATCACCTAAAATTGACATCCGGACATTTGGACCGCATGATTTATCAGGTGATAAATTAGATCAGGATGACCTTCTATAATATGATTGATGTTAAGAAATATGATCCTCCCGCTAAGAATATCAGGTTTGACTCAAACTTTGACCATTCATAACTTTCACATCCTAATGAATATCAGGGTGATGCAAAAGGCAAACCTGCATGAAATTTGATTCTCTTTCTAAATATGAGGTTACTAGAATGAAATATGAATTTTGACAACTTGACCTCATGATGATGACGTACTCATCCTCCTTTAGAGTGCTATTTGCATGACTTACTTTTACCAGACCGCCAGGAAGCAGAAAACACAAGCCACACCAAAAAGTTGGGTCCCGGTTTTGCCAAGTCAAAATGGGGCATGTTGTGTAACCACACAACACTACCTCAGATTTAGCGATCTGTTCACAACAAGATCTTACGGAATTCCTTCGCCAACTACACTCAATTAGCTCGCAAAGATTCAAACTTTTGCTCTGATACCACTTGGTGCAGTCACGTTTAGGAGGGTCCACAAAATAAACTACCCAGGCCGTGCAACTAGAGTAAACACAACGGAAACAACTCAAAGATATAAAGCAAATGCAGATTCAGTCATTTATTATATCGTAGAATTCAAATACAAATTGGCCGGCAACATGTGGGCTTACAATTAGGGCTCACAGGCCTGATTACAGAATATGCACAAGATATGGCTTTGAAGCTCCTTCACACAAATTCAAACTATCAAACTTGGAAATTATCCTAACTATCCAAATCTACTTTCCTAGGCATTTATTACATCATTTTATATCATCTTCGGAACATATGATTCCTCCGCGTTGGCCAAGGAATATCACAAACTCCAATGAAGAGCTGTAATGTGTGTACATGAATAGGTTGGACCTAATTGAATAGAACTCCTTCGCAAATGAATGGAATGATGTACGAATCTCAGGGAAGGTCAGCCACAAACCAAACAACATTGAATGATGTGTAATTTAGCTCCATAGGTTGTGAAATGCTTCGCAAGTCTTCTCCTTAGTTGATTGTCTGAAATTTTCAGGTTACTTTGTTATGAGAAAATAATCGATCTTTTGATAACGATATCTTACTGGTACTTGATCCAAATGCTCTGAATTTTGGATATGATGTGTATGAATGTGTCTAGATGCTAAGTCCAGCTCCGCAAGATCTAAAATGCAACTACGATAGAATACGAACCAAAATACAAAAAAACTACTATTGATTGAACTACCTGAACTGCCTGAACTGAACTGGAAAATGAAAAGAAACAAACTGAAATGCAAATGTTTTTGGTTGATGCAAGATTGCTCTTGACCCAAGGAGGCTCCTACATCAGACATCATATGGCAATAGTAAATGATGTGGGATACAATATGAGGGTATCCAATATGGCATGTAGAAATGTTGCTTTAAGGTGTGGATTAGAATACTTATATTAAGTCATGTTGTAGCCCTTGTGGCAAGTCAGTGATAAGTCCTAAGGTTGTTTTAGGTTGGAAATCATTATGTGGTTGCTAGTAACAAATATGGAAGTAGTGTTCCAAAGTTAGTGGCATTTGTGTAATCTTGGTAATCTTATGTAAACAAATGACTATAACCTAGCATGTAAGAGGGCCCATTGTGACAACTGAGGTTGTAATTCAGTGATAATCTTACAAATTGTCTATCTAATGTGTGTATTCTTGTGTGTTGCGATAATTTATGGTTGAATCTTTGTTGTGGGATGCTTGGATGGACAATCCTTCTTGTATTTATACCCTTCACAATCTATTTGATATGTCATAACCACCCTCACATCCAAATTTTGGACTATTAAAAGGTTAACTATTTACTTAAGAAATGACCACCCATGTGAAATTATGATCTAAGACTATGGAGATGAAACTCATTTAAAGATAATTTTGTCAAAACCAACTATTCAAAAAAATATCATGGTGATTGTGTGTGTGATATGCTTGATGCACACCCATTACTCCCAAGAACATGCAGTCTAGTGTTAACAAATCTTAATATCATAAATCAAAATCTAAGATTAAGGATTATAATAAGAATTCAAAAATGTTCAAAATACTTATATATATAATTTGAACATTTTGTTATACTATCTTGACTCTAGAAAATGTTTTAAAGTTGTCTCGTCGCCTACTATTTATAAGTTTTTTTATAGAAAAGAACATGTCAAGCACATAAGGAAAAATGTATTCAAGCAATGAAAATTGTACCCTATCAAGGGAGGGAGAGAGAAATTTGTACCCGAGAGAGCACTCAAATAATTGGGGTTATGGAAGTCTTAATCTTCCCTAAAAAACACCTCAATTTGAATGAAAGTGGTACAATATTATTCACCTAGTGAATCCCTCATGAAGGGTCTTGCATTAGCATTTGATATATTTTAATCAAAGTGACACCTTTATGGTTCATATACTGCCCCTTTTGTTAAAGTGACACCTTCATGGATCCTACACAACCACCTTTTAAACTAAACTATACACCCTTATTACTATTTTTACATTCAATGAATAACACAATTACATAAATGCAAAATGATTATGATTTCTTATGTTTAGTGTAGGTGCTACTAATGTCTTTTATGCGTATGAACATAAGTTTGGAGATGAAGCTCTATCAACAACATAAATAAATCAACAACTACTACATCGTTCAACAAGAACACTAAATAATCTTAACGCTTCTATTTACTTTATTCAATTATCAATCTCTAATTCTTATTTATTTAAAATTTAATTGTATTATCTAATTTATTGTTATTTAAACTCTAAATATTTATCAAGTTACATATAGAAGCTCATTGTCATTCAACATTAACTTACAATGATTTCCCTTTATCAAAGTCCAAGATGCAAATTTTTATTTTCCTTGTCGGTAGATTGAAAGTTTCATTTCACTTTCAAACTTGATATGACCTGAAAATATTAGGGGGACAAAATTAACCTTTGGTTTGAGTGCAACCTGAAAAATCATCTTCACCTTTACATTAAAATTAATAAAGGTGGTATCTCCTCGTCAAGAGTTCATTTATCATTGCAGGGATACCAACTACCATTTAGGGATCTCACTTAAATGATTCAATTTAGATTACACAAACCTTAATACCTACCGACATTTCCATCACAAACCTTGCACCTAAAATTCCCCACAATTTTCATTTGAAAAAAAAATTCTAAAAAGTTCAAAAACCTTGAAAAATCTGAGATTATTGGGTAATTGAAAAGCATAGTTACGGCCTAGGATGCCATTCACGTTGAACGAAAGCAATCTAACGCCCCAGTGACCCCACTAAAAACAAAAACCCTACAGCTCTGCTGTGGGTCCCAGAGCATTGAAGCTCATGCAAAAAGAGGGAGCCCACATTCCATTTTCAAATGTGGGTCCCACACGCTTACAACTATGATTGGCCACGTCTGGAAAGGCCAGAGGACACACAAAATGGAACAAAACCTAGGTGGGAAGGAACAATTACAATGAAAGAGACACCCCTAAAACCAACTAAAGTTAAGTAAAAGCAAAAGTATTCCTGATAATTAAAGGAAGGATAACCACTTCACTAATGTCCCTACATTAGCCCAAGAATTTACATCTGGATTTCATTCAATCCATACCCACATAGTAAATTTACACTAGCCCAAAAATTTACATCTGGATTTCATTCAATCCATACCCACATAGTAAATTTACACTAGCCCAAAAATTTACATCTGGACTGATTCAATCAATACCCGCATAGTGAATTTCCAAGGATGTATATTATATTTTTCATTAAAATTAAAAAAATGGTTCCTAGTGGGAACAAGCTGCAACAGGAAGATATCTAGTTGAAAAAACACAGAGAGACAAGAATTTTATTGAGATCCACCCCCCCTTAGCTTCATCTGTACTACAGGAAGCTGATTAGCAAAGTCCAGGAATATATACATTGAGTATATATAGATATATTTGCATATTATATGTTTTTTTTTGGTTTTCAGACACAGAACAAGACTGTTTGTGACTGTTTGTGCCTGGAGATACTCCTCCTGGGATTTCAGGTAGATTGGTTATTTTCTTCTTAATAGGATTATTGTTTTTTGATTTGCAATGTGAGCTTATGCATCTCATGGAATCAATCTGCATTGCTACTGTATATCATACAGAGTGTTTGCTGGCTCAGTATGCTGACTTGGTTTAATAGAATTTTATTTTGTTTCCATTTGGGACTGTAGGAGTTTGCATTCCCTACATACCAAAACCATAATACCTCAGAATGGTCTGCAATGTGGGTTGCAGGTTTAGTTGGTCGTTTTTGCTGTTTTTTATGTGCGATATCAGTTTTGGATTTTGGGTAAATATGTAATTGTCTTCTTTTGTTGTGGGAATTTAGATGTTATTCATTTTGGGTTTATTGGGTTTCCCTGTGTGTCTTGCAAGAAGTTCTTCATTGTTAAGATTTCTGCATCTAACCCAATAGTCAATACAAGCAGGCGTGTCTTGCAACAGAGGAGGAATCCTGAATTGTTATCGGAACTCTGTATTGGTGTTTTTTTTGTGTTGGATTTTTTATTGATTACCGTATACAGTGAAGAGAAAACAGCTATCTTTCTGACTTCTCATTCTGATCTCAGGAACGAATTCGTTAAAAATGATTGAAAGACAAGCTTGAGTTTATAGGCCTCACTATGCTTTTCCTTTTAAGTAGGGTGATTGGGGTTGCTTTGGCAATATTGTGAGATCACGGCTCTTGAAATCACCGTAGTGACTCTCACCTTTTTGCAAGACTAATTTATTTTCTTTGGAATTGCAATTTTATCATTCTGGTAAAAACATTTGCTTTTCATCCTTTAGATGCACAGTGGAGCACTGATATCTATTGACCTAACAAGAATGCCTGGCCAATATTAGCCTTTTCGCTTCAAATCATGTACATAAGTGGCAAAGCATGCATACAATTGTTGATGTGCATTTAGTCGGTATTAATACATGCCAGATACGTATGCTTTTTGGATTGAAAACGTTCACTTCCAGGAGTAAATCACAGTACATATTCAAAGGCCAATTTACAACTGCATTACGAGTTCTTTATTTGCAGGAGGAAGCCGTGTTAGATATGGCCATAATGTGCAACTCAAAAGAGAGTTCTCTATTCATCTTTAGCCATTTGCTCAGTTGTTTGAATTATAACATTAAACAAGATCTAGCTTAGTCATTTGTGCTGTGCTCAGCTGAAAATTTCTTGATTTCTAAGACAAATTCGACCCAGTTTAGCCATTCTTTCTTCACACATTTTAAATTGATTGTGCAAAGGTGCAGCTATGAGTGCCATCTGTTGGTTGCTGGTTATTTTGTTTCCTGTTATCCTCCTTAGTAAGCTTGGGAGGAGTCAAGTTCTGTCAAATGTCTTTCATGTAGACCATGTTGAGTTTGAGGATCAGTTTCATAGACCTCTATATTGTGGAGTTTTCTTTCCTATGGTCTTTCCTGTATTGTAACGTGGTATGTAAATGTTCTTCTACTTTACTTGTCTCATTCATGACAAACATAGGCTTAAGATCTTAGTCTTTTAATCTTTCATTTCAAAAATTGAAGAACTTAATCTGGAAGTGTTTCTTTAAAACAATAGCAGCAAACTCTGAAAATAGCATGAGTGATTTTTGTCCTTGAAAACATATACAAGGGATGCTCAAATAATAACTAATATATGGCATTTTCAGATGCTGTATCTACTGATTACTAACGTGTGAATCAGACCAAATTATTACTTTGAAATTTTGTGAGATTCAATAAGTCTCTATGAAATTGAATCCTCATCTCCTTGGGCATTAAACTTTTTTAAAATTGTGCATTCGTTTACTGAAGCTCTTCTAAACATTGAAACTTGTGAGGCTGGTAACCAGACCAATAAAATTTTCATTCTAAAATCCTGCCTCATTATTACTGACTAACATGTCAAAGCATTCAATTGACACAATATTTTCCTTTGTATGACTAGATTCAGGTAGGCTATTCAACATATATATGAGAACTTATTTTCTATCTGGTTACAAAATCAGGACATTGGCAGGGAAAAAATATAACAGAAACTTGAGATCTACAGGTTCTGTATCTGAAGAGATGAAGTTAATTCAGATTTTCTGGGAAATTCACAAGGCCAGCTGGAAAGTTATCTGCACAAGGAAACCATAAGCATGTCACAATGCTTCAACTTTATCATCACACAAATGATTTCCAGAATTTAAATTTTATAGCCAAAATTCCGAGTTGACTTCAGGACTGAAATCAGATAAAATTGAAGGACAACTGCTTCTTGAAAGGTGTAGAGAGTATAGCTAATGTTTTTGCAGATCATTTTAGCATGCCACAAAGTGCCGAGTCATAGAGGAAAAACTGCTTTTAGTTTTTAGTTCATATTCAATTAGTAAATTTCAGGTCTTTAGAGATTCTTATTTGGGATTCACCATACTATAGCTTAAAAGTTCTTCCAGTGTTTGATGATGAATTCTAGCTAGATACTTCAAGGAAGTTAGTTTCAATCAATCTTAGCTCTACAATTGTTGACATCATAACATTAGAGCAACAACAACAAACCTTAGATAAGTTTGACCAAGGAATCCCATTGTGGATATCATTGAAATTTCCTCTTCAAAATCTCTTGATGGGAGTTTGTTGCTGCAACTAATCAGATCATGGTCTTCTGTTTCAAGCAATGACTGTGCTGCTCTATCAAGGTTTGGCCTTTACCCCCTGACATTCTTAAGATTTTACAAAATTGCAACATTGTCTAACCTTCCTGAAAGAAAATAGCAATTCTGAAGCCAAATCTTCTTGAGGTGATCATGGAGATAATCTTGCAAAGTAAACTAATTATTCCTTCAGATTAGCCAATCTCTGAAGAGACTTGACAAAGGCTTAAAAGATATAAGATAATCTCGAAAAGGTAAGACTAATTGCTCTTTTAGATTAGACAATAACCTAAAAGACTTGGCAAAGAATCAAAGATATAACCTTGGTATGTAAAGTTTATCCGATGGAAAGATAGCGCAAGCTGTAGTGAAAGTGCAAAGCACAAGGAATGACAAATAAAAAATACAGTATGATCAGAACAAGACTAATGGATATTTATGTATCATTTCTCAAGATACAGTTTCAGTATAACTGAGATTCTTTTGTAGATTTAAAAAACAAATGAATTTACCCAAATCAAATTTGACCGAAATAAGTCTGTAAACCTTGGAGCTTCTTTCCAACAAAGATGATGCAAATGTGTATATTTCCAGTATCAAATATAATAATTGATAAGAAGCCATTAGATTACCAAAGCTTCAGATGCATTATAGAATAAAGCATGCAAATTCAGTCAAAGATTCAGAATTCAAAAAGCATATTTACTTTACATTTAAGTTTTTGAGAGTGACATATGGTGACCCAGTAGAATTCTACATTGGCCTCTGATGATGGAACAGGTCGCTCTGCTTATTTGTGTGTGTACTAATCCTAAATCACAAAAAACTAAAAAGTAAGAATACGGTTAGGTTTATGAAATATTCTCTGGACCAAATGCTTTGGCAATCTCGAAGCAAGCTTCAGGGTACACGTCCCTAGGTTGTCCTTTTTGTGACCTGCTATTTCCCGCTAATATCATTGAGTGGTGCATGTTGTGCTGTGTGGGTACCCTTACCTGGGTTTTCTTCCACATTAATACTTTCTCTGTTTGTGGGTGTGTGTGGTAGTCTCACATCGATAACAATTGTAGTTAAGGAAGGTATACCACACCTAAAATCTTTGCCAATATAGAAATAAAAATTTGGGGTGCAAGTCCCTATCTTGTGTTAGCAAACTTCTTTTCTCTGATCCTAACTTTGTTCATGGTGTTTAACATGATTTACGAGTGGCTCTTCCTTATGATTGTTCCCATTGTGATGCTTTCTTAACTGCAAGCTGTTAATACACATGTTTTATATCCCTATGATGGGATTTTGTTCCAGGGTAATACCTTCTTTACTGCATTTGTGTCTTCTTCATCCATCTTTTGATGTTTTGATTCACATCCAAACTTGCATTCATTTAGTTTATGGCAGCAACATTTGAAGGCTCCATTTGTAGCATTGTATATTGATGCTAATCACATTATTCTAGTGGATGTAGTTCTAACTGGCTTCACTATTGCTATTCATCTTTCAACTAATCACATTGGCATTAAATATTTAGAAGTGTTTGCACAAACCAAATCCCAGTTTCCCACAACATTTATCTATATTTTCTGACTCCAACAAAAACTCTGAAAAGAGACTACAATTACTGAAAAATTCTTTGTTCTGATTGGAAAGATCAAAGAACCAAAATAGGAAGAAGATTCTCACTATGCCTACATAGATTTTCCATTTTTTAGCCACAGATTAAGTCAACCAATCCACTGTCAAAAGAAAGAGTCAGTCTACCAACATCCAGCCCACTCTTATATATGAAGGTGGAAATGCTATTATACAGTCAGATCTTTAATGGAAGCTATTGCCTCATAGATGCCACTGAAGTTGGCTTCACTAGCATTTGAACTACAATACAATGCCATTTGATATAACAAGTTCAATACATTTTGGCTGTATTGATCCTATTATTTCTACTCATGGGATGCATTCTTGCGTAATGCTTGAAAATGCATGTAAGGGCATGCGGAATTAAATGCTATTTTGCGTTTGTTGGAATATCCATTACTTAGATCCCATAGGCTGCTTTGTGAGATTCTGCAGTTAATATTTGTGGTACACTGTCATTTTCTTTTTTCATTATTTGAAATTTATTTTGACCAATCATACAGCTTGTAGATCAAAGGATATTCTGATTTGTCTTTCTGATTTGTTTAAGTTTATGGATCTGTTTAAAAACCTAAACATTTGCACCTGTTTCTTATATTTACAGGTAGTAAAATATGGACCGCTGGGGTTGGTCTCGGAAGAAAAAAAGCTCTGAGAAAGCTGCCACAGCATCAGATCCTGCAGAACCATCAGTTGCTCAGTTAGCATCCCATAATGAGGAACAGGTTGATTGCATTTTCTTCCTACTTCCCCTCCTATCTGGAAATTTGTCTGAAATAGAAGTAGCCCTGAATTTCCAGGGATGGATTCCTAACAATCTCCCATTTCCTTCTCCTTATTTTTGATCTATTCTCACATGCGATTGGGCATTTGTGCAGATCATTTGATAACATCCAAAGCATTTTACCAATAAAGAAAAGATTAATCAAAACTGAGGAACAAGAATGGTTGCTCAATTGCATTTCTATGAATTATTGTAGATTCTACATTTAGCTTTATTTGTCATGATACCTTATTAACAAAATGTGTTAAATTATCCTTTAATGTTTGCATAAGCTCTTTCATATTGCTTTCTCCTTTATTGCCTGAACTTCCTATTTGTATTAATCTTAATTACCAAGTTACATAGGGACGGGTACACTACTGATAAAATCCAGGTACACTACAGTATGCCTTAATGTATATGAGATCACATGACTGTAACATCTTGGAAGCCAAATTGGTCTGTAGGACCTATCAATGTGCATCTCATATTTAAGATGAATTCTCCATGATTTGTTTGATCGTATTGATTTAAGTTAAGACTTTGTCTGCTGGATAATAACTGCAGATATGTGTAATGGGCCTGATATGATTATATAGCAGGTAGGTTAAAAGACAATAAGCTTCATCCTCTACTTGATATAGGTTACACACCATACAAATTATTTGTTTCAAGGGTATTTTTGGGTAGGTTCATCAATAAGTTTCTAGTTTTACGAATCGGCTCTTAGTTTTGCAGTTATGACTTTCTTCTCGAGGCTGATTGCCTCATGCAAGTACATGGGATGCTCTAGTTTAGGGTTGATGATATTCTTATAATACCAATTTTGTCGTTGCCAGAGGTTGTCATTGATATTAGTTTGGATGTTTGATTTCAGGCTATCCAAATCTTTTAATGTTAGATCTAAATAGATGTCCCAACTATTTAACTGAATCTTTTGGGAAACCTCTTACAAGTCATAGATGGGTTAAACTGTATTATTGTACAATGTCGGGAAGCCTATCTTGTCCTAGCTTGTCAGTTTATGTTTATATAAGTTACATTTTAAGGATTCCTTTCAAATTTTCAATAGGTAGGATAACTGCCTTCATAGGAAAACAGGTATTTACTATATCGATTTTATTTTAAAGTCACTTTTTTTGCTAATTTATTTTATTTTAAAGTTATTAATGATAAATTGTTTCTGAATTTGCAGTCTTGTTTCATATTTTCAGAGATACGCTTCTGCCCTGCACTTCACAACCATTTATATGGCACAATGAATCATAAATACAATAGTACAATGTAATATTTTCTTTTATAGTGTGTTTGCATCATGATGGAAGGAATTGTACATACAATCATGCATCTACGTACTGTTTTCCAATAACTATGTGTCCATATACTCAACATGGACCTTTGTCACAATCAGTCCTGTCCAAAATGCTATCCCACTCGTTGCTGCATCGTAGGGCATTATTTCCTTTGGCTTATGACAATGAAAATGTGCATACTACTAAATTAGTAAATTATTGCTTAAATAAGGACAAGTTGGCAATTGAAAAAGCAATAAACAATAATATTATAATCAGTTAGGATTCACAAATCAAAATGAATAATAATTAATATACTATCAAAATTTATGGCCAGAATATGCAGACAAATTTTAGTTAGAAATTAGGATGCAAAATGATTCAAGAATAGTTTTTCCCCACCTTGTTGATTTTTGGAAACCTGCAAGAATGATTTCCATTTTGTTGCCCATTTGTTGCTTGTTTATGTTTTAAATATTCTGGGGTGGAATCCTTTGGAAGTTTTAGAGCTTTAGAAAGACTTTTGTTTTATTACTTTTCTTCAGGAGGCTGTGGCACATGTAAAGAAGTCACTCACAGGTGTCATAAGATGTCAGCAAGGTCAAAGACGTCTCTTCAATTCTCCCTACAGTCTTGGGCTATATGTATGTCTGCTTATATTGGCTTGTTTTAATCTTCCTATTATGGGAAGGAAACATGCCTTTTCTTGTGACATTCGTTATTTCAGTAGAGAATTTATTTTGGCTTAATTTGTTCATCCTTCCAGAGAAGACATCTTTAATTTTTGTGGCAGCTTGTTGTCACAACATATCAGAAAGGTGTCTCCTCAATTTGTTTTTTGGGCTATTTGTATATTTGCTTATATTGGCTTGTTTTAATGTTCCTATCATGAGAAGGGGGTGTGCCTCTTCTTGTGGCCATTCCAATTTCTATAGAGCCATTATGATTATTTTAGTTAAATGTGATCCAAAAATGGATTAGTTTAGGTGGACCAATGGGGTCAAGCTGCCTGTAGCAAGTTACATGGACATCCATGGCGAATGCTGCAAGTTCACCTGCATCAATATTGCTAGTGCTTGTAGTGCTGCAAGTTCACTTGCAGAAAGAGACACAAGCATTTTAGTCAGCTACAAGTTCACTTGTAGCAACATTGAGAGCGATATGTTTTACTCCAACAATCAGTTGACTATTTTCTGGTGCTGTCCTTGCTCTAGTTTAGTCTGTTAGAACACTCAACAATTCGAATTGCTTCAGTTGGGACAATTTTATTGCTTGCAAGTTTGCAACCATAGTTCGCAAACTCAGACTTGACATATCCCAAATTTAAGAGCTCTATGAAATCTCGAAAAAAGCTCGACAAAACTCAGCAACTTAAAAAATATTTAGGGCAAAAAATGGGAGTTTTTCAGTCTACAATCACGTTTTCAGTCTATAATCATGTTTTAGGGCACGTTTTTCACTGTACAAGAATTTTTAGGGCACACTTTTCTGTATACAGTTGCATTTCAGGGCACATTTTTTCGTATACAAGCATTTTTAGGGCATGTTTTTGCAGTTGAGGGTTTGTTATTCAGTCTATAGTCACATTTTTAGTGGCCACGTTTTTAAACACTTGTAAATTAGGCATGCAACGGGGAGAGCAAAAATACCAGTTTTGGTAGTGTTTTTGGGCATTTTTATGTTTTTTCCCACATTTCAGCAACTCACAAGTTAATCCTGTGAAAAGACGGTTACAAAAAAAGGTTGCGAGTACTCAGCAACTTGCTGAGTAGTCCATGAGTTTGCAAACTATGCTTGCAATAAGGTTGTAGGTGTGGCTGAACAGTTAGGCACATAATTGGGCCAGTTTTGTCAATGTCTAGCAGTTGTGCAAAGGACAAAATGTCACAAGTGTTTGCTGGTGGCATGCAGAGGTGAAAGCGATGGAGGAAGTTGATGGTATAGGTTTGAGGGCTGTGACTGTTTACCCTATCTTGGGCAACAATTGTATTCCCTATCATTGGAATGCGACTGTTCTTGTTCTTGGCAATGACTGATTTTGTTTGTTTTGGAGTGGCATTTGTTCTTATTCACTAGTGACATGTTTTCCATCGATTGGCACAATTGTTCTTTTTCCAGCACATGGCTGTTCATTTTCCTGGGTGGCCATTTTCTTTTGTTGAGTGGCATCATGGTTCCTTTATTGGTCACATTTGTTTACCCTTGCTGGGCAGCGACAGTTTTAGGGCCGTGACTGTTCTCCCATTGTTGGTTGGGCATTGATTTGTTAGGAAAAGTGCTCGCAAACCCCTTAGCAATTAAACTCAAAACAAAGTTCAACTATTAACATGCAGGTATTTTCACATTAACCTTTGAGGAGAATATTGCAGAAATCAATCTTAGAAATGTCAGCAGCATTTCAACATGTAACTGACACATAGAAAAGAAAGAATAAGAGAAAAAGAATAGAAGCAACCACAAGAAGACAATAGACACAGATATACCGTGGGAAAACCCCTTTGGGAAAAACCTAGCCTCCAAAGCATTGCACAACACAACGTATTTCCAAATAAATCATGGTTACAATACATTCATAGAGCTTCTCCATGCAATACTTCAACGAGATCAACGCTCCTATTCCTTCGGTAGAAATCCGGTAGAATACCCTTGCAAAATATATTCCATACATCCTCTATCTCATGCCTCCAATACATAGACTTAAGGAGGCCCAAAAAACCACCAAAAAACAATAAACAAGGTCCCAAAATACTATGGTAAAAATTCTCACGGCCCTCACATGTGTGGAGTCATCCTAGAATAGAAAATAACTCTTACACAAGCATTTGACTTCTACCACTCAAGTTAGCGTATGTAACTCCCAATCACTATGTAACCCCCTCATCAATGCCTCATTACAACCATATTTCCAATTCCCCAAAGAATAATAAAATAATTACATATCTCCCCACCCTCACATGAGCGTCCTATTTTGCCCACTTCATGATTCTTGGAGATACATACATAATTATCCGTCCGCCAACAATAAATTACATTAGACCTTAGGATATGCAAGGTGAATAACTCACCTACTAACACTGTTTTTCCTATTGGATAGCATCTATTTCTATTTTGGGTAGTGTGGATGTTGAAGGGACATCATGGAAGGTGAAGCGTTGGAGGAAGAGAAACCTCCTTTTATGGTACGGGAAGCTATTGTTTTGGGGGTTGGTTGGCAATGTTTGTTGAAACCAAGTAGGCTGACTGGTTTGTTGAGGCCAATTAGCTGAGGGTGTTGAAAGGAGGAAGTATGCTGCCACAAGTGTGGTGAAGCAGCACCTTTTAGGTATCTATTTGAGTGGCCATTGTTGTAGTGTGTTGGGCAGTGGTAATAACTCACTCTCAGCAGGTTGCATACTGAACCAGTGGGTTTAATGCAATGAGTTCTAGTCTACCGCAACTATGAAGTAGCAGATCCTTTATGAAGTTGGTGGTAGAAGTCCATCTCTCTTTTCTAAGGAGGTTGAACTCCTTCATTATCACTTTAATAGAAGTTACTGCAGGTTCATGTCATCTTCAGGATAGTATATGGATGTGATGGAGCTCAATTATGTGAAGTAGAGCTTTTGTAAAGCCCAAGAGGCATTGTATATATGTACTACTGTGGATTAGTATCATGAGGTGTGTGGCTCACTCTTCCTAGAGTTTTATTCCCATTTAAGGATTTCTTCAGAGTTAACCTTTTTTTTGCAAGTGTGTGTGATTGCAAGGTTGTTTATCTTCTGCATGTTTGAGTTGTTCTCTATGTTTTCCTTGATTTGCACATGTTATGGGGATTGGCATCCATTATAGGCAGTATTGGTGCATGTTGAGGTAATTTTGAGAGCTTCTCATTATATCCGTTTGCTAATGATTGAGAGTGCGGCATAGCCACCCCAGTTTATGGATCAAAGTTTGTTGATCCTTCGAGAGAAGATCTGTTATAGTTTTCGCAGCAGCTTGTTCAAAGGACAGTGTTGCACCCAATACCTTCTTTCAAGATCTGAAATGATTGTTGTTGTAGAGCATGAAATAGTTTGATGAATATTTGAGGAAAAATAACTCCCATCCACCATCCCCAACCTCATTGAGGCTTCAAAGACAACCCTAACTAGCAAGGTCATTCCCCAAACAACCAAAGACTGATTGACTTAAAAACAAATTTCTTAGATGAGAACGTGGCTCTTCACAAAGCCAACCCCCTTCCCAGTCAGGCTTTGATTTTAGGTCCGGTTTCTAATGAGAAAATTAAGATCTGCATAGAAGACATGCACCAGTTTATTCACCACCATGCTCATAGAACCATAACTTGTTGAAATTTTCTTGCCAAACTCCAAAATGGTTGCTACCTAAGGATGGAAAAGTTAAAACCCACCCTAGATCAAATTTTAAGTAGATGAAATGGGAAATAGGGCATAGCTGCTCAAGGAGAAGACCCTAATATGCTGATTCATGGGAGCTTTCTCTATACTCAAAACACTTAGTTCCTGAATACGAGAGTATTGGAAACCTTTGGTTTTGTGAACATTTTCATGGTGCGCAGAGTGTATTTTATGGCCATTGTCTACTTGAATCAAGAGAAAGATCAATCCTTTTGAGGTGGAATGTGGTTGATGAAAAATTCAGGGGTTTTTTATGAAATTGTGGTCCCCTGCATTAATGACACAACTAAGGATTTCCCAAGTACAGTTACAATTTGGATAAGACTTCCACTTATCCCAATTGAATATTTCCGAGGCAACACTCTACAGAAATCATATAGTGTATTGGAGTATACCATAGCATTTGACTTCATTGAGTGCCTGTGAGTTCTCAACTATGCTTGAATTTGTGTCAAAATTGATTTGGAGAAGCAATTGCTAGATAAAATATTTCTGGAAATGGGAGGAATTGATTTGGGACAGCCAATAGATTATGAGAATATTCCCTTCAGATGTCAGATCTGAAATCAACATGGCCATTTGGCTTGTGTTTGCCCCACCATGTAAGATCAAGACTAGATGAAACCAATAGATCAAGAGAAAAGCAATTTTAAGAAAACACATGGAAAGAGTAGCATGGTACAAGGGGACAGCCAAGGCATTCAAGTATTGATCCAGGGAAAAAGTCACCCAACTACCAGAGAGGCTCAGACAGAGGGCAAATTCCAAAAAGGCTATACACTTTATCAAAGGCAACAACTCAGCCAGGCAAACAAATGAGCACTTCAAATCCCTTTGAGGCATTCAACCATCTTGAGATTGATGAAACGGAAATAAAGCAGGCAGGAACAAATGACATCTTTTCCAAGCCCTGGCTTGACAGTAGGATAAGGAGGTTGAAGACATCTTCATAGACCAGCCAAAGGGAGTTGAAGAAGCCACTCAAAGTTCACCTTCAACACAAGCATTGGAGGAAGCGCACAAATTAGGTAATTTGTCAAAAATCCACAGTAGATCAGGTATTTTTCACATCATTAGCAGACTCTTCTAGATCAATTCAAAAATTTAGGGCTGCCAAAGGTAAGAGCAAGACCCAACAAAAAGATGAAACCTTCATTTTTCTGCCAAAATCTCATCAAAGAAAAGAAGAAAACCCACTTAGGGAGCCATTAAAGTGTTCCTGTCAAGGGAAGAAATTGGAGGGTCAGAAGGAACAGATCAAATTTGGGTAGGTGTGGAGTCTGAAGAAGCTCTTGATCACATCATAGGCTTATCCTACAACCACAAGCAGAGAAATTCAGATTCAGATATTTCAAATGTATCTGGTAGTTCTTTAAGATAGATTTCATTTGGCAATACTTTTGTTGTTATTCTCTAAGATTAGGAACTGATGTTCTGTAATGGATATTGCTGATGGATAATCATGATCTGTTACAATCTATAAACGTTTGAACCTTAAACAAATTCAACGTTAATATATTTTTAATATAAACAAAGTGTATTTTACCTTTTCATATAATACAAATGAGCTTTTATAAAATTATGGTTATTATAAGAATAAAACAAAAGCAGTGATTGAAATCCTTCTGAAGGATGTTGTGGAATACAGGTCGGATATTAAAGGAAAAGGTGTTAACTCGTTGTTTTATGGGTCTTTATCTCAATCCCGAAACTTTGAAGGACTGGATTCCCTTTAACTAGAAGCTTATTGCCTCATTTGAAGTTAGGATTAAGATGTGTGGTTGTTTCACAGCAGTATTTCAGTTTCATTTCCTTCTAAATACTGAAGATTATCTTTCAAGGAGGTCACTGGTTCATAAACTTTGCAGGTTTGTCCATGAAACATTGGGATCCTATTTTTAATACTATGGATTATTTGTCTGGTTTTGACTTTATGCTGTTCTAGAATTAGTAATGCAATTGGTCAATGGTGGTTGCAGAAGATCTCACCCTTAAACAGTATGTACTTAGTAAATGCTTGCATTTGTGAGGACATTGATCTTGAAAGGCCTTTACCAGACATGATTGAGTTTTTAGTGGTTGCAATGGTTTGGGAACAACCCCTTGACTATGAGAATATGCCTTTAAAATGCAAATGTTGCTGTCAATATGGGCATATGATTTGAGTGCTACATGATTCAATGCCTGAATAACTAGCTGATGTCCAATCCCATGTCTTCACTATCGTCCCCTTCCATTCTGAGTAAAAGTCAGTTAAAACCTATTATCTGAAGGAGAATGTTGTTCTTTTGTACTCTGCCAAATCAAACATTCCAATTCTAATGCAGTTCTGTATTTAGAGGATGTTCCATCAACTAGCCTCATGTCACTTATGGGGACCAAGCTATGAAGGAAAGAGAGAGGAGCTGGTTGTACTCAAACTGAATTCTGGCTACTCAGATTCTTTAATTGCGCATCCATTGACACTAGGAGACTGAATTACTTGCATCATGATAAGAGCAAAGATCTGAGTCTAATATCAATTTCAAAGGGCATACACATAATACATCATCCTTATAATTTCTGAACATTGATAAGGGAAAGATAGTTTTTCAAGATCTTGCTTCTTTCATCAGCTTATCTGATCCAAATGATTTACAGATTGTTTGACAAATTTCTAAATAAATGTGTGGAGAAAACTCCCTGGAAGAAGCTCTCGATTATTGCTGTGCTTATCAACAATCATGCGGTTGTTGTTGTGGGTCTTTATCCAAGTGGACACATACTAATAGCAAAGTATAGGGCCATAAACTAGATACAGTACTTCTCTAAGAAATTCATTTTTTATCCGTTAGTTCTTGCGGTTCCTATGACAGATTTGGTTACTAGCAGGTTTTATATTTCTCTAGACACCTGATGGTATTTGCTTCCAGCCTTGTTACCAGCTTTGGCATTCATAAGCTCCCACCTCTTTGAGGGGTCCTTCCCTCACACAGCTATTTATACTTGTACTTGTTTTGGGTTTACCATGTTAGATTTACCCCCATTTGTCCATTTGTTTGTTTTCTTGCTTTTCTTTCCTTATTTTGTTAGCTTTGAGTCTAGGGCCTTTCTTGCCCTAGTACTTCATTATTGTAACAGTTATATGTTCCAGTCCCACTGCCCTATTCCTGGTCTTTCATGGACATTAATATAATTTCTTTTTTTCTATCAATAATAGATTGGGTTGCATTGGAATATTATGGGATCTATCTATGTTTGCTCTTCAAAGTTATTTTCTTCGTTCTTAGGCCCTTCTGGACTGTTTCCTTTTCTTTATGAATAATCCAAAATTGCATATATTAGTGCCTATATACATTCGCACTTTGCTCCTTGATCTAGTTTTATTGAATCTTATCATGATTTTACTACTATCTCTCCACAAATGGTAATCTTTTTTGTTGGTAATTTCAATTTTCTTATATATTCTTTGCAGAAGAAAGGAGACTTGAATTTTAATAATTATATAGTGGAACACTTTAAAGACTTTGTCCAACACAATTATCTGCGAATTTGTATTTCTTTTCAAGGCTAGTATACATGGTGTGACTGGTGTCGAAGGCTTCACTATGAGAAGTAGAAAAGGCTTATCAGTTCTTAAGTTCTTGGTTTCTGATTCAATGTAAATTTTCTTGTCTGCTCATTTCTTGAAAGTTGAAAACTTTTGTTTGGGAAATTAAACAAACTCTATGCTTCACATAACTTCAGGGGGTTCCTTCCCATACTTTGTTAATTGTATTTAGGTGTTGTGGTTCAGGGCCTCGAATCATTTTTGGTTTATCCTCTCTTGCTTTTTTTTTTTGTTCTTGTTTAGTCACTTTCATTGGTTGAAGTTTTCTTACCCCAGATTTTCTCTATTGTAACTGGCTTTACTTTCGAGTCACATTGACCTGCATTGATAATTTATGGACATTAATATAATTTATTTTTTTCGTCCCTTGCAAAATTATTCTAGAGTTGTAATTCCTAATTGGTTTGGACTCCAAATTTGATTCCTTTCTAATGACTGTTGAAGTAATATACGATTCACATATGAGAATGCATGGATGGATCATGGATGTACTGATTCACGTTCTTACACGATTCTGTTAAAAATATTTTATTTGAACCCCAACTAAAATTGTATTTTCAGTCTACCGCATAACCAATTCCACTTGGTAAATCTTAACTCGTTCATACACGGTCTAATGTATGGTATCTTTTCTGTGGGCCACTCTCCCAGAAAATGACTTTGCACTATCTGGACAGAGTGCAAGAAAGTATATCAAGAGTAAGATCTATGAAAAGGTTCCCATTTATAACCTTACAACAAAACATAGCTTGAAACCCAAAGCTGGAAAGACCAAAGCCAAAATACCAGAGACAGTTATCTAGACAAGAAATGCCTCTTGAAACCAGAATGAGGCAACCAAATTTCATACTACTAAAATGAAATAGACTAAACAATAAATCATCAAACATGGACATGTGGGAGATCCTCTTGTGCTGATCATGAACATAGCCTTTCTTTGACACATCCACCACCATAGCCGGGGCCCATGGCCTTCTACTTGCTGCATAGAGGACTAGCATTCGTATTCTGCTCTAGATTACTACCTTGAACCATGTCAGTGCTATCTACCCCTCCAAAGACTAGTCCACGGCTCTTATGCGACTCCACTCGCTCAGCCCGCTTTTAAAAAATATCCATAATTTTGTTCAAGGTGATTGTAGGGAGGTTGAAGCTCTCTTGCAGCTCTTCATTGGAGCTTATAGGTCCATTCATGTTGGCACCAAGGGTCCATTGCCTCTTCCTCACAGTCTACTTGTCCTCCATTTCCAGTTGAATTTTCCTTGGTCTTCCAATTGCCAGTTTGGTTTTCGCTCCATCCCTTGGCAAGTCCCTCTTCTAACTGAAGTCTTTGTGATCCAAAACAAAACGGTAGTGGGTTGGTGCTTGTAAGATTTGGTTGTGAAGCCACCCAAGAATGCAAATGAGTGAAAGGAAAGCAAAACTAGACAACCGGAATGATAGAATAAATTGTATTCTATTTAATAGGAAATGCAAAGCATACAAGAATGAGATGAGATGGTCATATGAGAGCGATGGGTGGGTATATATAGGATATTCCACCCAAGAGACTAAAAACACAACCAATATGGGATAAAGTGAAAAAGTCCCTAGTAAACTTAACCTAGTGTGAAAAGGATCTAAGTGAAGAATTAGCTAGGAAATGAACTAGTTAGATAAAGTACCCCGTTCACACTAACAGCCCCCTTTAAGTGCAACTTAGGGGGAAATTTATGCAAAGATGCAAAGATGGGTCTGGACAACAAGGCATGATGAGGTACCTATGTACAAAAGATCCCCTCAAACAGAAAAGAAGGAGAAAACCCAGTGGGAAAAAACTCACCCCATTGGAAGATGAAGCAAGAAGGGCTAAGTGACCCCCCTGAAGAAATGTCTTGCACCGCGAAGAGAGACTGAAGATGGATGTACTTGCTTGAAGTGGAGGATTTGGTGAAGATATCTGCAACTTGCTCTGCTGTTGGATAATTGCGCAAATCAATGACATGCTCCTGAATCAGTTCCCTGGGAAAATGCATGTGGATCTCGATGTGTTTGGTCCATTGATGATGGACCAGGTTCTTCGAGATCTAGATGGTGCTCTGGTTGTCATAGTAGATGATTGATGGATTTTGAAAAGTGATGTCAAGTTTAGTGAGGATATTCTAAAGCCAAATAGCTTTCATTGGCAGCATTGACAACTCCTCGATACTCAACCTCAGTTGAAGAGAGAGCAATGGCATGTTGCTTCTTGCTCTGCCAACACATGGGACTGGAACCAAGGTGAAAATTGTAGCCAGATGTGGACTTGTGATCATCAAGATCATTAGCCCAATCAGAGTTCCTGTATTTAATCAAATTTGAACTTGTGCCTGTTGCATAATGAATCCCGTATCTATGAGTGCCTTGTATGTAGTGCAGAATGTGTTTAGCTGCCTTCCAATGAAGCTCATGTGGCTCCATCATGAAGCGTGAAACCATGCCAATTGCAAATGAAATGTTGGGGTGAGTATGAGTTAGGTAGATGAGGCTACCAACAAGTTGATACAAAGTGGCATCAACTAGTGGTATGGAACACTTCGCTTCAAGCTTGACTCTAGACAGAAAGGGAGTTAGTGCAGGCTTACAATCAACCATGTGAAAACAAGCTAGAAGATCAAGAGCATACTTGGGCTGTGTAAAAGAGATGTCAAAAGAGATTTGAGTGATTTCAATCTCAAGAAAGTAATGCAAGAGACCCAAGTTAGTCATGGCAAACTTGTTGTGCAAAGCAGTCTTGACGCTTCCAATGATAGATGAGTTTGTCCTTATGACAATCAACTCATCAACATAGAGAACCAAAAAAAGAAAAGCATCCTCCTGTCTCAAGATGTAGACATTTGGATCTGAGTGGCATTTGGAGAACCCAATTGAGAGAAGAAAGGAGTCCATCTTGGCATATCAAGCCTGTGGGGTCTGTTTGAGGCCATAGAGAGACTTCCTCACCTTGTAAACTAGTGAAGAATCATGAACAAATCCTTGTGGCTACTCCATGTAAATTTCCTCTTGTAGATCCCCATGAAGAAAAATGCACTCTTCACATCCATCTGATGTACAACCCAACCATGAACTGCAACAATAGCAAGTATCAGGTGAATGGAGTTCATCTTGGCGACGAAGGCAAAGGTCTCAGTGCAGTCAACACTAGGAACTTGCAAGAAACCTTTGGCCACAAGCTGTGCTTTGAACTTGTCAATTAATCCATCTGCTACAAATTTGGTTTGATAGATCCACTTACACTGAACCAATTTTCTTCCCTTAGGAAGTGGAACAAGCTCCCATGTGTTGTTCCCAATCAAAGAGTTATACTCTTCCTCCATTATTGAATCCCACTCAACAATACCTGGTGCTTCACGAAAGGACTGTGGATCTGAAGTTATGGCAATGTAGGAATGCAAAATATCTTGGTGCTGTGATTGAGTCCTCCGAGTGTTCGAAGGATCCCCAACAAGAGTGCCTATTAACTCAAGTGTTTGACGAGTCCAACGAGGCATGGAAGGGGATGGAGGAGGAGAATCCTTAGCCTCTAAATGTGAACTTTGTGAAGGGGAGGGTGGAACCGTATGAACAACCCTGTGAGGAGAGGAAGCTAAGGGAAAATCATCTAAGTCACTATCATTTGAATCCGCTGTGGAGGAAGGAAGATGGGAGGATGAACGGGGAGAGCTTTCCTCAAAATGCACACTTTACTCAATGAAGAGCTCATGTGTCTTTGGATCCAAGAGCTGATATTCTCTGACACCATTCAGGTATCCAACAAAGATGCAAGGCCGACTATGAGGTTCTAAGGCCCGATGCTTCTCAAAGGAATGTGTACCCATGCTGGGGAGCCAAGAACTCCAATGTGTTGTAGAGTAAGTTTCCTGCCACACTAGGCTTCAAAGAGAGTGATGCCTTTCAATGCCTTATGAGGAACCCTGTTCTGGATATGAGTAGCATAGTTGATAGCTTTTGCCCAATACTCAGGTGCAAGGGAGCGTGCGTGGATCATGCATCCAACCATCTCTTTCAGGGACCTATTTTTCTCTCTACTACACCATTCTACTAAGGTGTGTAGGCGACAATATATTGAAGATCAATGCCTTCAAGGGTGCAAAATTGCTCAAAGCAATGGTTCACATATTCTTTGCTATTATCTGTGTGGAGAATTTTGATGCACTTCCTAAATTGTTTCTTGGCATGAGCCTTGAACTCTTGAAACTTATCAAAGACTTCACCTTTTTGTCGAAGAAGTAGACCCATGTGTATCTGGAATAGTCATCAATGAAGGTGAACAAATAGCAAGCCTTATTGAAAGACAAGGATGGAAAAGGACCCACCAAGTCACTGTGAATTGACTCAAGGACTTTTGAAGCCCTCCAAGCCTTCCTTTTGTCGAACTTGTCCCAAGGATGCTTTCCCAAGGAACAACCCAAACAAACTCCATTGAAAAGTTAATTTGAGGAAGACATGTGACCATGTCCTGCTTGTTGAGCTACTGAAGATAGAGGTAGTTGAGATGGACAAACTGCTCATGCCATAGTTTGCTCATAGAATCAGAATGGGTGAGCAAAGCAATAGATTGTGAATCAGGTACAAAATGAGAGAAAGCATAGAGCCGAGACTGATGGTCAGCCTTAACAACTGCAAGGAGTGCATTGTTTTCAAGATCCTTGATGGTGATGGAATTTGGAGTGAATTCGACTTTTTGCCATTTTGGGTGATTTGGTGGATAGAGAGAAGGTTGGCTAACAGATTATGCACACAAAGAACATCCTCAAATGTACTATTGCCAACATCAACTAAACCTTTCCTGATGACATCGACTGGAGAATCATCCCTAATGAGAATGTGATGTGATGCACTCGAGTCTAGAATCCATTGTTGAGAAGAATCTGCAGAAGCAACAAGTGTGGTTGCTTTCCCTTTCCCTGATTTGGAAGGAGTGGATGATTGCTAAGAAACAGAGGAAGTTAGATTAATGTTGTTCTTTTTCAAAAGATGCTTCAACTCATCAATCTGCTTCTCATGACAAGAATGTGCCTCATTACCAACCTTTTTGCAATAGATACAAGTTGGCCTTTCCTTCTTTTGAGAATTCCCCTTTGATGAAGAGGAGTTAGAGTATGCTTTTGGAGCAGATGAGGATTGTGCATGATCTTTCAGTGGCTTCTTTTTGGACCTTTTTTGTTTCTTGTTGGTTTTACTTGACTCTTTTTGTCCCTTCGGTTGACCAACCAACAAAGCCTGAGATTGAGATGGCTTAAGAAGACCCATGGAAGGTAGCTTCTCTTGTTCATGCATCAACATTTTAAAGAAAGAAGCAATTGAAGTCATTATATATGCAGATCCCATAGTCAATCTATGAGTGTGAAAGCTAGAAACAAAGGCTGCATATTTAGGGCCAAGTTTGTTGAGGGCACTAAATACCAGCTAAATGTCTTTTTTCTCAATGCCACATGCTTTACATTGTGCTCTAAGGTCATTGACCTTTGTGATATAGTCCCAAATGTTGTCAAAAGATTTTGGATCAAGTCTCATTAAATCAGTGTCAATCTAATAGCCCCTAACTTCATCAGTTTTACCATAGAGAGTCTTTAGTTTTTCCTAAGCATCATGTGAATTTGTACATGCTTCAATTTGAAACATGAGATCAAGGGAAATGAAACTACGAAGACAACCAAGAGCTTTTGTA
This sequence comes from Cunninghamia lanceolata, assembly GCA_027924645.1. NCBI lineage: Eukaryota > Viridiplantae > Streptophyta > Pinopsida > Cupressales > Cupressaceae > Cunninghamia > Cunninghamia lanceolata. Next base: position 8,805,369 of record BSBN01000682.1, on the reverse strand, counting down.
TGTTCAAGCATCCATTGTACCTTTTCCTTATCATCTGAGGGTTCATCTACCTTTTATTCAACATATGGTGTATAACCTTGTTGCATTAAGGCGTTCCATGCATTTTGATACCTTGTGTTGTAGTTGTATGGAGTTAGCAATGGAAATTTAAAGTGACCTATTTGTGAAGGAAAAGTAGAGCACAAGTAGAAAGAGATGTATAAGTACAAACACATCAAGAGACCCCCCTCACCCAAATCACTCAATAAAAGAATCCCCCCCAAGCAAATATGATTTGACACTTTATATTTAGTGCGGTTACAATTGCCACTAGCAAGCAATGCAAAGTGGACTTGATTTCAATGCTTTACAAATCCTTAAAAAATGACTGTTGAAAGTATAATTTTGGAGCAAAACCAAGTGAAACAAACAGCACCACTGTGAAGTACACGAAAAATCATGCACTTTCAAAAAAAAGAATCACTTTGATCTGAGATTGTATGTGAAAGTTACAAGCCTTTGAAGTTCCCAAAACGAGAACTACGTAGTGTCACTTGAGCGAATCTGTAAATTCTGGAAAATCCGTGCATCAAAATCATTCGCACCAGCAATAAAAGAATCACTCAATAAAAGAACCCCCCCTCACCCAAATCACTCAATAAAAGAATCCCCCCAAGCAAATATGATTTGACACTTTATATTTAGTGCGGTTACAATTGCCACTAGCAAGCAATGCAAAGTGGACTTGATTTCAATGCTTTACAAATCCTTAAAAAATAACTGTTGAAAGTATAATTTTGAAGCAAAACCAAGTGAAACAAACACCACCACTGTGAAGTACACAAAAAATCATGCACTTTCAAAAAAAAAGAATCACCTTGATCTGAGATTGTATGTGAAAGTTACAAGCCTTTGAAGTTCCCAAAACGAGAACTACGTAGTGTCACTTGAGCGAATCTGTAAATTCTGGAAAATCCGTGCATCAAAATCATTCGCACCAGTGCTTAGGGCAGAAAAAATTATCCTAAATAAAAAAAAGTTGCTAGGAAAAAGGAGGTTGTGAGCCCAAGATATCAACCTTCGAAGTTGAACTGCAAAATCGAAAACTTCAATGGAGGGTAAAATTTTGAAAATACCATTGCTGTCAAATTTAGTGGAATTGCCAGATGTAGAGGGCTGCTAAATAAATTAGGACTTTGCCAATGTTGAAGGACCTCCAAATAAATGTAGGGGCTTCACTAAATTGAGGATCCGCCAAAAACTTTTGCCAAATGTTATGGGAGTGCCCAAATCAATGGCACAAAGGCCAAGAAAGGTAAGGTGCAAAGATGTTTTAAGGGGTCACAAAGGCCAAAATAGAAGGGGGTCAGGGGAGGCAAAGGCCACACCCCAAACCAAATTACTGGGCCCGCGGCGTAAACAAGGTGTTTGCGACCAGTGTATATGATGTAGGCCCTGAGCCAAAGGCTCCCACAGAGGGTGGTACGCCTTAGTATGGGGCCCATAGGGCCTATAAGGCTTGTCGGTACCCAAAGGTACCAAATATGTTTTTGATTTAAACTTCTACAAATATTGAAATTGTGATTTATTTTTAAATTTTTTTTGATAGAATATTTCATTAAAATTTATATATATATATATATATATATTTAAATAACATACCAACAGGCATTGTTCGTGAGGGTCGTACAATTTGTTTTTGCCTCTTGTGGCAACTTTGTCCAAAATCGATGAATTGACAGTCAATCTTAGGGTTTCTGGGCCTTTTGAGTGTAATGGTAGGGCTGGATTTGGTCCAAAATGTTCCAAAATGATGGGCTGCTTGTTGGATTTGACAATGAACCTTTTGCTTCAAACCCTTGCAGATCTGGCCTTCGGTGTCTAACGAGGATGAAACAAAAGGCAAATCTGACTATCTTAGCTGCTCTGACTATCTTAGCTGCTCTGGACTCAATGGTGAGCTTAGAATGTCTGTAGGAAGCTCCGAATAAACCTACAATTGGCAAGTTAGAGAAAGGACCCCCTCAAAAATTGGTATTTCTTCCACACTTTTTTGTTTCTCTAGATCATCCGAGGATGCAAGAGAAGAGCAGACTCGTGCTTCAGAAAATAGTAGCTCTACACTTCCAAATTTCCTAAAAAACTAACCCACAACTCACAACCCCTCTGATATCATGTAAGATTTGGTTGTGAAGCCACCCAAGAATGCAAATAAGTGAAAGGAAAGCAAAACTAGAAAATCAGAATGATAGAAGAAATTGTATTCTATTCAATAGGAAATGCAAAATAGACAAGAATGAGATGAGATGAGATGCTCATATGAAAGCGATGGGTGGGTATATATAGGATATTCCACCCAAGAGACTAAAACACAACCAATATTGGATAAAGTGAAAAAGTTCTAAGTAAATTTAACCTAGTGTGAAAAGAACCTAAGTGGAGAACTAGCTAAGAAATGAACTAGTTAGATAAAGTACTCCGTTCACACTAACAGTTCTAATAAAAACAAGAGCATTGTCTTCCGTAATAACCTTCAATCCCTTAACGTGGTCAACCGGCCCCCGATAATGCTTTGTAGGGCCTCAAAATGGTATTAGAGTGAATTGTTAGATTACTGGTGAACAGGAATCTCCTCTTCCCCTAGAAATATGATATGCATCTCCTCATTAGGGGACTTCTCCTTCAACCTCTTTGACGACTCCCTTGAGAGGATTTGTTCCTTGTTTTGTATATGGAACAACACCCATTCGTACAACTCCTCATTTCCAGTGACCTTTGAAATTTTGCAGATAAAATCATCTGCCATTGACAAGTTGGTTTACTTCATCCCTGCTAAAACATCCAAGCTCCTTGCCCAAGCATGCTCCTAATCATAAAGAGAGTGTCATTGGTCTCAATGCAGAAAGAAGCAATAGTGGCAGAGTTGGATGCACCATACATCTGCAAAGAAAGAATAAAGATTTTAAAGAGTTAGATGAGAGAGCACCGGGGATTTGCATATAAGGATCCTCCTTGCATAGGCATGCTCCCTTTATAATGATGAGACATTTCCATCAAAGGGAATTGGTCCTTTTCACTTCAAAAATGTATTCGAAGAATGTGCCACTCAAATTTTCTAGCTTTATAATAATTGCCATCTCAAGGCATTTGCAATTTTTTAAAGGGGTTTACTTGGGTTTCTCTAGAGCTATGGGATACCTTTATTCCCTCCAATCCTCAACCTTAGTGCTAAACAACAAGCTAATTGGGTCTTGAGAAACACCGCCTTAAGCTAAAAGATCCACCATCTTATTGGCTTCTCTATAACAATGTTGAAAACGTATCCTATAAACTTTGGGATGTGGTCTCTAGCCTCTTTTAGAATGCTTTCAAGTTTTCTGTTAGGGGCAGAGCCTTTCCTGATACCATTGATAATCCATTGTGAGTCTCCCTTGACCATAAAGACCTATTTACCTAGTGCAAGAACTATCTTAAACCCCTGCACAAAACCAACTACCTTTGGCTTGTTATTGGTGCCCTTAGGAATCAGCATAGAAGTACCTCCAACAAAGGCACCCTTGTGATCTCTAATGAGACCGCTGTCACCCCAACCATTTCTAGATTGCCCTTAATGGCTTGTCAAAGTTCAACTTGAAAAGATTGGGGGGTGGGGAGGACAGCTCCCTGGATTTCTATTGACCTCTTTAGTCTTATACCATTAAGGGGAGGATCTAATCTGCAGTATTAATAGAACATATATGATATTATTGAATAAAAATAAGAAATGTGTCACAATCCTTCCCTATTCATCATAGGGAGCAAGTTTTAGAGCTGCCTATGTATCTTTGAGGTCATGCCCAGTTTGAAGCTATTCCATTTAATAAGGCTTTCTTTTTTCTGACTATACTTGTTGCAGAAATGCTGATTATTGTTTAGATGAAGCAAGCTTATTTGTGAATGCATGACAAGTGAGGAGTCCGAAACATTGTTTTGTTCAGAACAGAAGCTTAGTACCCAGCAAACCATACTCCTAGAAAGATGAATCACTCTCAATGTAAGTATTTCCATTTTGTACGTAGCCGTACAATGATCTAAACAAGGTATTGAATGTTGTTTAGCATTATCCAAATGCAAGTTAATAAGATTTTTGGATATTGAACTGCAAGTGCCCATTGCATCTTCCACCATGTTAAGAACAAGAAGAGTGGAAATGAATACAAATTGAACCAGTACTACCATATGCTTAAGGGTGAAGCTACAAACATGATTTTTAATGGAAGGGATGTCTAGCAAGTGGCTTTCTCATTGCATCCTTCTTGCTAGAAATGTGTCTCATCTTCAAGAAACTTTTGATGGCATTTCCGGGATTGGGATGGCATGTTGTGTTTTGAGGGACATTAGTTTAAGAGGCCATTTTCTGGTGACGACAAGGGACAGCTGTATAAAAATTATACATACATACATACATATATAGGGAAATTTAACAAGTTTATTTGTACATGACATCGAGATTCGAGTTTAGACATTCACATAGTACATCAAATTCGAGATTCAATGCTCAATGGTCATTGATTCAACTATAGAATCAATAAAAATTTCATTGTTTTCATTACAAATTTGAAATATATGACAACAAAAGGCCCAAAGGCTATAAAATGTTCAACAATGGGCATAACACTAATAATATAGATATAATCATAAATAACAACTAGACCTCCTACGGCTACGCCTCATTTGGACTATCAATATCAAAATCAGCTTCTTGCTTTGAGTCACTTCCTATGTCAAATGTGATTAATCCAATGGGACCCCAACCAATCCCTATTGCACCTCCTCCTCATCAATTTGTTTAGCATCTTCAAGGACAAAATCCCGGCATGTGGCTAGAGTCAATCAATACTTAGAAGTTTGTTGATTCTTAAGTTGCAAGGCACTATGAATTGTAAGTAACTACTCCACTTGCCTAGATAAAAGCCTATTCCTTTTGACTAGGTGGATGAAGTTTTATGCGGAACGACTCCTCTTTGTATTAAAGGAACTAATTGTGAGTAGTGTTATTTGACTTGCTAATTACTTGATGAGTCTCCCATGTCTTAAGTGGGGCAGGCCCAAACAAGGCATGCTGACCCAAAACAAGGACTCGGTGAGTTTTTGGTAGACTCATTGAGTTTGTTAGACTCATTGGTCTGTATAGGACTCATGAGTCTTGCTAGATGGACTTGAGGTCCAAAAAAACCTGCCCAATAAAGATTTTTTTTGGACATTTTAAACCCTAAAAAGCAAAAGCCTACAACTAAAATATGAATAAAAGGAAGAAGATATGACTTGCAAAAACAAAAAGAAAAAGACATCATACAAAGCAAAAACAAGAAGACATAGCAAAAGACAACCAATAGAAAGCAACTTCTTGTTGTACCTGTTGTGACGTTTTCACACATCGCCCCATTGCAAATGGGGACCCCCTTTTTTCTCGCTTTCGCCGTCGTTTTTGCTTTGATCTTGCTGTTTCTTGCCCTGATCCATGAAGCTAGGAAAGAATGTCCGAGCAGTCAACTGATAGGGAACATTAGGAATGCTTGAAATAGTGAATTTCTCCTGAGGATGACTAATGCCCTACCTATCATTCCTCGATTAAATCTGGATAGTCCATGGAAGGAGTCTATCATCCCATAGAAGAAGTCCAAATCCTTCACTCTCAGCATAAGACTCTGTGATGAATAAGGAATCTTGTTCCAAGACTCCAGTCCAGGAATCCTGTTCCAAGACTTTAGTTCAGAATCCTGTTCCAAAACTCCAGTCTAGAAGTCCCTGTTCCAACACTCCAGTCCAGAAGTCCCTGTCCAAGTCCTTCACCCTCAGCATAAGGCTCCGTGATGAATAAGGAATCCTGTTCCAAGACTCCATGTCCCACTCAGAAAGTCATTCCTAGACTCTAGTCCAGGAATCCAGCTCGGAGGTCCACTCTGGAGTCTTGTCTGGAAGTGCCTATCCCGGAGTCTTGTTCAAAGAATGCCTGCCCGGAATCCTGTTCTAAGGTTTTATCCATATTCTTATCTTGACCAGACCCGGAACTCAACAAAGACTGCCACTCCTTGGCATATTCATCCTCGGCATGGAACTCAGTTCCTGGCCCGACAGCCCCAGTCCGGACGATCAATCCAGGGGATATCCTTCTGATCCCAATCCGACACTCAACCTCATTTCACAAACTCGGAAGATTCTCAAATCAATAGGATTTTCAGGAACTTAGGGCAAATTTCAGAAAACACTCAGTGTTTGAAGCATCCCTCCAGAAGGCTGGAAGTGTAGCAGGAACATTCCTGGTCGCATATTCCAGTACCTGTTGGAATATGCACCCAAGAAGGAAATTTATCCCTGGTCGCATAATCCAGCAGGTACTGGATTATGCGCCCAGGACAGTTTTTTGTCCTGGTCGCAAAATCCAGTACTTACTGGATTTTGCGCCCTAGGACTGGAAGTGTCCAGTTCTGCCTTCAGTCCTGTCCAGTCAATGCAGTTGCCTTGAAAATCATTCTCTGACTCCTCTGTGGATGTTTGAATCCGGGAATTCACAGTCGAAAGATGGAAGAAACGAACTTCGTATCTCGCCATGGAAATGAGAGATTCCTTGGGGGATGGAAGAAATGAAAGATGGAACAAACGAAAGACTCCGAGATCACCAACTCTATATCTCGCCATGGAAATAAGAGATTCCTTGGGGAATGGAAGAAACGAAGGATGGAAGAAACAAACTTCGTATCTCGCCCTGGAAGTAAGAGATTCCTTGGGGGATGGAAGAAACGAAGGATGGAAGAACCGAAAGATAGAAGAAACGAAGGATGGAAGAAACGAACTTCGTATCTCGCCATGGAAATGAGAGATTCCTCGAGGGGATGGAAGAAACGAAAGATGGAAGAAACGAAAGCCCTGTGTTTCTGATCCCATTTCGATAACTGAACCTCTGTAAAAACAGCTCAAAGTGTACCTAGGGCAAAACTAAAATCCCACTCAAAATTGAAGAAAAGGATTTTTTCCAAGGCCAAAATCCATGAAACTGGACAGGCAGGGTCAAAGGCGCAAAATCCTTTACCTGTTGAAATGTGCACTCTAGGACAATTTTTGTCCTTGGGCGCAAAATCCTTTACCTCTGGAAATGTGTGCTCCAGGACAATTTTTGTCCTTGGGCGCAAAATCCTTTACCTCTGGAAATGTGCGCTCTAGGACAATTTTTGTCCTCGGGCGCAAAATCCCTTACCTGTTGGAAAGTGCGCTCCTAGACAATTTTTGTCCTCGGGCGCAAAATCCCTAACCTACTGAAATTTGCGCTCAAGGACAATTTTTGTCCTTGGGCGCAAAATCCTTGACTGCTGGGAATGTGCGCTCTAGGACAATTTTTGTCCTTGGGCGCAAAATTCTGCACCAGTGGAAATTTGCGCTCCTGGGGAACTTAGCCATTTTTCAGTGTCTCTTAGGGTAAAGGTATATTAAAAAATATATTTAAGTATAAGTTGAGAGATTGAATTTCTTATACTTTAAATATTTTTCAATATACCTTTCAAGATGTTTGAGGTAGGTCTCGAATCCACCGGATTTAACATGCAAAATCTAGAATTTGGAGGATCCACCAGATTTCAGACTTAGTCAAATTTTCAGGACTTCAGGATTTCAGACTACCAAACTTAGCCAATTTCAAACAGATAAGTTGCAAAATCATTCAAACGGAGGGAATCCCTGACTCAAGGAGAATTTGTCCAAGGTCGCATAATCCCTGACCTCAGGAAATCCCCGACATCAGGAATTCCCCGACAGGCCAAATTCCCCGACTCCCAGGAATCCCCAACCACCTGGAATTTCCTCCTGTCCCTGCCTGGTAACCCTGGAATGAAGGAAAAGTCAGTTGAATATGAAGAATGCCGGAGAATGAGGGAAATCCTTTGTTCAAGAATTTATAAGTGAAATTGATCAAAACTTGCAAAATCATTCATGTTTCATTTCATATTGCATTGCATTTATGGATTTTGTACATCATGACTATTCGAGGTTTCCCTTGTTTTGTAGGAATCCAAGACGAGGATAAGTTACATGAGGAGGATGAACAAGGATGATTCGGGGCAAGCAGGATGGATGCAGAGAGTTCAAGTGTCGGAAATGATGACCATTTCAAGGATCCAGGAGGTCCGACAATAAGAAGACTACACATGCATATCGAGGGAAGGGAAGGCAACATCAAAGATTCCAGTTCGACGACAGGGAGACTTCGCACAAGGGGATAAGAAAGATCAAGATGTCCTTCCAAAATTTCAAATGACACAGAGAATGCCTGCATCAAGGATGGCGAAATGGGAGAAATCACTCCAAGTCCAGTATCAGGGATTCCAGTTCCGGACAAGAGGATCAATCCTTGGAGAGCCAAGAACAAAAGTACAGTTCACCATCCATCAGGAAGAACGGGAATCCACGCCAAGGATGAGGAATTCCAACCCAGGAATCCAGGACAGGGAATTCTATTCCACGACAGGGAATTCCAACTCAGGAAGGAATTCCATTCCAGGACCGTAAGGAAAGTGCGCCCCTGCTCAAGGAAGGATTCCTCCACACAAAGCTCCAGGACACCATGGAATTTGCGCCCAGGAAGAAAATCATTCCTGGTCACAAAATCCTGTTCCAAGTGGAATTTGCGACCAGGACAAGTGGACTCCAGGACACCATGGAATTTGCGACCAAGGAGCAAGACAAATGGACAGTTGACTGGTCTCACCTACCTACCAAGCAGCTTAGTTAGCCTGGCGTCCAAGATAGGTGGCAGCATCCCATGGAGCCTATGACATGTTCATCCCTATCTCTTTAGGGTTTGCACGGATTTCGAGGAGATCTGATCTCCTCACCTCGTCTTTGTATTCTGCTTGCCTATATAAGGGCTGAGGGGCCTCATTTGAAAAGACCTTTTTTCTTTCATTTTTCATGCTCTTAGAGCAAGTAGTTAGTTAGTTGTTCCTTTCTGTTGCACTCCATTTTTGGAGCAAGGAATTTTGAAGAATCAACAAGATTGTTGTAAGACATTCCCAAATCAATACATGGACATTGAAGATTGGTGTTCTTGATATTCTTTGGATTGTGGCATGGTTTTCTGACTTCTTTGAAGCAAATCATAAGCTCCAAGATCTAAGTTGTTTCATTTCTATTTTCTTTCAGTATTTCATTAGTTAGAATGATGGAGATTATTACTGTTGAATGGTTGAATCTGTTTGTTCATACCATTGGTGATTTGTGGCTTGCAAATCACCGTGCATGGTTAGCCTGAACTAATTCTAAGTCTAACTTCGACTGTTCTGCATGCTTCAGTTCCATGTCCCTTGCAGGAGTAGTCTGAAAATCCTTACTCCCCCTCAGAAGATTGCACCATCCCTGCCTAGTTGTTGTCTCATGGCGAAGCAGAGGATTGGTTCCAGTTTCCATCTTCAACAGCGGTCATTTCCATTGATTAGATTCCTGAATCCTTACCCCATCTTTTGCATTTTCTTTTAGATCTTCGTTAGGAATAGTCCGTAAGGAACCTCACTGAAAATCATTCCCTATCCGGAAGTGGAACTAAGAGCCTACGTCTTGTTTTCCTTGAAAGAGATAGTGAAATCCAGGCCTTTCCATGGAAGAAACAGTGAAATCCCAGTCTCTCTGTTGGAGGAAGCAGTAGGTTCCAGGTTGTCCATTCACGAAGGAGTTTCATTCACCCACCAATCCGAGTCCCAGGAGTGAATTCCATGTCCACGAAGGAGTAAGCCCACGTAAGTCCCCCGCGTGATTATCAGCAAATCACATCATTCCACTGAGTCTATCCCTGCGCACGTCAAGACCTGACATAAAAGGAACCTTGGAGCAGTCTCATTCGATCACATAGTTCAACGTCTGAGAAGCTTTATTCAAGAGAGGATAGGATACTCTGTGTTTTATTCTAATGTTGTTGTAGTCACAAAAACCTCATCAACAGTACCTTAGTTCATGACTCCGTGTTGTGCTTTCTTGTTTTTTGATGCTGCGAGTATCCTAATCCACGAGTCTTGTACATGAAAAACACTTACGAAATTTGGTTTCCTTAAGCTCAAATCTGCTTTTGTATTTATTTGTTTGATGTGTACTTGTGTGTGAGGAAAATAGCTTTTAATTGATTAGTTTTGTCTTTAAAGTTGATTTAAAAGAGTACATAGAAAATCATGTGCTTTTAAAAAACAAATCTCTATATATCATGTCTTTTTTTTATCAAATTGTTGCTGTGCTAGGTTTTTGTGCCAAGTCGGAATTTGAGTCCAAAATTGGTTTGTTGAGTTTGTGCTGAGTCTAAGTTTGGTAACTATGTCGATGAGAGTAGGCAAGTGGCAAGCATCTCAAATCTGTTGTATCTTTGTCATGCCATGTCCACTAACCAATGGGGTCTTTTTGAGCAAGAGTAGCCCAGTCTATCCTAGCATCTAGTTTGCTATATGTTAGACCTTGAAGATTGACAAATGCAATCCATTGGTCCCAAAGCCTATATGCATCCTTAGCAACAGGGATCTTCCCAAGGCCCCTCATAAACTCTTCCTTCATCTTATCATCATTATGAGGAACTTTGCTAGCTTTGGGTACATACTAGTTGGCGTTAAGAGCATAGGCTGTCATATGAAATGAGGGGTTCATTGTGTTCCATCTCCATGTCATAATAGGCTTAATTAATATATTCATAATATTCCATCCAGACTCCTTACTACAATGGCTGAAGGGTATTCAAAAGGTTTCTTGCAACACGTGCATTCACAAAATAATTCATTTCGTCCCTCTCATATTCATCATTTGAACAACCCATGTTGGTTATTTTTCTTTGTAAAGAAAAATGGACCAACAAACTAAAAAAAACAGCAAAAAGAATGGCCTAAGATCTTTGACAAAATCAGAATAAAAAAAGTCCCAATTTCAGCCATAGTGATTATAACTTACCTGGCAGTGAGTGATTGATCACACAATGGGGACAAGTGCTGACTATTTCCTTTTCATAGCTGCAAATTGATTGTGGTTACAAAAATAGTGTGGGTTGGTTTTAGGAGGGTTTAGGGTTTGATAAGGGCATGGGGGCCCTTGAGGCCCCCTAATGCCCTTGTTAGAAGAATGAATGCATGGAAATTGAGAGAGAATTGTGTGACACACACTCCAATGTGTGTATACTCCATTTATTAATGTACGAGGAAATTGCATTGGTGTTTGTAACTTGCATTGTGCAAGTTACCTTATTAGACATAACTAATGTGTGTTATTACATCATTTTTATAAGCAATAAATGCCTAGTAGTCTAAACATTATATAATATCTAATAGCCCCTTTTTTCTTTTCCAATTTTAAAAAATTTAACAGTTTATAAAAAGTAGTGTTCCATGGAGTCTCGAGACAAGGGGATAGGGGGACGACAGTGGGGGGATGGCGACGAGACTGTGGTGGGTGGGGATCTAGGGGCGGACCCTCAATGGGATTGAAGGTAGTGCCCCTCGTAGGGGTTTGGGGGCAGTGCCCCCAACATGGTTGAGGGGCAAATTAAGGCCTTTGATACTACACAAACCTTAATGGGGCACATCATTTTCACAATTTTATCACCATGCTTTCTGCAACACCAAGTCCTTACAATTTCTAACCAAATCTTCATTCTTCAGAAACTAACAGTGAAGCTAAAGAATCTAACCAGTCTAAATGATGAGGGCTACAGACTTGACACTTGCTCTTCCTCTTGTTGTTGCTCTTACTCTTCCCAATGCTTGCACTCAACTGATGAAGACTTGGCTAATGCTCTCACTCTTGCTATTGCTCTCATTTTTTCTATCCTAATACTCTCTCTTGCAGCCTTTAGCCTTTCTCATTTTTTTCACTTTTGTGACTGCCTAGGGTGTGGGTGCGGCCCATAGACCATTAGGGTTAGGGTTATTAGCACAAAGATCCAAAAAAAAGTTCGATTTAAAAAAAGATGGACTTTTTGCCTTAGTTGTTGTGGGGGACATCTGGGAGTCTTGAGGTCGGTTAGGAGATGTTTGGGAGTCCTTGGGTGTCCCAATGTCTCCAAGAAGAGAAAAAAGTAAGGGGACGTCCTGGAAACATCCCCCGGTTGTGGATGGCGGTGGTGGGACAGCGGGGGGATGTTCCCCCCAAGCCCCTGCCTTGGAAACACGGGGCGGCGTCCCCATGGAACACTGAAAAGAAGTTTAAAAATGCTGCAGGGATGTCTAGCATTGTTGGGAGATGTTTTGGGAATGTGTCCCCCAATTTTTGATAGACAAGGGATGACCCCTGCTGTCCTTGTGTACTGGAAATGACACGGAGAATGAGGATGCAAGGAAAGCAAGGAAGGTGGGCGGGCGGAAAGGGGGGAAATGTGTTCCTGTGTAAACATATAGAGTACCAAATCATTAGCTTCATTTCTTGTGAAAGTCAATTAGTATGCTAGCATTGTTCTAGAACTTTGTAAAGCTACTTGATGATATTATAAAATATGTTCCTTTTTATTCCCTTGTTTGATGCATCTACGTGAATTTCAAAAAATACATAGTTCTGTTTTGCTAGAATAATTCTTTTATTTGGTTGAGCAGGATATCATCAAGACTCTTGCAGATCATGCTCGGATGTCAGAAGAAGCAATGATTCAATTTCATGAATCAGAGGAGAAAGTAAAGCATTTAAATGAAAAGCTTTCTGCTGCAATGTCAGAGATAAGTACTAAGGAAATTCTGGTGAAACAGCATGCCAAAGTTGCAGAAGATGCTGTGTCAGGTAGCATTCTTTACTCCTCTCTTTTACCATTTGTGTGTTTAATTTAATATAATTTAATTTAGATCTTACTGGCGACAAGTGGCCAAGAGTGGCCAAACGGACCTAAAGAAAATCACATATATGAGGGAGTGCCTAGTGCATCTACAATAAAGTGACACATAATTGGAGGAAAAAGAACATTAAGCAGTGAAATACTAAAAGAAGCAAAAAACATGAAGGGGCCCAAACAATTCTTGAAAATTCAAAGCTAAATCAAGCAACTACTCTCCTGATGTTAGGGATTCAGAAGAAATTAGTGATAGGGCTCATGAAATAGAGAATCTAGTTTGACTGTCTCTTGCAAATAGCTTGGTACAGAAACTACTTTGGCAATCTTTATGTTTATAATCCTGTTATCAGGCAGTGCTTTTTAACTAATTACATTTTCTTTTCATGCAGACATGCCATTTTTCTTCTCTGAATAACATTTTCTTGTAAAAATGTCAGTCAACCTCCTGTTTTCCTATATCATTTATTATCATGCTCTGAAAGTTGGTTGAGTATCTTGTTTTCTTGGCAGGTTGGGAGAAGGCACAAAATGAAGCACTAGCTTCAAAGCAACAGGTTGAGTCTCTAACACAGCAAAAGGTTGCTCTTGAAGAACGAGTAACCCATTTGGATGGTGCTTTAAAAGAGTGCATGAGGCAACTCCGGCATGTAAGAGAAGAGCAAGAGCATAAAATTCACGAGGTTGTTATCAACAAGACCAGAGAATGTGACAAAATCAGATACGAATTTGAGGCCAAATTAGTGGCTTTAGAACAGCAGCTTCTTCAGGCAGGTGCGGAGAATACTGCACTATCCAGGTCTTTGCAGGAACGCTCAAGATCATTGGCAGAATTAAATCAAGTTAGATCGCAAGCTGAAGCTGAGGTTAAAGTGCTCCAGGTTAATATTGAGTCATATCAAAATGAGAATTCTTCCCTCAAATATGAAATTAATGTGCTCAGCAAGGAACTTGAGATTCGCAATGAAGAAAGAAATATGAGCATGAAAAGTGCAGAGGCAGCCAACAAGCAGCACTTAGAAACTGTTAAAAAGATTGCAAAATTAGAAGCTGAGTGTCAAAGACTCCGGGGTTTGCTACGGAAAAAATTGCCAGGGCCTGCTGCACTTGCTCAAATGAAGATGGAAGTTGACAACTGGGGAAAGGAGTTGGGAGAAGTTAGGAAAAGGAGGTCACCTGGAAAAGCTTCTGGTTTATATCTTTCAACTTCATATGATTCTGGCTATGATGATTCTCAAGAACAAGGTCAAAAAGAGTCTGAATTTTTAACTGAACGCTTTTTAGCCATGGAAGAGGAAACCAAAATGCTAAAAGAGGCCTTGTCAAAGCGTAATAGTGAGCTTCAAGCTTCAAGAATGATGTGTGCCAGAACAGCCAGTAAACTTTCCAGTGTAGAGAAACAATTAGAAGCTTTAAATAATGGTCATAAACCAAGAAAACCTGCCCTTGAACTGCATGTAGAAGGACCACGAGGTCAAACTACAAGCAATCCACCGAGCTTAACCTCAGTGTCTGAAGATGGGAATGATGATGAGATAAGCTGTGCAGAGTCATGGGCCTCTGCACTGATATCAGAACTATCTCACATTCAGAAAGAAAAGAGCTCAGGAACTACTAATAAGGCTCTTGACTCATGCAATATGGATCTAATGGATGATTTCACAGAGATGGAGAAGTTGGCCTCCTTGCCTTCACCAAAAATGGACCAGACAATTGGTAAATTGGATGACCCAAGCGAAAAGGGTGTGGTGGGAACTGAAGAGAAGATTTACTTGGAAGAAACTCTTGCAAAAAGGGATTCAGAGCTTCAATCTGCCAATCAGCAATGTTTAGATCTGTCCAAAAAGCTAGCTTCTGTGCAAGAAGAGTTGAGTGAATTGCAATCTAAAAATGTTGCCAATGAGAATACTTTAATCAGTCTTCAGGCAAGATTAGATATGATATTTGAGGCACAAGCTGAGGGTGGGGATGTGCAAAAGGTTTTGCGGGATGTTCAGTGTGCTATGGCAGAAGAAGTTGAAGCACTTTCTACTTCTCATGCTTGTGATAGGAAGCTGCCAGAACGGCCTTTACCTTTTCAGTTCACAAAAAGTTTGACAGCAGAAGAGGAAGGGATTTCTCCCTCTGATACTAAGGTTGATATTGATGTTACCGATCCTAAGCTTGAAAGTACTGTCTGTAGAGTTATTACTCTTGTAGAGTCTATTGCCAATGAAGCTAGAAGTTCACATAATTTCCCAGCCTCCAAACTGCATGATCTAGATGTCAGCATTGAGATGTTTACAAAATCCATAAATCAAATTTTACATGGTAAACCGGATATCACAGAGTTTGTTTCTGAGCTATTGTCAGTCCTGATCCAGCTTTCTGAAATTAGTGCTCCTGCTTTTGGTAAAAGTGATGGTCACAATGAATCAAATATAGCCGACAGTATAAAATCTGAAATAGGCAAGTCTAATGACTTTGAAAATGGGAATCTTGATCCTAGTTCATTGAGGGAGGATACAGCTTCTAGCTCCCCTTCTATTCCATCTTATACAAGTAGTCCAAATACAAATACTGAGCTCAGTGTTATTCAAGAGGAAAAAATAGCTTTGGAGTCAGAGGTGAAGGCTGGAATGGCTAGATATGCAGGTCTACAAGAGGAGCTCACACAGGCAAATGCAGAGAAGGCTGAGTTAGACAGTGAGTTAATGGCAGCCAAAGAGAAGCTGACACAAACAAAAGACCAACTCGCTGAGGCAGAGGACACACTGGTAAACTTGCAAGAACAGCTTGCTTCTGCTTGGGAGTCAAAGAAAATAGCAGAGAATGAGTTGGAAATCATGACATCATCCAAAGCAGATTTAGAGTTGCAGTTGAAGGCAGCAGAAATGGATATGAAGCATTTGCATGAAAAAGTGGAGGCTTTAGAGTCACAACTTCAAGAGGAACACAAACACTATGTGGATGCTGAGGCAAAGTGTCAAGGGCTACAGGAACAGTTGCAAAGGTTAGTGAAAGTTACAAGCATGTGATCCATATTACTTAGGTTTACTGTTTGGTTCAACATTGAAAAATTAAAATATGAGTTTCAAATGTGTCAAGGACATTTCAACTTAAGGAGAAATTTCTAAGCTTTTTTGCTTGTGAGAATGGACATGACATGCAAATTTATGCACTTTGCTCTGAAACTATGGATTTTAAGCCATTCATCTGTAGTGTTGGAAATCCATGCTAATTCTATAAATTTATTTTGTTGTTGAATTTCAGGAAGGAAGAGGAGTTTGCAAGTTTGCAGCCGTTGATTGCAGATAACGATTCCAATATGAGACAGGTATAAACTTTTAATGAATTGGATCAGTTGCTTATTTTTTCCAAACTTGATGAGGATTTATATCTGATTTCCAATATACAAGTTATTCTTAAATTACTGACCAGCAGCTGGGATAGAAAACACTGCTTTCCTGTTTCCTACTGTTTAGAGTTTGAGAGGATTGTCTTCAAATTAGAGTTTTAGAGGATTGTCTTCAAAATAAGAGATATCAGTCATTAACAGTCCTCTTTTTATGCAGAAACGAGAAATAGAAGCCGCTGCAGAGAAGATTGCTGAGTGCCAGAAAACAATACTTAATGTAGGGAGACAGTTGAATGCCCTATCTTCTCCAAATCATTCTGTAGACTGGTCCTCTGACAGAGAAAATGGGCTTTTCACCAGTACATCTTCTGGTCTAGCATCCCAAAAGGAATTACATGACATAAAACGTTCCAGACATCATATAGAGGATCCATCCAATTCCACTAGTCAGGGAACTGAAAGGAATGGAAGAATTGAACAGGGTGCTTCCTGGAGTCTGTATAGCAACCATGCCTCAGGGGTATCTGAACCTGAAATTCCAGTAGCAGGAAATAGCAAGCAAAAGACCAGCCAATACACCAGTGTATCATCTGGCAGTCCTGCTCATGACTTGCAGAAAAATAATGAATCCATTGCACCCGTCCATGAAGATTGTACAGAAGGCCACTTGACATTGCCTAGCTCTTCTGATACTGAACCAAGTTCCCCAAGTATGGCTCTTGTGAAGCCTACTCATCGAAAAATTAAGATTCCCCGTTCTTCAACAGGAAATGCTCTATCCAAGTCTTTGACTGCAGATGAGGGAAAGTCATCATCTTCAGTTTCCTCATCAGAAAAGCATGGAAGTGGGTTCAGCAGGTTCTTTTCAAGGACAAGGACTAGCCATTAGACAAAGGCAATTCAATCTACTGACTGTAAATGTGAATTGGTAAACTGCATACTTGCGTGTCTATTCTTTTATTTGCCAGCCTTGGGATATGGCTCTATAATAGTTAAGACTAAAAACCCAATCAATGGAAATCAATGACTTATAAATGATGTCAATATTACTACAAACAGCTGATTTCAGTCTCAAGTATAACACCTTTGTAAATTCCAAGGGGTGTGTTGTTTGTTTCTCTGCCAATCTTGTGGCATTAGGAAGTGGCCCAGCTATGCTGGAGTTTGTAAATGTTGACTCTTGATGGTGCAGCACACCAACCATCATAATTCATTAATTTATATAAGCTCAAATTCATCCTTTTTGAGATGGCCAAGTTAATGATATCTCTAGTATGGAATTCGATCATACCGACTATATTGTCTGTGAATTCAACAGTAATACGACTTCCTAATCAATGCAGTTTAGGCATAAGTATGGCAGAGAATTTCAACCCCATTGAACTTTATATTGTGGTCCTCTGTAGTCAGAAATCCAATATTTCATTTTAAATACATTTATTGGTATCTATATAATTATATTCCAAACTAGCTATGATGTTTTATAGCAAGTTCTTAAGGCTTTGCCATGATGTTTGAATGCAGAAATGGTTCGAATTTGTTTATATGAACTCATAATCAACTGGAACTGGTTCTTATTATCTCTTGATATTGGTGTAATCTTGCCTTCATGGGTAGATATTTAAAAAAGACCTTTTGTTGGTTGAGTTATTTTTTTGAATTAATGATCTATTACCCAAAAGAAACAAGTTACAATATAGCCGTGTCACAGAGACCACATCAGCCCCTTATCTGAGCATATACAAACTTAAGCACTTTTCAGAACTATATCAATGTTCAGCAACAGTGAAAGTATCATGAATAATATGACATAAGATAGGAACAGTTCAGCTATCCAGAAATCAAGACACAGTATCCAACAACCAGATACAACACTGATCTGTCCTGCAGCAAGGGACTGGTCATTACAATAGCAAAAGAGAGCAGATTTCATCACAGTCAAGGACCATAAGCAAAACACCAAAAAGGGTCAATAGTAGAACCCGGCTTTTACTCCCAACAACATTTTTGATTGTTTCTTTTTTTGTATGTATCAAATTCAAAAGTACCACTAGGAAGGGGAAATGACATGCCTATTTTTACAGTTTACTGTTATCAAAGTTATGTTTCTTGACTTCCAGATTAGCATAGATTTGACAATGAACCTTTTGCTTCAAACCCTTGCAGATCTGGCCTTCGGTGTCTAACGAGGATCTTGAAGCCATCTAAAACAAGTTTTTTTAGATTCAAGGTATTTGCACCAACAATATTTAAGGATGAGAGACCAAAATTTTTCATCAATATTAACATTCCAATTGGTTTTGACATGGACTAATACCTCTTGGGAGTATGTAAGCAGCTTACATAGCTTAGTAGCATTTATATTAAAAAAGGTAATACCATCCTTCCATTTCAAATTCTCAACAATCTTAGTATTATACTTCATCTCAATAGGAAGCCTCATGTTAAACAATGCGTTCTTTAAAACAAGAAAAGTTAATTCTCTGTGAGCTAATTAGAGACTACTTTGCTTTGATGCAATGCCACTCTCTAACAAAACCATAATCAAAGATGCTAACAAGTTTAGAGATTCCTCTACTATGCCAAGCCTTGGTAGAGCACCTGTTGATAATTGTTTTTAGACAAGTCAACAATAGAGTAAAACACTTAGTATCCACTCTCTCTTGGATAAAGCTCTTCAAAGGCTAAGCTATGTGATCCAGTGAAGTAATTTCAAGGTTCCTTTTCTTATGATTTACGAGGGATTAACTCAGTGACTTGATGTGATATTGCTGATTATCACAAAGGGACTTACACAATTGTTCTAACAACTTGATTGTTTCACTTACAAGAGGCAAACACTTGGAATTTCTAAGTACTAAAACTTTTTAGCATATGATATAGCAATGAAGTTCTTGATCCTAATTCCTAACAATGATGGATAAAAAAGTAAAAAAGGATAAAGGTTAAAGAAACTATTCTAATCCTAGATGTAAGAAACAATTATTGATCCGGTGAAATCAACCAATTTTGTTTCGTCAAGTTGAAACAACTACACAAGGTTGATGCAATTTTCTAAGGGTGATATAAGATATTCAAATCACTTATGTTCATGAAATTTCAACAAACATAAATAATCGAAGTTAAATTCACTTTGTTCAGACTAACCATACACTGCAACTTGCAAGCCACAAATTACAAATGGTATGAACATATAGATCTCACTAAGAAACAATAATATCATCTTCCACCAACATACATAACACTTAAAAGAAAACTTAGTCTAACTTAACATTCGCTTGAAGAAATGAAAACCATGCAACACTTTGAAACATAGAAAGAATCACCAAACAATGAGTCTTATATTATCTCAAAGAGCTCTTGCAACAATTTTTTTTAGAGTCTTCAACCTTACAAATGAGAGCAAAAAGAGCCCTTATATAGGCTTCAAGAATACATGAATGGTTAAGATTGATCGACAAAGCCAATGGACCAGATGATGCCACCTAAGTAGGTGGTTACAACAAACTACTATTTTTAACATATGAAAGAGGGAACAAATGCATGTTTCCCAAGAAGATAAGAATGACACATTATAAGCCTATGAGGAATCTCTATGCGAGTAGCCATCATTGGTACTATGAAATTCAATGAATGTGGACACCACTTTTTTGACATCATCAAAAGGTACACTTGGCATATTCCTAATGGTTCCTTCTGCTTCAAGTACATCAATTGCATAAATGCCAAGTGTCTTCTCCCAATTAGCCATTCGAGCCTTGTTGGTGCCAAGGTGGATAGCAAGTGAAAATATGTTATCAAGCCTCTCATCAGAAACATCATCTTTTTGAAAGTAGAATGCTTGGACTTGTTCCTTCATACGATCAATAGTCATCTCTCCAAAAGGATTGCATATCTTCATCAATGAAGCATGTATACCATCTTGGATCCTTTGAATGACACTTCTTACCCTTGACATGTCTGTTTCAACTCTATCAAGCAACTAACCTTTGTTGCGAAAGCATTAGTACCAGGTAGAGAAATCATGTCATTCCCTCTTCAATTGTCTTAGCTTGTACCAACTCATCAATTGAAGTTCCCATCAGACTCTTCAAGTGTGGCATATATTGTTCTTTGATAGCCTTAAACTCAGCACAAGCTGTCAATAATGCAAGCACTCTTTCCTTAAGATCAACAACATTATCATATACTTGCATTATATCTTCAAGATGCCCATATGTCGTCTCTCTTGACCTCTTCATCCAATCCTTCAACTTATGAGATGAGGATCTCAATTCTTCAAGATGTACAACTATTTCTAGAGGAAGAATGGGTGGTGTAGAAACTCTTTCCTGTTAACGGATAGGATGTATTAGGTGTTGAATATATTTTTCCAATGCTCGACACCTTTGCTTAGCTTTTATCCTCTCTTCTGTTTCCTGTCTTATGATAACTCGAATATTAGCAACTGAATTTTAAAGCTCTTCTTCTACTTGTGCTCCAGTCAAAGGACCCAAATCAATAGTGTTGATATCATAGTCTTCAGGTACATCTTCTATATTCTTCTTAACCCTTGGAACAACTACATGAACCTTCCTCATGCCAGTTTCATCTTTTGTTATCTTTGAAAGAGTTGTTGCTTTCTTCTTTGGTTTTTCTACTGACATGTCCACAAGCAACTCCTCAACTGGAATAGGGTGATAATCTTCTACCTCCATATAAGGTGCACTTTGGTGAAGAATTGAACATGAATTGGCGCTGAAGTAAGACGAGGTTTCCTTTCACTCACCTTAACCTTCAATCATTGTAATTGATATGGAAAACCCTCAAGACTTGCAATTGTAAGTTGATTTCCACCAAGGCGCCAAAATTGGTGATTTTGAAGGCAAAGGGCACCTAACTCTTTGGTGCTCAATTTGGCATGTTTGATCAATTTTGAAGTCAAAATAAACTCTCTTAAGGCGCCAAAAATGAGTGATTTTGATAAGAAAATGCGCCTTCACTTTGAAGATCTCCAATCTCTTTCCAAGGCGCTAAAATGTGGTTGCATTGATGAAGAGATGCGCCTTAGGCTAGAAATGACCAAGAGGTTGGATTTAGGCATTTAGAATCATCTTAAGGTCCTTAACTCCTCAAGGTGCCCTTTGTTCATTAGTTGAATCTCCTTCCTACTGAAGGCGCATATTTGGGGTGTTGCAGATGATAGTTGGTGCCTAGTCCACACTGAACCATTTTCTTTGTTGATCCTCACTCATTGAAGCATAATAAGTTCAAAACATCATACAGATCCTCTCACTTGACCTAAGGAATGTTTTATACCACCATTGCAAGCTCATTAACTAGCTAACTTTGAGATAACACTAACAAGACACCCTAAAACAACTAATCCTATGAAGGAAATTTGGGGGTCCCCATCTGCAATGGGGTGATGTGTGATTTGGTCACAACATATGGCAACTCCACTGGAGAAATGTTTGTGAACATTTCAAAAATAAGGATTCAATCCCAACTTAAAACTTTCAAATCATCTTCTTCAGCCAATTAACCAATCAAAAGATGGACTCAAAAAGGAAAAGAATCATAAATTGGATCAAAACACTACATCTTTTGAGGTGTGATTAAAGATAGATTTCGATTTAAAACAACTTCTTAAATGTTCCAAAGATAAACAAAAGTCAAGTTTCAACATTTCCATGTACACCCACACACCAGAGCAAATAAACACAACTACCTGATCAAAGAATCAAAACCAATTGCCAGCACGACTATCCATATTTGAGGATTCAAGTGCGAACACTATGTTCATTCCCATCCCTTAGAAACCAAGATCATCTAAGCTCACCTGTCTCAAGCTAGGTAAATTCATGAAAAGCGAATGGACGGATACATATACATATGGATGAAATGGGCAATGATAATATGCGATGGTGTTGAACGAAGTGATGGCGGAATGAGGATGATATGGGCATAGAAATGAAATGAAATGGAAAGGAGTGAAATGAGGTAGGATGACTCTACGCATGACCCCTGTTTACCAGGTTTTCATCATGGTACTTATCCAAGGCGCCACCAAAGGTGGTTTTCACCTGTGGACAAAAAATTTCTCTTTACTATTTTTATTTTTATTTTTTATTTTTTATTTTTTTGAATCACCAAACACATGGCGCCTGTCTGCTAGGTTTTCACCATGGTAACAAATAGAAAGAATTCCAGAGTCTAATTCTGCAGACAACATGATGATCCAAACAAAACCACGTCAAGTTATTATACTTACTGATGTTGGCAGGAAATGATGAAGTGATACGGAAGGAATGGATTATGATGTGGATTATATAAAACAGGTAAACGAAAGGGTATTCAGACATAAACCAGATGAGTGATGGAATATGTTAAATGACAGGAAATGGAAACAGATGGAAGATAGTAGAGTGAATGGAATGAAACCATAAATCAACGTTTGTTCATATCGACTTAACTTCCAAGCTTGCAAGTGGAAGGGAAATAGATAAAGGGACGGGAACGGTGATTAGTGGATGAGTGAAACAGTAACTTCATGACTCACATGAACTTAGAACTTTTTTTTGATTTCATTTCGTGGGATGAAGAAATTTGGAATTTTAGATGGAATAGGAAATGGAATGGAATGGATGAAAATAGACTTATTGGATGCGGAGGCCTCTTTGGATTTGGCTCCTTGAACTTAAGTACCCAGAGCTTTGCCTTTTCTATTTGGAAGTATGGAATGAAATAGCTCCAAGTATGCCTTGCGTAGAATTCTGGCACTTGTACTTTTACGCATAAAGGTTTTTGGATTTTCACGAATTTAGTTGCTTGATGGGTAAAAGGCATCCGAATATTTATTTTGCAGAAATATGGGGAATGGGCGGATGGATTACAAGCTTCTCATTTAGACGACACTTACATTTGTTGACCATGATTAGAAAATGGAAAACAATAAGTATAGGGAGATGGAGGATAAAGAAAATGAAAGTGGAATGGATGGTGAAAGATGAAGACAGTTACCTGCTTTTGAATCTTTGCATGGTAACGTGAATGAAATAAACATATGATAGGTGGATAATGAAAATGGTGGATTAATGCAGAATGGATGGGAATACCAACATCATGACCTTATTTTGTACAAAGTGGCTAAGACCATTTAAAAAGGATATTGACATGGAAATACTCCAAATAATTCTTAAGGATTTCAATTTATCCTTTTGGAGTATGTAACTAACAAGAGGACTATTCAAATGATTCGGACATCAGACTTGAATTCATTATTGGATGAAAAGATGGATAGAAACTTTATTGCTTTCAAGTGGGGTGATAAGAAGAATGGAATGGATGGAAGTATGCAAAGATGCTTATTATGGAGCGAAGTAGAAACATGAATTACCTTGAGATATTCACTTGATCCAGGCTCACAAAGACTTTCCTAGAAACTTCAGGATCATTAAGATGTGTAAAGTATAAAAACCTCAAAATATTTCAAGCAATACCGAACAATCAACTTATCTCCCAAGAGCAAGCAGTCATGCTATTCGACACTAGTGGAGGGATCCACGGGAAATCCATCAATCATGACCCATGTTTCTCAAAGGAACACATAAGAATTCATAGAATTTAGATTCAACATTTTAAAACATTATGATCGGAAGATAATAGTGTCAAGACACAATAGATGATTAGTTTCCAAGTCAAGTGCAAAATTCAACTTGCTAATAAACTGAAAGAGCGATGATCCTTCAACTCTAAGAATTTCATGAATAAATATTTAAGAAATGAACTAACATAACCTAGCAAAATCATACCAAATGGGCGTATGATTCACCACTCCTAAACAAATCGGAATCCCCAAGGACCACTAAACTAAAGCGAACCAAACCAAAACAACTAACCACTGCAAAACATGAAAGGCTTGAGTCAAATGACGTCAAGGCAAGCAAATCTAATCTAAGAAAAAAAAATAACAGAAAGGTAAACCTAATCTAACTATGTACAAGTAAGTCTCGCAAGGAACTCACGGTTGGAAGTAGTGCTTCAGAAATTGCTCATTGACGGGCAATGGGATGTCTTCTCTAGTCAATGTTTTCAGTTTAAATGCATTTTCTCCCAAAATTTTAGCAATTTGGTAGGGACCTTTCCAGAGATAATCAAATTTGTCATGGTCTCCTTGTCTTTCATGTGCTTTGTCCCAATATAAAACCAAATCAGAAATCTTGAACAATTTCACCCTTGCTTGGCGATCAAACCAACGCTTAACCACACCTTGATGTTTCATGAACTTGTCTAGGGCTATATCACGTTTTTCTTCCAAATGTAGCAGTTGTGAAAGCCTTATTTGTACTCTTTCGTTCTCTTCTAAATATTCTTGCATAAATTGTAACGTTGGGATCCTTAGTTGTATTGGGAAGATAGGGTTTTGGCCATAAACTAAATGGTATGGAGTAGTTCCTAGAGAAGACTTGACACGGGTTCTGTCTGCCCAAAGAGCAAATTTCAGTTGGGTGTGCCAATCTCTCAGGTTCTTGTCCAATAATTTCTTGATTGCATTTAACAAATTTTTGTTTGTTGACTCAGCTAACCCATTACCCTATGGATAATAATTTGACAAAAAATTTAGAGTTATTCCGTATTCAAAAGCCTAATTTGAAAATTTCAAATATGAAAAAGCGGGGCCATTATCGCAAACAAGAGCGTTAGGACAACCAAACTTAGTAATAATGTTATCTTCCAGAAATTTAATCACTACATCAGTAGTACAAAACTTCAAAGCATGGGCTTCTGACCATCTGATATAGTAGTCAGTCGTGGTTAGAATATACCTGTGTTGTGCAGAAGAAGGTGGATTGATCATACCAATAAAGTCTAACCCCCACTTAGAGAAAGGCCTTACTTCAATAACGGGCTGTAAGGGCATCACAGGATTTCTTTCTCTCGAAGCCGCTACTTGACAAGTGTGACAAGTTTTGATATGCTGATGGGCATCCTGAAGCAAAGTAGGTCAATAGTAGCCTGCTCTTAGTATCTAATGTGCTATTGCTAGTTCACCACCATGACAAGTTCCAAATTTATCATGAAATTGCTCCATGATCTGTTTAGCTTCACTTCTGCCGACACATCTCAAATAAATTCCTTCATGGTTCTGTTGGAACAGAACTGACCCTTGCAACATGAAATGTCAGCTTCTGTATCTCAGTGCTCTTCTTTGTGTTGAATTCATATGGTCCGATCATCTTTGAGTTAGCAAGTAGTATACAATATCGTCATACCACTCATCTGGAGATACAACTTCAAGCACATATGCTTGTTGCACTAGCCTTGGACCTTCAATTGCTATAGTCTACATGAGCACTTGTCCTTGCACTAGCTTCATCAGCTGAATTTCAATATCGTACTCTTGTATGATGGCGAACCACTTGCCTCTTCGCTCGCCTAGTTCATTTTGCATTAACAATGTTTTGACAATAGCATCTGGGACTATTGCATATACTCTGCTCCTTAAAATATAATGTCTGAATTTCTTAATTGCCTTCACCAAAGCATATGCTTGCTTTTCAACACAAGGATATCTTAATTCTGCATTTTTGAAAGGAGCACTCATGAATGCGATGGGATGCTCATCCTTACCTTCTGTTCTTTGAGTTAAGATCCCTGCACAAGTATGATCTGATGCAAAAGAATATAAATAAAAAGGTTTCATATAATCCAGACTGATAAGTACCGGGGCACTGGCAATTGCTTGCTTTATTTCTTCAAATGCTCTCTTTGCCTATGGAGTCCATTCCACCTTTGCATCTTTTTTCAACATATCATTCAATGGCTTGACTATCTCTGCGAACTTGGTGATAAATTTTCTCACAAAATTAATCTTTCCAAAGAAAGATTTTAGCTCCTTACTTGCAGGCATGCTGACCCTTTTGATAGCTTCAACTCGATCAGGGTCAATGGATTTTCCGTGTTTTGATATAACATGGCCCATAAGCTTTCCCTCAGTCACCCCAAAAATGCATTTCTTTGGATTAAGAGAGATACCATATGTTCTGCAAGCCTCAAAAATTTTCCTTAAGTGTTCCACATGATCTGTTCTGTTCTTTGAAAACACTATAAGGTCATCCATATAGATAATGATGCACTTTCCAATTATATCTCTGAAAGCAATGTCCATGGCTCTTTGAAAAGTTGCTCCTGCGTTGATCAGACCAAAGGGCATTCTTCTGTATGCATATGTTCCCCACTTAGTGGTGAAAGTAGTCTTCAATCGATCTTCTTCTTCTACCATAACTTGGTTGTACCCTGAATATCCATCCAATAAGGACATCATCTATGATCTGTTTACTATCTAGAGTACTTCATCTAATGACGGCAATGGATAGTTGTCCTTTTCTGATGCTCGATTGAGATTTCTGAAATCTACACATAACCTTATTTCACCATTTTTCTTCCAGACTGGGACTACATTGGTGACCCACGTCGAGTGTCTTATTGGAAAGATTATTTTTTCCCGCAACAACTTCTTCACTTCCTGATAAATGAGCGGTTCTAGCAAAGGGTTCACTGGTCTCTGTCTTTGCCGAATTGGCCTACTTCTAGGCTTGAGAGGAATGGTGTGTGTGATAATAGAAGTATCATAAGTCTTCAAGTCTTCATATCCCTAGGCAATGACATCCTGAAATTCCTTCATACTATTGATGATACGTTCCCTTTCTTCAGGAGTACAAACTTTCCCAATGAAGACATTTTTTACATCTTGTTCTGTTCCCAAGTTGATTGCATCACATTTATTTCCATCCTCATTGCGGTACTGAAGAGAACTCAATTTGTCTGTGTTGAAGAGTCTTTCAAGCTCTATCATTCCTTTCAGAATAGTATTGTTCTTTAAGTTCATAATCCCATCCAGATCAAATTCAGCTCCTTCAGCTTCACCTTCGTCAATAACTTGGGTAGTGAAAATTCCTGAATTAGTCAAGAAGTCCAATATATGCTTATCATCTTCAAAGACTTGAAAGTTTGTAATGTTATCTGGTACTGAAGGCACTGATGTCAATTCAACCATGAACTTCTTTAATCCTTCCATTGCTAGGGGCTCGAGGGAACTTGCTTCTTGAGCTAATGCATTGGCAACCTGATTCTTTGATCTGTAGATTGATTGAATGTTGAAAGCATCAAAATCTTCGATGAGATCCCACACACGATTCTTGTACTTCTTCAATCTTTTATCATGGCATACATACTATTTTCTGACTTGCCTGATAACTATCTTTGAATCCTCGAATACATGTAGGATTTTGGTCTTCTTTTTAATGGCAAGGAGCAATCCATGCACCAAAGCTTCATACTTTGCGACATTGTTTGTACAAGGAAACTGGAACCTCAATGTTGACAGGTATGCTTCCCCAATTGGATTGATCAATTCAAAGCCATCTCCAGATCCTTGTTTGGATTTAGATCCATCAAACCTCAATGTCCATACTTGATCAACTTCTTGCTTTGAACTTTGCATATTGCTATCCTTGTTTTCTTCACATGCTTCCTGAGTAATCTCTTCTGTTGAAACTGCTGAACTTGATCCTTCCATGAAAACCTCATTTGAAACAGGCTCTTCTATCTTCAATATTCTTAGGATTTCCAAGCCCATTGCCTCTAGAATCCTTTTTCAAACTTGTTCTAAAGCTACTTCACACATTGCACAAGAAAATTTGGAATGGAAGGCATTATGGATTCGACACCAATTAGGCAGCAATAAATCTTGAACACGCACATGACTTCGTAGTTCCACACCCTACTTCACATGTTTTAGAACAAAATTCTGGAAGTTCTCAAACATACCTTCACTTTACTCATCTGATGTAGTATCATGATCACTTTCTATAAGACCTTCTATTGGATTGTGCAACATCAAAACTTCTTCGATCTTAGGCTTATAGACACCAAGATCTGTATCTACAAAGATGATTTCATTGTCTTCGCCATACTCAGTGATCATTAGCTTTAGCCGTGGAGTACTAGCTATCCTGATTTGATTTGGCAGTCCTTTCCACGACAACCACATATGTGATAAATCAATTGAAATATATCCATTTAACTTCCTTAACCAATCTCTACTTAACAACATTCCATATCCTTCAGGAATATCAACCACTGAAATATCAATATAATGCTGAATCCTAGGATCAGCTGCCAACTGTATATGGATGTTGTGCAGTTCTCCTACAACTGGAACTTCAGTTTTATCTAACTGCATAACTTTCTTGGAGGTCTGTTTAGGTATCAAGCCTAGTTTTTTGCAAACACCTAGCGGCATAACATTACTTGATGCTCCCAAATCCATTAAACAGTTATGCAAAAGTTTTCCAAACATTAGTACTGACAAAAGGAATGGTGGTTGCTCATCTTTTCCTTGGTAGAAAACTACTAATTTCTTCTTTGGAGTCCTGTAATCTGACTTAGTTGCTGGTTCCAGATCTCCCTGTGAATCTTGACCCTTTACTATGTTGTTCTGTGTAGGTGCTTTCTTCACTCCAACCTGTTCATCTTTGGTTGTGCTAGACGAATCCTGTGCCACATAAACTGCATTCGTTTGCCCTTGCGGATGAGGAGGTATTGATTGAACTTAATTTGTATTTTGAACAACATTTGTTTGAGGTGCACTGGATGTGGATGGTTTTGATCAACCGGTAGCAACTTGCACATTTTGATTTCCACCTTTTGTAGCAGTATCATCGAAACTCCCCAAGAAAGTTTCCCTTATTACAGGTACTCTCATCAGTTCTATCAATGGGAAACTTATCTTCACCTTCTTGAGTTCTTCTACCACACACTGACTTAACCTTTTCAAATCATTTTTAGGAGCTTCTTTGCTTGAAGGATCAACCCTTGGAGCGGTGTTCTGTAGCTGAGCATCTCGTGATGGAACAACTTTCTGAGCCAAATCCCTTTGTCTGTATTCTGGCAAATCCCTTGGAAAGATAGGATTGTTACTCGCATTTGGATTAGGTGGAGTCTGAAGATTATTTGGAGGAGTTGATGTGGTTATAAGATCCTGTGCTCGATAGTTTCATTGATAAACCCTATGAGGTACACCTCTAGCTGATTGCTGAAAAGCTTGTACTTCTCGTGTTGTCTCAGCTTGAAAACCATTATTGAATGGGGGAGGGTGATAGGATGTACTTCAACAGGCCCATTCACAGAAGCCGGTGGAAACCTTCCATTGTACTCTGTCATATCATATTTCATCATGGGCGTGAAAGTGAAATCTTCAATAATCAAGGCTTGATCATATCTGGTCGTTGGTACGATCTCATACCCAGTGACAGGAGGATTTTCTGGTGCTTGTGAACCATGCATTTCCTTCTAGAATATATCCGCTGCTATCTTGAATTATAGACACTGTAGCTCAGAGTGTTGATTTGTATTGTGCAATCTGCACCAAGTAGACAATGTTGCTTCTGCCAAGAATACTTTGTCGGCTGGCTTAGGATCAAAAGTTGGCGAATTATCCAAAGGTGAAGGCACACTTCCATTGTTAGGTGTTGTGTTCCAGGTTTTTTTCTGCCTTTGAAAGCCTTGATTATTTTCTCTGAAACCTTGATTATATCCTTGATTGCCCAAGTTTCCTTGATTACCTTGATAACCACTCTGATTTCCCTGATAGTTCCTCTGCGTGCTTTGCAAATAGTTATTTTGGTTTTGCAGATGTGTAACTTCAGTAGACAACCTTTTCACTTGCTCTCAATTCTTTCATTTCATCTTTCTCTTCTTGAGTCTTCATAGAAGATGATGATCCCTGTAGATATACCAGTTTGGTTGGTGCAACTTGTGAAATTGGCACTCCAGGATGCAACACCAGCTGATTAGCATGAGCAGGAACAGGAATAGGATTCATTACTGGCGTGTGATGAGCCAATGCTTGATTGATTCCTTGAATTTGATTTGGCATTGCCACATGCCCAATGTGATTGAGTGGTCCTTGGGTATTCATACCTAAATCAACATTCACCTTGACGGCTTCAGTGTATGCTCCAGTTAAATCAGCGGGTGGTGCTCTCACTCTCTTCACGAACATGGAAGTGAGATGATCCAAAGCTGCTTAATAAATCTCCATTGCCATTGCATCATTGATATTATATGGGGTTTGCAGTCTTGAATAGGCCTTGTGGAACCTATGATTGAAGGCAGCGATAGGCTCATGTTCCTATCTTCTTACTTCAATAAACTGCTTATAAAGCTCTGCTGGAGTAATAGGAATTCTAAATTTTGCCAAGAAAGCATCTTTCATCTATTGCCAACTAGTGATAGATCCAGTAGGTAAGTTAACATACCAAAAGGTAGCATCTCCTTCAAGTGTATATGGAAACAACTTGCAGGCTACATCTTCATGTTCAATTCTCCTGTTTGACGTGTCCTCAAAAATCTTGATGTGCTCCTCTGCTGTTCGGTTCACATCATTGACGTGAAATTTGGAGCAGAAGTGTTCAGGATGCTTGGGTATAGCATTGTAGTTAGTGAAAGTTCCAAGAGGAGAAACATTTGCTAGAGGCCCGGCCGCCATTGGAACGTTTGGTTGTGGTAGTGGACCTACTTGAGTAGCTCCTGACTGAAGTGGAGTTACTTGGATGGTTGCTTGCGTATTACTTGATTAACTCCCTGATTTTGATTTCATGGAGGTGGAGTCTGGAACAAGTTTGAAATATCTCCTCCACTTGGAGATCCTTGACTTGATGAAGTTGCTTTCTTCCCTTTCCTTGGCTTAGGAAGAAATTCCAACCCTGCCAACTCTTTGGATGCTCCTGGTGTAGGCCTTAGAATTCTCTGATGCCTTTCTGGCGAAAATGAAATGATTCGATCCAGTGTGTTCTTCTTTCACCAATCTTTGAAATGAAACAACTTGCTATGTGGCCCTCCTAGCACCAAAAATGTTGATGATTATTTTTAGACAAGTCAAGAATAGAGTAAAACACTAAGTATCCACTCTCTCTTGAATAAAGCTCTTCAAAGGCTAAGCTATGTGATCCAATGAAGTGACTTCAAGGTTCCTTTTCTTATGATTCACGAGGGATTAACTCAGTGACTTGATGTGATATTGCTGATTATCACAAAGGGACTTACACAATTGTTCTAACAACTTGATTGTTTCACTTACAAGAGGCAAACACTTGGAATTTCTAAGTACTACAACTTTTTAGCGTATGATATAGCAATGAAGTTCTTGATCCTAATTCCTAACAGTGATGGATAAAAAAGTAAAAAAGGATAAAGGTTAAGGAAACTATTCTAATCCTAGATGTAAGAAACAATTATTGATCCAGTGAAATCAACCAACTTTGTTTTGTCAAGTTGAAACAACTACACAAGGTTGATGCAATCGTCTAGGGGTGATATAAGATAATCAAATCACTTATGTTCATGAAAATTCAACAAACATAAATAATCAAAGTTAAATTCACTTTGTTCAAACTATACACTGCAACTTGCAAACCACAAATTACAAATGGTATGAACATATAGATCTCACCAAGAAACAATAATAATATCTTCCACCAACTAACATAACACTTAAAAGAAAACTTAGTCTAACTTAACATTCGCTTGAAGAAATGAAAACCATGCAACACTTTGAAACATAGAAAGAATCACCAAACAATGAGTCTTATATTATCTCAAAGAGCTCTTGCAACAATTTTTTCATAGTCTTCAACCTTATAAATGAGACCAAAAGGAGCCCTTATATAGGCTTCAAGAATACATGAATGGTTAAGATTGATCGACAAAGCCAATGGACCAGATGATGCCACCTAAGTAGGTGGTTACAACAAACTACTATTTTTAGCATATGAAAGAGGGAACAAAGGCACGTTTCCCAAGAAGATAAGAATGACACATCATAAGCCTATGAGGAATCTCCATGCGAGTAGCCATCACTGGTACTATGAAATTTAATGAATGTGGACACCACTTTCTTGGCATCATCAAAAGGTACACTTGGTGTATTCCTAATGGTTCCTTATGCTTCAAGTACATCAACTGCATAAACACCAAGTGTCTTCTCCCAATCATCCATTCGAGCCTTGTTGACACCAAGGTGGATAGCAAGTGAAAATATGTTATCAAGCCTCTCATCAGAAACATCATCTTCTTGAAAGTAGAATGCTTGGACTTGTTCCTTCATACAATCAATAGTCATCTCTCCAAAGGGATTGCATATCTTCATCAATGAAGCATGTTGAATGACACTTCTTACCCTTGACATGTCTATTTCAACTCTATCAAGCAACTGACCTTTGTTGCGAAAGCAGTAGTACCAGGTAGAGAAATCATGTCATTCCCTCTTCAACTGTCTTAGCCTGTACCAACTCATCAATTGAAGTTCCCATCAGACTCTTCAAGTGTGGCATATATTGTTCTTTGATAGCCTTAAACTCAGCTCAAGCTGTCAATAATGCAAGCACTCTTTCCTTAAGATCAACAACATTATCATATACTTGCATTATATCTTCAAGATGCCCACATGTCTCTCTTGACCTCTTCATGCAATCCTTCAACTTATGAGATGAGGATCTCAATTCTTCAAGATGTACAACTGTTTCTAGAGGAGAAATGTGTGGAGGTGTAGAAACTCTTTCTTGTTGATGGATAGGATATATTAGGTGTTGAATATATTTTTCCAATGCTTGACACATTTGTTCAGTTTTTATCCTCCCTTCTGTTTCCTGTCTTATGACAGCTCGAACATTAGCAACTTAATCTTGTAGCTCTTCTTCTACTTGTGCTCCAGTCAAAGGACCCAAATCAATAGTGTTGATATCATAGTCTTTAGGTACAACATCTTCTATATTCTTCTCAACCCTTGGAACAACTACATGAACCTTCCTCATGCCAGTTTCATCTTTTATTATCTTTGAAAGAGTTGTTGTTTTCTTCTTTGGTTTTTCTATTGACATGTCTACAAGCAACTCCTCAACTAGAATAGGGTGATAATCTTCTACCTCCATATAAGGCGCACTTTGGTGAAGAATTGAACATGAATTGGCACCTAAGTAAGATGAGGTTTCCTTTCAATCACCTTAACCTTCAATCATTGTAATTGATATGGAAAACCCTCAAGACTTGCAATTGTAAGTTGATTTCTACCAAGGCACCAAAATTGGTGATTTTGAAGGCAAAGGGTGCCTAACTCTTTGGTGCTCAATTTGGCACGTTTGATCAATTTTGAAGTTAAAATGAACTATCTCTCTTTAGGCACCAAAAATGGGTGATTTTGATAAGAAAATGCACCTTCACTTCAAAGATCTCCAATCTCTTTCCAAGGTGCTAAAATGTGGTTGCATTGATGAAGAGATGCACCTTAGGCTAGAAATGAACCCAAGAGGTTGGATTTAGGCAATTAGAATCATCTTAAGGTCCTTAACTCCTCAAGGCGCCCTTTGTTCATTAATTGAATCTCCTTCCTACTCAAGACGCATATTTGGGGTGTTGCAGATGATAGTTGGCGCCTAGTCCACACTTAACCATTTTCTTTGTTGGTCCTCACTCATTGAAGCATAATAAGTTCAAAACATCATACAGATCCTCTCACTTGACCTAAAGAATGTTCTATACCACCATTGCAAGCTCATTAACTAGCTAACTCTGAGATAACACTAACAAGACACCCTAAAACAACTAATCTTATGAAGGAAATTAGGGGGTCCCCATTTGCAATGGGGTGATGTGTGATTTGGTCACAACATCACCCCTGCACTAAGGGCAGGGGTTTATTATTCCATTGAAGATTCCACCATATGGATCTAAAACTGTATATCTTTACATCTTTTCTATTTATGGCCTCATTATTATTGACTAGACCCTTCATAGTTTTTCATGCCCTCAAGATGCTGCTAAACACATTGGATCTTGAAGGTTTAATTGAAAAATTTTGAAACTGAAAATCATGAGGATGAAGGCCTTTTCACATCTTGCCTTTTTAGGAACAACTAATTAGATACTATTCCTGATCAGAACCTTCCAAGGTTCATTTCCTTTCAGAGTTTTGACAATCCATTTTGTGGCCAATGCCACACCCTAGATTTTCAAATTCTTCAGGTTCAAACCGCCCTTCTCTTTGCCCAGGGAGCTCCACTCCTAGTCCACAACATGCTTTTTTTTTAACCTTTTCCATTAGACTGTAAGAAGCTTCTAATGAACTTATGTATATTCTCAATTTAATAGCTGCCAAAAAGCCAAACAGAGGCATAATCTGCCATAGACGAATAATGTTTGCTCCTTCAGGATTAAACTGTGTGTTAGTTTTTCCCTCAACGTTTTGGATCACACTCCATGATCCATCATTCTATTTCTCCTCTCTTGCTTTCTTTTCTCCTGATGATGGATCATAGAGTGTGATCCGAAACGTTGAGGGAAAAACTAACTCATAGTTTAATCCTGAAGAACTCATTTACAATATTATGGACTGTGGAAATTTGATGTCTATTATCAATCTTTGTTCCATTTAAAGATCTTTTCAATTATACCATACATTCAGTCTCATATATTTTTCAATAAAGGGTTCATAGAAAATGGGATTTCAAAATACCTTACCTATTTTGAAGGACCATCCCACTGCCAATTGTATTTACCAAGCCAATCTAGAGGAGAGTTCGACTAACTTAACATAATAGATTTATTTTCAAAAATTTCAACTCTTGATGTCAAACAATATATATTAAGCCTATTAATTAAATTTTCAAAGTTCTCATTTTCTAGCTCAAAGAAGAGGGCAATTTCATTTGCAAATTGAATATTCAACAATGTTTCTTTCTCAGGTAAGGAAATTCCTTTAACCATATTTTCAAAACAACCATATCTTCAAATATAGTGAAGAGCATTAGAAGCAATAACAAAGAGATCATGTTCCAAGAGACAACCTTGGTTAATGGATCTTTACAAATAAAAGGCTTGGTTAGTGATCCATTGATATCAATTCACGTATAAGCATAATTGAACATCACTTTTATCATATTGCAAAATTCAACAAGGAAACCAAAAGCCTCCAAAGTCATCAAAATATAAGACCATTCCACCCTATCATAAGCTTTTTTCAAAGTCTGGTAACAACATTCCAACATTCTAATTTGTTTTATTTGCCAATAATATTGCCCATTCCCTTTCCAATTCATAGAGATTCCATCAGTCTTATCTTTCTTTTGCTCAATCATGTTGAAGTCTCCCCTAATAACTCAAAAGACTTTAGGCAAAGAGGATGCATGCCATTTCCAAAGATTAATCCTTTCCTTATAATCATTGGTAGCATAAATAAAACAAATGTCAAATTTAACATTATCATTTTCAACAATGATTCAAACCCCTTTGTTGCAAAGTGAACAACCAATATTTGTAATATAAATAACCCACTTCTTATTGACAAGGATGGCAATACCACCTCTACCCTTAATATGTTTGGAAGTGTAAAATTCATAGCTGTTTCATACAAAGTTTAACACATTCTCAAGTTGGAAACCAATTGCCTTCATTTCTTGCAAAAGCAAGAAATCTAGTTTATTCTTGCTATTGCAAAAAGACATTAGAATATATTTTCTATGTCAGGATTCTAACCCCCTTATATTATACTTATATGATATTCATTGACATCTAGGAAGAGGGGTTAGGGTACCTTTGGATTTTATACAATTTATAAAAACATTTAGGGATTTTCTCCACTTCATCTTTTTTTTCCTGGTTTAACAAAGTTATCCCCTCTGCTAATTTGTTTTCTTTTTTTTTTGCTCTTCTTTTTTAAGGCCATCTATCTCAATAGCCTTTTCCATTAACTCATCCTGAAACATTGGATTGAAATAATCCATTACTCTATTATGAGTTTATTTCTTGATCCATCTTATCAATTGGAATCAATTCAGTTGTACCCTTAGAATAAGTGTGCTAGCAGTATTGGAAGTCATGAGAGACTGAGTCTTGTACCATTTTGTTAGCTAGAATTCTTTCCTTAACTTATCAATTACACTCTTGCTTTGCTGCAATTGTGTTGTGGGGTTGCTGTTTATTTGTCACTACCCTACTTTTGTAAAAGGTTTTTAGGTCCTTTCAAACCCTGTTTTTACCCCTTAATAAAAACAATCTCCTGGATGTTTTTCTTTTTAGGGATGTCATGGGGTTTTATTGTAGATCCCATAATGTCTTCTTTTCTTTATTCATTTGGTAGTCTCCAACATTTTTACTACTCTCTTCAAGTTCATTAATATTGTTCTTGATAGTAAGAAATTCTTCATTATCTTCTTTAATAGTCATCATAGTATCTCCATCTTGCACATTAGTTTTTGGAGTATCTCCTCTAAAGAGCTTGTTCAGAGTTTTGGTCACCCTTACTCATTTCTTTAAAAGCAAGTTTATTACCCTTGGAGAAATTAGTAATTATAAGACAATCCTTTTTTTGATGTCATTTTTTACAAAGGAAGCATGCATTGAGACCTCGAAGACACTCAATTTCACATTGATAAATAGAATTTCCCAATTGAAATTCAATAACTTATGGAATTTGAATCCCATTGTTTAAAGAAAGAAGGATTCTCTCATTCATATGGGGCAAGGATGCCCTTGTTTCCTCAACTTATAAAACTTTTTGAACAAGGTTAAGCATCTAGAGTAGAAATGTCCACATTTGTGATGGGACATTCTTGACGTTCATCCACTTGGGTATGGCAAGGCATGGTTTTAAAAATTGATTTTCCAATGTTCCATTACTCTTTACTTAAAACCTTCTCTCTCTCTTTTTTTGGTGCATATTATGGTTTAAAAAAAAATCACAACTAGAGGAGGAGATATATATACCAAGTTTTTTTCCCGTACATTTAACAACCAATCATCAAATAATTTTCAAGATGGAAGAGCCTCTTTATCCATACATGCTAAAAAAAGTCGGAACATTTTTAGCCTATTCTCTTCTTTCTTAACAGCTTCTAGCATCTATTCGTTGCGATCAATTCAAAGAGTTCTAGGCAAAAGGGTGCCCTTACCGGCTTGTCAAACTCCAGAGTGCTTCTCTTCTTCATGTTGCTCGTCATTTCTATTGTCTCCTCCGACTCTAACCTCAAATCTCACCACTTCCGGTGTTGTTTGAGCATCTTCGCTTTGTAGGATTTCCTATTG
Organism: Cunninghamia lanceolata; assembly: GCA_027924645.1. Classification (NCBI taxonomy): domain Eukaryota; kingdom Viridiplantae; phylum Streptophyta; class Pinopsida; order Cupressales; family Cupressaceae; genus Cunninghamia; species Cunninghamia lanceolata. The sequence goes on along the minus strand of BSBN01000682.1, from coordinate 8,768,128 downwards.
CTTTCCACTGGTTTTTCTGCCTTATCATCTTTGTTTTCCATTCTTTACTTCACCTTATGTGTTATTACTATCATCTGCTGCGAAGTGGCCAAGACCCCAGGAGGTGTTCTGCCACTTAGGCTCACACCGAACTACCTTCCCACTATAAATGTAGGTGGGCAAGGTGGTAAAACCATCAATTCAAAAAATTGTTCTAAATTAAACAACACTTAGAAACAAAATAAAAAGATCATAAAATAAAAGGACACCAAGTTAAAGATAACAATCGAATCCTGCAAACAAAACCAACAAAACTTAGGAGAAATTTGGACGAATATAACCAAGCAGATTCAAATTTAACTATGGCACCAGAAACTGCATTTGAAATCTTAAAACATGAGCACTTATTTGTAGGCAATTGTTTTGTTGTTACAGCCACTGGCTTACCAGTTTAAAAGACAATTTCAAAGCAATTTGATATTTTTAGGCACTAATTTACTCTTACTAAATATTTAGCGACTTTGCTTTTTCATGGTTCAAAGGTTTGGAACAGTGGGGACTTTGGAAACTGAGTAAGGGTACTGACTCTAATTTCTTGGGAAGTCCTTTTCTTTTCAACAGTCATAATATCCTGAAAGTTTTTCCACAGGGCGGACCTTTTATGGTTAAAATTCATATGCTAATACAAATAGTTAATGTATGATTATTTGATTCTTTAGCTATTTGGGTAGCTGTAGATGTTGCCATGACAGGTTGATCATATGACCACAATCTATATTTTCATTATTTAATTATTTGGATTATAAACAGGGAAATGTGATCTGAGAACAAAATTACTGGGATGATCTGAAAGTAATCTTTGCCTGATTGTAACTTGTATTTTTAATTACACTTGCCCTTCATTGACAATAGCCCCAGAAATTGATTTCAATCTGGTATTTTCCTAGTAGTAATTGAGAACAACATTACCCCTGACCATAATGATCTTTAGATCGTTTGGTTCCATTTCCAGCAAAGTTACACATAAAATGTCAAAGATTTTGTAGATAGGAATCTTAACTCTAGCTTAAAGTAGACCAAGGTCACCATTTTGTAGTAGTGTGGCTCGCACTGTAAGGATTGATAAATACTCGCGGTTGAATTTGCAGAAACATTTCCAATAACTTCAACATCATTAGGTTTACCAAACAAATTGATTTTTTCTGCTTCTGTCTGACACTTTTTCACTCAAGTATAGAACTTGTAGTAAATCAAATTATAAGATGCAAATGATGTCCGTTTTTACAAGAAAAAGTGAAAACTTCAGCGTGGACTCTCTGCCTGGTAAATATCTAGGGTTACCCCTCTTTAACGGGAGACACAAGAAAGAACTCTGGAAAAGTGTAGTTGACAGGGTGGAACATAAAATTGGGACATGGAGGGCAGATGGCTGACGCTGGTGGGCAGGTTAACCCTGATCAAAGCAGTTTTGGCTGCAATTCCAGTTTACATGCAATCCTCGGTTCATATGCCCGAGGGGATATCGAAGGAATTGGGTAAGATGTGTAGGCGCTTCTTATGGCAAGGCTCTGAGGAGGAGAGAAAAATCCATTTGATCTCGTGGGACAAAGTGTGTAAACCTACCCAGTTTGGAGGAGCATGTATCCTTAACCAAGAACTTCAAAACATGGCACTAGGTGCTAAATTAGCATGGAAATGTACAAAAATCCACACTCCAAATGGGCCAAAATGATGCAAGAGAAATATCTGGATAATGATATGTGAGAATGTATCTTCACCATCGCCAATCCCCCTAAAGGATCATCTATGTGGAACTTCATTGTTGAGAGCAGAGATGTTTTACTACCGAAACTTTCATGGGTGATTCATAATGGTAGGAAAGCTAGCTTCTGGAATGACTCTTGGAATGGCGGCGAGGTCTTGGCGAATAGAAGGAACTTGAAAGAAGCAGAACAAACTCTCAAGGCTTGCTGGGGAGTTCGAGTGTCCAGTTATCTGTCAATTGATTCGACGTGTTTTCCATCCAAAGCGGTTTGGAGGGATTTTTCGGACTATGACTTCCCTGAAGTTCAAAAGAAAATCCTCAAATTAATTCACGAAACCAGGATTGTCCATCCGTCTTCCATGGAGGATGAATTGATATGGCTAGGCGATGGATCGGGCAAGTATAAGGTTAAACAAGGTTACAAATGCCTAACCTCCAAGGATGCCTCAGATTTTCCTCATGAACTATGTTGGTCGGACTCTATCCTACCCAAAGCAAGAACCTTTGCTTGGCTTGCCATAAATAAGAAAATTCTTACGGTTTATAGGATACACAGATTGGCTATCGGAAAAAGTTTCAAATGCGTTCTCTGCGGAGAGGAGGAAGAGACAACCAATCACCTTCTCATTCATTGTAGTTCCAGCAGAGAGGTCTGGTGTTGGCTCTTTAATAATTTAAATTGGCGCTTGCCACTTCCACAAACATTGCTTCAACTATTCAAAGGATGGCCCAGTTCTTTTCTGGATTCGACCTTCCATTGCCTTTGGATAGTTTCTCCCTCTTTTGATCTAGACCTTGTGGAAAGAGAGGAATTTTAGAATTTTTAGACACAAGTCTAAGTCGCTACAACCTTTTTTGGAGGATTTGCAGTCAGCCATTATAGAGGTGGTCAATGCGAAGCTCAGGAGAACTGGATCTAAAGTTACTTCATGGACTTCCTGGGATGATGCTATGGTTAAGAACTGGTGTGGATTGCAAATACCTCCGGGATCTCAATGCTTGAGTGGCATTCTTAAGGTGGATATGAATAGTGTTAAATGGTGCCCACCACAAATTCCTTTCATGAAGATCAACTTTGATGGAGCCAGTAGGGGTAATCCAGGGCCTTCAAGAACATGATGTATAATAAGAGACCAGGAGGGAGTCATGTTATTTGCGAAGAGCACAGAGCTCCCCCAAGGATCAAATAATGTAGTAGAAGCCTCTGCTATGTTGCATGGTTTACAATTAGCTTCTGATAATGGTTACAAACACATTTGGATTGAAGGCGACTCCCAAATCATTGTCTCAGCGGCTCAACAAAGGAAGGTTTTAAACTGGCATTTCTCATACATCATTAATCAAGTATGGTCTCTCCTTGACAGTTTCAAATCTTTCAAAATCTCTCACTACTATTGTGAGGCTAATATGGTAGCAAATTTTCTTGCCAACCAAGCAATCGATCAAAAGGAAAAAACAGTGTTTTTCTCTACAGATTCGAAACTTTGGCCCCTCGGGTTGGCAAATTTTTTACTCAAAGACAAGGAGAGTTCTTAGAAATTAGTTCTCGAGGGCTGACCTTTCTTTCGTTCTTAAGACAACGGCTCTTTTAGTTGACTTTGGGGAATTCCTATTGGATTAAGAGATCAAAATATTTGTGTCACATAAGACATGGTTTGGGTGGTGGGCCTCCATGAGGAGAGCAACTAGGTGACTTTTCATTTTAGTTATCCCCGGGTCAACTTTGTATCAGCTCATTCAGTATGTTCTTAGAGCTGACAAGTGGCGCATCCACACTAGTTCCTCAAATGATGTGCTGGAGTCGTTGCTCTTGCTCCGTGTCATGCTACTTCTTTCTATGATATCTTAGATGGGATGGGCTTTTAAGGGTGATTTGACAGTTTTCATGAGTGTTTTAATAGGAGGTTGCCTGACTCCTGGTGACAAGAAATCCATTTATTACGATGGATTTGCATGCTTTTTCTTGAATCCAGGGGCAACGTTTTCATTAATAGGGTTCAGAGTCCTGTGCTGCAGTACTTGTCCTCCACTGTCAGGTGACGCCTCAAGAGTCATTCCTCCCCAACCACAGCTTGGTTAGTACAAAAGAGATCTGTGCATTCAATGGGATCAGCGTCAGCTTCTTTTGCATTAAATTTTGATCTCATTCTCATTCAATGCGGTTTTGTGTTTCTCTCCTTTTTATCTAGCAGCTGAGGTCTTTCTAGATCTACACTTCTTTTTCTGATGAGTGTTTCCTCAAAGGTTGCCCCTATCTTTCAACTATTTTTGCATTTTCACTCATCTTGCAAAGCCACTTACAATGGATTTGTGGCTTCCAAATCAGAGAATTTTTATCCCTCGGGTGGATGGTGATGTTGCAAGTATGTGCCTAATCGGTGTTGTCATTGATGTCAACATATCTTTGTTGTCATTGGTGTCAGCTATGTCCTATTCTATTACTCGTTTAGAAGCTTTGTATGTTGAGGATATTGAGAAAATTGGCCCCTCCGGAAGAAACAAGTGAGTTACAGTGAAGTGCAGTATAGATAGTGAGTTGTATGTTGAAGAACAGTCCGGTAGATTGCTCCGCATTTCTTGCTGGTTGAATATCTTGGTCTGCGGATTGGAATTTATTTAAGGGGATGTATGAAGATGCTAAATCTTGAGTTTGAGCCTCTGGTGTGAAGAATTAAGAGAGTTGCATTCACCAGAGTAAAACCTGCTTTCTCTGATTATTCTTTGGTGACAAGGAAAAAGTATTTTGCTCCGCATTCCTCTGCAATAAAGTATTTTGATCTGCGGTTCTAGAGGGAAGTTTGGGATGATGATAAGTGCCTACAATTGTAGTGGTTCATGTTTTGGTGGTCCACAAGCTATCTTTCTTTTATGTCAGTTGAAGACAGTGAAGTTCATGTGTTCTGGTGAGAAGATTCCTATAGCTAAAGTGGTTAAGGTTCGTGCAGTTGCTTTTGATGATTATAATGTGCTTGTGGATGTCTCCTAATCATGTTCCTATCTTGACATGGGTCTGCATTAAGGAATTGAGATCGTGTTTGAAGATTGTTCCTAGATAATGTAGTGTGTGACCAGTCTTAGCCGACTTGGTTAGTTCCAGTCATTGTGGAGATTCCTTGAAGATTGTGGAAGCGTCTTGTGACATGGAAGATCGTGTTTGAGTCCCAGCTAAGGCATGGCATGATCTGCATACATCTTTACTTCATTTCCTTTGCATAATATTGTAATAGGTCAGGACTATTTTGTAAATGTTTGTAATGCCGACCTTGGATTTTGTTCCAATGGTTGATGATTGTAATGCCGACCTTGATGATCATTCCAAGGTTGATGATTGTAATGCCGACCTTGATGTTCATTCCAAGGTTGATGAAGTGTATAAATACTTGTAGTTGAGTCATGGAAAAGGTGTCCTTGTGCGAAAATGGGAAGATAAAGAAAAGGGCGAGGAGATAAGGCAGAGCAGAGCAGAGGAACTGTTGTATTTCAATGTACTAATCTCATACATGAAGAAGATGGTGATTTTGGCAATGAGCCTAGCAGTGAGCCACCGGTAGGGTTTAATAGCCCTCAGGGTTTAACAGCCCTTATTGTAATCTTTCTAGGTTTAGGGTTGAGGCTGTGAGTCTGCTAGACCTAGTTGTACCTCATGGCAGTGAGCCAATATGTTCTGGGCCCGTGAAGTGACCAAGCCTGAACATCATTTTTCAAAGATTGCAATATATTTTGAGAGCTAATCCTCTCCGTGGTTTTTCCCCACCTTGGGGTTTTCCATGTAAAAATCTGGTGCCTCTTGTGTATAATGTTGCATCTATGTTTAAGTTTTTGATTTCATGCATTCATTGCTAAATCATAATAATTGTGGATAAGTGATTAATGTGTAAGTGAAGAAGTGTTTAAGTTTTTGTGACAACTGATTCAGCCCCCCATTTCAGTTGTCCGGCGCATTTCAACAATTGGTATCAGAGCGAGCTTCCTCTAAAGAAAGTCTAATAGCTTGAGGAAGATCCAAAAATGTCTTATAAGAAGGAAGTGCCACATTTTGATGGGATGAACTATGCTCTTTGGAAGGCTCGAATGAAAAGTCATCTTCTTTGTCTTGGTTACAAAGTATGGAAAGCTGTAGAAACAAAATACACCTTGCCTCAAAATGATTTGACGACTGAAGATGAAATCAAGGAATATGAAGTGGATATTAAAGCAAAAGATGCTCTGTTAAGTTCATTGAATGACTCAGTACTGACAAAAGTGGTGGATCTTGAAACTGCAAATGAGGTATGGGAAAAGCTAAAAAAATTGTATGAGGGAGATGATTCTGTGAAATAGGCCAAGCTACAAAGTCTGAAAGTGAAATATGAAAGTTTGAAGATGAAAACATAACAACCTTTATGCAAAGAGTTGATGAACTTGTCACTGGAATAAAAGGTATGGGGGGATTCTCGGTGATAAGGAAGTTGTAATCAAAATTCTCAGATCACTGCCAAAGACCTACAGTCACAAGGTAGCTGCAATTGAAGAATTTATGCAAGTAAAAGATATTGACAGAGATCAGTTGCTTGGTAAGCTTACTGCTTTTGAAATGAGAGAGTTTGGTGATGCCCTACCAAAAGTAGAGACTACCTTCAAAGCCAGTACTTCTGGGAAAACCTCTAGATTAGAAAAGTACAAGGTAGAATCAGATGATGAGTTTGATGAAATTGAAGCCAACTTTGTGGATAGACTAAAAAGAGGATCCGGTAAGTTTGAAGGTAAATTACCTTTCAAATATTTTTCCTACGGTAAAGTAGGCCACTTTGCTTCTAGATGTCCATAAAGAATTGAAAGAAATAGGAAAAGATATGAGAACAGGCCTAGGATTCAAAAGAAATGTAAGATCTTGATGATGATGGAGTATCAGATAATGGTGAACTAGATAATGCTAGTACTTCCAGTAATGAATGCTTGTTTATTGTTATTAAAGAAGAACTTGTGTCTACTAATCCTGCTAGCTGTATGAAGAAAGAAAAACCAGTGGAAAGTGCTTTGGCTACTCAGGTTGTTGAAGACAAAGATGAATGGGTTATTGATAGTGGCTGCTGTCACCACATGACTGGTGACAAAAGTAAGTTTGTGAGTTTGGAAAGATATGATGGTGGATTGGTTAGGTTTGGTGATGATACAACTGGTAAGATTTGTGGAAAAGGATCTATTTCTTTTGATGGCAAGCATAATACTAAAGATGTCTTGTATGTGAAAGGATTAAAGCACAATCTTTTGAGTGTGGGTTAGACGTGTGACAAAGGTTATGACCTAAGCTTCAAGGACAATGGATGCAAGATCAGGGAAAGCTCTGGAACAATCATTACAACTGGTGAGAAGACCAAAGGTAATATCTATCACTTGAAAGGAACTTGATGTAGAGCCACACAGTAAAAGCTTATAACCAGGGTGAAAAACCCATTAAAACCCACAAAATAGCTAATACTATTTCCTATCGGTAAGATATCTCTATTTTCTTACCGAATTATCTATTCACTTTACCATCGGCAAGACCACCCTCTATCAGTGAGTCTAAATCTTTATCGGCCGATAGTATAAGTTTGGCCGATGTCGCCTTTGACTTCATAGACTTCCATCGCTCAGACTAACACCATCGATGTAGCCTTCGGTCTATCTCCCGATGCACTAACTTACCCTGATGACTTCCCTTCGTGCTTGTCGGTGTGAGTTTCCATTATCGGCAATCTCCTTGAATCTCCTACCGACATCGTTAGTCACTCCGATGAACTTTACACCTGCTTTCGTCGGTTAGACCACATTCTATCAGCAAACTCCAAATTTGTTACCCCGACGGCATCACTCTTGCCGATATGCCAACGAAGACTTTATTGTCGGCCAGACTCGCTTCTTCGGCCAGACTTTGACCTTATCCTTTGATGGGCTATCTCACACCGATATGCCTTTGACTTAGCATATACATGATTTGACTTGCTATCCCCGGTCTTCATTACCTATTCAGACGGTCTACCTTTGTATCATTCGAGATGCATCTTCACAACATACAATTATCAGCGACATACATATGACGGATACTCAGAACTTGTATCTCTCATACAAATGTAGTATATACACGAACTGCATACAAAAGGTGTATACACAGAACTTGTATTACCCGATGCCCCCCAGCGATATACACAGTCTTTGTATATCTTGAAGGTATCTCTTTAATGTACATTTAGAATGTACAAACCCAATATGCAAACAAAAGATACATCTCCCATATGTTTTGGCGAATGTATCTTTGACTCCGCCGTTGACTTCTTTGTATGTATCAAATGTACCTCCGACTACTTGTATGTCCCAACATACAACAGCGATATGTAAATGATGGATACACACAAATTGATCCTCAGATACAAAAGTGATATACACAGGAAATGTATGTTCACATACAAACACTGTATATACGTCAAATGTATATTTTGACCAAAACCCACAAAACTTCACAAATTTCACGTAGAAAATGCTAAGATCGGTCCGAACCGTTTCCTGGCAATTTTAACACAGATTTTATCCTTCAAACCCTAGCACATGAGGATGCTAGGATAGATCATTGCATGCTATAAATTGATCCCGAAAACATGAAATGCAAGAACAGAAAAATAGAAAAGACAAGTAAACTATTGTACATGACCATTCCACCGATTCAGAGAATCAATCGGTGGAATGGATAAGTAAATCCATCTCGCCTGCAAATAGGAAAATCGATTACACAGATAGATTGAAAATCAGACAAATGAAACAATGAGATCCTCTCTATTCCAATATCAAAAATGCATACAAATATCTCAGTCCCACTGTAACACAGTGCTCTGTCAAAATCTCCAAACACAATACCTCTGTTTCTCCTATGCAATACTGAACTATCCAACTATATCTCAATAAAACTGATCTAGGACATATATATAGCTACTCCTCAAGAGTAGTACAAATTGATTCCCAGTAGCTGGGAGACCTCCAAGCGGCTGGGAGAAGACAGCTAAGACAGCTAGTATAACAAACTATAGCGGTCTACACATAATCCTAGATTTACTTAAAACATACGCATTGATCCAATGGACCTTATTACGTCACAAAGTCAAAACATACTATAATTAGACTTATGCTTTATTTTGAAGGGGTGCTCCTGCACCATACTCCCTAGAAGAAGAAATCTCAAGTCCACTTGAGATGAGAGTATGTAGGTTTGAATCGTGTTGGTGGATCTGGTCTTTAGTCATCCACACTGCTTCTGAATCGGGTTTGCCCTGCCAAGCCACCAAATATTCCAGATATTCCTTGTTCCTTGTTTTCTTGATCACTCTTGTGTCTAAAATCTTTTGCAACTGTGGTGGATCATGTTTTGGAATGTCATCAGCTGCTGTATCCTGTAGTAGTTCATGTTCTTCATCTGGATTATGCTTGTATGGAGTTAAATCACACACATTGAATATAGGTGATAATCCAAGATCTGGAGGAAGTTGGATCTCATAAGCATTCTGTCCACACTTTGTCAAAATTTGACATGGTCCAATCCTCCTCTGCATGAGTTTGGTATATTTACCTATAGGAAGTCGTTCCTTTTTCAAATGAACCCATACCAAATCTCCAACATCAAACTATACATCTTTCTTCTTTTTATCAGCATACTCCTTATACTTCAAGGTAGTTTGTTGGAGTTGGTTTTTGACCTGATCATGTACCTCTTTTATGGCTTCTGCAAAAGCTTCACCATATGCACTAATAGAATCTCCTGTAGGTAGAGCTCTCAGCTCCAAAATACCTCGTGGATGTATCCCATACACTATTTGAAAAGGTGATTTCCCTGTACTCCTATTGACAGTATCATTATAGGAAAATTCTGCCTGAGATAGGATATTATCTCACTTGTCTCCATGCTGTCTTGTCAAACATTTGAGCAAATTCCCTAAGGAACAATTAACCACTTCAGTCTGTCCATCCGTTTGAGGATGATATGCAGATGAGAAAGACAAATTTGTTCCTAGTTTCTTCCAAAGAGTCCTCCAAAAATAACCAATGAATTTCACATCTCTATCTGACACAATGCTCAATGGCAATCCATGTATCCTTACTATTTCTTTGAAAAACAAATTTGCAACGTATGAAGCATCAACAGTGGTTTTACATGGTAAGAAATGTGCCATTTTGCTAAATCTGTCCACTACAACAAAAACACTATCATATCCCTTTCGGGTTCTGGGTAAACCCCACACAAAATCCATACTTATGCTTTCCCATGGTCTGGAAGGAATGGGTAATGGCTGATATAAACCTGCATTAGTTGATCTTCCTTTTGCTTTCTGACATATCACACATGTTTCTACAAATTTTCAGACATCTGTCTATAGTTTTGGCCAATAAAAATGTCTTCTGACAAGATCAAGAGTCTTATCCAAACCAAAATGTCCTGCCATAGCTCCACTATGTTTCTCTTTAATGATGTTCAACCTCATAGAACACCTTGGAATACACAACTGTCTACCTTTGAACAGCAATCCATCCTGGATCAGGAATTCAGAGAATTCAGCATGATATTTGTCTCCAAAAGAAGTACATACCTGATATATCTCTCCAAAATCTTCATCATCATCATACATGGTCTTCAATGAATCAATGCCAACACTTTCCAACTGAATTTGATTGACTGTTAGAGCTCTCCTACTCAAGGCGTCAGCTACCTTATTCTTGACTCCTTTCTTATGCTTCAATGTGAAAGTAATAGCTTGTAAAGTTTCTACCCATTTCATATGCCTGTGGTTTAACTTTTCTTGGCTATTAATGAAACTCAAAGCCTAATTATCTGTGAATACTATGAATTCTTTTGGCATCAAGTAATGCCTCCATTTCTTGAGTGACTGGACTAGAGCATACATTTCCAAATCATATGAGGAATACCTCCTTTTAGCATCATTGAGCTTCTCACTGAAAAATGCAATTGGCCTCCCTTCTTGGCTGAGTACTGCGCCAATGGCCATGTGACTTGCATCACATTCTACCTGAAAGATTTTGTTAAAATTTGGAAGTGCAAGGACTGGCTGTTGTGCCACCTTCTTCTTCAATGTTTCAAAGGAATCATCTGCTTCCTTAGTCCAAACAAATCTACACTTCTGTCCTCCTTTTATGGTATCAAGCATGGGTGCACAAATATGACTAAACCCTCTTATAAACTTTCTGTAGAAGGTTGCTAACCCATGGAAACTTCTGACATCATTCATAGTCTGTGGAGTTGGCCAAGATAATATGGCACTCACCTTCTCCTTATCCATTTGCAACTTACCTTGTGAAATGACAAAACCCAAATATGTGATCTCCTCCTGCATGAACAAACACTTGTCCAAATTTATCATCAGCTGTTCTACATGTAACCTCTTGAGAACCAAATCTATATGCCTGAGATGTTCTTCCTTAGTATTGCTGAAAATCAGAATGTCATCTAGATATACTATGACAAACTTGCCCATGAATTCTCTCAAAACCTCATTCATCAATCTCATAAAAGTACTAGGTGCATTAGATAAACCAAAAGGCATCACTTTCCACTCATACAACCCTTCATTGGTTTTGAATGCTGTTTTCCATTCATCTCCTGGCCTAATTCTGATATGATGATACCCACTCTTCAAATCTATTTTTGTAAAATACTTAGCACCTCCCAAACAGTTAAGTAAATCCTCTATCCTAGGTATTGGAAACCTATACCTAATTGTGATCTTATTAATAGCCCTGGAATCTATGCAAAGCCTCCAAGTGCCTTCTTTCTTTGGTGCTAGTACAGCTGGTACTGCACATGGGCTTAAACTTTTATCAATTAGACCTGTGTCTAACAATTCCTCAATTTGTCTTGCTACTTCTGCATTCTGTTCTGGAGTTAGCTTATATGCTGCCTTGTTTGGAAGTGTAGATCTTGGGATTAGATCTATGCAATGGCTGATATCCCTTACAGGTGGTAGGGATCTTGGCATTCCATCAGAGATGATGCCTTTATATTTATCCAATAGCTCTTGGACAACTAGGTCTATAAACCTCTGCTTCTTCTCTTTCTTGGCTTCTTGTTGCTATTCTCTATTCACTGTGAGACATGGAATTAGGGCATATGCAACTACACCTTCTGCTGCTACTTCTTTCATGAATTGTTTTCCTGCCATCAGCATTACCTTCACCTCTTTTCCTTTTGATTTCTCCTCCTTCTCTGTCCTTGGGATCAACTCTGTCACCATACCATCTTTGGTGATTGTATAGGTGTTCCTAACACCATTATGTTGTGCCTTCAAGTCATACTGCCACAGTCTTCCAACTAAGAGATGGCAAGCATCCATCTTGGTAATATCAAACAACAACTTGTCCTTATATGATCCAATCTGAAATTCTACCCAAGCCTGCTCTTCTACAACTGTTTGCTGACCTTGGGTAAGCCATGAGACCTTATACAGGGATGGGTGAGGTAATCTTCTAAGCTTAAGCATTGTTACCATTTCATTAGACAAAATTTTTTTAGTAGAACCAGAATCAATTAGAACTCTACATACCTTTCCTCCTGCCTTGCAAGTAGTTCTAAAAAGAGACTTTCTTTGTGGGGGTTCTTTGTTAGGTACCTTCATGGTAGTCATTGTTCTCCTCATCATCAGAGATTCTCCACTCTTTGGATATCCATAGTTGTCAGGAGTATTCACACTTTGAAAAGCGTTTGAGCTTGTTGCACTTTGGTTATCAGGTTCTTGGATCAGATTTGTTCTCCTTTCTCCTGCTGAACTTGTTGCCTTTTCTGGACATCTGCTGGCTATATGGCCTTCTTTATTGCAATTATAACATCTGATAGATCCTCTGCCCTGGGATCTTCCTCTGAAAGGTCTTCTGCCTCTGAAGTTTCCTTACTGATTGTAACTTCCTCTCTGGTTTTGACTATTATCTCCTTTACTGCTTTCCTAAATTGATTCACCCTGATATCCAAATCCATGTCCTCTGCCTCTGAAAGGACTTCTTCCACCTCTTTGCTGTTTTCCTCTTCCCCTATTGTTCTATTCTTGTCTTCTCTTTAACTTCTCTTCCACTTTCAATGCCAACTGAAAACATTTCTGGACTGTATCTGGGTTATGCAGATTCAAATCTTCCTGAATGTTGAACCTCAATCCATTAAGGTATCTGGCCACCTTTTCTTCCTCACTCTCTTTCACCTTTGTCTTGACACAAAGCTTCATGAACTCTTTTGTATATGAGCTGACATCTAGCTCCTTCTGCTTCAGATTTTGTTTCCTCTTATGCAATTGGATGCTGTAATCCAATGGAACATAGGCCTCTTTCACTAAAGCCATCATCTTCTTCCATGTAGCAACTCTACACTTTCCTTCTTGTACTCTGTCATCTTGGACGAAATTCCACCAAGTTAATGCAGCCTCTTTCATTTTTGATTGGGCTATCTTTACCCTCTAGTGTTCTGGTATCTCCTCTGTCTCAAAGAAATTGTTTAGGGAGTCTATCCACTCCATCACCGAATCAGGATCCATCTTTCCTGTAAACACTGGCAAATCTAGTTTCACATCCATGGTTCTCCTTTCCATGGATTTGAGGGCATTAATCAAAGGTCTCTGGTCTGCAGGAACGTCTTCCTCGTTCTACTTAGGGATCTCCTCTTCTTCCCTATCTTCTTTACCAGAACCTACTCTGTCCCTCAACTTCTCCAACTCATCTTTCAATGCCTGATTCTGAGCCTTCACATCAATGCTCTCTGAAATATACTTCTTTACCAAAACTGCCAACTCAGCGTTGGTCATCTTTGCCAGGAACTCTGATGTTCCTTCTTCATTTGACATCTTACTGTCTTCTTATCCTCCCAGAAGATTCTTCCTTTGCTCTGATACCAATTTGATGCAGAGCCACACAGTAAAAGCTTATAACCAGGGTGAAAAACCCATTAAAACCCACAAAATAGCTAATACTATTTCCTATTGGTAAGATATCTCTATTTTCTTACCGAATTATCTATTCACTTTACCATCGGCAAGACCACCCTCTATCGGTGAGTCTAAATCTTTGTCGGCTGATAGTATAAGTTTGGCCGATGTCGCCTTTGACTTCATAGACTTCCATCACTCAGACTAACACCATCGGTGTAGCCTTCGGTCTATCTCCCGATGCACTAACTTACCCCGATGACTTCCCTTCGTGCTTGTCGGTGTGAGTTTCCACTATCGGCAATCTCCTTGAATCTCCTACCGACACCGTTAGTCACTTCGATAAACTTTACACCCGCTTTCGTTGGTCAGACCACATTCTATCGGCAAACTCCAAATTTGTTACCCCGACGGCATCACTCTTGCCGATATGCCAACGAAGACTTTATTGTCAGACAGACTCGCTTCTTTGGCCAGACTTTGACCTTATCCTCCGATGGGCTTCTCACACCGATATGCCTTTGACTTAGCATATACATGATTTGACTTGCTATCCTGGTCTTCATTACCTATTCAGACGGTCTACCTTTGTATCGTTTGAGATGCATCTTCACAACATACAATTATCAGTGACATACATATGACGGATACTCAGAACTTGTATCTCTCATACAAATGCAGTATATACACGAACTGCATACAAAAGGCGTATACACAGAACTTGTATTACTCGATGCCCCCCAGTGATATACACAGTCTTTGTATATCTTGAAGGTATCTCTTCAATGTACATTTAGAATGTACAAACCCGATATGCAAACAAAAGATACATCTCCCATCTGTTTTGGCAAATGTATCTTTGACTCTGCCGTTGACTTCTTTGTATGTATCAAATGTACGTCCGACTACTTGTATGTCCCAACATACAACAGCGATATGCAAATGACGGATACACACAAATTGATCCTCATATACAAAAGTGATATACACAGGAAATGTATGTTCACATACAAACATTGTATATACGTCAAATGTATATTTTGACCAAAACCCACGAAACTTCACAAATTTCACGTAGAAAATGCTAAGATCGGTCCGAACCGTTTCTTGGCAATTTTAACACAGATTTTATCCTTCAAACCCTAGCACATGAGGATGCTAGGATAGATCATTGCATGCTATAAATTGATCCCGAAAACATAAAATGCAAGAACAGAAAAATAGAAAAGACAAGTAAACTATTGTACATGACCATTCCACTAATTCAGAGAATCAACCGGTGGAATGGATAAGTAAATCCATCTCGCCTGCAAATAGGAAAATCGATTACACAGATAGATTAAAAATTAGACAAATGAAACAATGTGATCCTCTCTATTCCAATATCAGAAATGCATACAAATATCTCAGTCCCACTGTAACACAGTGCTCTGTCAAAATCTCCAAACACAATACCTCTGTTTCTCCTATGCAATACTGAACTATCCAACTATATCTCAATAAAACTGATCTAGGACATATATATAGCTACTCCTCAAGAGTAGTATAGATCGATTCCCAGCGGCTGGGAGACCTCCAAGCAGCTGGGAGAAGACAGCTAAGACAGCTAGCATAACAAACTATAACGGTCTACACACAATCCTAGATTTACTTAAAACATACGCATTGGTCCAATGGACCTTATTACATCACAAAGTCAAAACATACTATAATTAGACTTATGCTTTATTTTGAAGGGGTGCTCCTGCACCAGAACTAATAATTATTGTTTGTTGGCTCAGACTGATGAAAGTTGGCTATGGCATAGAAGGTTGTGTCACATCAATTTTGACAACATTATGAAGATAAGTACTGCACAGGATGTTAGAGATTTGCCCAAGATTTTGAAGCCTGCTAATCCTATTTGCAGGGAGTGTCAATTTGGGAAACAAACTAGAACAAGTTTCAAAAGCAAGGACCAATCAGTTGATGGATTACTGGAACTAGTGCATACAGACCTGTGTGGACCTACTAGAGTAAGAAGTTTGTAAGGAGACATGTATTTCATGTTTCTTATTGATGATTATTTTAGAATGACTTGGGTTACCTTTTTGAAAGAAAAATTAGAAGCTCTGGATAAGTTCAAGGCATTTAAGGCAATCGTTGAAAATGAGATGGATTTGAAGATCAAATGTTTAAGGTCTGATAGAGGAGGAGAGTTCACATAAAATGAATTCAATTTCTTTTGTGAAGAACATGAGATAAAGAGACAATTATCTACACCTAGAACTCCACAACAAAATGGAGTCGTTGAAAGAAAGAACAGAACAGTTCAAGAAGCTACTAGAACCATGATGAAGGAAGATGATCTTCTGGAAGTATATTGGAGAGAGGCAATTCACAATGCTGTATATATCCTAAACAGAGTCCAAGTCAAAGGTAACAGTTCTAAGACTCCTTATGAATTGTGGTATGGTAAAATTCCTACTATGAAATATCTCAAAGTTTTTGGTAGCAAATGTTATATCAAAAGATGAGAAGATCTAGGCAAGTTTGATGCTAGGTGTGATGAAGGAATTTTCCTTGGTTACTCAACCAAGAGTAGGGCCTACCGGTGTTATAATAAGAGGCTAAATAAGATCATTGAGAGTGCAAATATCAAAGTCACTGAAAGCAAGGAAAGATCTCCAGAATCAAGTGGATATGAATTAGATAAACCAGATGTTTCAGAAGTGGTGCAGCATGAAGACAACTCAGATGAAGAGGATCAAGCTCCAGAAAGTGCTACCAAGACTCCAAGGTATGTAAAACTTAATCATTCTAAAGATCAAATCATAAGAGATAAAAGTAAATGAATCCTGACTAGAAGAAGAGTTGTAGAAGAAAAAGTAAATTTCTGTCTGATTTCCAAGATTGAACCTAAGACTGTGAATGAAGCTTGCAATGATGAGAATTGGGTAAAGGCTATGAAAGAAGAATTGATGCAGATGGAGAAGAATCAGACCTGGTGTTGACGCCTGAATTGACTGGTGGTTTTCTGAGCAATTTTCATTCAGGCACTCTCCCTAAGTATCCAAAAAAATGCTCTAAGTAACGGACCTCCTCAGTATTTTTCAGCTGCATCATCATATTTTCTTGAGGAGGAGGTCATCATCATCATGTTTGTTTCCATGAGGGTCAGCATCATCATGTTCTTCGTCGACCGGTTTCTCATCGTCATCATCATATTTCGCTGTCGGGTGATGTTCGGGTTTTATCCTGATGATGCTGACGAGCTATAGTGCGCCCTTATCTGCTTGCGAGGGTGATGTTTCAAAGTCTCCGGTGATCTTCCATTTATCACCTTGCGCGAGCATGATGATGATGTTGCTTATTCTTTGAGTTGCTCGACCTAACTTGTTTTATCCTAAGGGTCATCATCATCATCATTTTTTCAGTTGTCATCCTGCTGCTTGTGGAGGTCATCATATTTTCTGCCTTCATGATATTTCGCCGGGGTGATATTTCTATCATCGGGTGATCTTGGTTATGATCATCCTGATGATGATGTTGAAGAGTTTCAAGTACGACCCGATATTCACTAGGGTCATCATATTTCGAACGTCAGGATGATCTTAGTCAATATCATCCTGATGATGTTGTATCACTTCTTGTTCTTTGTTTCTCATCCTGATGATGCTGACGTCATCCGTATATCAGGGTGATATTTTTCTTTCTGCCTAACTGCATCATGATATTCCGAAGGAAGGGGTGATATTTTCATATCACCCGGATATAAGTTTGTTTGTTCGAGCATCATGATGATGCTAATATCAAGGAGATATCCGCCTGTTGGCTTCGCGCATTATCTCCGGGGGGTGATCTTTTCAAGCAGCATCATCATATTCAGTTATCGCCCCGATCTTATAGAGGAGCTACAGTGCAACCTGATATTTGAACATCAGGAGGATATTTCCAAATATCCGGTTGTCTTCCGAATATCATGATGATGTTAATATGATGATGTCGTCATCAAGGTCCCGCGGGGGTCATATTTCTAACACTGATCATCTTGAAGAGACCTCCTGATATTTGCAAACATGATGATGACGTCATCCGGATATGAGGAGGTGTGCAGTAGGCAGATATGATGATGACGTCAGCAGGATATGATGATGACGTCATCAGGATGTTCATCGGCCAGACTTTTGTTATAAGCTCAGCAGGAGGATGTTCCTCCGAAGGATCAGGTTGTGCCGATTATCATGAAGGTTATGTTTCAAATATCATGATGACGTCAGGGTGATATTTCGAACAACAGGATATCATGCTGCTGGAGGATGATGATGATGAAGTCTATACTAGTGTCGTCAGGAGCAAAAGCGCCGACATGATATATGCTCATGACCTAGTATATAAAGTGCAAAGGAGGTTGCTGCGGGGTGCATGTGGGATAATGTTATCCTGCATATTCGAAATATCATGATGATGAATCTCGGCGGGAAGCGGTTGCGACTGTCTGTTTGATGTTCTTCCCGAGGCCGCGGGTTGGTGCGCCATCAATGGCGATTGTTGCAGAGGTATGGGCGATGGCGTGGACGAATGTTGTACCTGATTGAAGATCTGAATCCCTAGGCGGCGGCGCAAGGCTCGAAAAATCTTCCTGTCTCCTCCCCTACCTACTGCATTCAAGTTTGAGCGCCATTTCTACGGTACTGTATATCTGGCGGGAATTTTGGTCAACCTGGTAGTTGATGCTGAAGATACCCTCCTGCTATATAATGCAGATGGTGTTGATCATTCAAGGTTGTTGAAAGTTGTAGATTTTTGGCTCTGTAATCCAAAACCAGCTGATCTGGTTGCTCTGTACAGTTTTTCTTGTGAGTTTATGTATCTCCTGTTGTAGGACTTGGCATGAATCCACTGGTTTCATGGTTAATATTATATGAGTAATGCTACCTTAGCATGTGTTGTGTTAATTCTGTCTCCAGTATTGCATGTATCCTTCTTCTGGATCTGGATGTTTGCTTATGTTTAGATTCTAGAGCATAGAATTCCTATGTCGAATGTCTGATCTTTTAACCTCTGCTCAAGGGGCAGATTAAACTGTTTTCAGGTTGAACATTGGGAAGGGTATACTGCAGTAGGGATGCCATAAGTAGAGATAGCTCAACACTCTATATTGGGAGATATCTGTAAGGCAGATATCATGTGTATCCCCCTGAAATCCAGTTTTAGCTATTTATGCTGATCATTCACAGGTGTATGTCTACTGACTCCAAGCCCTGGATAGGCACCAGTCATGCTGTGTTCTTGTGTTATACACCATGTCCAGCTTTGCATCCAAATTCAAACTAAAACACTTCATACTTCCACCTGTTAGTTGTAGGAGTAGGATTAGGAACCCCCTGCATGCTCTCATACCCAACCAGACATCATGTCCAAGAATGTTGCCAGCCTTGTGATCTATCATACAGATCTTGGTCCATACATGAGAGCATTCTGCCTGCTGTTGTCAAGTCAGATCTTTCTATCTTTGAGCCAGTCAAGGTTACATCTTAAGTTATAGGGATACCCCCCTTGGTGCGGCAGAACCAGAAGTGAAGGGGAGGAGCTCACGCAACCTCCTGTATTCAGTTGGCCTGAATCTGCCTGTGCATTAGAAGTGGCAAACCCTAATGCTGATTCAGAAGAAATGTCAACAAATTGGCGACTCTGCTGGGGAAGGATTGATAAAATAAAGAATAATACTTGTGACCCATCCGAGTCACTAACAAAATGATGCTCTGCTGGTGGAATGAACCTGGAGAAGTAGCTTTCAGCTGTTGTAAATTTTGTCCTCTCTGGAGAGGTGGCGACTCTGCAAAAAAGATCTAAATGCACATGAAAGATAGATGTATGTTATTGGTTGAAAGATGTACATATTTCTGCATCTGTATGAGAAAAGGTACCTTGTTACTTCCCCTTTATTTGCTGTTTTACTGCATAAGTTAGATGCCAGGGGAAGCCTTAGGTCTTAGACAGACAAAGGATGTCTAGGAGTAAGATTTTTATGAATCCAAGTATGAGTTATCCCACACTCAGTGGTAAAATGTTGGATAAAGGGATTGAAGAGATAAGAAATAGGTTGATACTCTTAGAGGCTGAGCAGGCCAAGTTAAGAAGTAATAACCCTGTTGTGTCTGCCAGTCAAAAAGCTAAACCTCCTGTCAGCCCTTTTGATCCTTTGTATGACCAACTGGATTTGTCATGGGTAGATTATAAAGTAGAAACTATGCCTGCTAGGATATACTGTCAGATGCCTAGATTTAGTGGTCACAATGTATGTGATGGGAATGCACATATCCAAAATTTTCAAAGTTTTATGGGAAAATATTCATTCAGAGATGAGGATATGTGGATGAGGTTTCTTGTTAGGTCCTTTGATGCAAAAGCAAAAGACTGGTATTTGAGCTTTCCAAAGAGATCCTTTGCCTGTTGGGATGAACTTGCTGATTGTTTCAAAGAAGAATTTGCAAAAGAACCGGCTGATCTTGTTGCAGAATTGATGAGAATCAGAAAACAAGATGAAGAGCCATGTGTTGATTTCAGTCATAGGTTTGCAGTAGCCCTTTCACATGTCCCTGAAAGTTTCAGACCTGATATTTCAGCCTGTGTTGGCATATTCTTTGAAGCTTTTGAGGAGGGCTCTAGTGCATTACTAAGGGATTTCAAGGTGACAAGTATGCAGATGGCATACAGGTTCATTGAGAATGTAGAAGAAATGAGAAATATGCACCTGCTGAAACCCCTGTCCCCAGGCCTTGGTGTAAAAAATGGTTATGAAGCTGCAAATGACCAAGTCATGAAGGCATCATGTGAAGATGAAAAGATGAATGTTGAGGATGCCAGTGAAAGGACTAATGAGGATTCCCATTGCAATCATGAGGCATCTGACCATGAAGACAACAATGAGGTTGTGGACAGCAATGAGCAATTTTTAGAATGGACCTGTGGAGAAAATTGTGAGTATTGTACTCAAGACAGAGAAGATATAAGCAAAGAGAGAGGCAGTCCTATGTGTGACCCATTGCCTATCTTTCAAACACATGGAGATCATGAAGAGCAGTCAGAAATTGAAATAAGTGCTAGTTCAGAGCATGACTGTTTTTCATTTGATGGCTGTTTTGCTTATGATACACAGGCTGATACTCCTCCACAGAATGAATCCATTGGTGATGAAGAGGTATGCTCTGCTGCCCATGAACAAATGGCATACTATGATGAAGCTGATGTACCTGGGCCACCCATTTATGACACATGTGGTGATGAGGATCTGTCTGAGTGTGGTGAAGATCTAGACACTATTTTTGGCTTGGATTCTGTTTCTCATCCTGATGAAAGAGAAAACAACATACATCAGGTAAGTGATTGTAAAAATGTGCCTGATTGTAAAGAGGTGTCAGAGCCTGATCTTTTCCAGCCTGGTGTACCAGATGGTTGTGCACATGATGTGCACAATTGTGATTTTGAAAGCTTTTCTTTTGATAGGCCAGCATATAACACAATGAGCCCTGATCTTCCTAGTTGTGTGGTGGACTCTGAGTGTTTCCTATTTGCAGTCCAACTAGGAGATCATTTTACAATGCATACTGCTGATGCAGATGATGATAAGTGTTACATACCATTTGAGCATGCATTGCCTGAAACATTCTGCACCCACATGTCACATGATGCTGAGGGTTGTCTGCACAAGGATGATGACAAGCCAAATCAGAGGGTTGAATGTGCAGATGACAAGATTTGTTTGTGGGTGGATCCTGACAGTATCTCCAAGCTTGACCCAGTGCATGCAGATGAAAACAAGATATTTGACAAAGGGAGATACATGTTTTTCTTTTCTTGGTGGCCTTAGGCCATCAAGTGTGTTGGGTGATGCAGGTCAGTGCAGTATTTGACTCTGTGCCCAATGGATAAGGGACTGGTCTGCATCCCAGAGATCTGGGGTTCTCGCTGCAGTCTTTCACCTGCACGTCCCCAGACAGAGCCACTGTTGACGCCTGAATTGACTGGTGGTTTTCTGAGCAATTTTCATTCAGGCACTCTCCCTAAGTATCCAAAAAAATGCTCTAAGTAACGGACCTCCTCAGTATTTTTCAGCTGCATCATCATATTTTCTTGAGGAGGAGGTCATCATCATCATGTTTGTTTCCATGAGGGTCAGCATCATCATGTTCTTCGTCGACCGGTTTCTCATCGTCATCATCATATTTCGCTGTCGGGTGATGTTCGGGTTTTATCCTGATGATGCTGACGAGCTACAGTGCGCCCTTATCTGCTTGCGAGGGTGATGTTTCAAAGTCTCCGGTGATCTTCCATTTATCACCTTGCGCGAGCATGATGATGATGTTGCTTATTCTTTGAGTTGCTCGACCTAACTTGTTTTATCCTAAGGGTCGTCATCATCATCATTTTTTCAGTTGTCATCCTGCTGCTTGTGGAGGTCATCATATTTTCTGCCTTCATGATATTTCGCCGGGGTGATATTTCTATCATCGGGTGATCTTGGTTATGATCATCCTGATGATGATGTTGAAGAGTTTCAAGTACGACCCGATATTCACTAGGGTCATCATATTTCGAACGTCAGGATGATCTTAGTCAATATCATCCTGATGATGTTGTATCACTTCTTGTTCTTTGTTTCTCATCCTGATGATGCTGACGTCATCCGTATATCAGGGTGATATTTTTCTTTCTGCCTAACTGCATCATGATATTCCGAAGGAAGGGGTGATATTTTCATATCACCCGGATATAAGTTTGTTTGTTCGAGCATCATGATGATGCTAATATCAAGGAGATATCCGCCTGTTGGCTTCGCGCATTATCTCCGGGGGGTGATCTTTTCAAGCAGCATCATCATATTCAGTTATCGCCCCGATCTTATAGAGGAGCTACAGTGCAACCTGATATTTGAACATCAGGAGGATATTTCCAAATATCCGGTTGTCTTCCGAATATCATGATGATGTTAATATGATGATGTCGTCATCAAGGTCCCGCGGGGGTCATATTTCTAACACTGATCATCTTGAAGAGACCTCCTGATATTTGCAAACATGATGATGACGTCATCCGGATATGAGGAGGTGTGCAGTAGGCAGATATGATGATGACGTCAGCAGGATATGATGATGACGTCATCAGGATGTTCATCGGCCAGACTTTTGTTATAAGCTCAGCAGGAGGATGTTCCTCCGAAGGATCAGGTTGTGCCGATTATCATGAAGGTTATGTTTCAAATATCATGATGACGTCAGGGTGATATTTCGAACAACAGGATATCATGCTGCTGGAGGATGATGATGATGAAGTCTATACTAGTGTCGTCAGGAGCAAAAGCGCCGACATGATATATGCTCATGACCTAGTATATAAAGTGCAAAGGAGGTTGCTGCGGGGTGCATGTGGGATAATGTTATCCTGCATATTCGAAATATCATGATGATGAATCTCGGCGGGAAGCGGTTGCGACTGTCTGTTTGATGTTCTTCCCGAGGCCGCGGGTTGGTGCGCCATCAATGGCGATTGTTGCAGAGGTATGGGCGATGGCGTGGACGAATGTTGTACCTGATTGAAGATCTGAATCCCTAGGCGGCGGCGCAAGGCTCGAAAAATCTTCCTGTCTCCTCCCCTACCTGCTGCATTCAAGTTTGAGCGCCATTTCTACGGTACTGTATATCTGGCGGGAATTTTGGTCAACCTGGTAGTTGATGCTGAAGATACCCTCCTGCTATATAATGCAGATGGTGTTGATCATTCAAGGTTGTTGAAAGTTGTAGATTTTTGGCTCTGTAATCCAAAACCAGCTGATCTGGTTGCTCTGTACAGTTTTTCTTGTGAGTTTATGTATCTCCTGTTGTAGGACTTGGCATGAATCCACTGGTTTCATGGTTAATATTATATGAGTAATGCTACCTTAGCATGTGTTGTGTTAATTCTGTCTCCAGTATTGCATGTATCCTTCTTCTGGATCTGGATGTTTGCTTATGTTTAGATTCTAGAGCATAGAATTCCTATGTTGAATGTCTGATCTTTTAACCTCTGCTCAAGGGGCAGATTAAACTGTTTTCAGGTTGAACATTGGGAAGGGTATACTGCAGTAGGGATGCCATAAGTAGAGATAGCTCAACACTCTATATTGGGAGATATCTGTAAGGCAGATATCATGTGTATCCCCCTGAAATCCAGTTTTAGCTATTTATGCTGATCATTCACAGGTGTATGTCTACTGACTCCAAGCCCTGGATAGGCACCAGTCATGCTGTGTTCTTGTGTTATACACCATGTCCAGCTTTGCATCCAAATTCAAACTAAAACACTTCATACTTCCACCTGTTAGTTGTAGGAGTAGGATTAGGAACCCCCTGCATGCTCTCATACCCAACCAGACATCATGTCCAAGAATGTTGCCAGCCTTGTGATCTATCATACAGATCTTGGTCCATACATGAGAGCATTCTGCCTGCTGTTGTCAAGTCAGATCTTTCTATCTTTGAGCCAGTCAAGGTTACATCTTAAGTTATAGGGATACCCCCCTTGGTGCGGCAGAACCAGAAGTGAAGGGGAGGAGCTCACGCAACCTCCTGTATTCAGTTGGCCTGAATCTGCCTGTGCATTAGAAGTGGCAAACCCTAATGCTGATTCAGAAGAAATGTCAACACCTGGGATCTTGTTCCCAGACCAACAGACAAAAATGTAATTGGTACCAAGTGGGTTTTTAGAAACAAGATGAATGAGAATGATGTAGTAAGAAACAAAGCAAGGTTGGTATGCAAAAGATACTCTCAAGTTGAAGGAATAGATTTTGAGGAAACATTTGCACCAGTGGCAAGGATCGAAGCTTTAAGAATGTTTCTGGCATTTGTAGCCTACAAAGAATTTAAGGTATATTAGATGGATGTAAAGTCTGGATTCTTGAATGGAGAGTTGGAAGAAGTCTATATTGAACAACCGGAAGGATTCCAATCATTAGATCAAGGTGACATGGTATGCATATTGAAGAAGGCTTTGTATGGATTAAAACAAGCCCCCAAGGCATAGTATGCATGGTTGGATAGGTATCTGATATAAATAGGGTTTAGTAAAGGTACTACATACAACAATCTCTACTTCAAGATCAATGATGAACAAATCCTAATTGTAGCTATCTTTGTTGATGACATTATCTTTGGAGGCAATGAAGGTATGTGCACAATTTTTGCCAGAGAAATGCAAAGTGAATTTGAAATGTCCATGTTTGATGAGATGAATTTCTTTTTGGGTCTGCAAATAAATCAATAAGATAAAGGTATCTTCATTTCTTAGTCTAAGTATGTGAAAGAGTTGCTAAAGAAGTTTGGGATGCAAGACTCTAAACCGGTAAATACTCCCATGATAACTAGTTGTAAGTTGAGCAAAAATGATGATTCACCTATAATAATCGGTTGGAAGTTGAGCAAAAATGATGATTCACCTATGGCATATCAGAAAAGGTACATATCTATGATTGGAGGATTACTTTATCTGACTCAAACCAAGCCTGACATAATGCATGCAGTTTGTCTTGTGGCAAGATTTCAAGCAGAGCCCAAGGAGTCACATGTGATGGCAATTAAGAGAATTCTGAGATATTTGAAAGGCATAATAGATTATGGTTTGTGGTATCCAAAAGACAATGATTTCACTCTCAGTGCATACACTGATGTAGATTAGTCCGGAGATGTGGATGATAGGAAAAGTACAAGTGGAGGTACATTCTTTTTGGGAAAAAGGTTGGTATCTTGGTTGAGCAAGAAACAAGATTCAATATCCCTATCTACTGTAGAAGCAGAATACATTGCAGCAGCATGTAATTGCACTCAAGTATTATGGATGAAGCAGACTTTGAAGGACATCAGAGTTATGTATGAAGATCCAATTGCAATCTTTTGTGACAATACAAGTGCCATAAACATATCAAAGAATCTAGTAATGCATTCAGGGACAAAGCACATATCCATAAGATATCACTTTCTAAGGGAAAACGTGATAGAGAATGAAGTCAAGTTGGAATATGTATCTACAAAAGACCAGATTGCAGACATTTTCACCAAACCTCTACCTAAGGATACTTTTGAGTATCTCAGAGAAAAGTTAGGGGTTATTACCCCTCCTGCTCTAAACTAAGATGCACAAGAGTGCATCAGTCTAGTGGTGCTTCTTCAGATCCGGATTGATTCTTTTAGGGCTACTTCTTAGGGGGAGTAGTTAGAGAGTTCAAAAGAGAAATTGAATCAGAGCAGAAGAGTGCAAGTATGTACCCTTTGCCATTGATGTCAAAGGGGGAGAGAAGTCATGTGAAAAACTTAGGAAGGAAAGAGTGTAGATGTGTAATAGAAGGAAAGAGTGTAGACGTGTAAAGAGATAGGAAGGAAAGAGTGCAGATGTGTAAAGAGATAGGGGGAGAATCCTGTCTTGATGGCTGTTGCAATTTTTCACATCATATGTTGCCATCAATGACAAAGGGGGAGATTGCTGCAAGTATGTGCCTAATCAGTGTTGTCATTGATGTCAACATATCTTTGTTGTCATTGGTGTCAACTATGTCCTATTCTATTACTTGTTTAGAAGCTTTGTATGTTGAGGATATTGAGAAAATTGGCCCCTTCGGAAGAAACAAGTGAGTTACAGTGAAGTGTAGTATAGACAGTGAGTTGTATGCTGAAGAACAGTCCGGTAGATTGCTCTGTATTTCTTGTTGGTTGAATATCTTGGTCTGCGGATTGGAATTTATTTAAGGGGATGTCTGAAGATGCTAAATCCTAAGTTTGAGCCTCCGGTGTGAAGAATTAAGAGAGTTGCATTCACCAGAGTAAAACCTACTTTCTCTGATTATTCTCTGGTGACATGGAGAAAGTATTTTTCTCCACATTCCTTTGCAATAAAGTATTTTGCTCTACGGTTCTAGAGGGAAGTCTGGGATGATGATAAGTGCCTACAATTGTAGTGGTTCATGTTTTGGTGGTCCGCAAGCTATCTTTCTTTATGTCAGTTGAAGAGAGTGAAGTTCATGTGTTCTGGTGAGAAGATTCCTATGGCTAACGTGGTTAAGGTTCGTGCGGTTGCTCCTGATGATTATAACGTGCTTGTGGATGTCTCCTAATCATGTTCCTATCTTGATATTGGTCTGTATTAAGGAATTGAGATCGTGTTTGAAGATTATTCCTAGATAATGTAGCATGTAACCAGTCTTAGCCGACTTGGTTAATTCCAGTCATTGCAGAGATTCCTTGAAGATTGTGGAAGCATGTTGTGGCATGGAAGATTGTGTTTGAGTCCCAACTAAGGCATGACATGATCCACATACATCTTTACTTCATTTCCTTTGCATAATGTTGTAATAGGTCAGGACCTATTTTGTAAATGTTTGTAATGTTGACCTTGGAGATTGTTCCAATGGTTGATGATTGTAATACCGACCTTGATGATCATTCCAAGGTTGATGAAGTGTATAAATACTTGTAATTGATTCGTGGAAAAAGGTGTCCTTGTGTGAAAATGGGAAGATAAAGGAAAGGGCGAGGAGATAAGGCAGAGTAGGGCATAGCAAAGCAGAGGAATTGTTGTACTTCAATGTACTAATCTCATACATGAAGAAGATGGTGATTTTGGCAGTGAGCCTGGTAGTGAGCTACCAGTAGGGTTTAACAACCCTTACTGTAATCTTTTTAGGTTTAGTGTTGAGGCAGTGAGCCTGCTAGACCTATCTGTACCTCATGGCAGTGAGCCAGTATGTTCTAGGCCCGTGGAGTGACCAAGCCTGAACATCATTTTTCAAATATTGCAATATATTTTGAGAGCTAATCCTCTCCATGGTTTTTCCCCACCTTGGGGTTTTCCATGTAAAAATCTAGTGTCTCTTGTGTATATTGTTGCATCTGTATTTAAGTTTCTAATTTCATGCATTCATTGCTAAATCATAAGAATTGTGGATAAGTGATTAATGTGTAAGTGAAGAAGTGTTTAATTTTTTGTGACAACTGATTCACCCCCCCTCTCAGTTGTCCAACACATTTCAATAGGTGATCCAATGTTTCATGGTGTAATAAGCTCTATTCATCTCACGTAGGTTTTCCAAATTGATTGTGATGTAATTGAATTTGCAATTCGCCGTCTCTTGGGCTACTATCTTTTTCAACTGGCGAATAGATAGGTTAATGGTTCTATGTTAGCGGCAACTTTCTTGTCAAACATTTTTGACCTTACTCAGGAGCAAGAGTATTCTTTCACTATAGGCTCAGCGTTTGTGAAACCCACCTACCTCTTTGCATCCAAATGGCAAAGAGAAATAGCGGTCTATGACTTTGAAGAGGGTGATGCAATGATTAGTGATGTGTTCGACTGGGAGTACCTGCGTTCTTCACATCACGCAGCCTACGTGTATGCGGGGTTACAAAGAGGGCTTCGGCTCGATTGTTTCAACAAATTTAATAGGCACTTGAATGTTCATACCTTTCAATTGGTGGGAGGAATAGCTCGGAGAGCCAAAGAGATTTTCAATGCAATTTGTTTCCTTTGTTCTCACATGCTAGATAGAGCTCCTGGTTGTCCTCGGGCACCAGACACCCCATTTCACACCATGCCTTTCCCTATTCCTTCACCAGAAGAAGAACACGACTCTTCTTCGGGATAGTCTGTGGTGCACAGTTGGCTTCTGTTTATTTTTTGGTCTACGAAGTGGCTATTTTTTTTGGGGTTTTGCTTTCTGGTAGCAGGTGCTGGTCTTTGACATGGTGACTGGTTCGGGAGCCTTTTGAAGGGGCTTTTTCATGTGCTAGTGGTAGTCTTTTGAGGTTTTTAGTTTTTGTTTTTCTTGTGTTTATTGTTCATCTGGCCAGTATAGGGCCTTTTCATGATATACTTGGATGGTTTCTTGTTTTCTGCCGATGAACTCTTATAATTATGTACATATTTTTACCGTAATGGTATGGGTGTTTTATCACCTTTCTTTAAAAAAAAACTCTAAACTTTAGTTGTAAAGTTGAAGGTGATATTGGAGCTATGTAGAGCAAGGTAATGCACAGATGAATTTTTTTTTCCTTACCACGAACTACAGAGACAACTAAATAATGCAATCTTGGAAAATGAACAAGATAAACTTCAATTAAGCCATTATGATTGTGTCAAAAATCACAAAAATTATCTAATCTATAAGTCATAAAACTAGTAATTGCACCTTCAATGCTGCAAATTGGGTTGTCAAGAAGCCAAAAATCTTTCAAGAATATTTCCTTTCTTATATCTCTGATCTTTCATTTCAATTCCTTAGTATCCAATAAACTCTCCAATGATAGTTTGGCTTCGCATGCAAGGTTAATTGATTATATTTCTTGAGACCCAAGCCCCCAAAATGTTTAGTCTGGCCACTACATCCCATCTAATTAGTGGTTTTTTTCTTTTGAAATTTTTAGGTACCTTCCCAAAAACATTCTTTGTACATTGGAGATATAACCTTGGAGACTTTTGCTAGAGCCCGCAGAATAAAAAGCATTTAAATTTGAATTACTTTAGTATTGTTTTGATGATAAAAGGGAGTTGTCCAAATCTCCCATTTCCTCACCCCCCTAAGAAAAGTGGTGAGAAGGGGTAGTGGACTAAGGGAGAAAATTCACTTTAAAAAAATGGTGATTATTTGCCATTCTTTGTTAAATATTACCCCAAAAAAGGTGATTATCTTGAAATGAAAATTGGATTAGATTTACAATAATTTTATGTGAGGAACAATGTAAGTCGTATCTTAGAAAATTTGTGATGGAGAAAAATCAAGCAACAAAGCACACTCAATGTTTTAAACAAATCAACAAGATGGTTACAATACACTCACAATCTCAATGCTTCAATGATTGTCTTTAATATTTGAAGCAAATCCATCATCATAACTCTCAAATAAAATTCTCATCCAATCTTTATCCTAGCTCCTCAATATATAGGCCAAGGAGATTCAATCATAAATGGTTTTCCAAAACCTTGGGCTCAAACCATAAGCCAAATAGGGATTTTTTTAGTGGCGAACCTTCGCCAATTGGTGAATAGTTCATATCCACAAATTTGAATTTGATGAATATATTGCTACCAATAGGGAACCAAATCGTCCAGATTTTACGAATTATCAGTCAAATTCATTTCAAATCACCATCATTTTATGAGGCATTTGTAACTAATATTTTTGCTAGAGTAACCTATGCATTTCTAATGGTGATTCGCCTGGAATTTCAGAGGCATGCATTAATTTTCCCACATATTCGCCAATAGCATTACAATGTTCACTGTGTATGAGGACTCATTTCGCCAACACCATTATAAATCCATACTAATTCGAGGGCCATAATCACCTTGAAAATTATAACATATGTGTTTGATCAAGGTTCGATTCGTCCAACATTTATATGCACTGTTTTATAATCACATGGGATTCGCTAAATTTTTACTACACCATTTAAAATTCTTGCTTAATTCACCAAATATAGATTGATAGAAATATAATCAAAACAATTTGATCTTTTACACAGTTTTTCTACTCCAAGCTCTCGATTCAGATTATAGACAATTTACAACTACACGCATTAGTGAGTCAGTGAAAGCTTAAAGGTAAGTGATCATTTGAATTTCTTTACAATGTTATAAGATTATTGATCTCTTTTCCAGTTTTACTTCATTCATACAGATGATATTGAGTAGGGAGACATCTAGGGTGGCCAAGGATCTATATTCTATGATTCCTTCTTAAACAAAAGACATTTTTTGCAACTTTTTATTTGTGAGAGATGTTGACCAAAAACAAGTTTGCTGAAAGCGATAAAGGGAGGCCATCAAATGTAGAAACATAATGTTGTACTTTGACAATGTTTGTGATCCATCAGATGGAGCTACAACATCAACACTTGTGCCATATATTGACGAACAAGCCCAAGGCAATGCCTTAGATGAAGATCCAAATAAGTTAATTGATTTGGATTGGGATGACAAAGTCGAATATGATGTTCCAGGGGATACCCAGGCCCAGGGTAGTAGAAATAAGTTCATCAACTTGGATGCCAATGCTGTAGATGATGTTCCAGGTGGTACCAAGGGTAGCCAAAATGAGTTCATTGAATTGGATGTCAATGTCATAGATGATGTTCTAGGTGGTACCCAGGGTAGCTGAAATGAGTTCATTGACTTAGATGCCAATGCTACAGATGATGTGCTTGTACACTCAAAAACATGACTCGATAGCTTGGGGCGATTGAGTCAGCTTTGGCAAGCACATGGCAAGCCTCCATGTCACTCTCTCTCTCTCTCATGGAAGTAGCCAATCAAGAGGAGGTGAGACACAGGGGTGGTCTTGCTCTCTTGAGAGCTGGACTTTGCAAAGAGTGGTCGATTGGTCCTTGGGCCTTTCTTGTGTGTTGATTATGATCTGGTGCTTTGTGACCATTGTGGTTGAAATACCTATATGACCCAAAGGGTCACTAGTCACTATTCTCCTATTTGGATTTTGAAGATTCCAACGTTGTGTAGGTTGATAGTTGTTCTCGTTGATACTTCTATTAAGTTGGAGTTGTTCTTCAAATTGGTGAAAGATGACGTGTTTGGAATAACCTCAATTTGTGTTGTTGTTCCTAAATCATTTGTTGATTATGTTGTGGTCTAGGGTGAATTTCCTCAATCTCTTCAAGGATTGCCCTTACCCACTCACCTCTAAGCCTAGGGCACATTCGTGAGCCCAAACCGAGAGAGAGTTGGAGGGAGTTAACCTCGATTTGACTTAGGGTTTGTTGACGTAAGGTTTAACTTTGCATTTGACCTTGTGTTGGAATCAAGGGTTTGCGATCGCTTTGTGATACTAATGTTTTTATGCTTTTTTTAGTTTTTTGAATGCATGCAAGCCTATATGAATGCAAAACAATATTTTGTGCTTTTTTGGGATCTTTACGAAAACAAAGTGCTTTTTTAATCTAGGAATTGAAATATGTATGCAATCTAGAATGTATTTAACTAATGTAATCTAATCTATGTTTTTGTTTATTTTTTTGGATATTTGGATCAATTACTCTAGGAAAACAAATCTGCTTTGAAGTAAACTAAGTTAAAGAAATTTGAAAGCAAACTAATCTAACAATGCAAATCCTATTTAGCCTATCAAGGAAATTGCAATATTAAATTACTATTCCCAAGGGAAAATTTAGGTTTTCTAATTACTACATAAAAGAAAGCACTAAAGAACTTGGAATATGAGACATGTGAGCCTCCACTACCCTTAGGAATCTTTGTGTCGGCAACCTCGTTGTCCTCTTGTAGTAGTGGGGATAACCTCTTGGTAACAATAGGAAAGGGAATGCAAAAGAGATTTTGAAAGCTTGAGGTGTGAGCTCAATGTGAGCTAATAAACACTATGGATTGAAATTTAGACAACGTATTGACATGATATGAAGCTTTTAGAAAAACTTACATGAAACAACAATAAAGCAAAAGGCTTGAATGTCCTGTATGAGCATATGAATGCTAGTTGGAGGACAAAAACTTGCAAAGACTAGATGCACAAATGAAATTGCCTCCCTTTGTGCTTGAGGGAGGGAGTATTTATAGGTTGAAAGAGGCTAAGAGAGGTGGGAAGGGATGGAGAGTTAACTCCCTTGATTGGAGAGTTAACTCAGAAGACCATGGAGTGATCTGAGCTAATTAGGGAGTGAACAAACCAATATAGCTTATCATCGAAGCAAAAATGGAGTTAGCATGAATGCATGAGTTGACAAGTTGAGATAAAAAAGAGCTAATTATGCATGCTTGGAGGCTTGAAATAGTTAACTCTATGTTTAGAACAAAAAATTATGCAAACAAGAAGAAAAATAGGTCAAAACAAAGCTTTTTCATGTCCAAAACTCAAGTTTTTCCATGGTTGGAAAAGATGACAGGGTTACCCATGGGTCCCCTTTTGCCAGTCCAGGTTACCTAGGGGCAACCCTGGGTCACCCGGGGGTGACCCATAGAGGGGAGGTCCTGGGTCAGAAAGCGGGGTTGGAAATTCTTAGTCAGGTGAAAAGGAGGTGAATTGCCTTTGAAAACTGGTTGAAAGGGGGTTGAAATCCAAATCTCCACTTGCACAAGTCAAATCTCCTAGGGGAGATCCTAAAATAATAGGGGAGATTTGTATTGGTTGACCAAAACTGAAAACTAAAAGTTGGAGATGGATTGGGAGGTCCTCTAGAGGGCTCCTTAGGGTGGGAATGGATGTAAAACACTAAGGAAAGGTCAAATCACAATAAATAGATGAATACAAAGCTTAGGGAAGAAGTTGCAAGCACATGAAACAAGAATCGATGAGTGTTGAAAAGCGTCGAAAGCAGGGAAAAGGTTAGCATGATAAAGGGGAAACAACAAGAGGAGGGAAAACCCAAATGCTACCAAGGGAATTGTTGCTAAGAGGACATTATTTCCTACTTACATGTACATGACAAGGATTGTGAGTGATCATGGGGTCCTCATGGAGGCTATGCATTATTTTGGTGCTTACATATTTGCCCCCTCGGGAACGATAGTCTACATGAAGGGTAGGTACTATTATTGAAATAGGCCTTACATGTCAATTTTCCACAATAGTACATGCAATAACCAGCATTAGTTCGACAATTAAATATATCAAAACAAGTAATGAAAAATGAAATGACAAACATACCATAGATCCATGAGTTCGCCTAGTTGTTTGCCTTTGTTAAGGAGACTCGTAGGGATGAAATCATGCAAAACGAGAGCACGAAAGATGTAGAAAAGCAACAACTAGTCTAAAATGCATAAAACAAACTAAGATAAGAGAAGAAAAGAGTAGAGAAATTAGAGTGAACGGAGTGAAACACTGATAGAATTGGTCATGCAAGTAGTCGTTAGAAAGATATCACCGAGGTGATCGCAAAGATGGATGCTACTTTTTTTGCCACTGAGAATCGGGTGCACAATCAGTCAAAAACCCTTCTCTAAACCCTAGTTTTCTTTTTCTGAAAAATCTTGTGAAAGTGTCTATTTTTATCAAATTTTCTTGTTGCATTGTGTTTGTCTTGTCTTTTAGACTAGAATCGATCTTTCGTTTGTCAAAATCAGTCAAGATTTGTGGTTTTTAGAGAGTTTTTAGCATGAGGGGGAGTGAAACAGGGTCACACCTTTTGCCAGTCCAAGTCACCTAGGGGAGATCTGGTTATGCAACAGGGTCACCCAGTCGAGATCTGGCTATGCAACAGGGTCACCCAGGGGAGATCCTGTTGAACATCTAGGTCACCCGAGGGAGATCTATCCTGATGAAAGGGGTGACCCAACCAGTTCAATTTTGACTAAAATTTGAAGTTTTCTGACATTTACTACACTCTATTTTGGTTTAATTTGAACACTGAATTCATCAATTTATTGTAAATTTGTAGCTTTTATATGCTTTTTTTTGTGAAATTTTCACAAGTTATATGATTTTTTTGGATTTTCTAAGTCTGATGGAATTTAATCAAAAGTTCTTTTCTAATGACATGATATGCACATTCGTTGGAATGCAAATTGAGAGCAGTTGTGGCCATCTGAGATGTATGATTCCTTATCCCTAGGTGATTTTGCTATCCTGAAGAGGGCAGGCTTGTAGAGGATTGTCAAGTTACTATTGTACATCCTACCTCTCACATCTTCTATGATATCCTGACCTATTGGGATGCTGATAGGAACACCTTCAAGTTCCCCCAGGTTTTAGGGAAATGGACCATTACTTTGTATGATGTTTACCGCATCCTAGGACTCCTTGTGAGAGGACACCCACTTGTTCTTCCTACTAGCGAGTCCACTAATGACAAGGCATCCTGGGCTTTGATCACAGGGGTGAGTCATCCTGAGGAGCAAACATGCGTTAGACTCACTATAGTACTTCAGCTTCACATTCCTCTCTAGAGGAAGTTCCTTATTGGGTTGATTGTATCGAGGTTGTCTGGAGACAAGTCCTCGACTCATCTCAGATGGTGCTGGGCACCCATAATTCAGTGTATTGAGCAGGGTACAGTTTTTGCATGGGGTGCCGACATCCTTGCTATAGTTTACCATGATTTCTATCACATTGCTTATCTTGGGGATCTCGCATTTAGACACTCTACTTTGATCATGACTTGGATTTATGAGCACATCAGGCCATACTAGGAGATTCCACTTCTTGATCCTAGACTTTTGAGAGCTACTAGATGGGCTCGCATGTCGTTACATGATGTGGATACTCTTACTAATGCAGACATGATTTTTGACTCTTATGTGGATATGGAGGGCACTTGGTCTCATGATAGATAGATTCGAGACTATTGTCACCATGTTTCAAAACTTTTTTATTGTAATGGGTTTTTTGAGGCTCACTGTGTTGAGCGAGTTATTTAGCAACTAGGAGATGAATTTCTAGAGGACTTGCCTCCGATTCCTACTTACTACTGATCTGTCCAGTAGATGGGTGAGGTCAGTCAGAGACCTATTGTTTGGACTCCTTTGACTATTGGGGTTTTTATTACCAAAACTTCTAGGATCCCGAGAGGTGGATAGAGGGGAGGGAGAGAAGCTCTTTCCTAAGGACTCGTTGTCTTGGAGGACACTAATTCTACTAACGAGGACTACGATCTTGAGGGAGATGATCAGCTAGATGATGGCTCATTTGGAGACAACTAGAAGGCTAGCTCAGACGAGGAGGAGATACCGGGGACTACTTTTTTAGGTCCCAGACCTCCTCTTTCTGACAATGAGATGTGACACATTGATCCCACTTGGCAGTCTGGCTATCCTCGTAAGTTTACATCTATTTTCATGTTTTGCATTGTTCCTCTTCATTAAAATCATGAATCGTCATTCCTTCTTTCTTTGTTTTTCAGGTAATGCTGAGGAATGGAGGACCTTCTTTCATGACACTTTTGTCAATTTGGTTGGTACTTTTACTAGTCTATCACAGGAGTGACTTCTTGTCGATCCTGAGTACTTGCTAGAGTTGCTCGACACACTAATATCTTCACTCCTTCCTACCATGGGTGCAAGGAGAATGCCTCTTTGAGAGTAGAGAATCTCACTCTTAGGGGTGAGAATGCCATTCTTTAAGAGATGGCTTGTCTTGGGATTCAACGTCCTGATTTGAGTGCAACAAGTCCTTCACATTCTCGGGCTCATAGGAGGGCTCCTTATTCTCATAGATCTCATGGAGATTCTAATGCCATTCAGAGGCAAAGGAGTAGGAGCTCTAACAGTTCAGTTGAAGGGAGCCGTCCTTGAGGCTTTTGCCTATTCCTTTCATTGTCATGCCTCCTTGTATGGGAAGCCTTACTTCTCCTGAGAGCATTTTGTCTAAGCCCTTGTACTCTTGTAGAATTTTGAACCTTTGATATGTCTATGAAAAACTCTCTCTTCATGATTACCACTATCATATGAATGCTTATCTTTTGTGTACTTTGGAAGTTTTTAGAACTTTTTGATTGTGTAGACCCTTAACTCTAAGGATGCATACATGATGGCAATGATATGTTTTTAGTTCTTTTTGGATATATATGTGAATGCAGGGGACAAAATGCAATGCAAGAACTATTCAGGGTGAAAAAGTAGGTTCCTCTTAAACAAGGTTAAGTCCTATTCTTTCACCTAACTAAACATTGGGAGGACAAGAAATGAGCTTTAGATCAAGCTTTTGATTGCTTGTACATTCCCTAATGCTAATTAGGTTTGATTCAGGTGTCTAACTAAGGTTTTGTCAAGTGTCCTTACTCACTAATCAAGTTAACCCTAATTACACCTTGTAACAGAAATTAATAGAATTCAAAGATGAAGCAGACAAAACATATCACAAAAATACAAAGAATAAGGTTTAGAGATCATGCACCCAGAAATTGAGGGCTAACTGGACTAGGGCACCCGCTCATTAGTCCTGCAACTTTCCATCTTTCTATTGCTCCTTTTTTTCGTATCCTGTAAAACATGATTTGCACCAACAAAAGGAGGAGAAAGATGTTGTGTCTATATAGGAGCGTGCCTTAGCCAAGCCCCATTTTTGGTATTCCTACCTCAGCAATAGCCAGAGATAAAGATTTACAAAAGTGTGTGCAAACCTAACAAAGTGTATGCAAAAATATCAAACCCTAGATGTCTCAATCAAGGGAAGATCAATAACTTGCTTCAATTTAGTAAACACATACAACTTCACCTCAAGGAGATGAAAACAAATGAAGACTTGCATGAACAAGAAGATGAATTAGCAATATCCGTGGAGGATCTCCAAGCTCAATTTGGAGGCTTCAACCC
This sequence comes from Cunninghamia lanceolata, assembly GCA_027924645.1. Taxonomy (NCBI): domain Eukaryota; kingdom Viridiplantae; phylum Streptophyta; class Pinopsida; order Cupressales; family Cupressaceae; genus Cunninghamia; species Cunninghamia lanceolata. Next base: position 8,731,183 of record BSBN01000682.1, on the reverse strand, counting down.
TTCTCCTGATCATGCAAAAGGTGTACAAACCCTAGGAAGAGCAAGATAGTCTCAAGCTCTTGATTCCTAATCTCCATCCATTGTCTCCATGATATCAAGATTCAAACAACTTTCAAGAGCTTCAACAAGTCACTGATCTTCAATGACAATTTCAGCAGAGTTTTGGCATCAATCTTTCATAAAGATTGTGTGTGATGAAATGATTTTCAAATGTCTTTTTATATCTAACCTTAGGAAATTTAAATTTCAAAATAACATCTCGATATCGCATGAAAACAAAAATTTGAAAATGGAATCCTGAGGTGCACGACGAGAGCTGACACATTGCCAAGATTCAAATCCTAAAAAATGGGGTAGGACTAGGGCATGGGTGCCTGAGTCTAGTCCCCCATTTTTTGGCTAGATCTGTATCTAGGGGGTCCCAGGGACAAGAGACACTGCTATGAAGAAGATTGGAATGTTGTCATTGATGGAAACAAGGAAAAAAGAGTACATCAACATGACAAGAAGACATGATTCCAGAAGACCAACTTGGACTGGCAACAAAGCACAAAAGTATTCAAGTCCAGAAGGCCAAAATGACTAAGTATGGACAATGTTCAGAGTAAGGGACAGAAAGTGAACCAGTATGCCTCCGTAGATGAAGACCTATAAATGCAGTTCAGGTATGATGACTCATAGCTATTTAATGATGATATACTCCAGTGTTCAACTCTTGACTTCCTCCAGAAGTCATTTAGAGAAAATGTCTAAGTTTGGATGAACAAAAGTAAGACAGGAAATGTGTATAGTGCAAAGTAAAAGGGTTTGCATTCCTCCACAAGTACATATTTTGTTCTATGGTTCTAAGGCAACTAAGAGACATGTCATGACTACCTAAATCCAAGATTATAGCTCTTGAAGTTTAATAGATCATAGTCTACAAGCTTTCCAGTATCAACTTCCAGTTTGACAGTATTTCTCTGTGACAGTGCAATAGTTCCAAGATCCTCATTTTGACATACAAGTTTATTTAGTTCTGCGGATCTAAAGGCTTGTTAAGAGGTCAGTAATGATTGTTGGATATGATTTATTGAGTCTTTTGTGTTCTGCAATATGAGCTATGATAAGACAGATGAATTAACCAAGTATGTTCCTAAGGAACAAGTCGACAAGCATGGTAGATCCTTATGTAGAGAAGTTACAACATATGGAAAATTAATCTAAGTAATTATATGATTGGGGCCGACCTTTGTGAAGATTTGTACATGTTTGTTTGAGTCCACAATACAGATTGTACACAAGATCAAGCCGATAGAGTACAACTTCTTGCTTATACATTTTAGATTTAGCTTGCCGACCTGATTAAGAGATAAATGTTGTTGCAGATATAATATCCAATGAATTTCATTTTGGTGGTGTGTGTAATGAGACTGAAGAAGGATTGTGTGTGTGATTGATGCGAGTATGAGAATAGCAGAGAAGAGATAGAAGATTAATGATGATGAAGACTCAAGATTTAGTATTCAGTTGCTAAATGACTACACCCTGGCATACTGATAGATGCTGTTGCAGTACTCAAATTTCTTATATAATTTCACTTGTACTTGGCAGTGAGCCTGACTGTAACCAACCATTAGGGTTTAGTAGCCCTCATTGTAATCTTTCTAGGTTTAGGGTTGAGGCAGTAAGCCTGCTAGACCTAGTTGTACTTCATGGCAGTGAGGCGGCAAGTTCTAGGCCCATGGAGTGACCAAGCCTGAATATCACCATTTGTAAAAGATTGCAATATATATTGAGAGGTAATCCTCTTTGTGGTTTTTTCCTTTCTTAGGTTTTCCACGTAAAAATCTAGTGTCTATGTGTCATGTTATGTGGCTTGTATTTATGTGGTTACTTTGCTTTCTGATTATTAAAGTTGGTATTTGGTTTAATTGTTTAAATTTCAGAATACTGATTGTAAGGGTAAAATGTGGTTTAATCAAATGAACAATATCAAACCCAAACATCAATAGATTAATGAAAACAAGAAGAGCAATAAGTAACACAATGCAAACCTCCCTTGAATCAAAGCTTCTGTTGTTCGCCTATTACAACCGTCCTTTGCTGATGAAGTAGGCCCTCAGTGAGTGCACTCTTTTAGCTATGTTGTAGGATGTCGATAGTAAATGGCTGTGATAATGAATATGCCAAGAAGATGAGCTTCGAAGCAACAATGGTGATCTCAAGCAAATTGTATTGGGGTGCCAAAGGCGCGCTGGTAGATTTCTGCAGAGTAACAATACAAATAACCTGAATGATTAGAATGGAGGGATGAAGCTTCATTTATAGACTCAAAAGAATGAGAATCAACAGTTGAGGATGGTTGAGGAATGTGCAACCAGTAGAAATATGACAAGTGTCCCACCTCCATCATGAAAGAGGGGATTTGACAAAATTGATTAGAGAGTTAACTCCATTGACTGATCAGTTAACAAACTTGATTGATCAGTTAGAAGAGTGGATTATGGGATTGACTGAATTGATTGACCAGTGAACTGGGTTGATTGAGGAGTCAACAGAATAGATTGACCAGTGAACTCAAATGACTAATTAGTTAACATATTTGATTGATTAGTTAACTAACTTCTGATTTGAGAAGAAATAGGCCATGTGGGTGAGAGAAAAATAGGTAATTAAATATTTAATATATTTAATTACATGTGCAACCCGATGAGGTGGACAAGGTGAGATGGAAAAGTGAGGTGTATGTGTGAGGTGGATTTTTGGAATTTAGAACTTAGGATAGAGGAATTTGGATTAATTAAATAATTTATGATTATTTAATTGTGTAGGACATTTAGAAGAATTTTAATTAAATAAATTGAATTTATTTAATTATGGAACAGTGAATCGATTAAATAAATTTAGAATATTTATTTAATTGATAGAAGAATGGAATAAATATTTAGAATATTTATTTAGGATGAATCGTGTCATTTTTAGGCGTATACATTTTGCCCCTCTTTGATGCAATGCCATTTACAGCATTGCTTCAAAGAAGTTGATAGTCTGATAGTGATACATGCCCCAGTTTGCCCCTAGTACAAGTTTAACGACAGGATGCCCCCTCGAGAGATTGGACGAGAAGAAGGCAGAAGGTGTGAGATGGACAATCTCATGATGAAGAAGGTTAAGTTTGAAGAAAATGGGTGAAGAAAGAGCCGAATGATATGCGATGCAAGAGAAAATGATAACACACACAAGCAAGCGAGCAAGTATGCACAAATGATACAAGAACAAAAAAGGTATTGCCCCTGTCAAGTGGTAAACCAACAATATACTGATAATGATATACGATAGTGTTGTCATGGCGGGGAACGATATATCCCTAGACCAACACGATAGGCGTGTTGTCATGGTGGGGAATGATAGATCCCTAGAGCAACATGAAGGATAGTGTCTGTTTTCGGGAAATGAAGCATTTCATGTAAGACGCGTGTATTGGTCTGATTTCGACAATGTTACATCCTATATAAGACAATTGATTGATTAACTGATCAAGTTGGTTTATGACTAGACAAGGATCAAGATCACTGATTGTGATTGGATCATTTGTGCAAGATTGACTTGACTTGATTGGTATGGATTAAGGATGGACCTTGCATTTGGATCATTGCTCAGACTGACTGGACAAGGATGAAAGATATGATGATAGATAGAATACTGATTGATAGAAGAAAGACTCGATAGAAGGACTCACAAGCTTTTATTTGTATTGATACTCTACATTGGTGGATCTTTATTGCACGGGGTATGGTATGGATGTATAAATGGATATAGGATGGATGCTTTGCTTTTAGAGTGCTTTATTTCATCATTGGGCAATTTATTTTTGGTACATTTTCTAAAATGTTGTAAGTGAATACAAGCATCGAGGTATAATTGAACCGAGATGACCTGAGTATTGCTTCCATGGGTTTTGCTTTAGCAAGCTAATACAAGCATCTAGTCAAAATTGAATCTAGATGACCTGAGCACTTCTTGCGTTTCAAGAAACAAGGATTGCCCCCTTTCATGTTAGACCTTTGATGTCCTCGATGATCTTTTGCCGATCATGTCCTTAGACAAGGTGTCACATTACTAAAGCGGAATCCACAGATAGCAAACAAAGAAAATGATCATGCCCCCATCATAGCATCTCTAGCTTTTGGCATCCTTGAGTAGCATAGAAAGACATGATAACAAAAATCAAGACTCTATAACTTAACCATGGTTCCAATCCACAAAACATTTTTGCATTTAGATGTGTTTGTTTCTTGCCATAATTTGGGTAAAATCATTTAAAAGGCCTTAGGAGTTTGCTCTAGGTTGGATAGGTTAATGTCTTGCGTCAGGACTTCTGCTTGAAAGTGGGTTTTGCTTGTGCTTGCTTGCCTGGTGAGAAGGTTTTCACAATCCTTATTGGTGAGACGGTCCCTAAGGGACTGACCTAGTGCCTCGGGGGCGCATGGAAATAAGGCCTTGCCTACGTGACGACGCAGAGGCAACGTAGTTCATGGACTTGGACTTTGATGGACCTAAGATATGGATCAGATGAGACATGATATGGAATAGATATGGATCAGACATGAAATAGATATGGATCGGATAAGACATGATATGGATCAGACATGGAACAGATATGGATCAGACAAGACATAATATGGAACAGACATGGATCAGACATGGAATAGATATGGATCAGACAAGACACGATATGGAACAGACACGGATCAAATATGGAACATATGATACTAATGACAAGAAAACACCATGGATAGGTAGATGTATGGGTGATAAAGGTACGCATGGGGATGGGCAATTGTGGATAGAAGGAATGACGGATGTGATCTCCAAGGACTATGTTGCATAGGAATAACATGCCCCATTGTAGGTAGAATACGAAGGATTTTTCATGACAATGTTGAAGATGAAGGAGGAGGATGAGAGGATAATGAAGGATTTGTGTGGTTTTGGAGGGATAAGGTATGTCAAGAGACATCTAGAACATTTGTCAACATTCTGCCCCCAATCGTTATCAAGATCAAGAAAAATAGAGGAATGGAAGATTAGGATGGATGGACTGGACTGTATAGGTATGTAATGGATAGAGGAATAGATTAGGAAATGGTATGAAGGAAACTTGTAGGAGAAAAGTGATATGCTGATGAGACAAGGTGCCCCCAAGTGTAGGTGACATAGGAGATCAACTTACACATGACGCCTATTTGCCAGGTTTTTATCATGGTACTTATCCAAGGCGTTTGTTTGCCAGATTTTCACTGTTGGACGAAGGGATTTTTTTTTTTTGAATATTTAGATAGGAGAAGGTGGATATGGAAAGGAGAAACTCAAGCATCTAGCTCCCCGAAAGGTGAGAGTCCTGCTAGATGGATGTTGTTGCATGGACTATGTCAAGTGTGCTCATAGATGTTGGTAAGGGAGAGCATGAAAGTGAGATATGAGTATGTAGATAGCGGATTATGGAAGGTGCGATAGTGGATGATGATGCAGAATGCAGAAGGACTTATACAAGGATGGAAGGAAGGTTTATGCAAAAGCATGGACCATAGGATGAGGGAGATATGTAGGATAGTAGTGGAGGGGAGGGCAGATGGAGTTATACGGAAGTGTCGTGGAATGGAAGGGAACCATGACCAACGGTTGCACATACTGTGATAAACATTGAAGCTGATGATGGGAAGGTGGTGTAGGAAGCAATGGAGAGTTTTTCTTGGTGGATGAATGATATAGGCCTTTAAGGACCCACATAGACTTTGCATTGTTTTGATTTTTGTTTGTCATGTGGGATGGAAGGATTTGATACTTTTGGATGGAATTGGAGAAAGTGAATGGTTGGAATTCTTGAGAGGTGGATGCCTCATGTAACTTGAGGGATTTTTGCTTAGGCACCCAAACCATTTTGTTTTTAGATAGTACCTGTGAAGGTATGGGTTTGGGTGTATGCAGCGTGTGTGCAGCTTCTGAGATAATTATTTGTTTCTTGGGGACCCACACTTTTTTCAATTTGGCATTGAGGTGTGTGGGTGTATGCAGCTTTTGATATAGATAATTCTTTGATTCTTGGCTTTTATATCCTAGGTCATGAGGACTCTTAGGATTTGTGACTTTATAGGTAGAGGCATCCACATATTTGTCATTGAATCCCCATGGGATGGTGGAAGTGAGGTTGGTGAAAGCTCCTTGTTTAGACAATATGTGCATTTGTCAGCCATGATTGGGATATTTAGAGGATTCATAGATGGATGGATAAGGTGTTGGAAGAAGTGGTGGTAGGATGCATAGAGGGCTATTAGGAGTTGGAAGTAGCGGAGGTAGATTGGATGGTGGAAGGTGTATGGTCACATGCTTTTGACAAATGTAGGATGATGGAGGTGGAATGGCGACATATGTTTTGGGGATATGATAGGGTTTGTGATGGAAAGTAGTAGACTTAGGAGTGGAGGAAGTACCAACATCTTGAGATTGCCCACCTTGGGGTATGTATCCAAGGCCGTATGAAGGTGGAGGAACATTGACATGGATAGGTTCTAAAATACCTTGTTCATGAAGGCCTAAGCCTTTACCTTGATAGTTCATATTCTGGAGTATGCGGTGGACCATGGGATTATGTATAGGTGCACTAGCAGCGAGTGCCTTATTGGATGAGGAAGGCAAGATAGCTGATAATGGTTGTTGGTGTTCTAAGGAAGAACATTCATGCATGAAGGGAGTAAGCCCAAGGATATAAGACGACAGATTTGTAGCTTGGTCAATAATGGATGGTGAAGGATCGTTAGAATCTTGATCATCATTATGCTCTTTAGGATCTAAGTTATTGGGTTGATCATTCGTGTGCACTTGGGAGGCAAGTGTCTCATCAGAGGAAGCGAAGGTTGTTGGATCATGGATGGGATTAGATGGAAGAGGGATAGAAGAAATGGAGGCTTCTTGCTCACGAATGGGTATGGGATCAAGTTGTTCAAGGACATCTGCTTCATAGGGAATATCTTGATCATAGAACAAATAAAGGTTATGGATGGGTTGGAGTTGGGTTTCCATCTCATGTATAGGATCAAGTTGCTCATGGATAGCTTCGTGGTTGACAACATAGATGTTTGATGGATCGTGACTTTGGTTCATGGTAAGAGGTTCTTCAATAAGCTCAAGGGGTTGCGAATGACATGAAGGATTTTTGGTAAGGTCAAGGACTGGAATTTGGGGACATGGTTGACTCTCTGCTAGTAGCCCTTGGATCACATCATTGGTAGGTTTATGGATAGGTGAATGAGTGGATTTATCTTTCTCTCTAGCTTTTCTCTGGTTGTATAAATTTGGAAAAACTCTTTCCCACCACTCATCTGATTCTTTTTTGGTCATCCATTTAGAGTTTGAGGAACTAGATGGTGGTGTTGGTGTAGAACTGGTATGCTTTGGGATATGGGTCTTAAAAGACGGTGAAGGAGGACTAGTAGATGGACTGGTATAGGATTTCCAACTTAAGGTGGTGCTTACCTTGTCATGAGCATCATTAAGACGGGAAACAGATGTATGAGTTCGGGGCAAGGCGTAGCTAGTACTGGCACGTTTGGCTTGCAAGATTGCCATTTCTTGTTATAAGACTTAGATTTGTTGAGAAATTGCTATACACTCTTGGGGTGAGGGACCTGAGTTTATTTGCAATTGCAGATATTAGACTTTTCAAGCAAATGCTTCTAATTGGTTTGTCATCTTGACAGAAACTGGCAGAAGGCCGAAAAAGCCTACTGTTTTGGATACGTAGCTTCAGAGGCACAATTTCAGAAGGTAAATGCACAGCAAGTCGAGGTAAATGCACAATTTTGGCAAAGGATAATTGCACAACTCTGGTTTCTTTGAATGATTTTACAAAGTTTTTGACATGTTTTTCAGTGCTCTTGGTTTCTTGGTTGCAAGTCAGTCTTTTGATCTAATTTTTCTCAATTATGGCAAGAAGACACATCAAACACAAAGATATTTTTATGGTTTTTTTTTTTGAGATTTTGTTGACTCTATTTGGACTAAGAGAAAAAAAGTAAGTACAAAATCCTAGGCTCGAAATGGATTACAAGGTTTTTTTGGCCACTAGAACAAGATGTGTTTAATGAGGGCAACCGTTCGAGTGGTTACACATGCGGCGGCACTACTCTCCATTATGGAGTCTCCCAGCCTCAAAGGGTTACGCCTTAGAGGGTTTTGGGGGAGGTTGGCCGTCGGTGTAACACAGCAGCACTCGTTGCAGGAGGTTTTCACCTCAAGCACATTTATTTTAAGTGGATTGGTAGGGCTTGGCTTTAGCCTGTTTCCACTCAGGGTCATTCCCACTTGGACATGTGTGCATCCAAGGGCAGGCCCCCCTAAAGGTTAAACAAATAGAATAACAAGTCTGGCACTTTGGTCACCTAGTTAAGGGGAGAGCATAAGCCTATTGTCATTCACAAGCACAAAATACACTGGTTAATCCAACCTAGTTAAAATTAGAAAAACTAAATGGGCTATTCTACTTGTCCACTCACGCGGTTGTTAACTTTGAAGTGATTAGGAGATAGCAATGATTCTTTCCTTTGCAAGATAGCAATATTCTTAACTGAAAGAGATAGCCATATAGCAATGATCAATGAAACCAAGATAGTAATGATTCAGTTATCACCCTCCTAGTTAGAAACTATGTGAGATTGGCATGCATGTTGTTACTTTTCTAATTAGAGTTAGATTAAAATTGTATGCAAGTTGCATGAGCAATAGGTTACTCCTTCCTAATTAGAACTAGATGAAAATTGTATGCAAGTTGCATGAACAATGGTTTACTCCTTCCTAATTAGAACTAGATGGAAATTATATGCAAGTTGCATGAACAATGGGTTACTCCTTCCTAATTAGAACTAGATGAGAATTGCATGCAAGTTGTTTTACTTTTCCCCTAGTTAATCTATGATGTGTGTGTTAAGGCAAATAAAACTATCTAGCTCTCAACCCTATAGAAGATATATCAGAAGTTTCTTTTCTCCTTTCTTTGACAAGTGTTTAAGTCAAGCTGCACAGATAAATCATTAGTTTTCAAGCAAAAATGCTAGATTTAAGCTTGGAAAGATAGCTGAACTTTGACTGTAAAAATAGCTGAAAAAATGATAAAATCACTTGATCAAACCTACTCCATTGTGAAGTCCATGGAATTACCTTTCCAACGAGTATTTATTTGCATGATTACAAGTTCGTATACTCCTGTTATGGCAAAAAGAAAAAGATACCACCCTTATGGCATGTAGAAGAAGGTAGGATGGAGAATTGTTGGATAAAACAATGCACCCTACGGAAGCACCTTTCGAACCACTGAATAAAAGGATGTGGAAACACCCTTCAGACCACTGGATAAAATGATGCACCTTTTGGGAGCACCCTTCGGACCGCTGGATAAAAGGATGCACCCTGCAAAAAAGCTATTAGGATAGTTGGATAAAAGGATGCGGGAGCACCCTTTGGACCGCTGGATAAAGCGATGCACCCTACGGAAGCACCCTTTGGACCGTTGGATAAAAGGATACACCCTGTGGAAGCACTCTTCGGACCGCTAGATAAAAGGATGCACCCTGTAAAAAAAGCTCTGCGGATAGTTAGATAAAAAGACGCAGAAGCACCCTTCGGACTGCTGGATAAAGCGATGCACCCTGCGGAAGCACCCTTTGGACCGCTGGATAAAGTGATGCACCCTGCGGAAGCACCTTTGGACCGTTGGATAAAAGGACATGGAAGCACCCTTCGGACCACTGGATAAAGCGATGCACCTTGTGGAAGCACCCTTTGGACAGCTGGATAAAATGATGCACCCTCAAAAAAATCACAGAGATTTTTTTCAGTCTGATTTTTGTGAATTAACAGGTGATTCTAAGGTTTTTGACCCTTTTGAGCATGTTGGTGATGTCAGTTTCAGCCCAGGAGGTCACCTTTTGATAGATCCTTGCAAAAATCAACAATGGGGTTTAGAGAAACGCAAATTTTTACTACAAAAATTTGTAAAAAACATAAAATTGCACGGTGGACGCCAAAAATGTTAGGGTAAAACGTGGATCAATCAAATTGAATTTTATAAGACCCAAACATCAACAGAATAGAAGATAACAAGAAAGATTGAAAGAAAATAGCAATGAATAACACAAAGCAAACCTTCCCTGAAACTGATGCTTCTGTTGTTTGCCTATTACAACCGTCCTTTTGCAGATGAAGTGAGCCCTCAGGGAGTGCACTCTTTTAAGCTGTGTTCGAGGAAGTCAATGGTAAATGGCTGTTGTGATATGCAATGAAGATGAGCTCCAAGGCAAGTATGTGATCTCAAGCTTGTGGATGGTAAAAGGGTGCCAAAGGCGCGCTAATGATATTTCTGCAGAGTAACGATGTCAAAAGCCTGGATCATTAGAATGGAGGGATGAAGCTTCATTTATAGACTCAGAAGAATGAGAATCAACGGTTGAGAGAAGATATGAAGATCAATGGCTGAGAATGGTTGAGGAATGTGCAACCAGTAGAAATATGACAAGTGTCCTAGCTCCATCATGAAAGAGGGGATGTGACAAAATTGATTGGAGAGTTAACTCCGTTGATAGAACAGTTAACAAACTTGATTGATCAGTTAGAAGAGTGGATTATGGGATTGACTGAATTGATTGACCAGTGAACTGGGTTGATTGAGGAGTCAACAGAATAGATTGACCAGTGAACTCAAATGACTAATTAGTTAACAGATTTGATTGATTAGTTAACTAACTTCTGATTTGAGAAGAAATAGGCCCTGTGGGTGAGGGAAAATAAGGTAATTAACTATTAAATATATTTAATTACATGTGCAACCCGATGAGGTGGACAAGGTGAGGTGGAAAAGTGAGGTGTAAGTGTGAGGTGGATTTTTGGAATTTAGAACTTAGGATAGAGGAATTTAGATTAATTAAATAATTTATGATTATTTAATTCTATAGGACATTTAGAAGAATTTTAATTAAATAAATTGAATTTATTTAATTATGGAACAGTGAATCGATTAAATAAATTTAGAATTTTTATTTAATTGATAGAAGAATGGAATAAATATTTAGAATATTTATTTAGGATGAATCGTGTCATTTTTAGGTGTATACACTGATTCACCTCCCTCTCAGTATTCAACAGTTCCATCAATAGTTATCTTAGAAAATAAACATTTTACAACCAGAGACTAGCCAATCACGATTTCAGGAAGGCCAAAAACAAAGAGGTTAAGAGGTCACCAAAGGTGAGGAGCTAAACCGAGGGAAATTGTGCCATTCCATACAGGAGGACAATTTCTGACGTAACAAGAACAAAAATGAAACCAGAATAAACTTCTATTTCTATGGAATGCCATGAGTTATGACACTAACTTTTATTGCTTTGGATCTCTTTTTTTGATATTAATATGAATGCATTGTGGAACAAACATTATGACTTCTCTTTAGTATGATTTTCAATCCAGGGGATTGTAGGTTATCCTGTTGTTGGAGACCTATTCAAGTTTGTGAGATAGGGATTTATAACTCAAGTGAGGAATAGGGAGGAGATGGAGTGTTTCTAAATTTTAGGCTTTGCTAAAGGCTAAACACCGATCCTTATCTAAATGAGACATTTTGACAAGATTTCAACTTAGACTAGAAACAAATTTCATTGACATTCACTAGACTTAGATCATAGATGGAAAGCAAGATAGACCTAGGGTAAAGGAAAATAGGGATGAATCAGGGTCCCTATGAAAAAAATGGCCCTAAAGACTACTAGATTGTTGTCTTTGCTCAGCTAGTGTGTGCGTGTGCTTTGTACCTTTATTTTTTTATTTTCTCTAGTAGAATGTCACCCTTGAAGCTTCGAGCTTATATTTATCCACCCAAGGGTACAGACACTCAACAATCTTCTCTCTATCACTCTTTTTTTGATATTTTTCTCTTTTTTTTTGTATTTTTGCAATGCCTCACTTGATTTTCTCATTTTTTTTGCCTTTTATGAAAATGAATGCTTTTGATCTTTGGATACACAATAATTTGATCTCTCTATTCTCACTTTTCTCATGACTCATATTTTGATCACTCATTTTTTTATTCACTCATATTTTAGATTGCTTCCTTCAGAGTTTTGATTCCCTGATGTTTTTGGCTAGGAAAGATAAGGGGATGAGCACCACCAAAAATCTTTTGTAATATAGTCAGACTTCCTTTTTAATAGGGAAGAATTGGGAATGTCTACTTGAAATCTTCCTTGAACATTGTGGATTTGAATATTGGTCCTTTTCTTAGACTCAACAACATGAATCATTAAGACCAGGATTAGTATAAAGCTAAGAGCTAGACTTTGATTAGAATCACTGGGAATGAAGGGGAAAATGACAATTGTGTACATAGGGTAATCTCAAAACCTAAAAGGATCACTCTACACCTAGGAAACCTTAGACTCCTTACTAAAATGAAAATAATGCAAGAGCGAGTCATCCACGAAAGTGCAAGATGAACATAATGATGCTCAAATGCAATAAACATTTTTTTTATTTTTTAGAAAATTTTGTAAGTTTTTTTGGAATATTTGATTTTTTTGTGTTTTATGATTTTTATGATTTTTTAGACATAATACTTTTGAGTGAAAGGCATTGACTATTTCACCAAATTCCTCACCTTCCATTGTGCACAAGAGATAGGCATCGTTATCGACATCTTATTTAACCATGTAGGGACCTTTCCAATCCTCTGTGAATTTCCTTTTTCATCTTCATTTCTTGTTCTTTGTGCTACCTCTTCTTATGACAAGATCTATTATGTAAGGTTTCATGGTGTCATTCGGCTCTAGCACTCCTAATTCCAAGATTTCTCTTGGTAACATGAGATGAAATAAATCTTGGAAAGCTTGTTGGTGTAAGGGAGTCCAATACAAGACTCTATCACATCTTAATAATTCCATAAGCATATCAAATTGGTCCTGCATGTAAATCTTTACCTCTTACCGATCCTAAATGTTTTGGATAAACTGGAATAACTCAAAGGGAGTTTGAGGCTCCCTTTGCTCGTCATGAGGAACAAAGCTTATACTTGTTATTTTATTGGGTTCAAGTCTCAAATCCATAGAATATCCCATGTAACTTCCTAGTAACTCAAAGACGACAATATCATCTATCCCCACTATTTCTCGGGTCATCCCACAATAATGGATTACACTTTTTGGCCAAACTTGACATTGAAATCAACATTTTGAACTAAATCTTCACTTTCTAACACCTATAGCTGCTAAACCATTAGGAATTTGAAGATGATGCGAACTAGTGATTTGTGAGATTTTGTTGTAGATTCTAAATATATATATTTTTAAAAATTTGGAGTTAAATTGTAAAATTTTTTGCGTCTCCTTTGATAACTAGTTTTTAATAGTAAACAACATTTTTTTTAAAGTGATGTGTATTCTGTAGCACATAACTTTTTTTCTACAAAGGATAAAATTCTGATTCTTTTGAATTTAGATTGGTAACACCGATATATAGGGCATGCTTTTGGTTTTATAATGTTTTGTTGAATATTTTTTTAATTAAGTTTTGAAGTCAAACCAATTATAATTTAGACATAGGCATAGTCCATAAAACATAACTTTTTCTGTATGTATCGAAATTCAATTTTTTTTTGTTGAAACAAGGACATCAATACCTAGGGCATAGATATTTTTTAGAATTTTTTTTCACTAATTTACTAATTTTCCATGTGTATAGAACAAAGAACTTGATGTTCAGTGAAAAACCTACATTCACAAGAAATAAAAAATAAATATAATAATCAAATTAAATATATTTAAAATTATACTTTTTGGGAAGCTTATAATAAGGACTACATACTTACAAAACATAAATTTTAAATGAATTCATTTGATCGCCCAAAAGCTAAATCAAAAGTGGTTTTTTATCAGCATTTTGATAGATGTAAAGGAGACTCCATTATAGGTATGGTTTAAAACTAGCGGGGTTCTATCCAAGGGGGTTTGAATCTAAGGGGGTTTGATCAAACCCTCTTCAATTTAAATCCTTTAAATAGAACCTTTCAAGGCTTAAATCATTATACTTTCTACAAATATATGATTTCAGTAAAAATCAGGATGTCCCAGAAAGTGTAACCCATTATTGTGGCAGCACCCACTTGCATCTTCCATTCTTTGTTGAATGGTCCCTCACTTTCTTCATCTTCATCTGGGAGTCTATCAACCATCTTGATATATACTAAGGGTGGTTCCCATTCACCAAACTCATTTGATTTCACTAAAGCAGAGATAGTAGGTTGTGCATGGGGTTTAGAGACTATGAACATTCTTGGGAGGTTTCCTACCACATTGGTTGATTCGTTGTCTATGGAATTTATTTCTCCCAATGGTGTCATTGGTTGGTATGAATCCTTTGACGGCATGAGTGGTTCATAGGATTCACTTTATTCTAGTGTTTTGGGGACATGTGACTTGCTTGGTGGTGTCAATGGAGTGTAACTTTCTGCTAAGTCTTCCTCGAGGTCTGAGAAAGAGTGGGGGTTTGTATTTCTTAGATCTAGTGTAGTTGTTTCAAACACTGGTCCCTTAGTTCTATGAGGTTTCTCTCCTATGCAAGGGAAGTTTTTATAGGCTAGTTGCACATTAATCATAAGAATTTCCAAAGGAAACTGAAGGGTTTCATCCTTTTCTATCCATTCCATGATTTTCGTTGTTGTTTCCTTAAGGATGACCTCCTTTTGTTTTGAGGGTGTTTCATTTTTTAAAGCCTTAATTTCTGCATTGTTTACCATCTTTGCCAAATTTTTTGTCCTTTTGATACATATTTATTGTGGTGTGGGACTAGGAACATAAATCTTGTTTGTGGATAGCTCATAATCGATGGTGATGCCTATTTTCTTGTTTGATGTATTAGACTTTATCATGCTAAAAGGCTTTGGATCCCCTTTTGCAACAAATACCTTCCCAAAGTGTAAAAATCAAACTTCTTGGAATAAGGTGGATGCCACTGCTTTCATTCTATGTATCCAAGGTCTCCCAAGGAGCAGATTATACCCTATATCCTTATCAATAACATAGAATGTGGTTGGAACAATTTTTAGTCCTAAAGATACTGGAAGTGTGATTTTCCCTATCATTGTGGCCTTTAAGTTGTTGTATCCACTCAATGTGTCTCAAGACACAGTGATGTTGGTGTGTCCATAACCCATCCTTTCTAAAAGAGAGAATGAAACTATATTCACTGCTGCTCCATCGTCGACTAGCATTCTCTTGATGCATGTTTCGTAAGTCCACACTTGTTTAAGTATAGTGTGGGGTCTCATTTTTTTGTTAATTTTGCCTCAGAAGGCATTTGCTTTAAATCAAAGAAAAACCCTGGTGTTGGCAAGAGACACTGCTTAGCATTGATAGATGTTGTCATTGATGACAACTAAGATTGTTCCACACATCCGCAGTGTAGTATCTGATCATACCGGAAGTTAGAATGGAAATCTATCTAACTCTAGGAGCTTGAAATAGTGTTAGGGTTAGCCGGTAGAAGATATCAATTAAATGCAAATAAAGATTAAACAGAGGAATGAAAAATACATAGAAATAATAACAGTGAGAGACAAGTTTTAACGTGGTTCACCCAAACTCGGGCTACATCCACCAACAAAGAGTCTAATGTTATTATCCAATAAATCAAACTGATTACAACCAGCAATCCCCTACAACTCAATACCACTGCAAAATGCTACAATCCATTAATAGAAATCCTAACCCTTAGCCGCTTTTATCAAGATTTTCGTCGGTTACAAAAATAGGGTTTTCTTATGTTGGCCAATGAAAAAATAACTCTCGGTGCCTTTATAAAATAATAAAAAACTGTGTGAGGTTTCGGGGGCACTGCCCCAGGACCCCGCAAGGGGCGCTGTCCCTTGACCTCGTAGGAATTTGGGGGGAAACCATGCCGATAAAAGTGGGGTAAATTTAACCTCTGAGTCTGATTAGGCTCCATTTAACAACAAACAGAGCATATAGCAGAGTCATTATTTTGGTCAACGAATCTCTCCAGTTAATCATCATATGTTGCAGATCTGAAGGAGTGTAGAGGGACACCAGGATAATTTAAATCCAAGTTTTTAGCTTCTAGTGATAAAGGGATCAAAATTTATGAGCATATGAATACCGGGTCCTATTATGATAGAACAGTTCAGTGAAGAATAGGCTGACTTATGTTAAATCCTTGTGCAGACCAAATAGAAGTGTTTTTATGAGCTGTGTATGAGATATAAAGTTAGTGGCCGACATATATGATGATCTACATGTGTCATTTTTGGTACACATCAATATTGGTGTATGGATCTAGCCGACAGAGCAGAGCATTCATAAAAGTCCTAAGTGTTGCCGATTGGCAAGTGATTGCAATTGAAGACAAGGATATATATAGCTGATTGTTGTGGATGTTTTGGGTGTGTGTATTACGATGATGGAGTAAATGTGAAAGGAGCAGAAATCTAAAGTTTGAATGAAGGCAGAATAGTTAGAAGAGTAGAATAAAGATGAAGTGTATAAAATTAGTATTTGTTCTTAACTGGAACTGATCTCTAGCATTGGCAGATGCATCTTACCAGTTCAAATTCTCTGTAAATCTCTTGAAAACTTTTCTGTAGGCAGTGAGCCTGAATGCATGTGCATTCCCATTTGTAAAATAATTTTAATAAAGTATTATTTTTGTGGGTTAACCCCCACCATGGTTTTTCCCTTAACTGAGTTTCCACGTAAAAAATCTTGGTGTCAAGTGTGTTATTTATGTTTCTGCTCATGTATTTCTGTTAAGTGCTAAAATGTTTATATCACTGATTTGATTATTAGTTGTGAAGGAAGAGTAAAATTAAGAAAAATCTAAATTAAGTGACAATTGATTCACCCCCCCTCTCAGTTGTCTGGACCTAATCCAACAATTGGTATCCGAGCTAAGTTCCTTTGAAAAAGTTTAACAGCTTAAGGAAGATCTGGGAAGGCAGTAAAATGGATCAATATAATCTTCAAGGGCAACTCAATCTTGCACTAGATGATCTTGAGTAGTCCAAGGCATAAGTTCAAGAGCTACAAGATAACCACAAAAAGGCTGAAGATTTCATTGAGATTTTAACAGAAAAATTGAGAAAATCCAATGCTAAAGGAAAGGAACAACCTCTTCAACTGGGAAAGCATTATGAAGACAAGGCCCTGAACGAGAAGACAAAGGAATGTGAAAAGTTAGCTAAACAAGTTACTCTCCTAAAACATGAGATGGAAGCTGGGGTGATGAGACTAGCCAAGGAAATTGAAGATAGGAAGAAAGTTGAAGAAGAGATAAATCAAATCTAAAAGAGAGATCTAAAGAATGCTGCAGATTGGATGAGATAACTGGCCTCCTAGAATCTAATCTACAAGAAAGTAGAGACAATGAAAGAAAACTTGAAAGATAGATTATCACTCTCAGACATGATCTAGAAATTACAAATGAGTATAAGGAGAAGTTCAAGATAAGCTCAGCTAAACTTGAAGCACTAATTGAAGGTCAGAAAAGGGGTGATGAAAAGCATGATCTTGGTTGTGAGAAAGGTGAAAGCTCCAGATCCGGTCAAAGAAACTTTCAATCAAGGAATAGGAGAAGCAAAACTAGAAAACCTCTTGTGAGATAGCCTAATGCTCAAAGATATCCATCATTCAATGGAAATTGTCTCATTTGCAATAAAATTGGTCATAAAGCTACTCAGTGTAGAAATAGAGTAAATCAAAATGGTCCATCCTTCTCTGGTCAATGCTTCAAGTGTAAAAGGTATGGTCATAGATCAAATGAATGCAAAAATGTGATAATGAATAATGCTAATAATAGACGAATAAGCAATTCTTTCAATGGGTACTGTTTTGTTTGCAATGGGTTTGGACACATGGCTAATTAGTGTAGATCAAGAGGAAATCAAGTTATGTACTTTAATTGCAATAAATCTAGTCATATTGCAAGATTCTGTAGAAATAGAAACAATGGAAGAAGAGGTCTGGCAAACAGAAGACCGGATGAGAAAAAACAAGACAGGCAAAATAAAAATTGATGTGAATGAGATATGGAGTGAAATGAACAAGACTTGGGTAAAGAAAGATACAATAAACAATAATGATGGGTCCACACCAGAATCAAGTGCTAACAATTCCTCCAAGAATTAAGTCAGAAGCTATGGCTTAGGGGGAGCTACATTAAACATCAAATTCCCCTAGTCAGTAAGTAGGTGCCTGAATCTGGCACAATAAAAGAGGAGATTTTTTCTCAAAACCATTGAAAGGATTTTCAGAAGAAAACATGTTATGAGAACTTGCGGAGTGATTCTTGAAGAACTATCAAAAATAGAATAATCAAATAAAGTTAGGGCATCACATTTATTACAATGCAAAATCAGGGTTTGCAAAAGATAAAAGGTCACTTGTTCACTCATTTGAATCACTTTGCATTTGGAGGAAATAAGAAGAAGAGCATTCGAGCTAAAAATCGAGAGACTGAAACATAAAGAGTGAATTCAATCAACAATTGATCATCTCCAACCCCGCGGAAGAAAAAGGTACTTCTCTGTGAAGCTTTGAATTTGTAATTTGTTGAGATGGTTACTCATGTTGATATTACTGAAAGACCTCGACCCAAGTTTAAGAAGCATCCTCACAAATCAATACAAGTCAACCTGTTAGGTGCTTTTTCAAGTGTTCCGCATGACGTGTTGCATGTTGAAGACATTAGGGTTTATATTCATGCAAACATAGATGAATTTGGACATTCAAGGTATGTAGACCTATTTGAGAAACAACTCAGGGATGAAAATCAAGAACTTAAACCTGAATATAAGGCACTACAGGATAAACACTTCATTCAGATCATGGGGTTTCCAACATTTGATGAGGATGAATGGGTCTGATATGTTTTAAGTCAGATGCATGATGAATTTATTTGGTTGTTGAAACCATTCAAAATTACC
This sequence comes from Cunninghamia lanceolata, assembly GCA_027924645.1. NCBI lineage: Eukaryota > Viridiplantae > Streptophyta > Pinopsida > Cupressales > Cupressaceae > Cunninghamia > Cunninghamia lanceolata. Next base: position 8,712,170 of record BSBN01000682.1, on the reverse strand, counting down.
AAGGATACTATCAGAATAGTAACTAGACTAAACTCAACCGGTGGATTACCCATGTTGAAGGACATGAAAAAATAGACAGTGACTGATGTTACCTGTGCCAAATTTGATAGAAGAGCAATGACCATCAATGATATAATAGAACCAGATATCAAATTCACCTCTATGGTAATTGGGTACAAGATTTACCACTCGAGTAGAGAAAATTCTATCTCTGGAACAACCATATATGCTACATACAAGATGCTAAAGGAAGATACTGACTATGACTTGTGTGAATTGCTACAAAATCAGTTGATTGAGAATTTGAACAAAATTAAGAAGGATAAGAAAAACACTTTCAAGTATGGTACCTTGGTTCTATGTCTATTCTTCTACTTTATGAAAGAGGTACCTAGAGTAATAGGTGTACATTGGACTAAGGATGAGCCAGTTGCCATTTAGATCAGAGATCATCTTCACAACATTGGTGATTTCAAAGCTCAGAAAACTGCAATATGGGGTTACTTTAAGAATTTTCAGAGCATAATGCACTCATGGGAAAGAATGCCTAATTTAATTGTTGAAAAATATAAAAATGAAATATGCTTCATGGTTGATACTGATCAATGTCTGATGGAAGCTGTAGAACCAAGAACAATATGGATAATGCCAATGGGTTATGAGGTGGATGGGAGAGTTCTAGACATGTATGCTCAGCATCTATTAAGCAAGCCTAAAGACACAACGGTTGAAAGATTTGGGACATATGAGGAACTGAGTTTAAATCTGCATACTGAGCTCAGAGAACCAAAAGCTAATAGGAAAGTGAGAAAAGAAGTTGAGCAGTTGGTTAAAAATCTCAGATTAACTAAGGAGGCTGTGAGGAAATTTAGATAAAGAACTAAAAAAGATGAAAAAGAGAAACAAGATAAGAAACAAACAAGTGCTTCGGTGGAACCCACTTCCACTTCAAGAACTACTAGGAGCTTTGTTTCTGCCCCTGCAAAATCAGAAGCAAAACCATCTTAAAAAGGGGAGAGAAGAAAGAAAACAAAAGCTTCTCGGACCTATGAAAGCACAAGAGAAGAAGAAGAAGATATAGATTCTGACATTGATATCCAGGAACTAAAGGCCACCGGAACAAAAGCTACAAAAGTAACCAAAGAAAAATCATCCGGAAGCAAAAGAGTCAGCAAAAAGCAAAAGACAAAAGCATATGAGGAATATATTGAGAAGCCCACACTTTCCCTAGAAGATGCGATAAAATCAGTCACTGTGGATGGTAATCTAAAACCCATGATTGAATTCTATGATGATTATAGTGATGTGGATAAAAGAGTGTTGGAGGAAGCATCTGTCAGATATCTCAACATCTATAACAAGGCACTGATTGAGATAACTTCTGAGTTGCCCCAAAGTTTGGCAAGTATCTTGGAGTTGAGAAAAGAAAATGTCAAGAGCAAGGATTTGGAGATCAGGGAACATGAGTTAATAAATTTATGTCCTCAGATTTCTCCTGATCAAATAGATGTGATATTCAAAGAAGTCAAGGATGACTTTAAAAGAAAAAGAAGGATGAACAAACTCATGCTTGGAGAAACAAGTGAAATCATTGAAGAAACTCAAGAAATTCTTTTGAAAGCATTGAAAAAGCACAATTTTCCCATAGTCATAGAAGAAGTTCTGGATGGTGAAGAAGAGAACATCTTTGAGCAGCAATCTGAATTGGGTGAAGCATCTATTCCGGAAGTAGAGCAAACAAATTAGAAGGACACAAGAATATTGGATACAAGAGATACTCCTAATCCACCTAATACATCTGAAAAGAAAGAGGAAATTGCTACCACACAGAGCTCTCTGGATCAGATAGCAAGTAGTGAGCAAACAGAAAAGAGTCCCTCTAGTGAGAACATAGAGAAGATCAAAACAAAGAAAGAGGAAGAAAAAACAAAGAAGAATAAGACAGAAGAAGATGGTGCAAACGTTGAAAAATTAGATGAACAAAAGGATGGTTCTGGAATGGTTGCAAGAGACACTGCAGATGTAGCAAAAGGTCTTCTTAAAAAAGAAATGATTGAACTTGATGAACCTAAGCTACTCTAAGGTCTAACCAATCCTGATGCTCTCTCTCCAATTCAACTGATGAAAATAGCATCATTCACCCAAGTAAAGGCTAGAGAGAAGATGTTAAAGTTCCACATGGAAGAGAATGAGCTACTAGGGTTTGCAACCAGAGTTTTGGAGAAATTAATGCCAACCTATCAGAAGAATCAAAATGATCCCCCCTCCAGACATCTAAAGAATCTTGTAAGTTCAGTAAATTCACATTTTGAGTCCTTTGAGAAGACTGTGGAGGTAAAAGTTTAAAAAGAATTCTTGGATAAGAAATTTTGTGAAATAAAGAACCTAATAGGAAATGATAGAAGAATACTTGGTATTAGCATAAAGCGTATTCAAAATGCTCTAAATGATGGAAATGATATGTACAAATTCTATCTATCATGGCCCAAAGTTAATAAGGGTATTGAGGAAAAGATAAAGGAGCAAGAACAAAAATTGTCAAATCTCTCTCAAAATTTTGATCCCCTAACAATTTCGCCCATAAGTCAAGAATGCCAAGTAATTAACTTGATTGAGGAAGTAAAGAAACTTGTCAAAGAGAAAATAAACATCATGAAAATAATGTATGAGCTCCGGGGATTAATTGCCCCTAAGTTAGAGACAATGTATAATGCATTATCTGAAGCTCAGACTGCAGTTTAGACCAGTGTCCCATCAGATCTGTCAAAGGCAGAAGCAAACTCATTTGTGTTAAATGGGCACATTTCAATTCTGGATAGAATGAAGAGTACTTGGGCCTCTGAACTTGTGAAAATAAAAGCCAATTTTGCAAACATTTTCAAGTTCATGTGAATATAACTTAATGATTACTTGTACATATGCGACAATGTATACAGAAATTTTGGAGAATTTTGACTTGCAGATCCCACCCTTTGCCATTGATGTCAAAGGGGGAGTGAAGACCAGTGAAAAATGGGAAATCCAGCAAAGGGGGAGCTTTGGAAAGAAGTATGAATAACAATATGGAGTATAAGCAAAGGGGGAGTTTTGACACTTAGTCATTTTTCACTAAGTGTTGCCATCAATGCCAAAGGGGGAGATTGTTGGCAAGAGACACTGCTTAGCATTGATAGGTGTTGTCATTGATGGCAACTAAGATTGTTCCACACATCCATAGTGCAGTATCTGATCATACCAGAAGTCAGAATGGAAATCTATCTAAGTCCGGGAGCTTGAAATAGAGCATATAGCAGAGTCCAGTATTTTGGTCAGCGGATCTCTCCAGTTAATCATCATGTGTTGCGGATCTAAAGGAGTGTAGAGGGACACCAAGATAATCTAAATCCAAGTGTTTAGCCTTCAGTGATAAAGGGATCAAAAGTTATGAGCATCTGAATACTGGGTCCTATTATGACAGAACAATTCAGTGAAGAACAAGCCGACTTATGTTAAATCCTTGTGCGGACCAAATAGAAGTGTTTTTATGAGCTGTGTATGAGATATAAAGTTAGTGGCCGACATATATGATGATCTACATGTGTCATTTCTGGTACATATCAATATTGGTGTATGGATCTAGTTGACAGAGCAGAGCATTCATAAAAGTCCTAAGTGTTACTGACTGGCAAGTGATTGCAATTGAAGACAAGGATATATATCGCTGATTGTTGTGGATGTTTTGGGTGTGTGTGTTGCGATGATGGAGTAAATGCGAAAGGAGTAGAAATCTAAAGTCTAAATGAAGGCAGAATAGTTAGAAGAGCAGAGTAAAGATGAAGTGTATAAAATTAGTATTTGTTCTTAACCAGAACTGATCTCTAGCATTGGCAGATGCATCTTACCAATTCAAATTCTCTGTAAATCTCTTGCTTTTCTATAGGCAATGAGCCTTCACTTGAGCAGTGAGCCCGAATGCATGTGCATTCCCATTTGTAAAATACTTTTAATAGAGTATTATTTTTGTGGGTTAATCCCCACCGTGGTTTTTCCCTTAACCGGGTTTCCACGTCAAAAATCTTGGTGTCAGTTATTTATGTTTCTGTTCATGTATTTCTGTTAAGTGCTAACATGATTATATCACTAATTTGATTATTAGTTGTGAAGGAAGAGTAAAAGTAAGAAAAATCTAAATTAAGTCACAACTGATTCACCCCCCTTCTCAGTTGTCTAGACCTAATCCAACACTTGGATCTTTCAATTCAAAATTTGGTGGGTTTACATTGAAATCCACATGATTGACTTGTTTTCTAGGATGCAGCATGATTTGATCCAAGTATTTTAATCCTATAGCTTTTATCAATGTTGAGCGATGTGAAGGAGAGCTTTTGAGGAGGTTGATGAACTAGATGTGTGCATATGTTTTCTTTAAGTCCTCAATTAATTCATAGGGTCCAATTGGTACTAGTATTGGTTCCACTACCTAGACCATGCTTTCATGCATCTATTTTTGCTCATTGTTGAGTTTTTCTTCTGCTTCTTTGTCATGAAATATTTCCACCAGTCCTAACATTTTGGCTTCTCTTTTTTTCCCTAGTTCCAGAGGGATACTTATGTCTATACCTTGGACTACATTGCTTTGACCAGTCATTTCTGTGTCTCTGTGCATGGGAAATGGGTCTTGATAGATTTTCATATTTGCATTTTGCAGAGCTATCGATGTTTGTGTTTGCCTTGGTCCTTTGTTGTTGTCTAGTGTGATCTCTTGTGGATTTAGAAAAATTTCTATGAATAGTTGTTGTTGGTCTTCTGGAAACATTGCTATGAATGTATTATACTCCTTGCAAGACTCTGTGTTGTGCCCCCTAATCTTGTGGAAGGAACAAAATTGATTATACTCATAGGGGAGCCTTTCGTATCTTCCATCATTTCCATTTCCATTTCAATTCCATGATTGATAGTTGTCCCTCGGATAGTATGTGTTATTTTGAGGGTGATCCACTGTGTTAACATTCGTGGGATAATAGTCTCTTCTATTGTAATCATCTCTCACTTTATTGACTGGGGGTTGATCTATTACCCCATCTATCATCGTGTTTCTATTATTCTTAAGGATCATAATGATGGGTGTATTATTTCCAATATCCTCACTTATCAACTACCCATTTGACCCATATGTTCTTCGGCCACTAGCAATGGCTGCTTGGTCAATTTGTAAGGTACTTTCCAAAGCCTCTTCATAAGACTTGTAAGGCAACTTTTGAACTTCTTCACTTGTATCTCTATTTAAAGTGTGTAGAAAGAGATGGCATAACTCATGGTGATCCATATTTAGATCACTTTTTGAAGAGTAGAGAACTTGCCTCCACTGAGTGACGAAATGGGCCATCGACTCATTAGGTTCTTGCTTCATGGTCATAAATTCTTATATTCTTGTCTTTATGAGTTTATTCATAAAAAAATCCATAACAAAATCTCCTATTAACTATCTGAATGAGTGTATCGAAGCCTTTGGTAGGCAATAATACCAATCCAGGGATATTCCTTCTAATATTTTTGGGAAGATTTTTGCAACGACCCCATCTCAAGGGAGGATTTCTCTTACAATAGTTGTATATGCCTTGATGTGTGAGTTTGGGTCTCCTTCTCCCTTGAATTTTGGGAGATCTGGCAATGGTCATGCTAACTAAATAGTTCTTATAGCCATTTCGATCAACTCTTTTAAATACTCCAAGTATGTGCCTAAGAAGGCAATTTGTGATTGTGGAGTTGAAAAAAATTAACCCCATGGGTGGGATTTGATAGCCCTATTGGGTCTCAAAAATGTAGGTCTTTAGACCACAAGAGGGTGCCAGTCTCTTGATACATTTTTTCCCACAAAATAGGGCTTATGCAATTGAAACCCCCTACTCTTTAGGCTTTGCCAAGCCTAGGCGGGTGTACCTGAATGATAAGGCAGATTTGAAAGTCTAAATGGATTCTAATTTGGGAAATCTACTCACTATGGCACACAGGTGTGAGGTAGATGCATAGATTACTAACTAATTCCTAATGAGAGTGCTTGAATTATCAAGAGTGTGGATTGGATTTGTACAAAATGTCCTAAAGTTGATCAGTGCCTAATCTATTGGGTGAATGGAGTCAAGAGGTGAATGATGATTTTGGAGATAGGCTTGTGTAAGATGGGTAGATTTACTTTTTAGCTTAACTCAGATAGTTGGGCACTTTTAAGTGTTTATACCTTATGAAAACGTGCAAGTATATCAGTTATCTGGACTCTTCTTAATGATCCTAGTGATATCCCCTTATGTTACTATGAAATTGCAAAAGGGTTTAATCTAGATGTGAAGGGAAACTAATTAAGACAACATATTCAAAAGGATTTTAATCCAAATAGGAACCTATTAAACTTGTTCTGCTTAAATGGAATTTTAATTCTTCTGCACACAGAAACTAGTTACAATATCACACAACTATAGCAAATGTGTATTGACAAATTAAATGTATTCTTACACACTCAATTTGAATAACATAAACAACCACTCTGGAGACAGCCAAATAACATATGAGCGTATGAATCCACACAACTATTGAACACTTGAAAGCAAATCAATAATTATGCATAACCTTCTCCATTATATTTGTCTTCGAATACTATGCATTATAACAATAGTTTTTGATATGAGATGGATGGGTGAAAAGGGTGCAATCTATATTCTTACTAATGCCGCACTTAAAAATGAATATGATCATTGTCTTTGGGTCTTGGTCTCTCTTATATATATGGAGGCAACAAGCTGCAGATCCATTACAAAAGTCATGTCATTTGATAACTAAACATAACTAAAAACAAAATACAACATTAGATGAGTACACCAACCTGTGAATCTCAAGCAGGAGCCCGTAACCATCCAAGATTTGTTCAAAGCTTATTCTTTATGATAGGGCACACATTATGCTGCTAGCTAATTCTCTTCATTTTGATTGTTGTCCTGCTGCATAATTTTGGCTGATAAATAAATTGATTGTAGAAAGGTGATGGATGTATTCCTGTTTAGCGTAAGTGTCCATGTTGGCAATTACCTGTCATATCATATTCTATATACATTATCTTTTCCAACTGCTTATGAGCGTTTTGTAAAACCATATCCTTGTTATTAATCTCTTGTAATGCAACAGCCAGAAGCACAACAAGCTCTTCCTTCCTATCATCATACCCTCGTACAAAAGCAAATGCATCAACATGGAATAGTGTTTGAAGTTAATGTATTCACTGCTATTTTTAATCTTTTCAATCCCTTGATTTAGGGCATTGGCCAAATAAATAGCATAATCAAATGGTTTGGCATCCTTTCTCTATATCTCTGCAGCTAAGACCATTGGGGCAATAGACATGAGAGGCGGAATCTCTGCCCCTAAAAGCTAACCAGCTAAATAATAAGTGTATCAAAAATATTCCTCAAACAAATCCTCATCAAAAGGAGGGTTTTCACTGTCAGAAAATGTCTTAAGTTGTCCTTCTTCACTTCTAGGCCTATGCATGGCTAATTTCCATTGTTTGTAACTGGTATCCATGTGACAGTACTCTGTCAAGAGGTCTCTGACTATGAATTGCAAGTCTAGGGAACACTCTAGCTGAAACACATTAGAAATCAAATCCTTAGAAATAACAAGCAGATCAGCCCCACTGTGTGTTTAAATAGTTCTCTTCTTGGGGTCGTATTTGCTAGCAAGGGCTCTAAGTAGTTCTACATTAATGAACACATTAGGCACCACGACTCTCCCCAAGTTCAATCTCCACGGGTTGCAGATTGGAGAAAACCTAAATTGTTTTTTGTAATGGTACATGAAGAGCTCATACCCGCGTTGTGGTGTCCAAATATCTCCTAGACCTTTATGTTTGTCTAATAATCGATCCATTGAGGGATTCATTTGAGCACTCTTTTTGGGTCTCAGCCCTGACCCAGAGCATTGATCTATTAGGTCTTGATTTAGGGGTCTCTTTTCAGTTTTCTATTTTTTAGCTTTAGACATTTCTATACTTTGCTCCATTGTTTGAATTCTTAAGCCTTTGCAAAAATATAGTTTCTCAACTGGGATTGATGTACTTACTTGAGTCTCACTTCTGTTAGTTTTTCTACTACACAAGAGCTCTAATCCTTTTCTACTTCTGCCCTTAGCGAATATCTTTTAGATTTTGCAACAACTGGTTAATCAAATTCATGGTGTAACTTCAATTCTAGTTCATAAATACACCACCCATTTTAGTCTTGTCATCAGAGGTGAACATTTATTTTAAATATCTTGATGATGCCTCGCGATATCACATCAATCGGTAATAATCATTATCACCGTATCGGCGAGACTGTGGTTCTCCTTCCACCGATAGCCATCATTTCCACTGATGAACAACTTTCCTTAGATCTATTGGCAGGATGCCAGATATCATCACCCTGATGCACCTTAATTCCATTGATATATGTTATGCATTTGATAATGCATGGTTATATCGAGCCATCAGTGGAATGGAAACATTTATCCCACTGATGCCCATGTGTTTCAATGATGCACTTGTTCTTGTCAATTCTATCAGTCCATCAGGGAGGACGCTGTAGGAGTCAGCCTGATAGGGTATTGTTAGATGGATACTAAGTTGTGAACCCTTTTCATCAGGCTATTGGCAGGGCTATGATGGGGGTTCCACCTATGAGGCATTGTTAGGCTGATGATGCTAATTTAGGAATAGGGAAAAAGGCTACAGAGTCTTAGATTCATGTAGGTTACAATATGGATCTTGTCACACAAATTTTGACAATTTGTATTGATTATAAAATCAAAGTATGGCAAATTTCTATGGTATGTGGAGGATAAGTGGGAGGTGGGTAGTGAAAAATGCGAGTCGTTTCTAGTCCTAACAACGGATTTGATTGGGGATGTATATCCCTTGTGGGTATAACAAGAATCCAGGTCTCTGGGGAAGCAGAGTAAATGTTTTATTTATCTTTTATGGAAGTTGAAGTGAAATTAGGAATAGATGAGAAATGGAAGTGGAGTGAAATCCTATATTGCTATGCATGGAAAATTTATTTTAAGAGGTTTGTCAAGAATTGTCCATGCACTGGCAATTCTTGTTCCTCTTTGTGATCTTTAAGAAAAGTAGTTTTTTTAAGAACTGTCCATGTACTAGCAATTCTTGTTCTTCTCCTGTCATGTTCTGGAGGTAATATGAATCTTCACCAACCTTGCTAACAATGAAAAATGGTCCTAACCATAGAGTTTCAAATTTCCCTTGCTTCCCTTTATCTTGACTCCTAGCATTCCACATGAGAACTATGTCATCTACTTCAAATTTTATGTTTTTAGCCCTTTTGTCATATAGGTACTTCATTTTAATTGTTTCCTTTTATTGTGTTGTTGAGCTTGGTCCCTGATCTCATCAAGTTCCATTAACTCTTCCATCCTCTCCTCCATAGGATCAGGAACGTCCAAATCTTCTTACAAGATGAACTTACATACTAGTAATAAATTATGCAAAGGGAGCCTAGCTTGAGTCCCATACACAAGTTTAAAAGGTGATTTTCCAATGGCTTTCTTCACAGTGATTCTATCTGCCCATAAGGCTAGTTTCAACTTGGAATCCCAATCCTTTTTTTTATTATCCAACATCCTTTTTATGATCTTTAGGATCCTCTTGTTGCTAGATTCAGCCTACCCATTTGCTTGTGGATGATATGGTGAAGAATATGAGATTACTATACCATAGGATTGGAAAAATCCCTTAAATTCATCTGATCTAAAACACATCCCATTATCAGTTATAATTCTTGCTGGCACTCTGAATTTGGTAATGATATTTTCTAATAAAAAGTTTGTTACAACCTTACTAGTTGCTTGTTTGGTAGGTATAGCTTCTACCCATTTTGTGAAATAGTCTGTGGCTACCAATATCCACCTATGTCCTCCACTAGATTTCTCTACAATCTCTCCTATGAAATCAATCCTCCATTGGTGGAATGAAGCTTCAACTTGCAAAGGTCTTAAAGGCAATGCCCCTTGATACTTCAATTTCCCAGAAAACTTCTGACATGTTTCACACTTCCTAGTGTAATCATAGGTATCACTGAAAACTCTAGACCAATAGTAACCTACCCTTAACACCTTATGTGTAGTAGTCTTCACCGAAAAATGCCCTCCACACAATCCTTCATGCATTTCTTTCAAAACATGCCTTGCTTGGTTTTTATCTAAGCACAACAACAAAACACCATCCTTGTTTTTCAATAGAGGTCTCCTTTATGAATACATATTTTGAAGCCTGTAGTTTAAGAGTCCTCTTTTTGTTATCATCAAATCCTTTAGGATATTTCATATGTTTAATATAATACATGATATTAGTGTACCATGATGTGTGCTCAATACTAGTAGTCATGTTATCTTCATTATTCAGATTGCACACTTGGGCAACTTCAATATTTGTCTCAGCCATTAATTTAGCAAGACCCTGTCCCCTTACTAACTTAGTGATTTGGATCTCTATGTTAAACTCCTAAATTTTATTGATCCATCTACATGTCCTCCCAGTTACTTCAGTTTGTACAAACACATCTTTTACTACAACATTAGGTACATATGCTATTACTTTTGCTCCCACCAGATATGATCTAAATGTTTAGATAGCTTTTATTAATGCATATGCCTATTTTTCTACAATGTCATATTTTAGTTCTACATTTTGGAGGGATTTTCTGAAGAACAAAATAGGTTGTTCATACCCCTCACCATTTTTTTGTAGCATTACTACTGCAACTGTGTGATAAGATGCAAATGAAAAGATCAAGAATGGTTTATTGAAATTAGGGGATTTTAAGACCAAGGCTTCTTTAATTTCTCTTTTGATGGATATGAATTCATCTATGGCCTCAGCCATCTAGTCAATCTTTGCACCCTTCTTTAACATCTTTGATACTGGATTCACTATCTTGGTAAAGTTTGATATAAACCTCCTCACAAAATTAATTTTCCCAAAGAAGGACTGAATGGATTTAACTATCTTAGGAGTAGGAATCATATCTATGGCTTCCACCCTTTCTGGATCAATCCTAACTCCATCCTTGGACACTATATGTCCTAGTAACTTTCCCTTTGTTACTGCAAAATGACAGTTTTTAGGGTTCAAGGAAATGCCATATTCCAATGCTCTGACAAATATTTTTTCAAGGTGTGCAACATGATCTTCCGCTTTCTTGGAATATGCAGTGAGATTGTCCTGGTACACCACCATTATTACATTAATTAGATCAGCAAAGGCAACATCCATGGCTCTCTGGAAAGTTGCACTAGCATTTGTAAGTCCAAAGGGCATCCTGACATATATACATATGTTCCCCATGGTGTGATGAAAACTGTTTTGTATTGTTCTGATTCCTTAGCCTTCACTTGTTTATAGCCTAAAAATCCGTCCATCATAGCTAGTAGCTCACATCCCATGACCCTTTGCAATAGAGCCTTCATGTTTGGGAGTGGGTAGTTATCCTTAAGAGAGGATACATTCAAATTTTAGAAGTCCACACAGAGCCTTATTTATCCATTTTTCTTTCTAACAGGTACTAAATTAGAAACCCAAGATGAATGTTTGATAGGCTTGATGATACCCCCTTCCCTAAGATTCATAAGTTCTTCATGCATTTTAGGTTCTAAGGTAGGATTTATGGGTCTTTGTTTTTGTCTGAAAGGCTTTACATCAAGCTTGAGTGGGATTTCATGTTGGAACAAATCTTCTCTATATGCCTTGAGATCATCATAAGACCAAGCAAAGACATGCTTATACTTCCTTAATAACGCAATCGACATCTTTCTGATTGTTGGGCTTATCCTCTTTCCAATGTATACCTTTTTTGGTGCCAATTTAGTGCCCAAGTTAATTTCCTCAAGATCTTCCCTTTTTACTGGTGTTTGTTTTATAAGGGCTCAATCATTTCCATCAAACACCCTCTCTAATGCCACAAGTCCCTTAGGAATCTTATTAGTTTTGAGTTGCACAACTTCCTTGCCAAATAAAGTTTACTTACCATCTACTTCCTCCACAAATGCATTAAAATCAATTTCTTGAGCCTGATACTAATCTACACAATGTAGGAATTTAATCAAGTCATTGTCATCTTCAAATACTTGCCAATTATATATGTTATCAGGGATAGCATGTCTGGCCTTGAATTCAACTTCAGTAATGCTTGCCAATGTGATATCATCCTTTTTTAGGGCTATGTTTTCCAGGAAGTCTGCCATTATATTCTTGGATTTGTCCACCCAATTTATAGAGAATGCATCAAATAACTCAATATCATCCCAAACAACATTTCTATATTGTTTCAATCTCTTGTTTTTTGATGAATACTTCCCCCTGATTTGAGAGACAATCAATTATGAATCCCCATACACCGCGAGGAATTTTATTTTATGTTTTATAGAAATGTTTAACCCTATGAGCAACGCCTCATATTCTGCTATGTTGTTGGTGCATTCAAATGTTAGCAAAAATGCATATTTGAAAGTCTTACCAGTTGGGAAATACATAATATCCCTGCTCCATTACCGGCCTTACTACATGCACCATCAAAGTACATCTTCCACACACCACACTCATCAAGCTAGGCTTCTTGATGTAATGGTTCAGTGTTCCGTAGCTCTGGTTAACTCTTCAATTTTAAATGTATCAAGGTCTGTATCACAGAAGAAATTTATTTGATTCTGGTCAATGCATTCTATGATATTTTCATACCTTGGCTCTCTGCAAAGATTAACTTCTTTTCCTCCTACTGGTATGATGGCATAAGATAGATCTAATTGGACATTCCCTCCAATTGTTGCAGTCCATTGTCTAGACAATAGCATCCCATAATATGGTGGGATGTCCACTACAGTGATGTCAATCTTATAAACTGCCTCAGGGTAAGTGGCTAGCCTTATCTCCACATCCCACATAATGACCACAACTGGGGTGGATCTGTTATCCATCACATAACATTTTCTATATGTAGTGTCAACCCACATACCTAACTCCTTCATGACCGCCATTGGCATGATGTTCATGGCTGCCCTTGAATCAATCATACAATTCCTCACTAGTTTGTTTTTTATCAATAGAGTGGTGTAAAAAGGGTCTACCTGAGAGGGATTCTTAGTCAAGGTGTCACCAAGATACACTTCAGGAGTTCTAGCAGCCTCTTGTTGAACACTGTTTATTTTGATTTCAGGTCTTTCTTGCTTCTTTTTTGATATATCTAAAATCATCTTGACCACTGTATTTATGTATTGATCTATCTTCATCATTTCAAGAAGTGGTAGTGATATCTTTACTTGGGATACTGCTTGGGCTATGTCAAATGAGGGGGTCATTGTTTGATCAGTCTTTTCTATTTTGATATGCCCCTTTTCTTTAGCTAGAATTTTATCCTTGGTCTTACCCTGTTCAGTCTTTGCAGGCTCTTTAGGTGCATATTTCATATTGTCTTTATTATGGTTTTGATCTTTTACGAACACACCCCTAGGTGTTCCTTGGTCTGCATTAACTGTTCCATTTCTCAAATTATAGTTACTTTTTGCTTGTGCCACTGCAGCCATTGTAAGAGCCCTCCTTTCTTCCTCAGTTGGTTTTCTCCATTGGTTATGTGGTGGCACATTATGATTATAAATAGTTTCCTCATAATTATCCTTCTGATATGAAAATACCTCATGTCTTTCCATATTAATGTTATATCTTTGATTTCCCACATCGTATTCATATCCATCCTCTTCTGTGGATGAATATCCTTTATCAATTTGGTGAGGTTTGATTGCTAGCATATTTATGGTATGGTTACCTCTTTCATGACCATAAGATGTTTCCTTTTCCTATACTAATTTTACCACCACACAATAGTCAAGTGAGTGGGGCAGATTACATGCCAGGCACCATGGGTTATCTTCCACCACATGTGTCCCATTTCTTTTTAAGGGGTCAGGAGTATCTTTCCCATAATTCTACTTTTTGTTATTTTCCAAAGACCTTCCATCCTTCCAATTGGTGTTATAAGGCATGTCATGTAACCTTGGCCTATCATTTCTATAATAATTATTCTGTTTTGCTTGATTATTGTTTGGAGTTGGTACAATCTTTGGATTCTCTCTTTTCCCAAGCTTCCCTGTTGCTCTTCTATTGTTCTCAATACTGATAGATACCTTTTGTGCTTCTACCAAAGTCATGGGGGCTTTGTTCCTAAGTTCATACCTAGTTTTTGGGTCAAAAGCGTTTAAGTATAAGGCTAGGGCCATGTAATCTAGGGGCTTCAATTCCAATGGGATCGGGATCTTATGATAGATTTTAGAAAATCTTTGATTGAAATCTGCCACAGATTCATTATAGTTTTTCTGAATACTAGTCAGTTCATGAACAACAAAATTTGGATCAAACTGACTCCCATACTGTTCTTTAAATTGATCTTTAAAGTCTCCATATGAGAAGATTGAAGCATCAGGTAGATTTTTGCACCAGTCTCTGGCATGCTCAACAAGGGACAACATGAATAACTTCATTAGAACATCTTCATACTACACTTCAAAGCTATCCATGACTGTTTCAAAACTTCTAATATTCTCTTCTACAGAGATGGCATTGTTTCCAACAAATTTTGGGAGAGCACTCCTCAGATCATTATCAATAGGATCAAGACATACTTGATATCTAGACAAGTCAAGATGTCTGTATCTATTGATGTTAAGGGGCCCTTGTAGTCATTGATTTGGTTGGTATTGATTATGAGGCTGTTGGTTTGGTTGGTATTGGTTATGAGGAAGATGTTGTTGCACATTTAGATGTGAGTTCACATTTTGATATTGAGGTATAACATATTGTTGGCTAGGGGGTGGGTATGGATTAACTATATGTTGAGAAGTGTTATGGGTGATGGGTGGTCTTGAATTTCTTGGAGGAATATTTTGTTGGACATGGCTTCCAGGTGGTGGTTGTGGATTGGATGAGCTACCTGCATTCTGGTGCACATTTTGTTGTATGTTTCTCAGAGTATGTTTCTCAGAGTATGCCCTCCTTGTTTATGAGGGGGTACATATTTTGGGTTGGCTGCTTTAGCTCTATCCTTTATCTGTTGTAACTCTTGTTTCAACCGCTTTTCTTCCTCTTTTAATCTAGCCATCTCAAGTTCTTCCTGTAATTTGAGTACATCTTGTTGCATTTCATCCTTATTCCTCATGTCTTTTGGTGAACTGTCATGAATTTGTGTAGAAGTCATTTGATTCACAAATTATTGTTGAGCTTTATTACCTTGTTGTAATGACATCCTGTAATCATATTCTACCTTATGCTGGTCTATTTCCCTCATAACCTGTGCCTCATATTCAAGCTATTTTTGAGGATCAGGTCTGTATTGGTCTAGGACATCATCAGATCTATCATAATCAAGGTAACTTTTGGATTGAAATTCACTTGACTTATGTAAGAGAGTGAAGCTATTATGAGTAGCAATTGGTTGTTCTGATGTATCTTTTGAAGTATTTTGGCCATTATTGTGTTGAGATTGATTTGATAACCCTATTTTCTTGGAGGGTACCCTTAGAGGTGGGGATGATTGCAATTTTTTACCATCAGTTTTAGATATCCTACCGTCCATGTTAAAAGATTATCATACTCCAAGACATAAAATGATTTGTATTGTAAATAGAGTCGCCACCTCACTTAAGAGGATTGATTACTTTCTGGGTTCTTTTTGACCAGTAGAGTTATGCCTTTTAACTTTTTGACTCTAAGGATATGGTTTCCTACCAGGTTTCCTTGTGTGTTTATCCCCATCAAAGTCACCAATCTGTTGGGTCTCAAAAACACAAGTTTTTAGACCACAAGATGGTGCTAGTCTCTTGATATGTTTTTGGCCCATAAAATAGGGCTTATGCAATTGAAACCCCCTACCTACTCTTTAGGCTCTGCTAAGCCTAGGTGGGTGTACCTAAATGATAAGGTAGATTTGAAAGTCTAAATGGATTCTAATTTGGGCAATCTACTCACTATGGCACATAGGTGTGAGGTAGATGTAGAGATTACTAACTAATTCCTAATGAGAGTGCTTGAATTATCAAGAGTGTGGATTGGATTTGTATAAAATGTCCTAAAGTTGATCAGTGCCTAATCTATTGGGTGAATGGAGTCAAGAGGTGAATGATGATTTTGGAGATAGGCTTATGTAAGATGGGTAGATTTACTTTTCAACTTAAATCAGACAGTTGGGCACTTTTAAGTGTCTACACCTTATGCAAATGTGCAAGTATATCAGTTATCTGGACTCTTCTTAATGATCCTACTGATATCCCCTTATGTTAGCATGAAATTGTGAAAGGGTTTAATTCAAATGTGAAGGGAAACCAATTAAGACAACATATTCAAAAGGATTTTAATCCAAACATGAACCTATTAAACTTGTTCTTAAAAAGAATTTTAATTCTTCTGCACACAGAAACCAGTCACAATATCACACAACTACAACAAATGTGTATTGACAAATTAAATGTATTCTTACACACTCAATTTGAATAACATAAACAACCACTCTGGAGACAACCAAATAATGTATGAGCATATGAATCCACGCAACTGTTGAACACTTGAAAGCAAATCAATAATTATGCATAACCTTCTCCATTATATTTGTATTCGAATACTATGCATTATAACAATAGTTTTTGATATGAGATGGATGGGTGAAAAGGGTGCAATGTATATTCTTACTAATGCCTCACTTAAAAATGAATATGATTATTGTCTTTGGGTCCTGGTCTCTCTTGTATATATGAAAGGCAACAATCTATAGACTTGTTACAATAGTCATGTCATTTGTTAACTAAACATAACTAAAAACAAAATACAACATTAGATGAGTACACCAACCCGTTAATCTCAAGAAGGAGCCCGTAACCACCTAAGATCCGTTCAAATCTTCTTCTTTATGATAGGGCATGCATTATGCTACTAGCTGATTCTCTTCATTCTGATAGTTGTCCTGTTGCATAATTTTGGCTGATAAACAAATTGATTGTAGAAAGGTGATGGATGTATTCCTATTCAACATAAGTGTCTACATTGGCAATTACCTCTATCATATCATATTCTATATACATTATCTTTTCCAACTGCTTATGAGTATTTTGTAAAACTGTATCCTCATTATTAATCTCTTGTAACACAATAGTCAGAAGCACAACAAGCTCTTCCTTCCAATCATCATACCCTCGTACAAAAGCAAATGCATCAACAAGGAATAGTGTTTGAAGTTAATGTATTCACTGTTATTTTTAATCTTTTCAAGCCCTTGATTTAGGGCATTGGCCAAATAACTAGAATAATCAAATGGTCTGGCGTCCTTGCTCTGTATGTCTGCAGCTAAGACCATTGGGGCAATAGACATGAGAGGTGGAACCTCTACCCCTAAAACCTGACCAACTGAATAATAAGTGTATAAAAAATATTCCTCAAACAAATCCTCATCAAAAGGAGGGTTTTCACTATCAGAAAATCTCTTAAGTTGGCCTTCTTCACTTCTGGGCCTATGCATGGCTAATTTCCATCATTTGTAGTTGGTATCCATGTGACGATACTTTGTCAAGAGGTCTCTGACTGTGAATTGCAAGTCTAGGGAACACTCTAGCTGAAACACATTAGAAATGAAATCCTTAGAAATAACAAGCAGATTAGCTCCACTGTGTGTTTGAATAGTTCTCTTCTTGGGGTCGTATTTGCTGGCAAGGGCTCTAAGTAGTTCTACATTAATGAACACATTAGGCACCATGACTCTCCCCAAGTTCAATCTCCATGGGTTGCAGACTGGAGAAAACCTAAATTATTTTCTGTAATGGTACATGAAGAGCTCATTCCCGTGATGCAGTGTCCAAATATCTCCTAGACCTTTATGTTTGTCTAATAATCGATCCATTGAGGGATTCATTTGGGAACTCCTTTTGGGTTTCAACCCTGACCCAGGGCATTGATCTATCAGGTCTTGATTTAGGGGTCTCTTTTTAGTTTTCTATTTTTTAGTTTTGGACCTTTCTGTACTTTCCTCCATTGTTTAAATTCTTAAGCCTTTGCAAAAATATAGTTTCTTAGCTGGGATTGATGTACTTACTTGAGTCTCGCTTCTGTTGGTTTTTCTACTACACAAGAGCTCCAATCCTTTTCTACTTCTGCCCTTAGCGAATATCTTTCAGATTTTGCAACAATTGGTTAATCAAATTCATGGTGTAACTTACTTCAATTCTAGTTCATAAATACACCACCCATTTCAGTCTTGTCATCAGAGGTGAACATTTATTTTAAATATCTTGACAATGCCTCGAGATATCACATCAATCATTAATAATCATTATCACCGTATCGATGAGACTATGGTTCTCCTTCCACCGATAGCCATCATTTCCACCGATGAACAACTTTCCTCAGGTCTATCAGTGGGATGCCAGATATCATCACCCCGATGCACCTTAATTCCATCGATATATGTTATGCATTTGATAATCCATGGTTATATTGGGCCATCGGTGGAATGCAAACATTTATCCCACCGATGCCCATGTGTTTCAATGATGCACTTGTTCTTGTCAATTCTATCGGTCCATCGGGGAGGACGCTGTAGGAGTCAGCCTAATAGGGTATTGTTAGACCGATACTAAGTTGTGAGCCCTTTTCATTGGGCTATTGGCGGGGCTATGATAGGGGTTCCACCGATGAGGCATTGTTAGGCCGATGATGCTAATTTAGGAATAGGGAAAAAGGCTACGGAGTCTTAGATTCATGTAGGTTACAATATGGATCTTGTCACACAAATTTTGACAATTTGTATTGATCATAAAATCAAAGTATGGAAAATTTCTATGGTATGTGGAGGATAAGTGGATGGTGGCTAGTGAAAAATGTGATTCATTTCTGGTCCTAACAAGCCCAATGCCATTTCTTGATTTGCTTGATTTCCCTGTATTGTTTGAGTGTTTTGAATAGGAGGATTCCAATTTGGGAATGTGTTGTTACTCCCATTTCAAGAATAATAGTTGAGGTAAGGGGATTCTGAGATGCCCCCTAGTCTTGTTCAATTCTAATGTGTTCATGTGATTTCTGCCTTCTCTCTAGGACATATTGTTTTTCTTCTCGTGTCCTAATTCTTTGCACTAATGTTGCAATGAGATCTGCAGGTGTAGGGCCTCTCAATACCTCCTAGTTTCTAGGGATCTCATTTCACATGTTGGCATGATTTAGTGCTTCTTCTCGCATAGCATTTTCATATTTCTCTTCTTGTAAAGGGTCTCTTGAGCATCCTTGGCCTCTCGTAAATTTTTTTCAAGTCTTCTTACTTCATCATCAAGATGGGTACTTGAATTGCTTGTAGAGGGTTGCTCTATGTGATGGATTTCTGACCTCATTTGTATTCTTCTTGCTTTATGAGGCATGTTTGGAATTACAAGATTATGTTCCCATGCAGAATTGTTGAATGATAAAGAACATCTAGGTTCTCTTCTATCTTGTTTGTAATCTGATTCTTTATAGTTGTAACAATTAGAGATTGGTGTATTTGGATCAAGTGGTACATACCTATCGAAAGAGGGAGTTTTTAGTTCCCTTGAGGGAATATTCCCTAAGTTCAAATCTAGTTCCATCATATTCGAGGGTGTTGTAAACACCATAGAATAAATGGAACAAGAAATTAGAAATGGTGAAGACAATGAAGATGGTCTTGAAAGAAAGAATGGCTAGACTCTGCAAGGACATACAAAAAGTGTAACAAAAGTTTTTTCTCTTCATGTCGGGTTCACCAAAATATGTGGTGAATCTAGCATTAGGTGCGACAATGATGATGAATGAATCTTTGAAGTTGAAACATAAACCACTTGTCCTAGAAGGATTTGTAGTTCACATTAGGTTCACTCAAAAACATGACTCGGTAGCCTAGGATGGTTGAGTCAACCTTGGAAAGCACATGGACCCCTCTCCTTGCCATGGGGTGAGCCTCCACGTCATTCTCGATCTTGTAGAAGTAGCCAATCGAGAGGAGGTGAGACACGGGCACAGTCCTACTCACTTGAGAGTTGGACTTCATAGAGAGTGGTTGACTGTTCTTGAGGCCTTTCTTGTGTGTTGATTCTAATCTAGTGCTCTATGATTGTTGTGGTTGAAATAACTATATGTACCAAAGGGTCACTAATCATTGCTTTCCTGTTTGGATTATGAAGATTCCAATGTTGGTAGGTTGATGGTTTTTCTCATTGATACTTCTATTGAGTTGGAGTTGTTCTTCAAATTATTGGATGATGACTTGTGTTTGGAATAACCTCAAACTATGTTGTTGTTCTTGAATCGTTTGTTGATCGTGTTGTGGTTTAGGGTGAATTTCCTCAATCTCTTCGAGGATTGCCCTTACCCACTCGCCTCTAAGACCAAGTCACATTCGTGAGCCCAAACTGAGAGAGAGAGGGAGTTAACCTTGATTTGACTTAGGGTTTGTTGACCTAAGGTTTGACTTTGTGTTTGACCTTGTGTTGGAATCAAGGGTTTGCGATCTCTTTGTGATACTAATTTTTTGTGTTTTTTTGTTTTCTGAATGCAAAACAATATTTTGGTGCTTTTTTTGGATCTTTATGAAAACAAAGTGCTTTTTTAATCTAGGAATTGAAATATGTATGCAATCTAGAATGTATTTAACTAATGCAATCTGATCTATGTTTTTGTTTAGTTTTCTGCATATTTGGATCAATTACTCTAGGAAAATGAAATTGCTTTAAAGTAAATTAAGCTAAAGAACTTTGAAAGAAAACTAATCTAAAAATGCAAATCCTACTTAGCCTATCAAGGAAATTGTAGTATTAAATTACATTCCCAAGAGCAAATTTAGGTTTTCTAATTACTACATGAAAACACTAAAGAACCTGGAATATGAGACACGTGAGCCTCCACTACCCTCAAGAATCCTTGTGTTGGAAACCTCTTTGTCCTCTTGCAGTAGTCAGGATATCCTCTTGGCAACAATAGGAAAGGGAATGCAAAAGAGCTTTTTAAATCTTGAAGAGTGAGCTCAATGTGAGCTAATGAGCACTATGGATTGTGATTTGGGTAGTGTATCAATGCAATATGAAGATTTTAGCAAAGATTAGACAAAACAACAATAAAGAAAAAGACTTGAATGTCCTGTATGAGCATATGAATGCTAGTTGGAGAGAAAAAACCTATAAAGACTGGATGCACAAATGAAATTGCCTCCCTTTGTGCTTGAGGGAAGGAGTATTTATAGATTGAAAGATTCTAAGAGAGGTGGGAGGGGATGGAGAGTTAACTCCCTTGATTGGAGAGTTAACTTAGAAGACCAAGAAGTGATCTGGGCTAATTAGAGAGTGAACAAGCCAATATAGCTTATCACTGAAGTAAAAATGGAGTTATCATGAATCCATGAGTTGACAAGTTGAGATAAAAAGGAGCTGATTGTTAAAGTTGATAAACCAACCTCACAGATCCCAATGAACACTTGCAAGCAAATAACTTGTCACATAAAGGAGATCAAGAGGCACAAAAATGGTGCTCTACAACCTTGAAGCAAAAATGCATTAACAAGAATTAATAATTACAAAGAGATCAATCCTTAAGAAAGGAGATCAAAACCCTAAAAGTGAAAACCCTAGGATGAATAATTAATAATTAATTATTAATGGGCCTAAGTTTAGCTTAAGTGAAAAATAAAGTAAAGGTGACTTAATTAATTAATCAATATGATTAAATTAATTAAGTAATTAACCTATTACTCTAACACCCCCCCTTAAGATGAACTTAGGGAGAAGCTAAAAAACTAAGGACAAAATGCATGAAAGCAAAGATGGGTCCTGGCAACTAGGCCTGATGAGGTACCCAAGTACAATGAAATCTCTATAAAGTGGAGAAAAGGAGAAAACCTAGTGGGAAAAAACTCCTCTCCTAAAAGAGATGCTAAAAGAAAGTACAAATGAAATGTCTCAAGAGACTCTCTCAAGAACATATGCAGATATACAATCAGATACCCCCCCATGAGAGAGAGTGGACACTCCAAA
Organism: Cunninghamia lanceolata; assembly: GCA_027924645.1. Classification (NCBI taxonomy): domain Eukaryota; kingdom Viridiplantae; phylum Streptophyta; class Pinopsida; order Cupressales; family Cupressaceae; genus Cunninghamia; species Cunninghamia lanceolata. The sequence continues at coordinate 8,690,093 of BSBN01000682.1, read as the reverse complement.
GCCCCCCAAAATGAGAGAAACCCTATGCTGATGATCAAACCAATGTGACTCCCCTAAGGAAGAAACCAATCCAATGGTCGATGATGAGGAAAGCCCTAGATGTGAGGTGAAAATGGAAGTCCTAGGTGATGCTCATTGGAGAACAGAAGTGAAGCATGAGTGTCTGAATGACATGATGTTGAATCAAATATATCAACATCAAACAACTCAAGATGATCTTGAAATGGAATCTCCAATGAAGATGGGATAATAGATGTGCTGAATCTATCATCTGTGAGGAAATGAATATCCTCTAATATGGCCTCAACAACTGCACTAGATGGCTTGATGAGTGGAGCTATAATGTCAGTCAAAGCTGAAGAGGGATTCTGCTGAACAGATTTGGTCTCAATAGGAGGTGGAGGTGTAGAAGTCTCAACACTGGTCTCATGAATAGATGGAAGAACACATAAGTTCAAGTGACCAAACTTCACCTCAGATACAACATAATCTCTTAGAGAAAGAGAGTGATACTCAGACAGTGGAGATGGTTGACCAAAGTGTGTGAATGCATACAATCAGGAAGAATGACCAACTGTCCCTGTTGCAACAATGTTGCCAGTCTGAATGTCTCTGATGTGCACTGAATCTAGTGTGAACTCAACTGTCTTCCCTGTCCCACTGTGAGCAATTTGATAAATGGAGAGAAGGTTGGTGGACAAAGATGGTACACATAATACATCATTGAATGTATTGTCATCAATGTCGATAGAACCTTTCCCACATACACTCATATAAGTGTTATTACCCATCAATATGTATGGTGAGGACGCAACCTCAAAAGATGAGAACATGTCCTGAGAAGATGCCATATGGTGTGAAGCACCTGAATCTAATAGCCATCTAGATGAATGTGAACTGGTGGTTGCACATACTGCATGACCCTTTTGTGGAGTCTGTCTATCTGTCTGGAATGATGTAGATGAAGAAGACCCACCTGATGTAGATGAAGAAGAGGGATGAATATTGTTCTTCATAAGAAGAGCTATCAAATTTGAAACCTGTTGTGCATATCCATCTATCTTCTTCTCATAGCATTTAGACTCATCATGTCCTGACTTATTACAATAAGCACACTTAGGTCTTTCTTTCTTTGATGATTCCCCCTTAGGAGAATGAGAATCAGAAGTGTTCTGTGAACTAAAATCCTTCCCATGCTCTGTGGTCTTTGGTTTCTGTTTCTGCTTCTACTTCTACTTCCACTGAGATGACTGAGCTACCAATGCATGGTTTTGTGATCCTGGAAGAGCATCCAACTATGATAACTTGGACTGCTCATGTGACAACCGATCATAAAATACCTCAAATGTAGGCATGGTAAATCGTGGACCCAAAGCATCCATGGTGGACTAGAATGTAGAAGAGAATATCTGAAATGAACCTCAAAGCTTAGATAGAATCAGGTAAATACTCTCGGTGTCAGTTTTAGTCTTGCTACAACTCTACAAAAGTGATCTAAGTGATTTGAATTTCATCAAGAAATCCTTAATAGATGGAAAGGAATTAGGTACCAAGGAAGTCAATTCTGCCTCAATCTAAAGTGGTCTGAACTCATTGATGGTTCCAAATAGATCATTGAATTTTGTCCACATTGCTTGAGGAGTTGTGCAACTCTCAAGGTGAAATACAAGACTATCTAAAACATGCAATGACATCAAATCCATGGCCTCATCCATTTTGTTTCTATGTTGGAAAATCTCAAACTGACGTTGTAACTAAGGTTGAATCTCATCCAAATAGGACCATAACCCCTTTGACATGAGAAGTTTGGTCATATGTGCTTTCTAGGTATGATAATTGTGTGGGGAAGGATGTTCAACTGATGAGGTGTCCACCATGATGTTTATGGTTTTGAAATGTGTTTAATGATAGAGGTTTCTGATTTATGATGTGTATATATAGAAAGCAAGAAAAAACCCCCCCCACAACACAAGAAACCAAACCCCAGTACAAATTTGAAAGCTGAAAAGCGTGAAAAAGAAAAAATCACTTTAGACTATTCTCTATTTACTGGTAAATTTTTTGATGAAACACTCTCTAGATCTGGAAAGAGCACTGTAAGACCTTTCCAACGCCTATTCGTTTGCAAAAAATAGAGTCCGTATGCAAGAGTTATGCCCCCGGAAGCGCGAAAACAAGGTTTGGCTTTGACTAGCAATAAATGCAGCAAAACAAAAAAACCAGGAGAAAACACCTACACCACTGGATCAGGCTTGAAACTAGATTTTCGGTGATATTTCATTTTCAAAAATCCAAGTTCGTATGCAAAAGTTATGGCCAAAATACCAAAACTGCTCCAAAAGGGCTTTGGGGGAACCTGTGAGTTAGCTAGCCGCTAGCATTAACCGCTAGCGGTTAAGTGACTGCAGTGCCTATGCATACTCTATTTTTTTTCTTGGATTTCATGCCATACTAGGTCATATGACCCAGAAATGAAAAAAAAATACCTCCCGGAGTCACTATGTCCGATTTTGATGATTTGACAATCGATTTTAGGGTTTTTGGGTGCTCTGAATGCGATGGTAAGGTCCGTTTGGGCTGAAAATGCTCCAAAATTGGAAGTACCCTCTAGATCTAGAAACCCTCTCAAACTTCAAACCTTCATAGATCAGGCACCGTATAACCACAATTGATGAAACAAAGGTCAATCTTGACTATTTCAAACCTCATGGATGCAATGGTGAGGTCCAAATTGACTCAAGATGCACTGAAATGTCGCTTTAAGGAAAGATCCATCAAAAAATGAACAGGAAGCTATAGATTTGGAACTCTGATACCATGTTAAAGTTGATAAATCAACCTCACAGATCCCAATGAACACCTGCAAGCAAATAACCTGTCACATAAAGGAGATCAAGAGGCACAAAAATGGTACTCTACAACTTTGAAGCAAAAATGCATTGACAAGAATTAATAATTACAAAGAGATCAATCCTTAAGAAAGGAGATCAAAACCCTAAAAGTGAAAACCCTAGGATGAATAATTAATAATTAATTATTAATTAATTTATAATGGGCCTAAGTTTAGCTTAAGTGAAAAATAAAGTAAAGGTGACTTAATTAATTAATCAATATGATTAAATTAATTAAGTAATTAACCTATTACTCTAACATTGATTATGCATTCTTGGAGGCTTGAAATATTTAACTCTATGTTTAGACCAAAATCTCTTGCAAACAAGAAGAAAAATAGGTCAAAATGGAGCTTTTTCGTGTCCAAAACTCAATTTTTTCATGGTTGGAAAAGATGACAAGGTCGCCCATGGGTTACCCCTTTTTCTAGTCTAGGTCACCTGAGGGCGACCCATAGAGGGGAGGTCATGCATTGGAAATCAGGGTTGGATATTTTTATTTAGGTGAAAAGGAGGTGAACTACCTCTGGAAACTGGTTGAAAGGGAACCGAAATCCAAATATCCACTTGCACAAGTCAAATCTCCCAGGGGAGATCATGAAATTATAGGGGGAGATTTGTATTGGCTGACCAAAACTAAAAATTGAAAGTTGCAGATGGCTTGAGAGGTCCTCAAGAGGGCTCCTAGGGGTGGGAATGGATGAAAAACACTAAGGAAAGGTCAAATCACAACAAATAGATGAATACAAGGCTTAGGAATGAAGTTGCAAGAACAAGAAACAAGAGTGGACAAGTGTCAAAATGTGTCAAAAGAGGGGAAAAGGTTAGCATGACAATGGGGAAACAAAAAGAGAAGGAAAAACCCAAATTCTATCGAGAGAATTATTATTGAGAGGGCATTATTTCATGCTTACATGTACATGACAAGGATTATGAATCATTATGGGTCCTTGTGGAGGTTTTGCGTGATTTTGGTGCTTACAGTTCCAAGTGGTACCCAAGGTTGTCAGAATGAAAATATGAATAAATGAACCTCAAAAAGTAATAAGGAAGATATAGATCCTACACGCGAGGGGAAAAGAAAAACCAAATAAAAAACAGGGTGTGAGTGGGATATGCCAAATTTTTTTTAGATTGATTGAGTGTCAAAGTACCCATTCATTGAACCGGTGTAGAATGCAAACAAAGATGCAACTCCAATAGGATGTGAGTGTAAGATTTGGAGTTGCAAATATCATAGGTACAAGAAGTTATAGCTAAAACTTGACACTATAGAAAAACATATTGGTAAAGTTTATGAAAAAAAATCATAAATGGAAAGGAAAAATTAGTGATAAGATGAAAAAAAGGAAGAATGTCTTCAACTATGATGTGCATATGCAAAGAAAGGCAAATCTTGCTGCATGTAGAGGTTCAATTGAAGATCAATTTGGAAAGATGATGGGTGAAGCACAAATGGCTTGAAAACTGTTCAGTTGAGTGTTGTTTTTCATATTTTGACTAGAGGGCATCCTATGACTGATTACTTAGAATATAATAGTTTATTATCTTTTATGGGCATTCCTAACTTTACTAACACACATTGGTCAACAAACAATGGATGGGAATGGGCAAGTTGTCTTGCTGAGGTGGAAAAACAAGATTTATAGGAAATAATAAAACAATAAACATTTATTGCATTATCTTTAGATGAAGTTACAACAGTAGATAATATTTCTTGGGTATGTATGCATGTGTATACTGTAGAAAAACATGTCTGCCAACCTCATCTACTCTTTATTTATAAAATGAAGGAGAATCCTACATCGCACAATCTATTTGAGCTAGTTAAGAAATCTTTGAATGAAATTGGAGGTATGGATGACTACACAATTGCCAAAAAGTTGGTGTGTGTAGGGACTAATGGAGCTTCAATAATACAAGGTCACAGGAATGGTCTTTGTGTAAATCCACAAATTTCTATTTCACCATACATGATTTCCATTCACTGCATGACCCATAGAATGAATTTAGAAATTGTGAGCAAGTTTTCTATAGTATCAAAACTTGAAGATCTAATCTGCGAGATCTTCTCATACTTTTGCTGAAGTCCCAAATGGTTTATGGAATTTCAACAATTTGTTGATGGAATAACTTCAGGAAACAAGCTTATTAAGGATTTTGATACTAGATGGATCTCCTTGCGTGGATTAGTGGAGTGAGTTTTTTGAGAATATTAATCCTTGATTAGAGTAATGTATGAACATCGCCACATAGTAGACAGAGCTCTTGACCTCTTACATCTATGTTAAGTGACTTAGAGACACTCCTAACTTTATCTGGTAGTCTTTCCATGCTAGAGGAAATGAACATTCATGTGGAAAAATCCCAAGAAAGAACTATGTATATTTTAGAATATACTAGACTATGTAAAATGATATGCATGACCCTCGATAATCTATATCTATCAGAGTAGTCATTTATAAGTCCAAAGTTTGTTAGCTGGCACTTGATGACAAATGTGAACAATCCTACTAATTATTTATAGTTTAATGCAAGTGGGGAGTTATGTGTCTCTGTACAGGGATATGAGATGTACCAATGGACCATTTTACTAGGGTCAGGTGCACTATCAAGGAAGTACCTGTTACAAGGGAAGATTTTGACAACATTGTTAATTCTGTAAGGAATACTTTAAAGGATATTGTTAAATCTCTTTCCTCAGAGATTGGAGATTGATTCCCTCACGATGAACTACTTGAAGCCATGTCTATTGTGTATCCTCAATATTGCATCAATTGTCAACCAACTAATTTTCATAACAAGATAAAGACCTTGGTCAATCATTTTTCCAAAACTTTAGAATTCAATGGACATCAAATAGAAGGAATTGTAAATAAATCTAAGCTTACAGAGAAATCGACCCATTTTGCATCATTAATGATGGAACAACTTAAACTCATGGAGAGTCCCCACATAGATGGATTGATAAAAAATATTTGGGCAACCTTAAGTCAGAGTGAGATATTGCATGATTCAACATCAGAATATTTCAGATTTGTTGATTTATGTCAAACCATGATATTGGGGTCCGTAGAGGATGAGAGAGTTTTTAGTGCATTGGGGTTCTTGAAATCAAAGATAAGAAACAAACTTGACAAGAATTTGGAAAATTGCTTGAGGATGCATACAACTAGGTATGATATTTGAAGTTTTTCTTTTAAAAGGGCACTCGCAATTTAGAGGTCCATATGTGAAAGAAGAGGGTTTTGCAACACTTCAAACCATACTGACACACATGATAGTGACACAATGAATAACACATCTAGTGGTAGTAAGGAGGTGCACTTAAGAGGATGTATGCAGAGGGAAGAAAATGAAGATCAAGATCAGGATGACTCTCAATCTCAGGGTCAAAATGAGTAGATGATTTGGCAAATGGAAGAGATTTAACACTTACTAGGTATTTATAATGTATTTCATATTCCAAACTCCAAAATGTTGTTGATGATATTTTACTTTTCTATCACTGAATGTTGAATCTTGATATACATTTTTCATTTTATATTTAAAAGTTAATATATTGACATACTACTATATTCTATTGTTCCATTTTAGAATCTACATTTTAAACATTGTTTCCAAATTTGATTTTATTTTAGCATCTAAAATTTACACATTTTTTAATTTCCATTTATAAATTAACCTATTATTAGTAATTTCATATTATTATTGTGTGATGCTGATAAGTGTTACATGTATTCAACTAAATGCGTACTAACAACACTAACAATAGCATATACAACATTAGCAGATGTTTAATGTGTATCTAGAAACCAAAGTTTTCCTGACTTAATAAATTAAATATTACAGATAATCTGAACACAAAAATGGAAAAGAGTCTTATATTGATTTTCAAATGAAGGAATACAATGTAAATAGAAGTATTATCAAATTAACAAATCATTCTACTAGTTTTTGTATCATGCTCCACTATTCATCTGATGGAAGTGCAATCTATTGTAACTCATAGTATCTGACTTGTAGATTTGTTAACAATTCATAACTGATTGGTAACTTTAATGTATTAATCAAAGTTGTATTCAAGCTTATCACTGGTTTGATGGAATCCAAAAGTTTGCCTCATCTAGATTTTGAGGTAACTGGTCCAAATCCAACTTCATTGTACCCTCCATCTTCTTTCTGAAAGCACCCTTTCCAATGTATCACTCTATATTATCAAAAGCCCACGACAAACCAAGCTCTTTCAAGTATTCTACCATTTTATGTAGCTTTCACAAATTTTTTTCAATCTGATCTAGAATTTCCTGTGCTTCACCTAGCTTCGCACACTTCTGAATGATGGATGATGTATTTATTGAGGCTTCAATCTGGTTGTCAATTCCTTTGGATGCTAATTCATTGTCACTAATTCTGTAGATTGTTTGCAAAATTTGCTTTGCAATTTTCTAAATTGAAGTCACCTTTTTGTTGTCTTGAATGTATTGTTTGAATTTCACATTCTGTGCTATTAGACCATCAATCAATTCAAACAATATAGATAAATCATCAGTCCTCTACATTATTTCCTCCCAAATGTTGTGTTTTATATGCCTTATTATTTTTATATAAAATTTAGACACTCTATTTTGGGAAGACTTTATTTCATTTTCTGTGTTCCTCAACTGTAGCTATAATTATTCAACAATTCTCCTCTCTTAATCTGTTTTTTGTTCCCACCATGTTGCCATTTTGTTTGTCCAGTTTTCCTTGTAATGTCTTTGCTAAGGCCTTGGCTTCTATCATCTTTTTTGTAATTTTTCTGAATTGGCTCTTTCATTATCATAATTATTTATACTTTCATCTAACCTTTGCTTCAGTTCATTCAGTTCCACCTCTGTCTATTCATTCTCTTTGCTTATAGATGTCGAGTGTAACATGCCTTCTCATATTACTCAGAAATACACACATGAAATTACTTAGAAGTAATTAAAATAAGATAAACAAGAATGGGTTTTTTTATTTATTTAAAAACCTTTGTAAATTTTGAAAGAAATAAAAACACATCTTAAGAGAATAATATTTTTTAAACTTGAAACTCAATATATATTCAAAGGTAATCTCTAGTAATAACATTTCACTTTACATTCTCAAATATATTTCTCTTTCGCAAAATAGAATTTTACATCATATCTTAACATGAAATTTTACATAATAAATACTATCTCTGGAATCTTGATATATGTCGTTCAAATCTTGGCAAGTCTTTTGCTTTAGACGAAGAGCATCATTCGAGTGATTTACCTCCAACCACAGACCAACAGTCCACTACTCACTTTCCTTCTTAGAAGTTCCCCTACCCTTCACAAAGAGTATAGACATTTGGATCTTAACAAGTTGCCATCTGAGTCTTAGTGTTGTGTCTTATGTGTTGGCAATATGTGTTGTCATTGATGTCAACACTCAGAGTGATGTCAACACTCAATTTGTGGCTGTTTGATGTGATTGATGTGAATGTTCTGAAAGGAAGCAAGGTACACAGAACACACTTCCTACACCAATAAAATGAGGGGAAATGTATGCAAATTCATTTTAATCCTTACAATTGTAGAAATTTTAAACATATAACATAAAGATTATAGTAGCAACACAACACATAAAGAAGGTGACACAAGATATACTGTGGGCAATAGAAGGAAGCTAGGTGTGTAGAAAACGCTTCCTACACTAGTCTAATGAGGGGAGAGCTATACAAATTCAATTTAATCCTTACAATATAAACAATATGAAACACATAAATGAGATAATTGCAGCAATACACATGAACCAGAAAGAAGACAAAAGAAGAGAGATAAAGATTTACGGTGGGGAAAACCCTTATCAGGTAAAAAACCCCACACTTAGAAACTTGCACAATGTATTAACAAATCTAAAAGTTGTTTATAGTACACTTGCAATGCAAGATTAAATGGTATTTGACACTCTTGTCTGGAATCAATCTGGCAGCATAACAATACCTGTAAAACCTGTAATACATTTCCTCCTCCAAGCACCTGTTTATATAGAATATACAAGGCAATATTGGACCTATCTTGGAATGGGCATCCAACTTGGCCTCATGGCCCAAAACCCATGCCTAAGGACACTTGGTCAACATTGTAGAATGTGCCTGACACTTGTCCATAGCTCCCATCCTGAAGGGGTCACCTATTTCCAAAATGGGCTATGATAGATGCTCTTACGACTCTTATGATCATCATAGAATCTGTCATAGAAGTTACAACTTACAGTTGTAAGAGAATCTGTCATACACAGGCTATAAATAGCATATTCTCTTACAACATGTCATAGTCCACCTTGGGGTGCCCAAATATGCCTTTTTCAAAGATGATTCATGACACATGTCTTCACCTGTCTTACAAACTTCTATTTCTGACTCTTACATGTCATAACTTTGCCATAGGAATCTGTCATAACTATTTCAGTCAACTTTCCCTTACACAACATCCAAGATGTCGACACATGGAAAAATTCTCCTAACACTAAGTGGGATGCCTATCTCCTCATGTGAGGAAAAAATTACAAGTTGTCATCTTCCATGTAGGATGACACATCATTGTGCCACATCCCACAACATGACAATATGGAATTTGCAATTATTTACAACATAGGAAATGGATTAATAAATACAAACATAAATAATGCAAGGAATTACCAAGGTTGAGACACCTTAATTCCCAACAGGGAAAACCTTTTCAGATAAAAAACCCCACACTATAAAACTTGCACAATGTATTATCAAATCTGTGAAAGGATTACAATACATTTGCAATGCAAGTTCTTCCAAGAGTCTTCAAATGTCTTTTATGGAGTGATTTCAAAAGCATAACAATACCTGTAAAAACACTATGCAACTACAACTCCAAATTATGCAATACATAGAGATTACAAGGCAATATTGAGAAGCCTCTAGAGATAGGCATCCATCTTGGCCACATGACCATTTTCCTGCATTAAAGGACACTTTTTCAAGCTGCAAATATCTCTCTTACACCTTTTATAACATGGCAGATTTGACTTCCCAAGGATAGAGCACTCCATGCTAAAAATAGACTATGATAGATGTTCTTATGCATCTTACAACTGTCATATTTTCCCAACATAACAACCTTAAATGTTGTAAGAGAATCTCTTATACAAGACTAAATATAGCATATTCCTCTTACAACATGTCATAGTCCAACTTGGGCACCCAAAGATGCCTTTCTCTCATGCAAAGATACTTATCGACACTTGTCTTCACTTGTCCCGATAATCTCTATACTTGGCTCTTGCGCGTCATAGATTTTGTCATACAGAATAACACCTCTATCATACCACAAGATGTTGACACATGGTATATTAGTGCCACCTCAAATGGGATGCCCAAATCCACATGTGTTTGACTTGACCACTCAAAGCATATTACAAGTAGGATGACATGTCACAATGCCACCTCAAACTAAATGCCAAAACTGAATGTGCAAGTAAAATACAAATTGAGAAAATAACTAAATAAATAATTAATAAATCAATGCTATGAATTGCAAGTTTGAGGCACTTTAATTCCCAACATGTTCATATTGATGATATATCAATATAGTGACATAGATTCAATGATGTTCCTGATGTTTATGGTTGGATGTCATGCCTTGATTAATATCAAGTAAAGTTGTATTGAGCATGTTTGTGGTCAATAGAGATGATTTCATAATGACATATTAAGATGAGAATTAAATGCATTAAGATGAATGATGATATATTAATATGGGAATTAGAATCTATGCTGAGGATGAGAAGATGTTGTTGATTACCTGAAGCATGTTATATGATCCTTCCTAATGATCCTAAGAAAGTATGAGTTGCTACAAGAAGGTTTTGACCTCTAGATGTTAGTGAAGATCTATGATGTAGAAAGTTGCCTTGAAGACTAGTTGGTAAAATGCTATGCATTCCTCTGCATTTGAAGATATGCTCATGCGATTCAGAAGTTAAGTTTAGTATGCTATAAAGGTGCTAAATCCAAATTTCTAGATCATTTGCTCCTCCGTGGCGAAAGTTACAAGTGATTGAGTTCCGGTCTATGCTCTAGTAGTGTAATGTGATGATAAAGGCTGATTGGAATGCTCTACATTCCTCTGCATTCCTCTACAAGTGAATATTTACTTATGTAGTTTTGAGGATATGTTCAAAGTAGTGTATGAGTGCATCCATATGAGTTTTAGATGTTTTGGAGTTCCACAAGTTCAATTTTCAAATGACGAAAGTGATACAAATGGTTCCAAATGCCTAATTGTCTACAGGGTATAGGTTTGAGTACTTATACTAGTGGAAGAGTATACATATTAGTCATATGAGTTTGTGTGGACATTCTACATGTCTCATAGTTGTTCAGGTTTGAAGGGCATACATATCTCTCTTGTTTCCTATACTGCATAAGGTTTCCAAGTTAGTTTCAGAAGAATTGTTGTTGAGGCCAACTGAGGAATGTTGATGATGTGCGACATCAAGTTATTGCTGTATCGAGATCAAGAAGCATTTGGAGATATTGTGTAGGTCATTTTGAATTATCTGGAAGAAGAATAAGCATTGTTTAATCATTCATGAGTACCACCAAGATTATGAAGACCGATGTGCTACAAGCTTCATGTCTTCTTGCTTAAGGGAAACCTAATTCAAATTTGTGAAGCATGCAGATATTGTTCCTTAAAGGATGATGCCATGAAGAATGTTTAGGATTAGAATAAGCATGTGTTGGGGTCTGCAAGGTGTGTCTCTCTTCTTGGAGTAGTGTGTAGTTCATGTTAGGGCTTGACCTATGCATGTTTTATATTGTATGATCTCTGGCTGACTTGTAAATTGTAATATTCTTGTACTGGCCGAATTGTAATGAAATCAATGTAATGTAATGTATATATTGTAAACCTAGTTGATCTAGGTGTGGTATGATTGTGAATATGAGTGTGTGAAGAGCAAAATATAAATATGATATGCATTATGATGTGCAACTGAAGGAGAAAGAGAAGAAGCAATAAGGTCTGTCTTGATTCATCTTGTAGACATTTTTTGTGACAAAAGGAAAGTGAAGAGTGTGCCCAATTGTTTCAATCATCAAAAGAGAAGTAAAGAGGCAAAAGTGTAATCATCAAAGGAGTGAGCTTCATTGTCAGTTTAAAGCATTAGAAGGACTACCATATTGTAATCAATTTTGAGTTTGTTCTCAGTTCAGGGAGTCGTTGCTTCATTAGGTTGTAGCCCTAAAACAAAGTCAACATGAGAGAGTTGTAGCTTCCTTGGGAGTGACCCTAAAACCTTTCTTCAGGGAGTAGTAGCTTTCTTGGGTTGTAGCTCTAAAACAAAGTTGTAATTTTGAGCTTCATATATTGTGAGTTAATCCTCACCGTGGTTTTTCCTCTTTTGGGGTTTTCCACATATATCTAGTGTTATGTGTTATTGTGCATTGTGCTAATCTTTCATGTCTTTGTTAATGCTATAATGTTTAAGTTTTAATCTTCTTTAGAGGATTTGAAGTTTGTTTGGATACTGATTCACCCCCCTCTTAGTATCCTGGTGTATTCAACAATTGGTATCAAAGCCAAGTTACTCAGTAGAATCTTAACCACTTGAGGAAGCTCTGAGACAACTCACAATGGATCTCACAAGGCACCTATGTTTTATGGAACAAATTACTCCTTTTGGAAGCTAAGGATGGAGAATTATCTATCTTCTCTGGGGTTTGGTGTTTGCAAGCTATCAAGAATGGTTACACTACTCCTTTTGATCCTACAAATGCTAATGAGATCAAGTTGTATGAGAACAATGCCAAGGCAAAGAGTGTTATCATGAGTGGGTTAGTTGATTCAAAAATTTTGAATGTTATGAGTTGCAGTTCTACTCAAGATGTCTGGGATAAACTTAAAAACATTTATGAAGGGGATAATAAAGTAAAGCATGCCAAGATGTGGATCTTCAAGAGCAAATTTGAGACCTTGAAGATGGCTGAGGATGAAGACATTGCTAGTTATATGCTTCAGATAGATGAAATAGTTAATGGTATTAGAGGTCTTGGTGGAGAAGTGAAAGAAGATGAGATTGTGAAGAAAGTTTTGAGATCTTTCTACAAATCTTATAGTCATAAGGTATATGCTATTGTGGAGACTCATAATTTGGATAAATATATAGTAGATCAATTGTTTGGTTCTCTCACAACCTTTGAAATGAGAGAATTTGACAAAGGTGGTCCAAAGAAGGAAGCAACATTCAAAGCAAGTAAGAAGGAAGAAGATGAACTAACTGATCAAGATGATGACCTTGATGAGGTAGAGGCAAACTTTGTGAGAAGATTGAAGAAGGGCACCGACAAATACAAAGGTAAGTTACCTTTCAAATGTTTCAATTGTGGGAAAATTGGTCAATTTGCTTCTAAATGTCCTTTCAAAGATTCAAGGGGTGGTAATAAGAAAGAGAAGTTCAAAAAGGGTCTTTACTCCATGGAGAACAACTGCTCTTTAGAAGATGAGGATCATGATGACTCAAATGATGAAACACTTTTCATGGCCTTGAATGTTGATGAAAAAAAGGATGATATTGGGAATTGTGAAAAGTCTGATACCTTGCAAAATGATCAAGATAATGAAAAATCAATGGTTGTATGGAAGAAGCCAATGCTTGGGTAATTGATAGTGGTTTTTCTAACCACATGACTGGTGACAAGGAGAAGTTCACCATCCTTAAGAAGTGGAATGGTGGATCTCTTAAGTTTGGTGGTGATGAGTCAACACAAATATGTGGAAAAGGTGCCATAACTATTGATGGGAAGAACTGGACTGAGGATGTCCTCTATGTCAAAGGGATAAAGCATAATCTTCTCAATGTCAGTCAGATGTGCAGTAAGGTCTACAATATTACCTTTCATGCCAAAGGATGTGAAATTAGGAAGATAGGGTCCAAAAAACTAGTTGTAGAAGGTATCAAGGCATATGGAGATATCTATCATCTAAAGGAGGTAAATGGAAGAACATGCTTATTGGCTTAATCCAATGAGTGTTGCCTATGGCACAAACGAATGAGACACATCAACTTTGACAATATGGTCAAGATCAACTCTACTCATGCGGTGAGCTATGCCTAAGATAACCAAGCCTACAAACACATTATGCAAGGAATGCCAAATGGGAAATCAGACAAAGACAAGTTTCAAGAGCAAGGAGTACTCCTATACAATGCCTCTAGAGCTGATTCACACTGACCTATGTGGTCCAACAAGAACAAAGAGTCAACAAGGTGAAAGGTATTTCATGTTGCTTATTGATGATTATTCTAGAATGACTTGGGTTGCTTTCTTAAGATAAAAATTAGAAGCCTTTGATAAGTTTAAGATTTTCAAAGCAATAGTTGAGAATGAAATAGATGCTAAGATCAAATGTTTAAGATCTGATAGAGGAGGTGAGTTTACTTCAAATGAATTTGAAAATTTTTGTAAAGATCATGGTATTAGGAGACATTTGTTTGCTCCTAGGACCCCTTAGCAGAATGGGGTAGTGGAGAGGAATAATAGGACTGTGCAAGATATGGCTAGGGCAATGTTGAAAGATGCAGATCTACCTAATATATACTGGAAGGAAGTAGTTTACACTGCTATCTATCTACTTAATAGAGTACAATTGAGGGTCAATTGTACTAAGACCCCTTATGAGCTATGGTATGGAAGACCTCCCATTGTCAGATATTTCAGGATCTTTGGTAGCAAATGCTACATCAAGAGAGATGAAGAAGACCTTGGTAAGTGTTATTCAAGGAGTGATGAAGGGATCTTTCTTGGTTACTCAACTAGAAGAAAGGCCTATAGATCCTACAACAAGAGGTTGGGAAAGATGATTGAAAGCACAAATGTTAAGGTAGATGAAGACTTGTATCAGATTTCTCAAGAACTAGAGGATTGCATATCTGATATACCTCTCTGCATTGAAGAAGAAGAAGAAGAGGAGAAAGAAGAGAAGGAACAAGAATCAGAGCAGATCCCTAAGACTCCAAAAAAGTATGTTCAGAGGAACCACTCAATAGATCATATCATTGGAGATATAAATGAAGGTGTACCGACTAGGAGAAGGTTTGCAAAGACAAGTGAGCAGGGGAACATATGTCTACTATCAAAGGTAGAGCCCATAACCTTTTCTGATACTAGCAAAGATGATGGATGGTTGGAAGCAATGGAAATAAGAATTGAATCAAATAGAAAAGAATTAGACTTGGGAATTGGTTCCCAAACCAACTGACAAGAATGTTATAGGTACAAAGTGGGTGTTCTAGAACAAGTTGAATGAAGATGGTGAGGTTGTGAGGAACAAAGAAAGGTTGGTATGTAAGTGTCATTCAAAAGTTGAAGGTATTGATTTTGAGGAGAATTTTTCTCTAGTAGCCAGGATGGAGGCAATCAAGATCTTTCTTGCCTTTGCTACTCACAATAACTTCAAGGTCTATTAGATGGATGTCAAGTCAACATTCTTGAATGGTGATTTAGAGGAAGAGGTCTACATTAAGCAACCAAATGGTTTATGGCTATCCAAAGATCTGGACATGGTGTGCAGACTCAAGAAAGCTTTGTATGGACTCAAGCAATCTCCTAGAGCTTGGTATGTTAGGTTGGATAAGTACTTACTTTATCAAGGTTTCAAGAAAGGTACCATAGATAGTAATCTTTACATTAAGGAAGTGGAAGACAAGATTTTGATAGTTGCAATATATGTTGTTGACATCATCTTTGTTGGAGATGATGATATGTGTAAGAGGTTTGTAGAAGAGATGCAAAAGGAGTTTGAGATGTCTATGATTGGTGAGATGTCTCTCTTCCTTAGGCTTCAAATTGCTCATCTAGATGATGGTATCTTTGTTTGTTAGGTTAAATATGTTAGAGAGATGTTGATGAAATCTGGTATGGAGGATTCCAAACCAGTAAGTACTCCTATGGTTACAGGTTGTCACTTGAGCAAGGAAGATGAGTCTTCAGAGGTTGATTAGGCTCTTTACAGATCTATGATTGGAGGATTACTATACTTAACTACTTCTAGACCTGATATTATGCATGCAGTATGTTTGGTTGCAATATTTCAAGCTAATCCTTGGCAAACTCATGAGACAGCAATAAAAATAATATTTAGATACTTGAAGGAAACTCTAAATTATGACTTATGGTATTCTAAAGGTAATGACTTTGATTTGAGTGCTTACAATGATGCTGATTGGGCAGGTTGTGTTGATGATAGAATAAGTACAAGTGGTGGTGCTTTCCTTTTAGGAGGTAGATTGGTTTCATGGTAGAGCAAGAAATAAGATTCAATATCATTATCAACTACAGAGGTAGAGTATATTGCAACAACATCTTTCTACACACAAGTGTTGTGGATGAAGCAAACTTTGAAGGATATCAAGGTATTGTATGATGAGCCTATTCCTATTTTGTGTGATAATACAAGTGCTATCAATATTTCCAAGATCTAGTGATGCATTATAGAACCAAGCATATATTAATCAGGTATCACTTTTTGAGAGAGAAGGTTGTAGAAAAGGAGGTGAAGTTGGAATATGTTCCAACAAAGGATCATATAGTAGACATTTTCACAAAGGCTCTTGCAAAGGATACTTTTGAATATCTCTGACATAATTTAGGGGTAACTATCCCTTCTTCTAGCTAGATGTATAGTTGGTGCATCTATCCAAGGGGAGTAATTCATGCTCTATTTGTTTCCTGAACTAATGATGGCTACCTCTCAGGGGGAGCAGGTAGTGGTTGTTGCTGACAAGAGGAGAAGGTTGAAAAGGAGAGCTTGTGTTCTAAGAGGGAAACGTTGTTGCCCTTTGTCCTTGATGTCAAAGGGGGAGAGAGAGAAATATACACATAAGGGGGATAATGAATAGGTGTGTGTGTTTCTATCAATGAAAAAGGGGGAGATTGTTGGCAATATGTGTTGTTATTGATGTCAACACTTAGAGTGATGTCAACACTCAGTTTGTGGTTGTTTGATGTGATATAGATTCAGTGATGTTCTTGATGTTCATGGTTGGTTGCTGATGTTTATAGTTGGATGTCATGCCTTGATTAATATCAAGTAAAGTTGTATTGATCATGTTTGTGGTCAACAAAGATGATTTCATAATGACATATTAAGATGGGAATTAGAAGCATTAAAATGAATTATGATATATTAAAATGGGAATTAGAAGATATGTTGAGGATGAGAAGATGTTGCTGATTACCTAAAACATGTTGTATGATCCTTCCTGATGATCCTAAGAAAGTATGAGTTGCTACAAGAAGGTTCTAACTTCTAAATGTTAGTGAAGATCTCTGATGCAGAAAGTTGCCTTGAAGACTAGTTGGTAAAATGCTCCGCATTCCTCAACATTTGGAGATATGGTAATGTAATTCAGAAGTTAAGTTTAGTATGCTATAAAGGTACTGAAGATAAGAGAAAGCTCAAAGGAAGACAAAATATCAAAATGCAAGAAAGCACAAAATGATATACCTTTGAAGATCCCTTACTCCTTGATAAGGTTGAGGAAGTGCACCCAACTCCCTAACTTCACCCAAAGATGATGGAAGAATGTGAAATGCTATCACAAATCAACACAAAATCTTGCATAACCTAGCTATGGAGAGATGAAATGAGAAATGATTTTAGCATTGTAAGTTTTCTTGAAAATGAGATGATGAAAATGGCTTGTGGAGGCTCATATTTATAGACATTTTGGAGGGATTTGAATGCAAGGGCTAGGATTCAAAGTTGAAATCAAGGGTTGAGAAAAGATGAGAAGATGAAGGCTGGAGATCTCATCAACAAAAATGGAGGGCTAGGAATAAAAATGAATCTTTTATTCATTTTTGGAGAAGGCTTTGCATTTAATATGATGAGGACTTGTGAGGAAATAAAATATTATTTCTTTGGGATGATGTGGAATTTAAAATTCCATTTTATGTGGAATTCTGAGAGACATGTGACACTTAGGTAATTTTAGAACTCACATGTGTGAGCTCATGGAATAGAGAAGAGCTTAGCATGTAAATAGTAAGGTGAGATGGAAGGGTCATGTGACCCACTTGAATTAAAAATTTCTTTTTATTCAAATGGTGTGGGAGAAGGTGTTAATGGAGGGTTGACCAAGTTAATCAAGGGGATTAACTTAATTATTGTGGCTGTAGGAAATTAAGGGATGGGTTAATTAAGATTTAGAATTAATTAAATAATGGTTTATTTAATTAATTTAGGTCTAGGGGTCATGTAGGATAGGGTAGCTAAATAAATAATAGCTATTTAATCAACTAGGCTAGGTTTAGGATGATTAATAGGGTAGATTAAGTAAATAAGTACAATTTACTTAATTAATTAGGTTTATGAAAGTGGACAAATTAATCAAATAAATATTTGCATATTTAATTAATTAATTGGGGTGAAGTTGTAATGTGTAGTACTGAATTAATTAAATTAATTCAAGACTAGGGATAATTTAATGATGATTGGTTAGGGATGATGTAGGGATAATTAATTAAATAATTATGAATTTATTTAAATAATCAGATGAAAGGGGAAATTAATGGTATGGATGATGCAGGAAGAATGGTTAATGGGTTAAGACAGTTTTAGGTGTCTACATTTGCCCCTCTTTGACGTGACATTGTGACCTAGTAGGGAAATGGCATCAGGTCAAAGAATTTTGCCCCAGTTGACGAGAAGGAGTGAGATGGATGAGGGATGCCCCCTTGATAGGTTGGGTGAAAAATTTAATTTTTTTTGGTGACTCGAAAAGGAGGGAATAGTGGTGAAAAACAGACACAGGACATAAAACATAATTGATGGGAGGAAAAACAGAGGAAAAGGGCTAATATTTGTGGCCTAGGGAGAGAAAACGATGAATGAGGGATGACATGGTAGCTATATATAGAAAGTGTGGGTCCAATATGCCATATTTTCATACTTTTAGCTTATTGGATGAGAGGAGACTAGAGGAATCTATGGTGCAACTGACATTCCCATGATACGCACATTGATCCTAGAGGGTGCAAGACTACCAACGGATGGAGGAGGCAAACCCACAGGTATGTCGACCTAACTTGACTTTGTGATTTTAGGTTTTAGGTTAGGTTAGTGGGTCAGGAAATGGGTAGTTAGGTAGATTAGTGTAATCGTGCAGCTGCGTAGTGTTATAGGGTCTTGATTTAGCACTATCCTCTAGATTAGCGCCATAGGAAAAAGGGCAAATCTGGATGGTTTAGTGCCATCCGCCAAGGGTTTAGCACTATCCTCTAGTTTAGTGCCACAAATTTGGGCGTTTGCATGGTTTAGCACTATCCTCTAGATTATTACAATATGGATGGGATTTAGCAATATCTTCTCATTTAGCACCAAGAAAATTAGTGTTTTTGGTCAAATGACAGATTAGCGCCATTAGGTTATGAATTAGAGCTATACTTTGTTTTAGCACAATTGGGGTGTAGATTAGTGCTAGCCTTTGGATTAGCGCAATCGAGCTCAGGATTAAGTCTATCCTTTGGATTAGCACTATATGGCTCTGGATTAGTGCCAAAGCACTATTTTAGGGTAAATGAGTTGATTTAGGTAATTTTTTGGATGCATATTACATGAGTGGTACTGTAGTCATGAGAGCAATGTGTACCTTTGGTGATGGTATTGAGGAGTCAGTTTGTAGATGTAGACCTAGCTTGATTACGGAGGATTGGGCTTCAGACTATCTCTGAGATGCTCCAGTTATGGGTACATAGGGCTATGATGTCATCCTTGGTGGAGAGGTGGAGTGAGACATGCTCTTTTTTACTACCTACGGGTGAGATTACCATCACCCTAGAGGATGTATGGAGGATCCTTAGGATCCCCATAGTGGGAGAGAGGGTGATATATGATGTACCCTCTGGAGTGGCAACTTTGGATAGAGTATTTGCACCATCTCAGCTAGTGTATACCAAAGATGGATGGGAGATGAGATACACACTCACTTGAGTGGGTGGAGCTAGGCAGTTTACTCTATATGTCTGTAGGATGATTGGAGGCATACTGATGTTGGATCGATGGTCGTGGGATTTTTTGGTTGGATAGGGGAGAGTGATTGAGACGATGATCACTCAAGAGATAGTGTTTTCATGGGGGTCGTGCTTGCTAGCCCAGTTGTACCATGAGATGCACTAGGTGGTATACCATTTGGATGTGAGCTTGGGAGCAGGGGTGACATTTCTTCACGTGTGGGTGTGGGTGCACATCCTGATTATGAGGCTTGAGTGTTCTTATTAGAGGGGGAAGTTTGAGCCATATGTCTTTTTGTACAAAGCACCTATCCATCATACACATATGGGGCAGTTGAGATAGTGGCATCGTCAGCTGGATGATTTGGATATGATCATTTGGCGACCATACATAGGAGTAGAGGTGTGGTCAGATGATCACATTCACATGCCTTATACCTTCTAGCCTCGGTATATGATGGGATAGGGGAGCACACGATCGAGAGGTTCATTCCATCATGTGTGATGTGACAGTTTGGATTGATATAGGAATTGTCTTAGGTGACGACAATCTATGCACAGGGATCAGTAGATGTGTTAGCCTGGACTGCACAGTTGTAGTCATAGGTGGCTTTGTTGGATTGGGTAGCACTGCAACCAGTGTAGTGGGATTGGGGGAGTTTGAGAATGGATGTGGGGATGAACCTTGCATATGATATGTGGTGGAAGTAGATGAGGCCTCTACGACTTACAACTCTAGAGGTCGATCTAGGAGAGGAGGGGGAGTAAGAGGTATGGGAGGAGTACGCCATAGAGGAGGTAGAGGTTGAGGAAGAGGGAGATGATATATATGTTTTGGTGGCAATAGTTGTAGGGTAGGCAATAGGGTAGGGATATGTGGGGTAGACACTTGTTGGACAGGCACCTATTGGGCAGATTCCTCAGGTTTAGATTCTAGCTACACAAGTACATAGAGGATAGGGACAAATGGGTCAAGTGCCAGCTACACAGGCTCCTGTAGGATAGGCTCAAGTGGATCTAGGATATGTGGGCACTTCAGGTGCCAGAACATCAAGAGTAGGGCCATTAGGTATAGAGACTGGTCCCATTCCATCTGCTAGCTGTCGATAGGTACAACCAAGAGGAGATGAGGAGGAGGATATGATGATATTGTAGTCCTAGGTGGCTACTTTAGAGGATCAGGTGGCCACTATTATAGTAGAGAAAAACAACACTCTAGCATAGCTATAGACTTTATAGGGTGTACATGCCCTTTTAGATGGGGTGAGTGGTGGGGACAAAGATCCACAGATTCAAATTCTGTAGGCATAGATAGGCCACCTCTAGAGCTAGATGCATGCACAACTAGCACAGGTGACCATTGAAAGGGCTGTCAAGATCATGATGCAACATGGAATAGAGGTTAGGCTATAGATGACTAAGGTCATGTCATAAAAGGCTGAGGTATAGGTGGCTCAGCTGTAGCAGTAGGTGTCACAGATGCAGGGTGTCATAGATGGCACCAACATGGCACAAATGTGGGGTGATTATTCAGTGGCTCAACAGCAGCTGTTGAAGATGTAGCAGCAGTTGGCACATCAGAGGGTTTGTACCGAGTGTTACTATGGTGCTTATCAGATGACTATTCCTGAGGGGTAAAGAGTGCTTAGATATAGCCAGCGCAGTCAATCTGGGGCTTCAGTATCACAGAGATTCAAATGGTCTTAGCAGTCTTTGCATCAACCATCGTAGTAGTAGCAACCACCTCCTTAGTAGTAGCAAGTACCTATGAGGCCACCTCCTCAGCATCAACCTGACTCTCCTATAGACTCTGCTAGGGGTTCATCTTCCCATGGTTGATGTGTATGTCTACATGCCTTTGGGATTTTATGTATTTTGATGTACTTTGAGCTCTTAGGGTACACATTTTTTGTATCATGACATTTGATTTTGAGTGATATATGTGATGTGTTATGGTGTTTATGAATTTATGATGATGTATGGATATGATGGATGTGTTTATGGATTATATATGATGTTATGGATGCATTGTTATGATTATGTTTATTAATGGATGCATTGATGTATGTTTCTATATGATGATTATGGATGGATTATGTATTGATGTATGGATGTATGGATGTTATGATGATGATGTATGGTGTGCACATGGATATTTTTATGATTTTATGGTTTATGTGGATTATGATGTGGATTAGGATGTAGATTATGATGTGGATTATGATGTGGATATATGCATGTGATATGGATGGATGAAATGGAAATAGATTCTTAGATTAATAAATATATATTATGGATGGATAAATGCAAATGGAAATGGAATATATGCTTAGATTAATAAACATATATTATGTATGGATAAATGAAATGGAAAATGGAATATATGCTTAGATCAATAAACATATATTATGTATAGAAAGTAATGTAATGATATGGTTAATGTAATGGTATAGATAATGCAATGTAATAATGATGCAATGATATGGTGGTTTATGCTAATGATGACGTTGTGTATGCAGGGTGATGGATGTTTTCCATGATACATTATGATGCTTAGAACCATGGGAGATAGGGTTGGGAGATTTGGGGGATGGTGGGAAAGGTTGGGGGATGGTTAGACTAGGTTTGGGGGATGGTTAGGATAAGTTTGGGGATAGTTGGGATAGGTTTGGGGATGGTAAGTACTAAGTCATTAGATGCCACATTGTTAGAGGGGTTGTGTTGGAATGGTTGAAATTGGTTGTGGGATGGGATAGGGTTTTGTTAGATTGATGGTTGTGGGATGAGATTGAATTATTAGGGGATTGGGTTGGTTAAGTCCTTTTCAAAATGCAAAGCCTAGGTGGTAATTTTGAGGGATGATGGATTGGGATGGGACATTGTGTTGATATTTTTGAGAGCATTCCTAGATTTATTATAGCAAAAGGGGATATTTTCACCAAGGTATGAGAGACCAAGGTGATGATTCATATCCGTCTTTGCATGGACTAGATGTGTAAATAATAGGATGATCCCATGCATGCCCAAGGTAGTACAATTCTGCTTGTATCAGGGAAGGGGACTTATAGCATAAGTCCTTAGTATATAAAAGGTATGACGAACCTTAGATGTAAAATGGAAATAATATGCTAGAACCAACCCTACATTTATAAGATATGAATACTAGACTTGGAATAATGAGACCAACCCACAAGTACAACATACAAAAACAATGACCATGCCCCATTCTAGGTGTTTTTCACCACATACCATGATATAGTGAGATCAAGGTAGTTTTGGAGTGATCCTTAGAATGAGACAAAAGATAAAAATCAATAATAAAAAAGACCAACATACCAAACAAACAACCATTGTATCTCTTGCCAAGATTGAAAGGAAGCTAGGTGTGCGGAAATTGCTTTCTAAACTAATCTAATGAGGGGAGAGGTATGAAAATTATTTACAACCTTTACAATTATAGTAATGTGAAACATATATAAGAGATATTACAACAGTAAACACAAAACAAGAATGTAGACAGAGAGAAGTAGACACAAGATGTACGTGGGGAAAACCTTTTCAGATAAAAAACCCCACACTCTAAAACCTACACAATGTATTATCTGAAATAGTTACAATTTACAATACACTTGCAATGCAAGTTCTTCCAAGAGTCTTCAAACATCGATTCTGGAGTTATTCTGGCAGCATAACAGTACCTGTAAAAACACTATGTAACTACAACTCCAAACTATGTAATATATAGAGATTACAAGGCAAATATGGAAACATCTTGGGATAGGCGTCCACCTTGGCCACATGGCCATTATCCCACATCAAAGGAAACTTGTCCTTGCTGCAAATACATCCCTTACATCTATCATACATGGCAGATTTGACTTTCCCAATATAGGAGCACTCCATGCTAAAAATAGACTATGACAGATGCTCTTACGCATCTTACAGTTGTCATAGATTTTCAAAAGATAACAACCTTTAATGTTGTAAGAGAATCTATCATACAATGCTAAATATAGCATATTCCTCTTACAACATGTCATATCCCAACTTGGGTGCCCAAAGATACCTTTCCCTCATGCAAAGATCATCACCGACACTTGTCATCACTTGTCATAGGAATCCCCAAACTTGGCTCTTACGCATCATAGATTCTGTCATATGGAATATTGTTTTCCACACACCACAAGATGCCGACACATGGAATAATAGTGCTACCTCAAATGGGACTCCCAAATCCATGTAGGTTTGACTTAACCATCCAAGTCACATTCCAAGTAAGATGACATGTCACCGTGCCACCTCAACTATGTGACCAAACCAAATGTGCAAGTAATTACAACATTAGGCAATAAATAAATATACAAATAAATAAATAATGATAGGAATTTGAAAAGGTTGAGACACCTTAATTCCCAACATTCTCCCACTTGTTGAACACCTTACAAGAGCCAAATGAAATGACAAGATTTAACTGCTAGGGGCTAAAAGGCCCATAAACTCTGAACACCATCTGAACTTCTCTGTGCCCACTGGTTTTGTCAATGCATCTGCAACATTCTTCAAAGTTTCTACTTTCTCCAATATCACCTTCCAATCCTCTACCATGTATCACACAAAATGAAACTAAACATCAATATACTTTGTTCTGGCATGGAAAGTTGGATTCTTTGCTAACCAAATTACACTCTGACTATCACAATAGATAGTAATCTGTCCTACATCAACACCAATATATGAACACAACCTCTTAATCCAAATAGCTTCCTTACAAGCATGAGTTGCTGCCATATACTCAACTTCTATCATGGACAAAGCAACCACAGGTTGTCGCTTACTCATCTAACTAATTGCACCACTGAACATAGTAAACACATAAGCACTAGTGGATCCCCTGCTGTCAATGTCACCTGCCCAATTAAAATCCACAAATCCACAAATACATATAGAATGCAGAGGCCCTGTAGGATGACCATGATAACATAGGAATACTTGGAAGTACCCTACAAATATCTAAACACTCACTTTACTGCATCCCAATGTACCCGTCTAGGATTAGCCATAAACTGACTAAGGACTCCCACTGCTTGGGCAATGTCTAGTCTTATACAGACCATAGCATACATCAAGCTGCCAACAAAACTAGCATAAGGTACTCTACTCATATCCTCCATCTTAGAAGGAGACTTTGGACAATCATTCATAGATAACTTTGTCCCCAGTGAAATAGGAATAGTCAATGGTCTACAATCTGCCATGCTGAATCTATCCAACACGGTCTTCACATACTTACTCTAGCTTAACCAAAGTTTTTTGTTTTCTCTGTCTCTTTTGATCTCTATCCACAGAATGTATCTGGCTGGCCCCAAGTTTTTCATCTCAAACTATGTTGACAATTGAGACTTCAAATTAGAAATAATATTCTTACCATTCAATCAACAACATATCATCAACATATAGTGGAATAATGAGAATACGATCATTGTCAAACTTGTAATACACACAATGATCTAATTTTGATCTCAGATATCCAATCAACAACACAAAGGCATCAAATTTCATGTACCACATCTTAGGAGATTGTTTCAAACCATACAAAGACTTCTTTAACTTGTAAACCAAATTTTCTTTACCTCTTTCTATGTAATTCTCTGGCTGTGACATATAAATTTCTTCCTCCATGTCACCATGAAGGAAAGTTGTCTTCACATGCATTTGTTCCACTTCTAAATCATAAGTAGCTGCAAGAGATAACAAGAACTGAATAGATGTCAACTTTACAATGGGAGAGAAAATTTCACCATAATCAATTTCCTCCACTTGTGAGTACCCCTTCGCAACCAGTCTAGCCTTATACTTCTCAACACTGCCATGTGCACCAAATTTCTCCTTGAAAACCCATTTGCATCCAATAGGTTTCCAACCATTAGGCAAAGGCACCAAGTCCCAAGTTTTATTCTTTTCCAAAGAAGCCATCTCATCTTCCATGGCCTCCTTCCAGGAACCTACATCTTTCATGCCCATAGCCTTTGTCACAGTTCTAGGCTCATCAACATTAGTAAGCAAAGCAAAAGCACAACTAGAATCAAGCAATGTATAACCAAACCTCTTAGGTTGCTTCTTGATTTGTGTGGACCTCCTCAAAGGATGAGGTGGAGGTTCTACTTCATCTTCTAAACTTTCAGAGCTTCTAGAGCTCTCCTCATCATCAAGTCCAACAAGGTCATTTAGTTCAGTCTTCTAAGGGGTAGAAGGAAATTGAACCACATCCTCTTTCTTTTCTTTCTCTTCTGGCTATAGAACAGTGGAAGAAGGTGTTAGCTCTCTGAAAATAACATTTCTACTATACAACACTTTTTGAGCCATAGGATCCCAAAAATTGTATCCTTTCACACCGACACCATAGCTAATGAAGATACACTTAATAGCCTTGTTCTCCAATTTTGACCTCTTCTCCCTAGGCACATGTGCATATGCCTCACAACCAAAAAAATGAAGATGTCTAACTGAAGGCTTCTTACTAGATGACACCTCCATAGGTGTCTTACCAATAAGAGCTGATGTAGGAGACTTGTTTACCAGGTAGCAAGCAGTGGCTACAGCTTCAGCCCAAAACTTTTGTTCGAGGCTTGCTCCACTAAGCATACTCCTAGCCTTCTCCATCAGTGTCCTGTTCATCCTCTCTGCAACTCTATTTTTCTACGGGGTGTATGGAGTTGTCTTACGTCTTTCAATCTCTTTCTCTTTACAGAACTTATCAAACTCTACCAAACAAAACTCACCACTGTTGTCAGTTCTCAAGGACTTAATCTTTTTACTAGTCTGATTCTTAACAAAAGCTTTAAACTCTTTAAACTGACTAAAGACTTCAGATTTGCTTCTGAGGAAATAAATCCATGTCCTACTATAATCATCTATGAAAGATACAAAATATATAGATTTAGAGATCAAAGGAACATTAACTGGACCAAACACATTAGAATGAATAAGATCCAATACACCAGAAGACTTATGAGAACTTGAGTAGAACCAAACACAATTTCGTTTTCCATATATACAATGTTCGCAAAAGTCAAACTTGAGATTACAATCATTTAACCCCTCAACGAGGTCTTTATTCTTTAGGGTTCTTAGACCCTTCTCACCAATGTGGCCAAGTCTCTTATGCCATAACATTCTCTTCTCAGTAGGAAGCTTAATTTCGAAAGCATGAGCACCCTTAGGTACCTAAAATGCACTACCATCAGAATTTGATACAACAACTATTTTAGTTACTGGTTCCAATGGTGGGGATGAAGTGACTGCAGCTCTTTTCTTCAAGTCAGAAGAACTATTGCATTGTGAAATGCATGCCTCCAGCTGAAATAGACTACCTCTCCAAGTACCCTTCACAAGCACCATAGCTCCTCTAGTTATCTTGCATCCTTCTTTTGAGAAGACAAATTGCACACCTGCATCATTCAATTTACTTATAGAAAGCAGGTTCCATGCCAAGCATGGGATGTGCATAACCCTAGAGATCCCCTTCACTCATCCATTAGGGAATCAGATTGAGACTCTTCCACGACCAACAATCTTCAAATGAGAGTCATCACCTAGGTACACTCTTCCACCATCAAACTCTTCATACTTTGTGAACCAATCTTGATGTGAGGTCATGTGGAAAGATGCCCCAGAATCAATCATCCACACATCATCAGATGCATGGGTGGCTAAGACTGCAATGAAGGCATCACCATCATCTTGTGACTTGTCAAAATCTAAATCTGGGACATTCTTCTTTATCATCTTTTTATCCTCTTTGCATTCCTTTCGGAAGTGCCTAGTTTTCCCACAGTTCCAACATAGTACCTTGGACTTTCTAGGAGATTTGGATCTCCCATAGGATTTGGATCTACCCTTCTCAGCTTTCTTGTCTTTCTTTTTTCCTTTCTCCTTGGGTCTTCCATGAAATGGAAGATCTTCTTTGGCCAACTCAGATGACTTTCTCTGCATCTCTTTAGATAACAATGAAGACACCACATATTCCATTTTGAAAGTGGATGTGGTACTCCTGATGGCCATAACAAGATGATCCCACATGTCTGGTAAAGAACAAAGCAAGGTCATACACCAATCCTCCTCCATCTTCACACTAACAGATGTCAATTGTGCAACCAACATATTGAAGGCATTCATGTGATCAGCAAGAGATCCTCCATCTTCAATCCTTAGAGAATATAGCTTCTTCCGTAGGAACAACTTGTTTACCAGGGATTTAGCTTGATAAACATTACCAAGTTTCTTCCACAGATCCTTCACAGTTTTCTCCTCATGAACATTTAATAAGATGGAATCAACCAGACAGAGTCTCATAAGACCCTTAGATTTACAATCTTTAAGATCCTAATCATCTTGGGACATTGCCACTGATTTTACACCGAAAATTGCTTCCCATAGGTCTCTATCAATGAACATGTCTTCCATTTTGAGTTTACACAACTCAAAATTGGTGCCATTAAACTTTTCAACCTCTATCCTTCCGGATGTGCCTACCATCTCCTTCCTGTAACAAGATTTTTGAATACTTTGCATAGACTCCCACTCAATCTAAGATCAGTACAAAAATCCCCTACCCAGCAGCTAGGACCAAATAGCCAGGCTCTGATACCAACTGAAAGGAAGCTAGGTGTGCAGAAATCACTTCTTAAACTAATCTAATGAGGGAAGAGGTATGCAAATCCTTTACAACCTTTATAATTGTAGTAATATGAAAATTATATTAGAGATATTATAATAGAAAACACAAAACAAGAATGTAGACAGAGAGTAGACACAAGATGTATGTGGGGAAAACTTTTTTAGGTAAAAACCCTCACACTCTAAAACCTGCACAATGTATTACATGAAAAAGTTACAGTTTATAATACACTTGCAATGCACGTTCTTCCAAGAGTCTTCAAATGTTGATTCTAGAGTTATTTCGGTAGCATAACAGTACCTATAAAAATACTATGCAACTACAACTCCAAACTATGCAATATATAGATATTACAAGGCAAATATTGGAAGCATCTTGGAATAGGCGTCCACCTTGGCCACATGACCATTATCCTACATCAAAGGACACTTGTCCTTTCTAAAAATACATCCCTTACATCTATCATACATGGCAGATTTGACTTTCCCAACATAGGAGCACTCCATGCTAAAAATAGACTATGACAGATGCTCTTACACATCTTACAACTATCATAGATTTTCCCAAGATAACAACCTTTAATGTTGGAAGAGAATCCATCATACAATGCTAAATATAGAATATTCCTCTTACAACATGTCATATCCCAACTTGGGCACCCAAATATGCCTTTTCCTCATGCAAAGATCCTCACCGACACTTGTCACTTGTCATAGGAATCCCCAAACTTGGCTCTTACGCATCATAGATTTTGTCATATGGAATATTGTCTTCCACACACCACAAGATATCGACACATGGCATAATAGTGCCACCTCAAATGGGACTCCCAAATCCATTTAGGTTTGACTTGACCATCTAAGTCACATTCCAAGTAAGATGACATGTCACCGTGCCACCCAACTATGTGACCAAATTGAAAGTGCAAGTAATTACAACATTAGGCAATAAATAAATATACAAATAAATAAATAATGCTAGGAATTTGCAAAGGTTGAGACACCTTAATTCCCAACAAAGATAAGTGTTGTTTTGATAGGATGATGATTTTTACATATTGTTTACTATATAACCATTAAGGCACGAATCGATGGGATGATTAGGATAAAATTTAAAAGATGGGAAAAAAGATAGTAGGCCATGTGTTATGATTGTAGTTGATTTATTGATTGATGATTTTTACATGAGATATGATGTTTTGGGAGTATGCTTAGTGTGTGTATTGTTTTTAGATCTAGTAAGATCAAGAGATAGGGACCATCCAAATGGGTTGGATGGGTACATCTTTTCTACCTGTGTACTAGATACTTCCTTCATATTCCAGACTGCCTACATACTCTGTGTCCACAAGATCAAGGCACATAATGATGCGGATGGTGATGAATATGTAGTTTTGGTTTGTAGTGATGATGTAGGGATGGTTCAGGACGGGTTGGATGGGTGAGATGAAAGGATGATTTGGGATGAGTTGGATGATTTGATTGTTTTTGGGATTTTATAATTTTCTAATTTTTGGGGCTTTTTGGATTTTCTAATGCTTTTGGATTTTTGGGGATTTCAATTTTTTTTTGGATTTTTTGGTGATTTTATGATGTTTTTGGATTTTTCTGACTTTAAAACTATACAAGGAGGGCATACAAGGATTCACGAACTTGGGAATCTACCTTGGGTGGGTGATGAAGGGATGGTATAGGATATACTAAATGTTTTGTGACTCCAAGCCATGTGACGGATATGATATGGAGTGATATGATGGAATTATTAGATGGTAGGACCGACCACTACACATGGTGCCTGAGATGGGTTATCACCATGGTACTTATCCAAGGTGTCACTGAAGTGATTTTCACCATGGGACGACTTTATTCCACTTGGTTTTTTCTTGGTTTTTAAATTTTTTAAGTTTTTTTTTGCTTTTTGATTTTTTTTGTATTTTTGACTTGGGATACTTGATGGGTTAGGCATAGAACCTATTCAAGTGTATGATGTTCATAGGTTCATCCAGAGGCTGCCCCTCAAGTGTTGCAAGATGATAAGCTCTTGATCCATAGCTAGATATGATAACATAAGGTCCCAACCAATTAGGCTCAAACTTTCCCTTCTTTTGATGCTCTTATAGGTTCCTCTGATTTTCCATAAGGACTAGGTCACCTATCTCAAACTGATGGTTCTTGATCTTCTTATTATAGTTTCTATGTAGGTAATTTTGATAGGCCTGTAGGTGATTTAGAGCATCAAAGTGCTTCTCATCTAGAAGTTCTAGCTCATTTAGGTGTGCAACTCAATACTCCTCCTCAGTGATGATATTCTACAATAAGATTCTAAGAGAAGGGAGCTCGACCTTGATTGGTAGGATGGCTTCAGAATCAAATACTAAAGAGTATGGTGTGGCTCCTATAGGGGTATGTATGCTTGTGTGGTAGGCCCAAAGAGTGGGATTGAATTGGAGGTCCCAGTCATAGCCAACTTTGTTAATTGTTTTCTTTAGGATGTAGAGTATGGTTTTGTTGGAAGCTTCATCTTGACCATTACCTTGAGGGTAATATGGCATGGAAAAGTGGTGTTGGATGTGGAATTTCTCGCAAAGAGTGTGGACTTATGGGTTCTTGAACAGTTTCCTATTATTGATGATGATAGAAAGGGGGATGCCATAGCAACATATTATGTAGTGGAGGATGCATTTGGCTATTTGGATTCCAATGGTGAAAGTGAGTGGAATGGATTCTACCCACTTGGTGAAATATTCAATGGTGGTGATGATGAACTTATATCCATTAGATGATGGTGGGTGGATTTTTCCTATGAGGTTGAGCTCCCATTGTCAAAAGGGCCATGGAGTCATGATTGATTGTAATTCCTATGATGGTGCGTGGATGAGATCACCATGTTGCTGGCATGGGAGGTATTTCTTCACAAACTGATGGGTGTCCTATTCCATGGTAGGCCAGTAGTATCCTATTCTTATAATTTTCTTTGTTAGAGTAGGTCCACTAGAATGTGCCCCACAAATACCTTCGTGTACCTCTTGTAAAGCCACTTTGGCTTCCCTAGAATTGATGCATCGTAGAAGAGTACCATCAAGAATTTTTAGGTAAAGGGTGTCACCTATGATGGTGAAGCAATAGGCTTGGCAGATGAAGGTTTGACATTGTGTGAATGTAAGATTAGGTGGAATGATGTTATCATGGAGGTAAAGGTAGGTTTCTTGATACCATGGGGACAAGGGACCAATAATGTCGTACACTAAATCAGATTGTGGAACATCATAGGCTAGCGTCAGAAGCTCTTCTATCAGGAATTCACACTTCTTTATATCTTTCTTCATGTCAACTAGTGATCCTATGGTAGCCATGGCATCTGCTGCTTTATTATTTAACCTTGGTACTTGTTCAAAATGGATTTCATAGAAATAGTCTTTAAAGTCATCAACCAATATTTTATATGGCAAGATCTTGTCATCTTTTGTCTTATACTCATTGTGACATGTCCTATAACTAGCTAGGAATCACCATAAACCGTGAGCTTTTCAATTTTCCACTGAATAGCTAAACGGAGTCCTGTGATCAATGCTTCATACTCTGCTACATTGTTTGTGCATGGAAATGTTGTTTTGTAGGATTTTGGAATAGTGTCTCCTTGAGGGGCGACAAATATGATGCCTTTCCTCGAGCCACAATGTGTATAGGATCCATCAAAATATATCTTCCATGTTTCTTTTGTTAGTGTTACTATGAGGATGGACTCATCCAGAAATTCTGAAAGCAAAGGGTGCTCTGTTGGGATGGGTGCATCAACTAAATGATCAACAATTACTTGTCCTTTGATAGCCTTTCGTTCTATGTACTCGATTTCAAACTCACTTAGGATCATAACCTACTTAGCCATTTTCCCAATGAGAGTTGCTCTAGTCAATAGATATTTTAGTGGATCAATTTTGGCAATGAGCTTTATCTTATGATTGAGCATATAGTGTCTTAGTTTCTATGAGGTGAAGGCAACTGTGAGGCATGCTCATTCAATAGGAGTATATTTTAGCTCATAGGTCACCAAAGTGCGGCTGATATAGTATATGGTTCTCTTTTCCATGTTCATCATGCTATGCTAGCAAGGCCCCTATTGCTATTTCTGTTGTTGAGATGTATAGGAGGGGTTGTCCTTGCTTTGGTGGTATAAGGATGGGTGGCATGACAAGATATTCTTTCAACTGTTGGAAGGCCTTTTGATAATTCTCATCACATACAAATGTTGCATTCTTTCGAAGAAGATGTTGGAATGGTTGGCACTTATCTGCAAGTTGTGTTATGAAGCAATAGATAGACTGAAGTTTCCCATGAAGGCTACGGAGTTTCTTGAGTGTTTTAGGTGGAGGCATCTCCACTATAGCCTTGACCTTAGTGGGGTTGACTTCAATACCTCTTCTTGATACAATATATCCTAGGAGTTTACTGGAGGTGACTCTAAAGACAAATTTCTTAGGATTCATCTGCACCTTGTATTGCTCTAATTTGTCGAATATTTTTGCCAACACATTCAAATGATCTTCTCTAGTCTTGGATTTTCCCAGCAAATCATCTACATATTCTTCCATTATTTTATGGAAAAGGTCATGGAAGTGTTGGCAAGAGACACCATATGGACTCATGAATGTTGTCATTGATGGCAACAAAGGTTATCCCACACATCCACAAGCTATGATGAGTCTCTACCGGAAGTCAGATTGAAGAAGTGTTGTGATCCGGTAAGCAAGAACAGAGCAGTCAACAAGGTCCAACAGTCAGGTTTGGATCTGTCAGAGGAAGTATCAGAGTGAAGTGTGGATTTGGGAACGTCAAGAGGAATACCTTGAGTGATAGATTCCAAGAATTTAGCCTCTGACAATAGAAGAATGAAAAGATATGAGCACTTAAGTGTTGGGTTCCTGTTTGGCAAAGTAGACAGAGGAAGAACTGACTGGCAGAGCATCAGACCTAAATCTGGATGAGATATTGTTGGTGATTAAGTTTCTTGAGGTATCATTCATGATTGGCCAACATGATTGATGACTTCTACAAGTATCTCCTTGATCCGCATTACTTGGTATGCAAGGATTCAGCCGACAGATCAGAGTTTGGGAAAATATTGACTATTCCGGATGCCGACTAGAAAAGTGTTGAAATCACTTGTGCAGATATATATACAAGATGGATTTAAATGTGAAGGTGTGTGTTGTGTGTGGTGCAGTGTGAAGAAAAGTAGAAGAGCAGTGTGAAGGGAGTAAGACAGGTCCGGAATGTAATAGTACAACAACAACTAAGCAGAGCAAGAATGAAGTGTAGCAGATCAGTGTATTGAGCCTAATTAGAACTAAACCTCTGCATGAGTAGATGCTTCTCATCAGTTCAAGTAATGTGTTACCTTCTTGTATCTTGTAGACAATGAGTCTCTTGTAGGCAGTGAGCCTCTTGTGAGCAGTGTGCTCGGGCAGTGAGCCCTAATTGGCAAGTGCCATTTTGTACTATCCTATTCTTTTAACAGAGAATAAAATCTTGGGTTAATCACCCCATGGTTTTTCCCTTAACTGGGTTTCCACGTCAAAATCATTGTGTCATGTGTACTGAAGTTATTTCTACTTTCATTGTTATATATGCATGTATGATCTAATTCTGCACTAGTTAAAAAGAAGGACTGAAAGTTAAATAATTATGATAACTGATTCACCCCCCCTCTCAGTTATCAACAATTGGTATCAGAGCCAAGTTCCTCCAAAATAGAGCTTAACAGCTTGAGGAAGATCTGGGAATCTCAATGGATACTTATGGTATGAGGGAACAACTTCAGTCTACTTTAGATGATCTTGAGCAATCTCATTCTGAAGTTCATGACCTAAAAGAAAGACTCAGGAAAGCTGATGATTTCATCAAGGAATTAAGAGAGAAACTGAGTATCTCTATGAAAAAGAGAAAGGAACTACTTCATCAATTAGCAAGTCAAAGTGAAGCCAATAACACTGATGATGATCTGAATGAGAAGAACAAGTTATGCGAAAAGTTATCAAAAGAGGTCATTATGGTAAGACATGAAATGGAATCAAGTGTTATGAAATTCACTCAAGAAATTGAAGAGAAAAGAAAAAATGAAGATAACCTAAGACAATCTCTCAAGGAGAAGTCAGAAGACTACCACAATATGGACAGAATAATCAGGCATCTAGAATCAGATCTTGAAGAAGCTAAAGAAAATAAAGAACAACTTGAGAATCAGATTAACACTCTCAAAAGGGATCTTCAAACAACAAATGAATATAAAGAGAAATTCAAGATAAGATCTGCTCAACTTGAAGTTCTTCTTGAAAGCCAAAAAAGGGTAGATGACAAGCATGGCTTGGGGTATGAAAGAGGTGAAAGCTCCAGATCCGGTCAGAAGGACTCCAGATCAGAAAATCCAAGAAACAGGTCTAGAAGACCTCCAGTAAGCCAACCAAATGCTTAAAGATATCCATCTTTCAATGGTTACTGCCACAACTGCATTAACTTTGGTCATAAGGCAAATCAATGTAAAAGAAGAATGAATCAGACTTATACATCCTTCTCTGGACAATGCTTCAATTGCAAAAGGTATGGTCACAAATCCTATGAGTGTAGAAACATGCAAATAAATAATTCATTCAATGGTAGATGCTTTGCATGCAATAGAATGGGACATATGCCCAGACAGTGTAGATCAAGAGGATATCAGTCAAATATGCAAAGAAATGTCATTTGTTACAATTGCAATAGATCTGGTCATATTGCCAAATTCTGCAGAAGTAAGAGTCAAGACAAAAAGGGTCCAGTGCATCACAACCAAAACCAAGACAAAGGAAAAGGAAAAGTGAATGCAGATGAAATTCAAAGGGAGATGAATAAGATTTGGGTGAAGAAAAGCATAGAGAATTTTGGGAATGGATCCGCACCAGAATTTGGTGCTGATATTCCTTCCAGAAATTGAGTAGATGAGCTCTGGCTCAGGGGGAGTCACAAGGAAAAACATTTTCCCCCAGCCAGTTAATTGGTACCAGAATTGGCACAAGGAAAGTTGCAGATTAAAGGGTTCACAAAGGAACATCTAAATAAGCTCTGGTAAAGATATGGAAGATCTGCAAGAAATTTTGAAGAGTCTTGACTTCCAAATTTGATCTGGTTTAACAGTCAACTGGTAAAACAGGATTATCACAGTTAGATCTGGTATGATCCAAATTTGAGGCATCTTGATCTGTGAATAAATCAAATGGTTGAGGAGAGGAAGAAAGTTCATTATTAATCACCAAGGATAACTCTAAGCATATTACAGTGATCCGGAAAGAGATCTATCCCAGAATAAGAAAAACAAGAGCAACCAGAATAACTTAAGGTATGCATTTATTGCAACAAGGAATTAGGGTTTTGTGTAGAAATATAAGGCTTCTTTTGCTCATCATTTGTACATTCACATTCAAAGAGAAGAGAAAAGGAGCTCTGCTACAAATTCTCCCAAAGATCAAGATGATTCTTCCTACAACTCAATCCAGATTCCATTATGTGCCCTAATCAACGTAAAATGTATCCTCCGTTCTTGATATCTCTCTGCAAATCCTTTGAAAGATGGCTACTTTGAATGTTGTAAAGATTTTTGATAGGCCTCGCCCCAAATTTAAGAAACATCCCTACAAATCTCTAGAAGTGGATCCCTTAGGGGCATTTTCTAGCATTCTGCATGGGGTTTTGTATGTAGAAGACATTAGGGTTTACATTCACACAAACATTGAAGAATTCAGGGAATCTAAACTGGTGGATATCTACCACAAACAACTAATAGATGATTCATTTGAGCTCAAACCCAATTCAAGGCCCTCCGGGACAAGCACTTTGCACAATGTATACATTTCCCCTATTTTGCTAAGGATGAATGGGTCAGGTATGTCTTGAATAGAATGCATGACAAATTCATGTGGTTAAATGGACCATTAAAGATCACAAAAGATGCCATTAGGGTAGTTACCGGATTGCACTCATCCGGTGGGATACCTGTTCTCAAATCTGTCAAAAACCAAACTGTGAGTGAGGCTATCGGATCAAGGTTTGACAAAAGGGCAATGACAATAGAAGATATCACTGATCTAGATATCAAGTTTGCCTCCATGATCATTGGCTACAAGATATATCATTCTAGCAGGGAGAATTTAGTACTTGGAACTGCTATCTACACTACTTATGAAATGTTGAGAAAAAATGTAGACTATGACCTTTGTGAGCTCCTTCTAAACCAACTCTTGGAGAATCTGTAGAAAATAAAGAAAGATAAAAAGAATTCATTTAAGTATGGCGGGTTAATATTGTGTTTATTCTTCTACTACATGAATGAGCTACCCGGATCTAAAGGATGGATATGGCAAAATGATAGACCGGTAGCAATACACATCAGGGACTATTTGCATAGACTTGGTGATAACAAAGCACAAAACACAGCTCTCTGGGGTTTCTTCAAGAACTTCTAGAACATGATGCAAGCTAGAAAGAGAATTCCTCAATCTCTAGTTGAAAAATATAAAGACACAATATGCTTTATGGTAGAGACTGATCAGTGCCTAATGGAGGCAGTGGAACCAAGAACAGTGTGGATCATGCCAATGGGGTATGAGGTGGATGAGAAAATCATAGAACTGCATGTTCAGCACATGCTGAGTCAACCAAAGGATCCCAAGGCAGAAAGGTTTGGAACCTTTGAAGAATTGAGTGTGAAGATCCATGTTGAGCTAAGGCAACTAGAGATGAAAAGAAAGGTAAGAAAAGAAGTAGAAAACATTGCCAAAAGCTTTGGCATCTCAAAAGAGGCACTTGATGGCAACAGGGAAAAGATGGAAAGGACTGAGAAAGAGAAGAAAGAGGTAGAAAAGCAAAGTGTTCTGGTAGAATCCTCCTCCCGGACCAGATCTTCTAGGAGCTCTGCACCTATCACTGCTAAAAGCACCAAGGCATCAAAACTGGAAGAAAAATCATCCGATAAAAGAGAAAAGAGAACAAAGAAAAAGGCAACAAGGTCATATACAAGCCAGAAAGATGAAGAGATAGAATCTGATGAAGCAATCAAGAAGATGAAAAAGAAAAGGAAAGTATCCAGTGAAACCAAGGAGGCAAAGGTAGAAGAGTTTGTTGAAAAACCCACTCTATCATTAGATGATGTCATCAAATCAGTTACTGTGGATGGAAACCTTCAACCAATGGCTGAATTCTATGATGATTATAATGAGGCTGATCAAAAGATCTTGCAGGAAGCAGCAGTCAAGTATTTGAATATCTACAATAAGGCTTTTATTTAAATTATATCTCTTATTCCTAAAATCCTAGAGAAAGAGTTAGAAATAAGAAAGAATAATGCTATGGCAAAAGATCTTGAGATCCGAGAATAGATAGCCATTCAGCTATATCCTTCAATTGATTCAAAGCAAATGAATATGATCTTCAAAGATTGCAAGGATGAGTTCCAGAGCAAAGCAAGAATGAATCAACTTATGCTAGGAGAAACTGACAAAGTAGCAAAAGAGATAGAAGAGATCCTCCAGAATGCATATAAAAGATTCAACATTCCTATTATAGAGGACCCGGGTGTTGATCCCTCGGCTATGAGTGTTGAAGAAGAATCTATTGAGGCAATGACAGAAGATGTAATGGACACCAGTGAAGAAAAAGATAAGGACTTGGAATCCTCTACTCTAGAAGAGGAGGCCAATGAACAAACAAACATCACTCCTCCAGTTTCCCCTGCTGACTCCAGATCCAAAGAAGAAGAAAGAATAGAGGAGAAAGAAAAAGAAGTGAAGGAAAAAGAAGATAACAGTACTAAGGTTGCAGAAGGAAGAGAAGAAAGTCAAGCTGAGAACATAAGTGACAGTGCAGAAGGGAAGAAATCTCTGTCTCCAGCAAGAGACACTGCAGAAACTGTCAAGGACTTCTTGACAAAAGAAATGATGGAGATTGATGAACTGGAGTTACTTCAAGGTCCATTTAACTTTGATTCTCTTTCCCTGGTTCAAACAATGAAGATAGCATCCTTTGCCCAAGCAAAGGCAAAAGAAAAACTCCTGAAGTCTCACATGGAAGACTGTGAGCTAATAGAAGTTGCATCCGGAGTATTAGAAAAGATCAAGCCATCTTTTCAGAAGGATCCCTCAGCCTCCTGATCTGGTAATCTCAAATCTCTAGTCAATAGTGTTAGCACACATTTTGATTCCCTAAAGAAGTCAGCAGAAGATAAGGTTTGAAAGGAATTTTTGGCAAAAAGATTATCAGAGGTACAAGGGTTGATAACTAATGATACGAGGAATATGAATATTGGGATAAAGAGTTTAGAAAATGCTCTTAAAGATGGCAGGGAAATGTACAAATTTTGTTTATCATGGTCCAAAGTAACATTGGATATTGAGAAGAAAGTGAAAGAATAGGAGGACAAACTGACAAAACTCTCTAAGAATTTTGATCCTCTCTCCTCTTCCATAATAAATCAAGAATGTCAGACTATTGCAGTCTTGAATGAAATCAAGAAGCTTGAGAAGGAAAAGAAAAATAGAATAAGCAGGTTGGGTGAACTTAGAGGGATAATTATCCCTAAGTTAGAGGCCATGCATGAGGCCATAAAAGAAGCTCAGACCATAGCCCGGACCAGTGATCTGACAGATCTAAAAAGGACAGACGCATTTGCATTCTTGTTGAGTGGTCACTTCTCAATTTTGGATAGGATGAAGCAAAGTTGGGCAACAGAATTCGTCCAATTGAAGACAACTTTTGCAGATATACTTCATTATATGTAAGTATACTATATATATAGTATAATTGAATTTTTGAGAATTTTGGTGTGTGGACCCTACCCTTTTCCATTGATGTGAAAGGGGGAGCTAGGAGCAATGAAAAATGAGGAATCCAGCTAAGGGGGAGCTTCGGAAATTGTATATAAAAATAGAGCATCAGCCAAGGGGGAGTATAGTGTGACACTTAGTCATTTTTGACTAAGTGTTGCCATCAATGCCAAAGGGGGAGATTGTTGGAAAGAGACACCATATGGACTCATGAATGTTGTCATTGATGGCAACAAAGGTTATCCCACACATCCACATGATATGATGAGTCTCTACCGGAAGTTAGATTGAAGAAGTGTTGTGATCCGGTAAGCAAGAATAGAGCAGTCAGCAAGGTCTGACAGTCAGGTCTGGATCTCTCGGAGGAAGTATCAGAGTGAAGTGTGGATTTGGGAAAGTCAAGAGGAATACCTTGACTGATAGATTCCAAGAATTTAGCCTCCGACAATAAAAGAATGAAAAGATATGAGCACTTAAGTGTTGGGTTCCTGTTTGGTAGAGTAGACAGAGGAAGAACTGACTGGCAGAGCATCAGACCTAAATTTGGATGAGATATTGTTGGTGATTAAGTTTCTTGAGGTATCATTCATGATTGGCCAACATGATTGATGACTTCTACAAGTATCTGCTTGATCCGCATTACTTGGTATGCAAGGATTTAGCTGACAGATTAGAGTTTGGGAAAATATTGACTATTCTGGATGCCAACTAGAAAAGTGTTGAAATCACTTGTGCAGATATATATACAAGATGGATTTAAATGTGAAGGTGTGTGTTGTGTGTGGTGCAATGTGAAGAAAAGTAGAAGAGCAGTGTGAAGGGAGTAAGACAGGTCCAGAATGTAATAGTACAATAATAGCTAAGCATAGAAAGAATGAAGTGTAGCAGATCAGTGTATTGAGCCTAACCAGAACTGAACCTCTGCATGAGTAGATGCTTCTCATCAGTTCAAGTAATGTGTTACCTTCTTGTATCTTGTAGACAGTGAGTCTCTTGTAGGCAGTGAGCCTCTTGTGAGCAGTGTGCTCAGGCAGTGAGCCCTAATTAGCAAGTGCCATTTTGTACTATCCTATTCTTTTAACAGAGAATAAAATCTTGGGTTAATCACCCTGTGGTTTTTCCCTTAACCAGGTTTTCCACATCAAAATCATTGTGTCATGTGTACTGAAGTTATTTCTGCTTTCATTGTTATATATGCATGTATGATCTGATTCTACACTAGTTAAAAAGAAGGACTGAAAGTTGAATAATTAAGATAACTGATTCACCCCCCCTCTCAGTTATCAACAAGAAGATAACTGTCATGGCTCTCTGATATGTAGCTCTTGCATTTTTCAACCCAAAGGGCATCACAACCTAGCAGTAGGTTCCCCATGGACATATGAAGGGGGTCTTGTGTTGGTTTTTTGCTGCTATTCTAATTTGATTATATCCAGAAAATCTATCCATGAGGGACAACACTTCATGTCCAGTAGTGAGATCAACAATGATATCTATGTTGGGTAGTGGAAAGTCATCTTTAGGGCATGCTTTGTTAATATCCCTGAAGTCTGTGCAACAACGGATGCCCCTAATGACTTTTTCTATAGGTACAATGTTTGATATCCATTCAAGATAGTTGATAGGTTGAATGAATCCTACATCCAAGAGATTTTTGAGCTTGACTTTGACCAATAGTGCAATTTGGGGATTCATTTTCCTAAGCTTTTGCTTTACCGATTTTGCTTCAGGATGAACGAGGAGATGATGTACCACTAAGGCGGGATCCAATTCTGACATATCAACATAGGTCCATGTGAATTTATGACTTCTTTGTTTGAAGAAGGCCAAGAAGGCCTCTTGTTCTACTGTTGTAAGAGATTCTGCTCAGAACGTGATCTTAGGTGCTTCTTTGGTACCAAGGTTCATTTCTTGTGATGCTTCCACAAGGATAGGTGACCTTTTTTGATAGAGCTCGGGTACCTTGGGGATATCTGTTCTCTCATCCCCTAGCACTTAGGGGAGATTTTCACTAGGGGATACATCCTTTATTTTGATTTTTCATCATTCGAAAGTGCCACAAAGTGGTTTTCCCTATGGGATGTTATTTTTATTTTCATACTTTTGTGACTAAGAGATTGGATTGTATCCCCAAACTATGCAGATGTGTTAAGTTTCATTATGTAGTTGGCTTTGTGATCTCCAAGGGGAAAGTGGTCTCTAACCCCCATTAGTTTGGCTATAACTTCATTATTTTATGCGACATCAAGGATAGGAGGTCCTTGTCAGTCCTAGTCAATGAGTTGTGGGTAAACAAGCGGTAGGTCATTGGATGTTGATGGTATGGTAGATAAGGTGTAAATGGTGCAAATGGAGGATTTGAAGAATTCAACTAAATAAAAAAATGAGACTTGATGGTCCTCTTCATTGATATTATCGATCGCAGTAAAAGCCTTGACAACCTCACTCAATATATACTCGATTTTAGTGGAGGTGGATTCATGTTTTCCATACCCTAGTTCGTGGAGGTAAAGATTCTTCATTTCTTGAATAGGCTCAATAATCTCTTCTTCATGTAGGCCTATGCTGCCTTGTCCTTTATAACCCATGTATTTGACAATTTTGAGACCTTTTCCATAGATCTTGGTTGGGAGGATGGAATTTCTTGTTGTTCATCTTCATCTTTGTATAACCATGAGGACATGCCTTCGAAGATATCTTGCTCAAGAAGGTGTTTTTTCTTGAAGATAGGGGATGGCTTGGATTTGATGATGACTGTGGATACTTTATTTTCTTTAAGGGCACCAGATGTCTTGGGGGATGGTGGAAGTAGGCCCACACAAAAGGTACCATGTAGATCATACTCACCACATCGCATGTCACTCATCTTGATTTGACCTCGGGAGGGGTAGGTGATTACAATGTGGATGTGATGTTTGAAGGATCAATGTATGAGGTGGAATGTTTAGGATTGGTTTTAGGGGTGGATGTTTTGATGGCATTATTGTATGGGTAGAAAGTTCAATTGTGTCCTTCCAAAAAGTTGCAATATTGAAAAGGACGAGGATTGGTCTAGAGAGTAACCTCTGTGCCATTATATGGGAATTTGAGACATTGGTGAAAAGTGGATGGGATGGCTTGCATGGCATAGATCCATGGTCGGCTGAGGAGGATGTTATAGGGGAGGTCAAGATCAAGAACTTGACATTTTGTTGCTAGGATCTTTTTTCCCACTTGAATGGGAAGCTTAATGATCCCCTCAGACAATCTTTTGGTATCATCATATCCTTTGATGGTTATATACTCACTATAGTCCACAACCACATCAGAGTATCCCAAGTGTTTTAACAATTTTAGAGTGCAAAGGTTTAGGCCGGAGCCACCATCTATTAAGAATCTCTTTATGATATGTTTGTGAATGAGGACTTTGATGTGAAGGGATTCATTGTGTGGATCATTAGATGTGGGAAGGTCTTTCTCAGAGAATACGAGATGGTGAGGTGAGGCAATATGTACCACCATGGATTGGAATTGATCAACATTCAAGTTGGTAGGGACTTGGGTCTCCATTAAGGATTTACTAAGGACATCTTTATGGAGGGGAGATGTACAAAGTAGTTTGAGGATGGAGATTTGTGTAGGGATCTTTTTGATATGTTCAAGGAGGTTATACTTATGAGTGGATGATGGATTGGTAGGTGCGGATGTAGAAGGTTGATCATGTTAGACTTAGGGTATACAACTGAGAAGGGGGGGTGAATCAGTTGTATAAAACTTTCTTCAATTTAAACACTCAACTCCTTATTGATATCCAGTTGCATAATGGTAAATTAATCATGGAAACACAATGCAGTAAATCAAGAGCAGAAACACATTAACACAAGAGACACCAAGATTTTGACGTGGAAAACCCGGTTAAGGGAAAAACCACGGGGTGATTAACCCAAGAATGTATTCTCTGTTAGAAGAATAGAAAGAACAAAATGGCACATGCCAATTAGGGCTCACTGCTCGAGCACACTACTCACAAGAGGCTCACT
Source organism: Cunninghamia lanceolata (assembly GCA_027924645.1). Lineage (NCBI taxonomy): Eukaryota > Viridiplantae > Streptophyta > Pinopsida > Cupressales > Cupressaceae > Cunninghamia > Cunninghamia lanceolata. The sequence continues at coordinate 8,646,613 of BSBN01000682.1, read as the reverse complement.
GCCTACAAGAGATACACTGTCTACAAAGAAATAAGTATCACCTACTTGAACTGGAAGATAGCATCTTCACCATGCTTGAATCAGTTCTATTTTAAGCCCAAAACTTCTGCTCTGCCTTTCACTCTTCTCCTTGCTACCACTCACACATCTTGACAAGGACACATTTGAAATGACTTTGCAATCCCTTACTTATACAAGTCATCAACTTAGGAATGATCATCTAAGTCGGCAAACACCAACAAGAACATCCGCAAGACAAGTAACTCATCCGGTTAGCCAGTCTAAGGAAGAACACCTTCATCCAGAAGTAATCCTTCAAAACTGGACTCAATCTCCAATGCGGATCATCAACATGAATTGTACACTATCCAGAGACTTTCACAAGCTTATCTGAATCATTAGGACCATCCGCACTTCATCTGCTTACTGAAATCCTTCTCTCCTTCATCTGGGACCTCAAGAACACAATCTGTCATTACTGTTACAAAGGAATAGATGTTTGCGGACCTTCAAATCATGCACCAATCGAGTTGACACTTCACAAAGACTTCCTCAGAACTCCCTCAAATCTGCAGAATAGGAAAGTGCAATTCTGGATCTCACCGGACCTTTCTTTATCACTCTGTCACCTCTGAACACCTGCCGGAACCGGTTCTACTTGAGCGGCCACAACTTCTTCAGATCTTCATGCAGACCTCTGAAATCTCATTTGGACCACCTTCAAACACATATCTACAAATCCTTTAAGCTGAATCCTCTGATCCTCATACTATCTTGGACTTTTACCTTGCTATCATCACTGTTCTTCACTTGTTCCTGATTGAGACTAATTTTCTCAATATCCTCAGCACTTAGCCCATCCAATCCTTATCATTAATGCAACAGGAGTATGTTGACATCAATGACAACACTGGTTAGGCCCATACTTACAACAGATCATTGGTGGGAGCCCTGCGAATGGAGATATGACCATGACGAGTAGTGATGCCACAATTAGGGGTTTTTGCTCCAATAGTAATGGTGTTGACATGGTTGGAAGATTCTTCTATTCAACCCACAACGAAACTGAAAGAAGTAGGAGGTGGTACAATATTATGGGCTTGATTGGAAGATGAGGCATTACCCTTGTTATGATTCAAAAGTGGGTCCTTGTATGCTCCTAGGTTTGTGTTAGGAGATTCATCAATGGTTATATTGCATCTATCCATAAGGTCTTGAATGCAATGTTTTAGCCTCATATAGTTGGATGTCTTATGCCCTTTCACACGATGATATTCACAATAGGCATTTTCATCAAACCAAGAGGGTTTAAATTGATTTTTGTCATAGGGGTGAATAGGTGGCAATGTTATTAAATCCACCTTTACAAGGTTGTTCAAGACATTTTTGATGGGTTCCCCTAAAGATGTGAATCTCCTCTTTGGGTTATTATTTTGTCTCGAAGGTCCCCTAGGAACATTTACATTATTGTTGCTTGTGGATGCACTTGGTGGGATTGGATTTTGTATATCTTGGATGAATTTCAAATCAGTGACACCATCATTGAGGGTGTTTTTGTTTTTACCCCAAAAACATGGTTTTTCATGGGATTGATTTTTGTTATTTGTGTTGGGGTTGTTGTTGTTGTTATTATTTCCATTGACTTTATTTTTGTTGTTGTTTTTGTTGTAAATCTTTATGGAACCTTTAGCAATGAGGTCTCATTCTATGGTTGTCCCTTTGTCTATAACCTCTTCAAAGGTTGATGCGCATTGTATTTGCAAATGGAATCCTATTTCTTGGTTAAATTTAGTCACAAACATGGTTACTAATTGCTTCTCAGGAATAGGCCAAGGGAGTTTGCTTGCTAGGCTTCTCCACCATTTTAGAAAGGCAACAAAGGATTCCCCATTCTTTTGCTTGGTATTGCAAAGGTCGGTCATAGATATTTCATGTTCAAAGTTATAGGAGAAATGATTAACAAATTTCTCCACAAGCTCATGAAATGTTTTGATGTCGAGGGGAAGGTGAGCAAACCATTTGGTGGCTTGACCACCTAGGCTTCTAGGAAAGAGTCTCATTAAGTATGTGTTGTTGTATGAGACTCCTAAGAAAGCGATGTAAAACTCCCTAAGGTGTTCCCTAGGGCCCCCTTTCCCTTCATACTTGTAAAATTTAGGCATTTCAAAATTCTTCGGAAAAAGTGGCATGAGGATGGTTCTATCAAATGGGTATGGGAAAATATCTTCAAAGGAATATTGCTTTCTCTTGTTCCCACGTTGCATATCATCAACCTTTTGGATTAAAGTTTTCACAATTCTAGATAAATCTTGGGTAGGTGGTGGTTGTGGTATGTGAGGTTGTTGTTGTTGTTGAATGAGATTCTAGAAAAAAATGGGGATTTGTTGATGTTGGGGTGGGGTTTGATTTTGTTGGTTTTGATGTTGTTGGTAGGCAAGAAGTTGTTGTAGGATGTGTGGTGGAATTTTTTGTTGTTGGTTGGGATTTGGTTGTAAGGTTTGGGTAGAAGATACAATGGGTGGCTGTGAAATTGGAGGTTGTACGTAGGTGAAATTGGATGGGGGTTGTGGCATGGATTATTGGTGGGGATGTTAAGTGTTTTGTTAGGTGGTTGGGAGAATAATTGTGTCATAAAGGCTATGGTATTGGCATCAAATTGTGTTACACTTGTGGAAGTAGTTGTGTACATGGTGTTGTTGGGGATGTTAAGGGTAATTTTGGGTGTAGATGTTGTCATGGTCAATCGTGATGTGGAGATAGTGATTGATGTAGTGGATGTGGAGGTAGAATTTGATCTAGTGGTGTTTGATGACAAGGTTTGGGATATGCTGGGGATATTATTTGATGTTGATTGTTGTGACATGGAGGGGGCATTGTTTGAGGTATATGGTTGGTTTAGGACACTAGCACCATTTTGATTAAGAATTCAACGTATTTGTTGGGGTCCAACTTTAAGACTTGGTCTAAGATATCCATGGAGTTGGGATTATGTGTGAAGTCTATGACATCTTGATAAATATTATTGATGTTAGATGGTGGTCTTAGTTGTTGGGTTGTGAAGGGATTTATCATAGAATTGGCATCAAATGATGATTGTTGTTGGATTATATGGACATTATTTTGGTCGGTGTTAGGCATCCCAAAAGCAATCATAAAAGGTTCCATATCCTCATTTTTCTTAGCTTGAGACCTTGTCAAGGGCATGCAATGGATTGGTGTTGAATTGGTTTGATTTGGGTGAGGTGAGGGTTATGACCTCAGAGAATTGATTTTAAAAATATTGGACCCAAGGATGGATATGTGAAAAAGTGAGTGATGATTAATGGGGTATGGATAGGTTTGATTTTGATGAGTGTGAGTTAAGGTTAGGACCTTAGAGATTTGGTAAAAGGTGGATGGACACAGATTTTTGGACCAAATATAAATGGATGTGAGGGTGATTTTGAGAATGATTTTAGGATAAATTTGGGGATGATGATTTGGGAATGAATGACTAAGGTATACTTAGGACTGTTGGAAAAAATTGATGATGTTCAAATCATAGGAGAGCTCAAATAAATATCTTTAGACTGCAAAAAGATGCTCCCTTCTTACTTAAGGTAGACTAATGACCTTAGGTAAAAAGGGAAGAGGATTATTTTACTTGAGGGTAGACTAATGACCACTAAGCAAAATGGGATGCCTTAGAGTTTATCAATTTAGGAGTTGTCTAGGCTCTTAAATTAATTAATCTAAGGGTTTATAAAAGTCTAATTTATAAGAGAACTTAAGGTAGAAAAATTCTTAAGCTCCCTATAAATTAGAGGATGATGAGATCTAGATATAATTAGGCACAAATTTGATTTGAGAAGTGATGTTGGGAATGATATTGATTTTGGATGTTGTTGATTGATGTTGGGATAAGGTTGATTGATTTTGATTTGATGTGGAGGGATGTTTGGATTGATGTTTGATTTAATTTGGGTGATGTTTGGATAAAGCTAGGATGATGGAAAGATTTTGGATTTGGAATGGATGGACTTTGGACAAAGATTTAGATAATTTTGAGACTTTGATATGGATAGATAAAATGGTTGGAATGGATGAGATGCAAAGGTCTAAAATGAAAATCAAAATGTTTCTATAAGGTCAAATAGATAATGGAGAATGATGAACTTGGGTTAGGGTTTAGTTGAGGTGAAAAACCTTTTGGATTAGAATGAAAATAGAGCAAAAGGTTGGGGGATAATAATTGATTGATGAATGAAGTATGGTCAAGGGTCCAATATCAAAATGATTTTTCTCTAAGGTCAAATGGAATGATGTAAATGGATAAAGGATAGACTTGATTGAAGATGGAAATATGGACAAAGGTTGGGTTTAAATGGATGATTTGTTTATTGATTATTTTGACAAGGTTTTTAGATGCTAATATCAAATGAAGCTCAGGAATTCAGGAACAAATAAGATTATGGCTTTTGGACATGGTCTGAAAATGGTGCTAATATAGAGAAGGATTGCACTAAAACAAAGTGAAATGGCACTGATAGCAACATAGATAGTGCTGAATGGAAGTAAAATGGCACTAAAATGATGGCTCTAATAGGTAAATGTTTAGCACTAAACAATGAGCTTATAGTGCTATTTGATAGATAGTGGTGGAACTTATATAGGATTGTTGGTCAAACTTGGATTTTTTTGGATTCTTGGCTCAAAGTTTGGATTTCAAAGGTTCAAATATTAGTTTTCAAAGGTTCAAATGTTGGATTTGAAATAATTTCAAAGATTCTTGGCAAGAACACAAATAAGAAAGAATACAAAATGGCTTGACTTCAATGTATAAAAAGGATTTTTTCTTTCACGGTGTATAACAAGAAGACACACCATTCACATGAGCATCCTAGAATTATTCAAGTGAGAGTGTATGAGACCATAAGCCCACCTCACTACCTTTATTTAGGCATAACATGCAAGTCCCATGAGGTGGAAACTAACCACTTTTGATCACCCAAGATTGCTCATTACTGTTGGAAATATGTGTTGTCATTGATGTCAACATAGCATACATTGATGTCAACAAAGTATATGGAAATGTATAGATAGACTGATATAGAGGAAGAGTCAGCATGGTCAAGCAAAACTAGTCCAGGAAAAGAGAATAGTCTAAGTATGGTAAGGTGATTAGTTCTTGGTTGAGAATGATGTGGAGGTAAATAATCATATTCTTGCATGTTTCTAGTATCCTCACATATATATCTCATCAGTTGGGTGTACCGCACTTAATGATAAGAAGCATAAATCTGAATAAGGCATTCACAATGCATATCCTAAGGCAAAGTCACCTTGTTTTGGTTTGCATTTCTCTATAGAGAAAGATTTGATCTTGTGGTTCTGAAGAAAACTTTATTTAGGTATTGAAATGATATATCCAAGTTTTCAAGTCCTCACATCATCAACAGAAAAAGTTACAAGGGACAAAGTATCGACTACCACTTGGACAAGGCAAAGCAATGATGGAGACTTAATGGAATGCTCCACATTCCTCTGGAAAACATCATTATATAATGCAGTTCTGAGGAAAGACTAAGAAATGTACAAAGCATGTTATGATGGAGTATCAAGTGGTCTGATAGTCTGCAAAGTCAACAATCAAGTGACAAAGGTAGTACAGACTATTTGAGAAGGTGTCATTGTACCTCATCATTTAATCATAATTCAGATGTCAAAATCTAGGGCTATGTCCTCGGCTGTCTACAACTAGGGATTCTACAGTTACCAGTTTCCTCTAACTAATTCTAATGAATTTCACTAATTTAAAGAGATTGATCTGTCTGCTTATAAAATGAATTCAAAGAATGCTGGAAACAGAATTAAATAGTAAATTACTTAAAGCAAATCTACAACTACAAAATCAATAAGTATCCTATAAAGTGAAATTTAAAACAACAAAATAGTGGTACTAGCCTTTTGCCTTGGTGGTGAGAGTGGGTCCTTGCTCCACACCCTTAGGGCTGAAGGCTACAGTAAATAATCAATACTAGAGAATAAGATCACAACCAGATTTGGTCCAATTCCATTCATTTGCATTAATTGGAATATTGATATCTTTATTGAAAATTACACAAGAATAATAATAATCCATTTCTTCTGCTGCTTCAGTAAATATATATAAAATGAGTGATGACATATCACTCATCTTATCTATTAGTTCTTCTATGAGATGACATCCATCTCTTTATTATACTAGCTATCTAACTATGAAAAATAATCATGCAATAAGAATAGAATGAGTGAAACAGAAGTCCACTCTAAATTCTAAGTTTGAGTTTTAATACATTTGGGCAGTGAGGCCCTAAAAATATGGATATTAAATCAGTCTCATTGGTAACTCATGCAAAAACTTAAAAGAGACAAAAATTCTCAGCAGTTAACTAAAGATGGCCCTTAATTACTTAGGTGATGATTTGAGTAATAAAAGGGGGTATCATGATCACCACTGAAAGTGCTTGATCGACAGCTGTGCTAGAAATCTACCCTATTTTGAGGAGGCACTGGAGATGTATATCCCTGTCTGTAGATCAGGAGATATAATTGTGGCCTTCTTCCTCAGCTCTGGAGATGCTCTTCCTCTTACTTCAAAACTTCTGCTATCGTGAGATTCTGGTATATTCTCTAGAGATATTTGGGACTACCTCCGGAGATGTACAAGATTTCCATCCTAAGCATCTACACCTATTGATTCAAAAAGAGAATTTTTTCTGCATATTTCCATCAATTCCATGCACATTCGTCCTTAAATCAGAAATCATGATCCTAAGTAATTTATCTTCAATTAATTATTATTTAGAACAACCTTGCTAGCCTATTTGGGTGTAGACATCAAGAAGTTGGGATTAGAAAGGAGAAAAAGAGAGGTAAAAAGATGTATTTTATGGGTGCCAATTGGCACTCATCACTATTTCAGAGCATGAATACATAGGTTTGAGCCTTTGCGAATGATGAAAAGTATATAGATCAGTCATAAAAGTTTGTGCAGAGGTATTAAATGTTCCAAAGTGTATTAGGTATGATCTGCATGTAGATAAATTCCATTTTCTATTATTGTATCAAGTAGTTAAGTTTGTAAGGGAAGATTTAAGTATAAATGTTCTCCTGACTGTTGGTTACCTTTTTCAAGCCCTTGTATTCCTCCGGAATCATTAGATAAAGATGTGTAGATATAATAACAAAAATATAATGATGTTTTAGATCATTCCAAAAAGGTTTCAGGGCTTATTTTGCACCGCAACGATATATCTAAAGTTATGAAGTATCATATGTGGTCTAGAATGCTCTGTTTCCTACAGTTAGTCAAGTTTCCTATTTTGTGGATTTATAGATTGATATGATACTTCATTAGTAAGGTGTATGAATGATGTTGAGATCATGTATGATTGAATTCTTGGTCCACATAGAGATTTTGGCTTCTCCTTGGTAGTATGAAGATGAACAGTTAGTAGTCTTGAGTAGTTTGAGTAGATTGGTTAAGTACTTGATATATGCGAATGATCCTAAATATTTCCCTTAACTTTGGAAGGTATAGAAAGATGTGCCTTGATCCCTTTCATGAGGTCCTGAGGTCCACAACAAGTTTTTTTCCATCATATTGTATGTACTAAGGCTAACTTGTGAAGAGTTACATGTTTCATCCAATGATGCTTTTGATGCCAACCTAATCAATGTTTTGAAGTGTTGTAGAGGATATTTATAGAAGATCAAATTCATTTGTGATGTGTGAATGTAGATGCAAAGATGAGCAGAGGAGAATGAAAGATATGAAGTGTACACAATCAGTTTCAAGGCATGCTTTGAGTATAAATAGAAGACTACATTCTTAGCATGAGTTAGATGTTTACTCTATAGCATTCCATGTACTTACTATCTTTGTAAATCTTATTGCAGTGACCAGAATACTTAGGGAGTAGTAGTTTCCTTGGGTTGTAGCCCTAAAATAAAGTTGTAATACTTTGCAGTGAGCATATTATATAGTGAGCTAATCCTCACCATGGCTTTTCCCTATTCTAGGGTTTTCCATGTAAAAATACTGGTGTTATGTGTGTTGCATGATTTCCTTTCTGTTCTCTAAGTTATTTAGTTTTATATGTAAACATTTTGTTAAGTTTTAGTGTATGTTGATTCACCCCCTCTCAGCACCTCATTGTGTTCAACAATTGGTATCAGAGCTAAGTTCCTTTGAGAGGCCTAACAATTGAGTTAGATCCTGCACTTGAACACATGGAGTTTGAAGTTAAGGACAATGATGTATTTGTACTAGAACTAGATCTAGAAGTAATAGAAATTGAAGGTTGGGACTTTGGTTCAAATGACTGTGAAGTTGATCTTGAAGGAGAACTCAAGTTAGCTTTTGATGATCTAGATGAAGCTAAAGGACTAAACTTAGAATATGAAGATATGCTGGAAAAAGTAAAGGAGTCAATTGACAAATTAAAGACAAAGGAAAAAGAATCAAAAGAAGAAATTGGCAAGATAAAAACTCTATTAGAAAGAGATAAAGGGGGTGACACAAAGTTCAAGGAGGTAGAAGAAATGATCTCAAATTTGAAGGTCATGGTTGAAGAAGAAAAGAAGATTCAAGACTTCTTAAACATCAATCTCAATGAGGAATCAACTAAATGTTCAAAACTTGAGGAAGATGTTGTCAATCTAAGGAAAGAACTGGAAAAGGCAAAATAACACATTGGCAAGAGACTAAAAATGAAAGGAGGATCTGAAATCGTTGATGATATAATTAACTCTTAAAAGCTAGCAAAAGAAAAATTAGGCCTTGGTTTTGAAAAAGGGAAGAGTCCACTGATCGGTACTTCTGCAAATCTATATGATAACTTTCATTCAGGAGGAAAGTCTAGAATAAAGAAGGAAGAGACCTACACTGAAGATCCTAAGAAGAATGCTTATAGAGTTACAAAAGAAGATGAATTCACTCCTATCCATAGACAAAGGAAGAGTATGAAGAAGAATTTTAGAGGTCCTCCACCTACAAGGCAACCTGCTCCTATCAACTATCCTCAAGGTTTCAATGGCCATTGTTTTACTTGCAATAAGTTTGGTCACAAAGATATTGATTGTAGAAGCAAGATAAATCAAAGAGCTTTAAGATGTTATTCCTACAATAAAATTGGTCATAAGGCTACTGAATGTAGAAGTAAGACAAATCATAAGTTAGTTAAGTGTTATGCCTACAACAAGATAGGTCATAAGGCTAATGAGTGCATAAATAAAGTGTTAAGGAATAACAAGGATAATGCTCATCTCTTTCATGGATACTGTTAAACTTGCGACAAGTTTGACCACAAGGCAACTAATTGTAGATCTAAGGTGAGGAGTAATGGAAATACTCAGCAATCAAAGTTCACCTATCATAAGTGCAATCAAATAAGGCACCATGGAAAGAATGTAAGGGCTTGCTTCTCAAAAGAAAGTTGATATTGCTCAGTAAAAGAAGGAAATGATCAAAGTATGGAAGGAGGAATGTGATGTTTTTGGATCTCTTCCTAGTGCAGATGGATCCTTTGATAACTAAAATAAGAAAGTATTGATTCATGGGGAGTCACAACTGCAAGTTCTTCAAATCCCTGAATAAATAAAATGCTGAATTCCTCACCATTCTGGATAAATTTGGTATGAACGTACTCAAATGGTAATATGAAGAAGATTGGTCAAATTTTTGGAGCAATTGACTAACTTGCAGAGGATTTTTGAGTGATTGTTGGCTTTTGTGCATGAAAAGGGTAAACTAGGGCAAAAACTATGAGGCAATTAATGCAAAACAAAATTGGTTGGTGAAAGGAGTATATAGGTAGTGTTCAATCATTTTTACCCTCATTTGTGTGAAGTCAAGTGAGTTGAAGAGATTGATAAGAGCAAAAGATTCTCAGCAAAGTGTTGGAGAAAACCCTACTCTCCGCATCCACAGGTATTTCTCAATTTCACTGGTTAAAAACCCTAATTCCTAAAGATAGTATAATGGCGACACTGGTTGTGATTGATGTGGTTGAGAGGCCAAGGCCAAAGTTTAAGAAACATCCTTTCAAGTCTACTGTGATGGATGAAGTTGGCACCTTCTCACATGTTCCTCCAAATGTATTACATATTGAAGACATCCAGATATACATTCACTCAACAATAGACGAATATGATCACTTGAAGCTTGAACAATTTAGGAATGATAATTTGTTGGGAGATGATTTCTAGTTGAAACCTAAATTTTCCAACATTGTTGCTAAGCACTTAGATATTTGGAAGGGTTTTCCAAATTTCTGATATGAAGATACTTGGGTGAGAATTGCCTTAAGCCAAATTCATGGAGATTTCTTCTATTTAGATTAGCCTCATCTAATCACTAAGGATGCTATAAAGACTGTAACTAGTTTATGTTCCTCTAGATTAGTTCCGGTTCTAAAGTTTGTCAAGAATGAAGAAGTGATGAAGCTCATTAGAGAAAAATTTGATAAGAGGGCATTAACTCTAGATGATATTGAAGATTTGGGGGTCCGGTATGCAACCATGAACATTGCATACAAAATCTACTACACTAACAGGGATAACTTTGCCTCTACAACAACAATATACACTACTTATCAAATGGTCAAAGAGGGAAAAGATTTTGATCTATGTGAACTCCTACGATAACAACTATTGGACAATCTGAAGAGGACAAAGGAGTCAAAATACAAATTCCTTTATGGTTCTCTAATTATATGTCTTATGTTCTACTTTTTGAATGAAATACCTTTAATGAAAGGAATGGTGTGGAATCAAAATACCCCTATTGCCCACCAAATCAAAGATTACATGAGAAGTTTCCCTAATCATAAACACTACAATACTCTATTTTGGGGGTTCTTCAAGAGATTCTAGAATGAAATGCAATCCAGAGAAAGGATACCTACTAAGGTAGTAGAAAAATATAAAAATGACATAACATTCATGGTTGACAAAGACAACTATTACATGGAGGTTGTTAAGCTAAGGACATTTTGGATTACTACCTTACCCTATGAGGTTTTAGTGTTTGATTTGGTAGGTTATGCTGACATGCTACTTAGCAAACCTAAGGATCCCTCCACAGGAAGATTTGGGACATATGATGAAACCATCAACAAATCAGTTAAAAAGGATATAGAGGAGAAAATAGAATAAATAAAATCCAAGGCAATGGAAATGAAGTATGACTTAGAAAGATACTCAAATCTCTTGAAGGTTCAACAAGAGAAGTGCAAGCCATTTCCTCTGTACAATGGCTAAGGAGAACAAGTAGATCAACATCAGCCACAACCACTACCTCTGTTCCCTCTAGATCTTCATTACTTGCCAAAAGAGGTACCATAGAGATCATTGAATAAACCCAAACCAATGAGAAGAAAAATCTGAGATAGAAGAGTCAGGCCAGAAGAGGCAAGATAAATCTAGTGAATGTTGAAGAAATTGAAGAAGAAGAAGAAAAGGAAGAAGAGGTTATGACTCTGGAAAGAAAGAAAAGAACTAGAGAAGAAACTAAAGAAGAAGAGACTTCAAAGGAGAAAGAAAAAAGGGGTAAGAAACCTGACTATGTTCCCTGCAACTTGAGGCAACAATGAATGCAATTACAAAGTATGATGCCCTAAAGGAAGTTGTAGGAATTTATGATGAAAGGCCTTCCAATGACAAATCTACCCTTGAAGAAGCAATAGTTAGATATATGGGAGCCCATAATTTAGCCTTAATTGAAATCATAGACCAATGACCTAAAATCCTTGGTGATGTACTTACTAAAAAGAGAAATGATGCTTTAAGTGAAGAAGCTAAGATGAAGAAAAGAGCAATTGAAAAGATATGTCCCTCCATCTCTATGGAAGAAAGAGCCAAAGTATCTAAAATTCTCATAAAAGAATTCATAACTAAAAGAAGATTAAATAATCTGATGTCAAGGAATGAGGAAGAGATAAAGAGATTGGAAAAGGATATACTAAAGAAAATTGTTGAAGTTCTCAAGGAAATGAAGATTTAAGTGGGAATTATTGAAGACATATCTGATTAGTCTACCTCTGAAGGAAATGAGGAAATTAGTGATCAACCCAAAAAGAATGAGGAGATTGCTTCTCCTAAGGATACTGGAGCACCAATCACAGAGGGCCAAGGTAAAAAAATCTACCTCCTCTAGATACCTCTATAGAACAAAGTGTGTTTCCTACAGATAACCTTGACACAAGACATGATTCTCCCCTCCAAAGAACACTAAGGCAAAAAACATAAAGGGTTAGGATAAAGATAGTGTTTCACCTCCAAGGAACACTGAGTCCAATATAGAGCATATTGATTCTCCTTTGGAGAATATAGGGAATGTGAAAATGAGGAAAGAAGATAATCAGGAACAAAAGGATAAAGAGGATAAGGAAGAAACTAAGGGAGAACAATTAGGAGGAATGGATTATATAGGTCAAAGTGCATCAGAGATAGATTCCCTTAAAGACCTATTGAACCTACAAATACAATTTCAACCAGTCATCACTCCTTGATTTCTACAGGTTCCAACTAATGAAGGATAGATTGACTTGACAAGCATATCTCCTCTTCACAAATTGTAGCTTGGTGATATATTGCACACCTCTGCAAGAAAAAAGTTTTTACAAGAAACTTGAAGAAATCTAGTGCAATAAAAGGTGCTGTGAAGTTGATACAAGAAGGATTACCAAAGGTAACCATCGACCCCTCTCTACTTCTGGAGAAAAAGCTCAAATTATTAATGGAATCCTTCAAAGATCACTCCTCCCACATTGAGCAAATGGTAGAACTAGAGGCAACAAGAAAAATAAATGATAAGAAAATGGCTGAGATGATTGACAAATGTGCTAATGTACATAACAAGCTTAAAGAAAATTTAAAGAAATTCAAAGTTTGCATTAATGAGGCCACAACATTATATTTGTTCTATCTAAAATGGCCAATTTCTACAAAGAACATCAAAGCTCAGATGGACTACATTGAGTCACAAATATCTAAGTTGGCCAAAATTTATGATCTGTCAAAGGACAAGAATGGTGAAACTAGGGTACTAGTTGAGAAACTTCATGCACATTTATCTCAATTGTAGGACCAAAGAGAAAACCTAAAGAAACAATCCGGTCAATTTAGAGAGGTAGTAAATCTCAGACTTGCCTCATTGTCTAGTTTGCTAGGGTAAGCAGAAAAAGTAGATCAGAAGATGATGCCCCTAAGTAGCATAGAGGAAGCTGAGGAGATATGCATGAAATGTAAATGTCAAAATCATATGCCTATCTTAGAATGTGTCAATTGGACTACAACTCTTCAACAACTCAAGGTAATTTATAAGGCTATTATACCATTCATGTGAGTTGTAAGAGTAATGTAAAACAAGACAATTTTTGATGAATATAGTTTTGTGAAAGATAGTAGTGTACATAACATCTATTTTTGATAAATCTTCATCTTAGGGGAGTACTATTTAGAAATGATTTTGTAAAGCGAGAGTCTATATAGTTTTTGAGTTCATACAAGCAAAGGATATCAATACCTTTGTCCTTGATGTCAAAGGGGGAGAGAGAAATATATGTCTAAGGGGGAGAATATGTTTCCATCAATGACAAAGGGGGAGATTGTTGGAAATATGTGTTGTCATTGATGTCAACATAGTATATGGAAATGTATAGACAGATTGATATAGAGGAAGAGTCAACATGGTTAAGGCAAACCAGTATGAGAAAAGAGAACAATCTAAGTATGGTAAGGTGATCAATTTTTTATTGAGAATGATGTAGAGGTAAATAATCATATTCTTCTAGTATCCCCACATATATATCTCATGAGTTGGGTTTGCAACACTTAATGATATGAAGAAAAATTCTAACAGGCATTCACAGTGCATATCCTAAGGCAGAGTCACCTTGTTTTGGTCTGCATTTCTCCACAGAGAAATATTTGATCTTGTGGTTTTGAAGACAACTCTATTTAGGTATTGAAATGATATATCCAAGTTTTTAGGTCTTCACATCACCAACAAAAAAAGTTACAAGGGACAGAGTATCGACTACCACTTGGACAACACAAAGAAATGATGGAGACTTAATGGAATGCTTCGCATTCCTCTGGAAAACATCATTTTATCATGCAGTTTTGAGGAAAGACTGAGAAATGTACAAGGCATGTTTTTATGGAATATCAAGTGGTCTGATGGTCCACAAAGTTAGCAATGAAGTGATAGAGGCAGTACAGACTATTTCAGAGCCTAAATACACATGTTTGAGCCTTTGTAGAGGATGAAAAGTATATAGATCAGCCATAAAAGTTTGTGCGGAGGTATTAAATGTTCCAAAGTATATCAGGTATGATCTACATGCAAATAAACTCCATTTTTTGGTACCGTATCAAGTAGTTAAGTCTGTAAGGGAAGATTTAAGTATAACTGTACTCTAAACTCCTGGTTACCTTTGTCAAGCCCTTGTATTCCTCTAGAATCATTAGATAAAGATGTGTAGATCTAATAAGGAGCATATAATGATGTTAAGATTGTTCCTAAAAGGTTTTAGGGCTTGTTTTGCATTGCAATGCTATATCTTAAGTTATGAAGTATCATATGTGGTCCAAAATGCTCTGTTTCCAACAGTTAGTCAAGTTTCCTATTTTGCGGGTATATAGATTGATATGATACTTCAGCAATAAGGTGTATGAATGATGTTGTGATCATGTATGATTGAGTTTTTCGTCTGCATAGACATTTTGGCTTCTCCTAGACAGTATGAAGATGAACAGTTACTAGTCCTGAGTAGTTTGAGTCGACTAGTTAAGTACTGGATATATGTAGAGGATCCTAAATAGTTTCCTTAACTCTGGAAGGTATGGAAATATGTGCCTTGATCCCTTTCATGAGGTCCTAAGGTATGCAACAAGTTTTTTCTATCATATTGTATGTACTAAGGCCGACTTGTGAAGAGTTACATGTTTCATCCAATGATGCTTTTAATGTTGACCTAATCAATGTTTTGAAGTGTTGCAGAGGATATTTATAGAAGATCAAATTTATTTGTGATGTGTGAATGTAGATGCGAAGATGAGAAGAGTAGAATGCAAGATATGAAGTGTGTAGAATTAGTTTGAAGGTATGGTTTGAGCAGAAATAAAAGAATGCATTATTAGCACAAGTTAGATGTTTACTCTGTAGCAGTCCATGTATTTACTATCTTTGTAAATCTTATTGTAGTGAACAAAATACTTAGGGAGTAGTAGCTTCCTTGGGTCGTATCCC
Organism: Cunninghamia lanceolata; assembly: GCA_027924645.1. Classification (NCBI taxonomy): domain Eukaryota; kingdom Viridiplantae; phylum Streptophyta; class Pinopsida; order Cupressales; family Cupressaceae; genus Cunninghamia; species Cunninghamia lanceolata. The sequence continues at coordinate 8,631,336 of BSBN01000682.1, read as the reverse complement.
TAAAACAAAGTTGTGATACTTTTGCAGTGAGCATATTATATTGTGAGCTAATCCTCACCATGGTGTTTCCCTATTTTAGGGTTTTCCACATAAAAATACTAGTGTTATGTGTGTTGCATGATTTCCTTTCTATTCTCTAAGTTATTAAGTTTTATATGTAAACATCTAGTTAACTTTTAGTGTATGCTGATTCCCTCCCCCTCTTAGCACCTCATTATGTTCAACGATTTCATCATGAGGGGAGAGCATACATGACATGCACATCCATTTCTAGAGGGAATTTTCACTTGGTGATAAATTTAATGTGGCTTGTGCGGTGAGTAACTTCATGGGCCTAACTGGTATTCGTTGCATTACAATCTCATACAAGCAAGAGGTCTTAAACTAGGATAGTACAAGCTTCTAGGGAGTCTTCTTCATACATAAGGTATATGAGGCCCATGACCATGAACACGAGTCTACTGAAGGCATGTGGGCAAGCCACATCACCTTGTGTCCAGAATTACCTGGGGCTCCAAGGCTATGCCAATAACTCCATGACTAGATTGGGGTACAAGTTTCCTTCTCCCCCCTTTGATATACCCCACTGGTACACATGGTTGAGGTTGTCCCTTGGGGTGATAAAATCCCCAAGAGGCCTCCTAAGAAGAAATCACCCTTTCTTTTGATCATCCAAGATCGCATGAAGCGTGAGGGGAGAGCATACACAATAAAGTGACCCCTTCAGGATAACACTTAAAAGTAATAAAGTGATTGAGTGTAGAATTTTGATCCCTAAGATCACTCTAAGGTACGAGGGGAGAGCATACGTCTACACTAAACCAAACATGACAAACAAGGTTAATTTCCAACTACGCTAACTTAGTGTAACTAAGCTAGTATAGAAAACAAAAGCCTTTGATGAGTGAAAACCTCCACCAAAATGTTAGTAGTTTGCTAAAATGGCCTTGGACAAACATTTATGGTACCTACACAAACTTGTTAGATCACTGTACATACTTCTAGATTCTATCAGAAAATAGCACTGAAACATAATGAAATAGCGCTAAAACAGAATTAAATGGCACTACAGAATAGGAAAAGGGTGCTAAAAAGACAACAAATGGTGCTAAATAGTTCACTATGTGGGATAAAATGGTCACAGATAATGCTACAACAGATAAAAATAGCGCTAAAAATATACAAAATAGGCTAAAATAGAGCATAGTTGTAAATCAGAAGAAAATAGTGCTAAACCAAATTATACATGCCTGTAGTCAGGAAGAGAGCTGTATGGCATGATTCTTGATGGATATAGTGCTAAATTGTGGAAAATGTAACACCTGCACAAAACAAAGAGCCAACTTGTCCAAAATGATGAAAAAGGAGAAGTAAAAAACCTTGCAATGTTAGTCAAGCTCAATGGAATAGTTTGCAGCCAAGAAGAACTAGTTAGTTTTCCTTAAAAACCCAAAACCAAACTTCAACTTAGTGCCTTAAGATATTTCATGAAAAATGGACATTATCTCCCCTTAGGCCCAAGGAACTCTGTCAAAAAAATAGAGAGCAAAATTTTATAGCAGGCAGTGAAAAGCACAAAATGGGCCTAAATATCTTCTTGTCCACAAATGTTAGCTAAAAATTGTAATAGAATAGCACTAAGACAGACAAAAATAACACTAATTCAAAGAGTAATAGTGCTAAAACAATAATAAATGGTGCTAAACCGTGAAGGTATAGCGTGACTATTGGAGGATAAGCACTACTGTGACCTTGTTTGTCAATAACCTTCACAAAACACTCAAAAGAAGGTTAGATTGGGACTAGGGGTCCCACTGGGCATGCCAAATGAAGACAAGAGAAAGTTTAAAGGAAGATAAAACATCAAAATGCAAGAAAACACAAAATGATATACCTCTAAAGATTCCCTACTCCTTGATAAGGTTGAGGAAGTGCACCCAACTCCCTAGCTTCACCCAAAGATGATGGAAGAATATGGAATGCTCTCACAAATCAACACAAAATCTTGCATAACCTAGCTATGGAGAGATGAAATGAGAAATGATTTTAGCATGGTAAGTTTTCTTGAAAATGAGATGATGAAAATGGCTTGTGGAGGCTCATATTTATAGGCATTTTGGAGGGATTTGAATCCAAGGGCTAGGATTCAAAATTGAAACCAAGGGTTGAGATGAGATGAGAGGATGAAGGGTGGAGATCTCATAAAAAAATGGAGGGCTAGGAATAAAAATGATTCTTTTATTCATTTTTGGGGAAGGCTTTGCGTTTAATATGATGAGGACTTGTGAGGAAATAAAATATTATTTCCTTGGGAGGATGTGAAATTTAAAATTCCATTTTATGTGGAATGGTGAGAGACATGTGACACTTACACAATTTTAGAACTCACATGTGTGAGCTCATGGTATAGAGAAGAACTTAGCATAGAAATAGTAAGGTGAGGTGGAAGGGTCATGTGACCCATTTGAATTAAAATTTTCTTTTTATTCATATGATGTGGGAGAAGGTGTTAATGGAGGTTTGACCAAGTTAATCAAGGGGATTAACTTAATTAATGTGGCTAGAGGAAATTAAGGGATGGGCTAATCAAGATTTAGAATTAATTAAATAATGATTTATTTAATTAATTTAGGTCTAAGGGTCCTATAGGCTAGGGTAATGATGTAGAGCAGGGATTTAGAATTACAACTTCTCTATTACTCAAGGTAATATTTACAAAATTCATGCTATTTGGCATGCTTGAAAGCATACTTGCAACAACCCATTTGGGAAATCAACAACAATATGTCTTATCTGATACTTGGTGGACCCTTCACATGTTGACAATAACATATCCATTCAAATAAAACCCTTCAAGCAACTTAACCCCTTCAACAATAAGATCTTCCTTTGTAGGCTGACCTATCTTCTTGTAGCCCTTCACAGAGGCTTATTTGGACATAACTTCTTATACAAACTTCCAACCAAAATTCAAAAGACAATTATGAGTACCTATTAAGGAGTTCTTCAACATATCTCACTTCCACATATGACTATTTTGGAACATCAGCCTCTAAAATGGATTGTTATGCTGGACAGGGGCTCCAATTAGCCCTCCAAACAGGTACTTTTCAACATATCTTGCAGAAACCACTACAAACCCAAAAAAAATTTACATTTTTAGATACCCATTAGGCTGTTACACAACATATCTCAAAATGGGTATGGGTTACTTTGGAACATATGGCCCAAATTTTGACTGGTAATTATGTAAATAGGCCTAATTAGGCTTCTTATGGCTGCTACACTATTGTCTATCATGCTCCCAATACACCCAATGAGTTTATAACCTTTAAAATAGGTTTAAGGGCTCTAAATACACTCTACCAATTCACCTTGAAGGGTTTTTGCGCTTGTTATTTTGCATGTAACTTCAAACTTGACCATACACAGTCCTAACACAGTCAACTCTGTTAGCACATGATAGTCATGGAAATGGGCATCAAACCTCAAAGGGAAATCATCTCAAGGGTTGAAATGTTGTGTGGGAACACTTGACACCTTCCTCCATTAGTCTCCAAACATGAAAAGTTAAAAATTCACACCCACATGCTCAACTTCACCTCTTTTCTCACTATTTACCCTAGGTAGGATTTGATAGTCCAAAAAAAACCAGTCTTTAGCAAAACATTTATAACATTTTTGTATCACAATGAAACTGAAATCAATCAAAATATGAAATGTAATAGACTCTCATATCTTTCATTTCCCACTAGTTTCAGGGCCTGACACATCCGTATAGGCCGTACAATCTTTCTGCAACAACACTTTACACAGAAAATATGCAAAAAATGGAGTTTTATTCATTGTTTAACAACAAAGATCTTCAATTACAACCTCCCCTGCCTTCCTCCAAGTTTGTGAGGCTTCTTTATTCTTTTTCAAACAAAAAACAATGACCTAAACTAACTTTCTAACTACTTGACTCTTCACATTCCTAACTCTTGCAATTTTGACTCTTCACCTCCCACTTTTGTAACTTTACAATATGATAACTTTTGAACAAATATTACAAAATATGACAATATGAAGACTAATTACATGATTAAATGGGCTATCATGACCTTATTGGACTCACAAGACACCTAGCATAAGACTATATTTACAAAAGTTGACATGAATTGACATGTTGCCCCTACACCAGGTAGCTAATTAAATAATGGCTATTTAATCAACTAGGCTAGGTTTAGACTGATTAATAGGGTAGATTAATTTTTTTTTTTAAAGATAATGCACTTGGTAAACTTTTTAACATGATCGGTGATGCTTGCATGACATGCCCTCCGGCTCCACACTTAGTCTTTTACCTGGAGTGATGAACCGGGGACGCCACAACACGAGGGACCTCATCCCCAAGAAGGAACACTTCAAACCCACGAGCTCGTTGGCCTAGTGAAGGTGTAAAGCCTCTGAGCTCGTTGGCCTAGCAGGGGTTTGAACTTTGGTGGCCACTACTACAACCGAGCGACTTAACCACCGAACCACGCCCTTAACGACAATAATAGGGTAGATTAATTAAATAAGTAAGATTTACTTAATTAATTAGGTTTATGAAAGTGGACAAATTAATCAAATAAATATTTGTATATTTATTTAATTAATTGGGGTGAAGTTGTGAGGTGTAGTGCTGAATTAATTAAATTAATTTAGGACTAGGGATAAATTAATGTTGAATGATTAGGGATGATGTAGGGATAATTAATTAAATAATTATGAACTTATTCAATTAATCAGATGAAACGGGAAATTAATGGTATGAATGATGCAAGAAGAATGGTTAAAGGGTTGAGACATTTTTAGGTGTCTATAGGTGCTAAATCCAAATTTTTAGATCATTTGCTCCTCTGCAGTGAAAGTTACAAGTGATTAACTTCTGGTGTGTGCTCTAGCAGTGTAATGTGATGATAAAGGATGATTGGAATGCTTCTCATTCCTTCGCAAGTGAAGATTTGCTTACATGGTTTTGAGGATATGTTCAGAGTAGTGTATGAGTGCATCCATATGAGTTTCAGATGTTTTGGAGGTCTACAAGTTTAGTTTTCAAATGACAGAAGTGATATAGATGGTTCTAGATGCCTAATTGTCTTTAGGATATATGTTTGAGTACTTGCGCTAATGGAAGAGTATACAGATCAGTCATATGAGTTTTTGTGGATATTCTACATGTCTCATAGTGGTTTAGGTTTGAAGGGCATGTAGATCTCTCTTGTTTCCTATACTGCACAAGGTTTTCAAGTTAGTTTGAGAAGAATTGTTGTTGTTGAGGCTGGTTGAGGAATGTTGATGATGTGCGCCATCAAGTTGTTGCTATCCAGAGATCAAGAAGCATTTGGAGATATTGTGTAGGTCCTACTAACTCATTTGAAAAAAGAATAAGAAATTTTTAATCATTCATGAGTACCACCAAGATTGTGAAGATTGATGTGCTACAAGCTTCATGTCTTCTTGCTTAAGGGTGACCTAATTCAAATTTGTGAAGTGTGTGGATGTTGTTCCTTGAAGGATGATGCTGTGAAGAATGTTTAGGTGATGCAGAGCAAGGGTGAAGGTGTTAAAAAAAACCAAAATCAATTGTCTTTGATGGGTTTCCAATCTTACTAGAAGATATTTCTTCACAACCTAGCAATCGCTCTTGTAGCCCTCCAAACCATGTTTTCCAGGCATATATTTTGGAGAAGGCTGTACAGACATGAACAAAGCACCATTTAAGATACCCATTAAGGCCTACCACAACATACTTGATTTTTACCTAGGGTTGTTTTGGTACACTCTGCCCTAAAATTGACTGGTTTCACAAAACTAGGACTAATTAGGCCACTTTTCTAAAGCAAGTGTGTGATCTTCAACCACCAAACTTCCTAAAACCACTTGAAAGGTTTGAATACATCACAAATGGTCTGGATCTATGGGTTTCATCATCTAGAACAATCACCAATGCTTTGAGTTACAAGTTTCAAGTCTAAACCCTCACAAAAACCCCAAAACCAAGAAATTTATGCTAGGGCTTGATCAAAACCCAATGAAACTTCACACCCTTCTCACTAAAACATCAAAATCACTTAATATACATTTCATACTATTATCCTACTAGGTTTCAAGATGTTTGGTCAGAGGAGATGTTCATAAATACATTTAGTTTGCACAAAACCCTAAACCTCCCTTTTTATAGTTGTTTCCAATCAAATGCAATAAAAATCCTTCTACAGTGATGAGAATACACAAAACCATATGCAAACAAAAGTAGATTCAAAGTACCATGCAACCATATGAGTTGCAACTCATGACTGGGCTGTACATGGCCATATAGTCCTAAGAATTAGCAAAAAAACAAAGTTTTAGCAGAAAACAGGGTAAAATTGAAGTGTTTGATCTTATTTCTCCTTATGCAACCTTCCACACACTTGCCTTGAGATCTTTGAGGCCTTTTTAAAACATGTTCAACTGAATTACAATAGTCTTCTAACCAAAAATCATAATATGACTCTTCATCTTCCACATGACATCACCTCACAATGCAATATTTAACAAAACTATACTCCTAGACCTTAAGTGACACCAATACATCAAAGATGGTCTAAATTAGACCTTATTACACCAAATATGTGCTTGGACACACACAACCCTACTATAGACACCTATTTACATCATTAGACCAAAATTGTCAAGGTGCTCCTGCACCATACACCCATGGAGAAAAGAATCTTAGGTTCCTCCTGAGATCAACTCTTGCACTAATGTTCCATGTTTCCTGATATCTTTTTCAGACATCCATATTGCTTCTTCAGGACGTAAACCATGCCATTTGACAAGATACTCATTGTAGACCTTATGCCTAGTCCTTTTGAACTCCTTAGTGTCAAGGATTGCTTCAAGCTTCAATGGTTTAGTGGTAGGTAGGTCTTTCACCCACTCTTCATCAGCATCAACACCTATACCTGTATCCACAAATCCCTTGAAAGGGTATAGATCAGCAACATTAAATATGGGTGAGATAGCAACTCCAAGCGGGAGTTCTATCTCATATGCATTCTCCCCAAATTTATGGACCACCTTGCATGGCCCAATCTTTTTCATCTATAGTTTGGTGCATTTGCCCTTAGGTAACCTCTCCTTCTTCAGATGTGCAAGCACTAAATCACCTACCTTGAACTGAACATTTCTCCTTTTCAAATTAGCATGCTTCTTGTACTTTTCCACACTTTTCTTGAGGTTCTCCCTAGCTTGTTCATGTATGTCCTTCATGGCTATGACAAATTCTTCCCCCTCTGCACTTCTCTTCTCCAATCCACTCAGATCTCTGAGCTCAAAAACACCTCTTGGCTTCAGCCCATACACCACCTCAAAAGGGCTCTTTCCTATGCTTCTATTAATAGAGTCATTATAAGCATACTTTGCTTGTGGGAGAACAAGATCCCATTATTGTCCATGCTCTTTTGTAAGGCACCTAAGAAAGTTTCCTAATGATCTATTGACCACCTTAGTCTGCCCATCTGTTTGTGGGTGATAGGTAGTACTGAAGGTCATATTTGTTCCCAATTTTCTCCACAAGGTCCTCCAAAAGTGACCTATGAACTTAGAGTCTCTATCTGAAACTATAGTGAGTGGTAGCCCATGGATTCTAACTATTTCTTAAAAAATAGGCTTGCAATATTTGAGGCATCACTTGTGCATTTGCAGGGAATAAAATGGGCCATTTTACTAAATCTATCCACAACTACAAACACACTGCCCACTCCCCTTTGGGTTTTGTGTAGGCCCAATACAAAATACATACTTACATGTTCCCATGGCCTGCTAGGTAGTGGAAGGGGCTGATAAAATCCTGCATTTGAACTAGAGCCCTTGGCCCTTTGACAAATTCCACAACTCTCCACAAACTTCTTAACATCTGCATGCATCCTTGGCCAATGGTAGAACCTCTTCACCTACTCTAAGGTTGTGTCAAAGCCAAAGTGTCCACCCAAACTACCACAATGCTTCTCCCTTATCAGGTTGGCTCTCATAGAGCACTTAGGCACACACAACTGAGCACCCTTAAACAATAGTCCATCTTGCAACACAAAATTAGAGAACTCACTATGAAAAGTATTCTAAAACTGACTGCAAACAAAATATAGTTCCTTAAAATCATCATCATCCTTATACATACCTTTTAGTGCATCTATCCCCACACTTTGAAATTGGATTTCTTGCACCATCATAGACCTCTTGCTCAGAGCATCAACAACTTTGTTTGATTGTCCTTTCTTATGCTTGATTGTGAAGGTGTAGGCCTGCAAGTATTCTACCCACTTCATGTGCCTATGACTCAACTTGTCTTGACTGTTCAAGAAACTTAGTACATAATTATCTATGAAAACAATGAACTCCTTTGGCAAAAGGTAGTGCCTCTACTTCTTGAGGGATTGTACCATTGCATAGAGCTCCAAGTCATATGATGAATATTGTTGATTGTCAGGAACATTGAGAGGGGGGGTTGAATCAATGTTCTATAACTCTTTTCTTGAACTTTTACTTTTAACCATTTCAAAAGAATAATCAAACGTAAACAAAATATACAACTGAATAGCATCCAAAAAAGCATGACACATAACACCAAGACTTTATGTGGAAAACCCAAAAAGGGAAAAACCACAGAGAGGATTATCTCTCAAATATATATTTCAATCTTTACAAAATGATGTTCAGGCTTGGTCACTCCATGGGCCTAGAACATGCTGGCTTACTGCTATGAAGTACAACTAGATTTAGTAAGCTCACTTCCTCAACCCTAAACCTAGCAAGATTACAATAAGGGCTATTAAATCCTAAGGGTTGTTAAACCCTACTCAAGGTTCACTGCTGGCTTACTGCCTTGAAGTCAAAAACTTGCTTCCCCTCATATCACACATGATAACTAAATACTGCTTAGACATCTGCTACTATGCCAGGGTGTAGTCATTTAACAACTATATTCTGAATCCCAAGTCTTCATCGCTGTTGGTCCTCTAACTTTGCTCCACTATTTGCATCTTCACATCACACACCTCTACACTTCTTCCACTTAATTGAATTTCATCACCTATATATATCCGCATCATGATTTACTCCATAATCAGGTCGGCATCTAAGAAGTGAAACGCGTACATAGAAAGATGTACCTTGTCACTCAAACCAATGCACTATGTGTCACATGGACCCAAATCTTCTCCCAAGCATGTTCATATAGGTCATCTCTAATCATTCAATTACTTGCATAGATTCTCCAAACATTAACTCTTCTTTGCACAATAATTTATCTCACCAGTCAGCCTGTTCCTCAAGAACATACTTAACAACTTCATCTGTTATTTTACAACTTCTACTGTTGATCACAAAACACTTCCAAAATCATATCAAGGACTCTTCACACATTCCCAATCTTACCCTTGGAACCGCAAGGCATCATATCATCTTGCGGAGAAATGCGGACCATCAGAACTCATACTTTGTCTCTATCAAACACTATATCGGTACTTAGTGGCTTGTAGCTATTCTTCTGGTGAACTTCAGATCTCCTAACTCTGGAATAAGACACCTCATATAAGTGTTTACAACACTTCAAAACCACATAACAAAATACTTGTCTACTTAGGAATGTGTACCACTGTACTAGATCCTGTTCACTTTTCCTACTATACCTTTGCTTACCTAAACTTAGACATTTCTTCAAGATGACTTCTGGAGAGGATTGAGACTTAATCTTTAAGGCATAACACTGTCAAACACCAATTGGCATCATACCTGAACCGCATTACCAGATCATTATCTATAGAGGCATACTAGTTGACTTTTTGTCTTCCATTCAGAATACCTTTCATACTTAGCCATTTTCTGTCACCCGGACCTGGAATCCAACATGTTCTTCTAGACCTGTCATGGGGTTAGGTTTTCTGAGCCTTGTTTCCATCAATGACAACATACAGATCTGTACCAGAGTAGTGTCTCTTGCTAACAATCTCCCCCTTTGGCATTGATGGCAACACTTAGTGAAAAATGCCTGACTTCTCCTCCTTACTATATAGACTATACTTTCTTGCTCCCCCTGACATGATTATCCATTTTCATTGATCTACTTCTCCCCCTTTGACATCAATGGCAAAGGGTGTTGATCCGGAACCAAAATTTTGTCAAAATCCCAAAAAGAAAAGATTTATATATTTTGCCGCATATTTACAAGTGCAATCTTCATTTTAATATTACATGTGTTTAAGCACATCATTAAATATGTTTTTGATCAATGTCCACTTAGCATCCCAACTTTTCTTTGCATTTTCCAAAATTTGAATTTGACCACTGAGAAGAAAAACTGAGGCTTCTACTTTTTGAAGATCAGAAGTTGTGTCTGCTTGGACAACTAACTTAGCCTTTGTAATAAGATTTGTTAAAGAATCTAACTTTGGATAGATTAGCCTTCTAAGTTGTCCCATCCTACTTTTTATTTGGTATTTCTGATTTATTAAGTCAGTCAAGTCATTGTGAATCTTAATGACTTCTGTTTCTTTCCTTGTGATTGACTCTGTTTTCGGATCAAACTTCTTAGAAATATTCATCATTTTTTGTTCCAAATCTTTGATCTTTTCTTCAATCTCTTGAGAAGCTTTGGGATAAGACAAACAAAACTTGTACACATCTCTAGCATCCTTCACAGCTTTCTGAATGCTTTGTTTTTGTAGATTTTTCAAATGATTCAAACTATTTTCTTATAGAACTTATTAATCCCTTCAGATGACTTGTTGGGGGCATGGAAGAATCCCTCTTGTACATGGGCAGCAACTTCTCCAAGATTCCAGATGCTTCATCAATTAGTTTACTATCCTTAATCTATTATTTTAATATCTCCTCTTGAGCCTTTGTCTAAACAATTGTAACCAACTTAAATTTCTATTCCAGAGTCATTGTGTCCAAGTTTATTAGACCATGTAGAAATTTTGGCTCATCCAAGGCTTGTGTTCTTATCTTCAACACTTCTTTTGCAGGCTTTGCAGTGTCTCTTGCTATGATAGGGACTTCTTCTTTGTGGTTTTGCTCTAGATCCTCTTGATCCATATTAGTATCCTCCTCCTATTTCATTTTCATGACCTGTTCTTCCTCAATCTTCTCCTTGTCAGTGTCATCCTCAGCAAGATGTATCAGAGAGGGTCTTATCTCAAAAAAATCAGCAAGTGCTTCTTCCTACTTAGTCACTTTGTCATCTTTATTTGATTCTTGGTCCAGATTCACTACCGAAATAGGTGTACCATTTCCAGCATCTGTTGCTGCATTGTCAAGAGTGGTAGGAATATTGTATTTTCTCAATATTTCCAAGGTGATTTCTTTTGTCTCCTTGACTACTTTGTCAATTTCTCCCAGCATTAACAAGTTCATCCTTGTTTTGGTTCTGAATTTCTCTTTGGTTTCCTTAGAGATCAAATTCTCTTCTTTCGGAGTGATTATAGGACACAATCTTGTCATAACATGTTTTCTTAGCTCAATATCTTTGACTCTAGCAGTCTCCTTTCTAATGCTCCGAAGATTTGCTAGGTTTTTTAAAATTTTAGAGATAATCTCAATAAGGGCTTTGTTGAAAATGTTTAGATACTTCATAGTAGCTTCTTCCAGACTTCTTTTATCAATATCACTATATCCATCATAGTACTCAATCATGGGTTTTAAATTCCCATCCATGGTGACATATTTTATTACATCTGCGAGTGGTGGAGGCTTTTTCCTTTTCTATCTTTTTCTAGGCTTATCTTCTCTGGAGGACTTTTCTTTACTGATTCTAGAGGCTTTGATAGCCTCAATTTTTATCTTCTTGACTTCTTAATCTGACTCCGTTTCTTCTTCATCTTTTTCTCCCACACTGACATACAATCTTTTTCCTTTCATCTTCTTCCTCTTTGTGTCTTGTTTATAGGGCTTCTATGATGATGTTGCACCAGATCAAATGGCAAAGCTTCGGGTAGACCTTTGAGTGTCTTTAGCCTCTCTTGGCTTCTTTATGGATTCCTTCAGAACCTTAGCCTGATCACTTTGATTTTCCTTCTTTGCTTTCTCTGCTTTTTCTCTTGATTCCTTAAGCTATTACTTAGTGGTGCCATACATTGAGGCAATTTCTTCCACCTCTTTTCTCACTTTTCTGGTAGATTTAGCTTGTCTAAGCTCAACATGGAGTTTAACTGATAGATCTTCATATGTTTCAAACCTTTCTTCTTTGATATCTTTTGGTTTTCTAAGAAGGTGTTGGGCATAATTTTATAGAATTTGTTCATCTACCTCATAGCCCATGGGCATTATCCACATAGTTGTTGGTTCCACAACCTCCATTAAACATTGATCCTTAGTGACCATGAAACAAATTGTATCCTTGTACTTATTAACAATTTTCTTAGGAATTCTTTCTCTAGAGTGCATCATGCTCTAAAAATTCTTGAAAAATCCCCATAGGGTTGCTTTTTGCTCATTATAACTTCCCAAGTTGTTAAGACAATTTCTAATTTGTACAACTACTAGTTTGTTACTCAACCAAATCAATCCCTAGTTATTAGGGAATTCATTCAAGAAATAGAAGGACAAACAGATGATTAGCATACCATACTTGAGTGGGTAGTTTTTTCTTTCTTTAGTCTTCTTCAAATTCTCTAGTAATTGGATTCACAACAGTTCGCATAGATCATAGTCCACATTCTCCTTGATCATTTGATATGATGTGTATATTTAGGTACCAAAAACTGAATTCTCCTGGTTTGAGAAGTAGACTTTATAACCTATGACCATTGAGGCAAATTTTATTGCAGGATCAGTGATATCATTTATTATTACTACCCTTTTGTCAAATTGCACTCTGGTAGCATCGGTAACCATTTTATTCTTAACTGTTTTTAATAATGGCACTCCTCTAGTGGAGTTTAGTCCAGTGACTGCCTGAATTGCCTCTTTTGTTATCTTGAAGGGTTGCCCTTTTCCCAACCACATAAATTCATCATGAATTTGACTAAGAACATACCAGACCCATTCATCCTCTGCAAATGTGGGAAACTCTGCATACTGGATGAATTTCTTCTCCTTTAAGGCTTTATATTCTTCCTTTAGATCAAATTGATCATTGCATAGGTGTTTCACAAATAGGTCTAAAAATTGTTACCACTAAGCTCATTTAGGGCCACATGGATGTATGCCCTAACATCTTCCACATACAGGACTCCATAGGGTATCTTTGAGAATGGACCCATTTGATCCACTTCTATTGCCTTGTAAGGGTGTTTCTTAAACTTAGGCCGAGGGTGCTCAGTGATATCTAAAATTTGTGGAGTCGCCATAGAAAAGATTGAACAAATTCACAGAATGAGATTTAATGAAAATACCTTGTTTTGCTGAGTTAGGGTTTCCTTTTCTTTGAATGCTTCAAATCTTTGATTGTTGCTACTTAAGTTGGCTTTGATCTCTCTAAATTTCTAATAGCTTTGAGTGCAAAGTGAATTTTGAAACCAAACATGTTCCTTTTATCCTCCACATGGCTTGACCTAGATGTCATTAAATGCTTATTTCCAAAAAGATGTTAAAACCCTTTGCTGTAGAACACAGTCGATTAGGATTGCTCTGCAATATATTGCATTGACCCTCTTTCTTCTAATAGGTGTGTCACATCAGATTCCATGATACATCTTCGTGCCAAATTCTGGTACCCAATCTCTAGCTGGAGGATTTTGAATTTTCTACACTGCTTCCCCTGAGCCAGTGCTCACAAACTCATTCTTCAAAGAAGGTATCCGCATCAGATGTTGGTATGGATCTATCCTCAATTAAAGTTACTTCTTTATCAATCCATACTTTGTCCATTGTTTTAACTAGATCAACTTTCTCTCTCCCCTTGTCATTTATCTGCTCTGTTTCTCTTTCTTCAGAATAGTAATTTTCTTCATATTTTTTCTTTTGCAGAGTCTTGCAGTATGTCTGGATTTGTTACAACTAAAGCACACTATACTCTTTTTTCCTTGAATCCTTTTATTCATTGTATTTGATCTACATTGATTAGCCATATGTCCAAATCTATTGCATGCAAAACATTTTCCATTGAAAGATTGACTGTTCCTGAAATTTTGAAGATTAGTTCTTACCAAACTTCTGCATTCATTTGATCTGTGTCCCATTTTATATCATGCATTACACCTAATAGAATTTTGACTTACTTTACTTTTGTAGACAATAGCTCTACGACCAATCCTATTGCAAGTGAAGCATTTACCTTTGAATGATTGTTCATTCCTTCCATTGTTGAAACTTTTCTTGAGCTGATTTCTACATTCATTTGCTCTATGACCAATTTTCTTGCAATTGAAACACTGACCAAAGAATAATGGAGTCTTTTGATTTATTCTACTTCTACACTGAGTAGCCTTATGACCAAACTTATTGCATGAATTGCAATAACCATTGAAAGATGGATACCTTTGAGCATTTGGTTGTGTCACCTGAGGTCTTCTAGGTCTTCTTCTTTGATTTCTAAACTGATATTCTTTGTTTTGCCTTGGATCAAAGCTTATTTGCCCAAAGTTTGAACTTTCTCCTTTCTCAAATCCTAAACCATGTTTGTCATCGATATTCCTCTCGCTAGCAATCATTTCATCAAGCTTTGCAGTACTTGTCTTGAATTTTTCTTCAAAACTTCTTACCTTTTCCAGATCTATTTTTAAACTTATAATTTCTTTTTCAAGTTTTGCATAATCTTCTGATTGGTTTTTCACAATCAAGTTTAGATCATCTTTTGCTTTTGTTTTTTTTGTAACTTCTACTTCCAAATCATTTAGGGCTTCATTTTCTGATTGCAGTTGGTCACTAACTTCTTTGTATTTGTCTTTGAATTTCTTGACTTTCTCTTTTAGCTTTAAGATGCATTCATCTACTTGTTGCAAGTTTTCTTTTAGATCCTTGACTTCTGCTTTAGATTTTTCAAGATCCATAAGAGCTACTTCTAGTTGGTTGTACCTTTCATAATTTCCATACCTTCTTGCTTCCATGATCACACTATCCCTGATCTTCCTCAAGCTGTTAAACTTCTTCTGAGGAACCTTGCTCTGATACCAATTGTTGATTGTTAGGAACACTAAGAGGGGGGGGTGAATCAGTGTTCTATAACTCTTTTCTTGAACTTTTACTTTTAACCATTTCAAAAGAATAATCAAACATAAGCAAAATATACAACTGAACAACATCCACAAAAGCATGACACATAACACCAAGATTTTACGTGGAAAACCCAAAAAGGGAAAAACCATGGAGAGGATTAGCTCTCAAATATATATTGCAATCTTTACAAAATGATGTTGAAGCTTGGTCACTCCATGGGCCTAGAACATATTGCCTTACTACCGTGAAGTACAACTAGATTTAGCAGGCTCACTGTCTCAACCCTAAACCTAGCAAGATTATAATAAGGGTTGTTAAACCATGAGGGTTGTTAAACCCTACTGAAGGCTCACTACTGGCTTACTACCTTGAAGTACAAAACCTGCTTCCCCTCAAATCACACATGATAACTAAATACTACTTAGACATCTACTACTATGCTAGGGTGCAGTCATTTAACAACTGTATTCTAAATCCCAATTCTTCATCGCTGCTGATCCTCTAACTCTGCTCCACTATTCACATCTTCACATTACGCACCTCTACACTTCTTCCACTCAATTGAATTTCATCACCTATATATAACCGCATCATGATTTACTCCATAATTAGGTCATCATCCAAGAAGTGAAATGTGTACATAGAAAGATGTACCTTGTCGCTCAGACCAATGCACTATGTGTCGCATGGAGCCAAATCTTCTCCTAAGCATGTTCATATAGGTCATATGTAATCATTTGATTACTTGCATAGATTCTACAAACATTAACTCTTCTTCGCACAATGATTTATCTCACCAGTCATCCTGTTCCTCAAGAACATGCTTAACAACTTCATTTGTTGTTTTACAACTTCTACTGTTGATCACAAAACACTTCCAAAATCATGTCAAGGACTCTTTACACATTCCCAATCTTACCCTTGGAACTGCAAGGCATCATATCATCTTGCAGAGAAATGTGGAGCATCATAACTCAGACTCTGTCTTTGTCAAACTCTATCAAACACTATACTGGTACTCAGCGGCTTGTAGCTATTCTTCTAGTGAACTTCAGATCTCCTAAATCTAGAATAAGACACCTCATATAAGTGTTTACAACACCTCAAAACTACATAACAAAATACTTGTCTATAGATGAATGAAAACCACTATAGTAGATCCTTGTTGTGTGGTTACACAACACGCCCCATTTTGACTTGGCAAAACAGGGACCCAACTTTTGGCTTGGCTTGTTTTGTGCTTTCTGGCGGTTTGGTAAAAGTAAGTCATGCAGATCAGCATGCATGGAAAGGCTAGGTAAGTCATCATCATGAGGTTAATTTGTCAAAGTTCATATTTCATTCCAATAACCTCATATTTAGAAAGAGTATCAAATTTCATGCAGGTTTGCCTTTTACATCACCCTAAAATTCGTTAGGATGTGAAAGTTATGCATGGTCAAAGTTTAAGTCAAACCTGATATTCACAGGGGGAGGATCATAATTCGTAACATCAGTCATATTACAGAAGGTCATCCTGATCTAAGTTATCACCTGATAAATCATGCGGTCCAAATGTCCGGACGTCAATTTTAGGTGATAGTGGCCTTTACCCGTCAACAACCTTATGTTTCTCGCGAGGATCATATTTCTCAATATAACCTGATATTTCTCAATATCCTCCTACCATGAAATATCCCCCTAAGCCATTATCCTGATGACGTCATTCAAGTTTGATAAACAAAGTGACAAACATGACGATGATGTAATCATCATTTTTACCTCTCGGCGGCATATTTCCTAAACATGATCCTTCTCATATAATATGACGATGACGTCATGATGCCTTAGCAATACAATGAGTGAATATCTAGATGACGTCATCCTGATATTCTGAAAGAGAGACGTTATAGTTTATCCGGTCATCATCATTGTTGAAACATCACCCCGATATCCAAACATCGCCCTGATATTCAAACATCGGCCTGATATTTGAACATCATCCTGTCATGCGAATATCACCCCGCTCCTGTTGCCGCCATTAACATTTAATGCACGCAGAGGTGGTAGGTAGTTCCCACCAACCATTAAACCTGATCAAACACCTGTCGAAATCCTGAGTTTCCGTGCGAAGATCAACAAATAAAATCTAATCCGTCAGGGTTTGCCCTAATTTTACCCTAATTGCAAGGTTAAAAGGTAAATTCACCGTCTTCCATACCCTCATACAGGTGATACTTGTACGAGCAGAGCTTACATGCAGGAGGAAGCACGTGATTACCAGCAGAATTAAGAGCATTTTCAGAAAACCACTAGTATAAAGGGATCTGCATAACCAGGTAAGTAATTGAAACCCTCATCCTGTTGCTTCTGCATAGTCAGGTATGATGTTGTTGGTTTGAAATTTTAGGTTTATGCATCCCATGATAAGTTAATGCTGAATAAATACAATAGGCATGATGATTAGTAAAGATAAAATGTTATATGCATGCATATGAGTATCCATTGTAAGACAAATTGTGTTAATTGCAGATATCCATGGCTAACAAGAGGTTAGCTAAGTGTGAGGCTGAGTTCAGCAAGCCCATGTTCTCATCTCCAAGAGGCATCCTGTTCAAGTATGTTGCAATTATAGATACCCATCAGGGGAGTACTGATTTGGAGGCCTGGTCCGCCAAAATGAATGATGAGAAGAATAGAAGCCCCTTGCTGGATGTAGTATTCAAGTCTGGAATGTGGAATGCGGTCAGTTTTCCGTACTCAATGGAGTCTCCGAAGCTGGTCATTGAGTGTGCACAGAACTATAATCCAGAGACCAGACAGGTGGTGAAGCATGGAAGAATATATGCAGACCTATCCATCAAGGGTCTTTCCAAGACATTTGGACTGCCATTGGGTAGGAAGGTTAACAGTGTGGACCTGAAGAAATCTGAAGTTGAGTATGAGAATAATAAGAAACAGGCTAGGAAGAACATGTATCAATGGAGGGCCAAGAATAGCACATATCTGGCAGCTGCCAAACTTCCTATGCATTTGTTTAAATATGATTTTGATGAAGAATATCAGTACATGATTGCATTACTTAGCCGGGTGACAGGCCAGCCTGATGCTGGTAGTTTTAAGGATTGGATGTATGGTGTAATCATGATGTGCATATATGCAGACATCAAGCCACTATGGGGCCAGTTGATAAGTGATGCTCTACATGAGCAGCTGACGAACCTGGGAGGTTCAAATTGTTCCTTTTACATGACATCATACATTGTTTACTCCTGTGCTTACAAAGGCACTTTTGATGCACTGGTTATAGATGGAAAAGTTACAGGCACAATCAATGCTGTGCATATTTGGGATCATCATCCCCAATTACAAAGAGTCAACTACCTCCAAGATTACAAACTGGTAAATGATGCATTCTCTATGCATCTGGTGAGGACCATGGAGGAGGACAGGACAAAAAGATTGAGCATGGAGGCTCAAGAAATAATCTACAAGCATGGAGCCTGGTATATTCAATTTGCCACATTTTTCTACATGAGGATTGAGGGTTTTGAAGGACATCCCCTCATGCTGCCAAGATACCCCACTGATGCAGTGATACTAATGGAATTCATAAGGCAAAGCTCCACCATGCTAAAAACATACAAGGATGCACATAAGTTACCACCAATTCTATTTCCAGTAACCATTGGTTGGTACATGTGCCCAGACTCAGAAAGTATCAAGAAGGTGATGGTTAGTTTGAACAAAATGCAGTTGCAGCCATTCCCACTGATAAGGCCATATGATCCTTATGGGAGGATACATAAAATAATAGGGAAGCCTATTCATCAGAGGCACCTAGAAGACTTTTGGGTGGATTGTGAAGATGAAGCAGAAGCCAGAAGAAGAAGATACCAGAGGCTAACATTAAATCAAGTCAAAACCTTTGACTACATCCCCATTCCTTCACAGTTGAAGAAAGATGATGGCAGGATAATGGCAGATGAATATGAGGAAAAGAAAATATATAATGATACCATATCTACACCTGACCTTACTATACAAGAGGACATATCTTTGGACCCTTTCATTGCCAGGACACTACATCTAACCCAAGCTTGGGTTGATGAACAGATTGAGGCATTGAAGAAGAAAGGTGTTGCCATTACTGTGGACAATAAGAAGAAAGTGCAGGATATTCCTGATGAGGAATATGATGATTTTATAAATGAAAAGAGAAAATCTAAAGGAGACAGACTGCCTCCACAATGACAACAAAGAAAAAAACCCCCTAGGAGTAAGAAGATTGATAGTGAACCCAAGGGGGTGATTATTGAAAGGGCAGTGTTTATAGCTGAAGAGGCAGCAACATCAGGATTAGGATCAACATCACCTCCACGGACAAGTAAACAAAAGTCCAAGAAAGATAAGACAACAGAGGCAAAACTTACTGAGACCCAAGAAGAGGGTCAGTCCTCACGAAAACCAATAGAAGAGGATATCCTTATGGAGGAAGAGCCTAAAGAAGAGAAGGCCCCCTTGCTGTTCAAAAGGAAAAGGAAAGCCCCACAGGTGGTGGTAGCTACCCCACCTAAGAAACCAAGAACATCCATGAGAGGTGAAATAAAGCAATCCCCTACACTGTTGAAAGGGGCAAGTAGCGAAGTTGTGCATAAGGAATTTCAACACAATATTCCACTTCCTACCATTGTGAAGTTCAAAACTGAACTTACAGAAGAGCAGATGAAAGAAACCTCCAAGGCATCTAAAGGAGGTCATATCTCATTGGAGGAAACAATTAATTTATCTGATGATGAGGTTGTGAAGGAAGTAGCTTCACAAAAGATGGAAACCCTTGCTGCAGGTACGCACATGACTCCTCATAAGACTCCATCAGTTTAAACAATACTGGAGGAGATAAAGCAAGTGGAAACTGAAAAAGAAAAGAGCCCAGAGAAGATAGCCCAAGAAATAGGGCTTGACACACTAATTGCACAGGTGACAAGTCTTGTAGTGGTAGATTTGACAGGTAAATAGGATGCAAGTCCTGAACATCCAGCAGGTACACCTGACAAAGGACAACATACAGAAGAAGTGAAGATGGCAGAACCAGAAGGCCATGCTTCAGAAATAAGCCAACAAAGCTCACAGGATGCATCAGCGAAGCCTGCTATAGTAGAGGTTTAGGAAAAGAAGGCTGATGAGAAGGATGTAGTAGAAGATCCTGCTTCCAAAGTTTAGGAAGTAAGTAGCATAGGTGTAGAACAGATAGTGGTTTCAGAACAAACACCAGCACCTGAGGAGGATTTCACAATATCCACCACTATAAATATGCCTCAACAGGAGGAAAAGTCAAAAGTGGATGAGGTGATAACAGAGAAGGATCATGATCATCATGATCATCATATGGACACATCACAAGATCCTCCACCTCAGGATGATGCTCCTCCAGAAAAAGAAGTGTCTCAACAGGAGGATGTACCACAGGATCAACCTCAGGGTGAGCATCATGAAGAAGGACTAAGGAAATCACCTTCTCCATCACATATGCTGACAGATACAAGAGATCGAGGTGAACGTCATGATGATGCTGGGAAACATGATCAGGTACCTCCATGGTTGGAAAAAGAGGTAAACACAGAGGTAGATTTTGTAATTCAAGAATTTGATGTATCTACCTTGTTTTCTGAAAATATAATAAAACCAAAGAGGAAGGCTAGAATGACTTCGGCCATTAAAAGAGACCCAACAACTGGAAGAAGGACTGCACAAATTGCAATCCCTACTGAAGAGAAAGAGAAAGGTAAAATTACTTTGGAAGAATTCTAGATTAATACAGTTGACCTGGGGTTTGCAAATGAAGACTAGGAGGGTCAAGAAGGTAAAGATATCATTGATTCTTTGATTCAGAAAGTTAAGAGAGAAAAAGAGAAAAATAAGCAACACAAAGAGCACATTGCTTAGTTGCATGCATACATAGGCAGGTTAACTAATCCTGAGGATAGTTCCACTCAACATGCAGTCCCATTGACTGCTATTTCCCAAGATGAGGTGTATAAGTTGGATCTCATGAAACATGAGTCATCCATACTAAGAAAGTGGATGTATTCCACATTTGATACTGCAGAAGAAGTGGTAAAAGCCTCTTTGAAGAGGTGGAGTACTCTCAGTGACTCCAGGAAAAAAGTAGACAAGTTGCTAATGCAGACAGGTAAAAGATCCTTCCATTGGAGAAAATATTAGATATCCTGGGAGAAATAAGAAGAATAAATCCTCAATTGCTCATTAGCAAGCAGGTACTAAATAATAACACTGCATTATTGGTAGATATATGGTATAAGGACATTCAATTTGAATGTGATGTGCTCAAAAGATGCAACAATAAGTTGAGGGAGATCAGCATAAAACTACATGACATGATGTCTTTTGAGGCAGAAATTTTGGAAACATTGGAAGGTAAAGTGGAAGGGAAGATAGATAATCAAGATGAAGAGTTTGCAATCCAAGCTCTACATAATAACTTCCAATTTGTTGCGGATGATCCACTAGGCCAACTGACAGAGGAAATCATGGATAGACTGGTGAGGACCAAGATGAAAATGGAACATTATAATGAGACATTGCACAACAGGAAATATAAGCTGGACATCATTAGAAATAAATACCAGGCACATAAACACGCCATCATCAAAGCAAAGACCCAGGATGGCAGAGAAATAGATAAAATCGTGCAGATATATGAACAGGTCAGGATCAGCATGTAGCCTCATATACAGGGTCATCATCATCAGGATGATGAAGGTTCAAGAAGTGATGCACCTGGTGATGAAGTGCATGAGTCAGATAAAGTAGATGATGATGCATCATAAAGTAAATATCAACATCAGATACTTAGTGAAAATAAGTATTCCAGATAGTTGCCAGCTGGCAACTTGTGCCATTTTGGTAAAGTTGACAAAGTCAGAGAAATACTGACCGTAGATATTCATAGACAAATCAAGATCATTGATCTTTTTGTAACGGATTCCCCACCTTGTTCTATAAAAGGTGCTGGAATGCCTCGTTTCTATTATTCGAAAATTAATTGAAATCCATCTACTGAAATATTCAGGGCTCATTTCGAAGCTTTTTGTATACATTTATATCCTTGCATACTTAATGAATGAGAAGACTGCTTTGATTACAATTCATAGTAAATCTTGAGTAATCAGTGTGTGGATTCTGGATATATGTGGTGATTTGCTGCATCCCTTGGAGTGCATGTCTACTTGCATATGTTGTTTTCATACAAATTCTTTTGAAGTTAGCATCAACTATATCTAGCTGTGGAGTGTCTTGGTGAACATATGGTTTGGTTTTCTTCTCTTCATGACTGTATCTGATGTACATGTGGTTCAATAGCTGAAGGTTCAACTTTAATTTGAAGCATTTCTTTCAATTTCATTTAAATTTCAGAGCATTTCACCATCATAATTGCAAATAATTGATAATCTTAAGCAAATAATGCAAATATGTGGACATCTCGTTGATAATTGAAAATATTTAGCATATTTGAAGCTAAAGCATGTGTAATTGATGAATATCATGCAAGTATTTGAGTATAACTGCATCATTTGATCAAAGAACTGTATAAAATGACCTCTCTGTGAAGAATCTTTGCAGAAATAGTGTCACGATGATGAACTCAACGTAAGGCCCCAAAATGGAAACAGCAACACACATCAACCTCTGAGTAATGTCAGATGATTAAGACCTAATCACCGGAGACCTGGGATCATGAATTCTTTGAATTCATCATATCTTTCAAGATGAATAAAGGTTAATGCGTACTTTTATTCTATGCTTGTTTATGACTAACATTATGACCAACAATCCTATTCACTGTTCCTACTATACCTTTGCTTGCCCAGACTTAGACATTTCTTCAAAATGACTTCTGAAGAGGATCAGGACTTAATCTCTGAGGCATAACACTATCAAACACCAATTGACATCATACCTGAACTGCATTACCAGATTGTTATCTACGGAGGCATACTAGCTGACTTTCTATCTTCCATTCAAAATACCTTTCATATTTAGCCATTTTTTGTCACCCAGACCTAGAATCCAACATGTTCTTCCGGACCTGTCATGTGGTTAGGTTTTCTGAGCCTTCTTGCCATCAATGACAACATATAGATCCATACCGGAGCAGTGTCTCTTGCCAACATGATACTTCCTTTTGGCCTCATTCAAATTTTCATTGAAGAATGCCACTGGTCTGCCCTCTTGATTCAAAATTGCTCCAACTGCAAGTCCACTAGCATCACACTCCACTGTGAAAACCTTGCTGAAATTAGGTAAGGCAAGAATAGGTTGTTGAGCCACTTTACCTTTTAAGTATTGAAAACTTCTTTCTACCTCATCAGGCCACTGAAATCTTTTCCTTTTATCTCCCTTAATGGTGTCAAGAATGGGAGAGCAAATATGACTGAAGTTTTTAATGATTTTCCTATAGAAAGTAGCTAAGCCATGGAAACTTTTTATCTCTCCTACTAAATTTGGAGTTGGCCAATTGAGTATGGCTTCTACTTTGGTGGGGTCCATCTTCAAGGTACCTTTCATGAACTCACATTTCTTGAGATTGATCATCAGCTTCTCCACATCCAACTTCTTCAACACCATGTCCAAGTGCTGCAAATGTTCATCCTTTGTCTTGCTATATACAAGGATGTCATCCAAGTACACCACCACAAATCTACCTATGAACTATTTTAGGACCTCATTCATCAGTCTCATAAATGTGCTTGTGGCATTAGACAACCCAAATGGTATCACTAGCCACTCATACAAACCCTCATTGGTTTTGAATGCTATTTTCCACTCATCTCCTTCCCTTATCCTAATCTGATGATACCCACTTTTCAAATCAATTTTTGAGAAAAAGCATGCATCTGCTAAACTATCCATCAAGTCCTCCATCTGGGGTATAGGGAATCTATACCTGATTGTAATTTTGTCGATTGCTCTTGAGTCAATACATAACCTCCACTTACCATCCTTGTTCGGTGCAAAAATAGTAGGCACAACACAAGGGCTCAAGCTTTCCCTTATGAGACCTTTATCCAATAACCCTTGAACCCAATTTCTTATCTCCTCATTTTTCTTGGGTGTCATTTTGTATGCAGCCTTGTTTTACAAGTTTGTATCAGGTATGAGATCAATTTTATGACTCACATCTCTTATAGGAGTTAAAGATCCAGGGAGCTCATCTACAATTATATCTTTATATCTATCCAACAGGGTCTAAACTTCATTAGGTATCTCTTCTCCATCTGCTGCTATCTTAGTTGATGTAGGCTTCCCAATGATGGCATAACCAATGTCTTCCTCATTCAAGCTCCTCAAGAACTCTTTCTCCTTGACCACCATCACACTTGGTCCTTCATGAATAGTAGTGCTATCTTCTTGTATGGGTGTAAGGGTATATGACACCCCATCCTTCTCTATCACATATATGTTCTTCTCCCCATCATGTTTGGCCTTCCTATCAAATTGCCATGGCCTTCCTAGGAGCACATGGCACACATCCATAGGGATGATGTCACATAATATTTTATCCTTGTAGACACCAGTATTGAATTCAACCCAATCCTGCTCATTCACCAAAACTTGTTGACCCTTATTGAGCCATGAAACTTTGTAGGGTGTTGGATGTGCATTCCTCTTTATTTTTAGTTTTTCTACCATCTCCAAAGACACAAGATTATCAGTAGAACCAAAATCTATCACTACCTTACATACCTTTCCCTATGCTTTTCAAGTTGTCCTGAATAATGCCTTCCTTTGTGGGGGTTCTTTGATAGTTGGCACTTTGATCAATGTCCTCCTTAACATCAAGGTTTCACCCACTTTTGGGACATCATGTAGAGAAGGTGAATTAACACTTTCCCTATCCTCCTCTTGCACAATTTGAGTCCTTCTCTCACCTCCATGAGAACTTGGTGCTTGGTTGTCTGGGCATTTCCAGGCTGGATGTCCAAACTGATTGCAGTTATAGCATCTACCTGGAAAGGCATTGGATCGTCTCCCTTGTACACCAAACCTTCCTCTACCATTTGGTCTTCTACCTCTGAAGTTTCCTCTTGGTTCATCACTCTTCTCTTATTGATTGCTTGATTCTCCTTACTACCTTGGTGACTGTCCTCTTCCACCAAAATTACATCTGCCTCTAAAATTCTTTCCCCTACCTCTTCCCTACTGCTCTTGTCCCCTTTTGATTCTTTCCTCTGCCCTAATTGCCATTTGGAAGTAATCTTCCACCATTTTAGGAGGGTTGAGGCTGATTTCATCTCCATTGTTTAGTCTCAGACCACTTAGGTATCTAGCCACCATTTCTACTTCATCTTCATTGTGTCCTATTCTAATGCACAACCTATAAAACTTTTTAGTATATGACATCACATCCAACTCCCTTTGCTTCAAATTTTGTAGCTTCATGAAGGTTTGAATGACATAATATGCAGGTAAGAATTGGGCCTTCACTTTGGCTACCATCTGGTCCCATGAATTTATCTTAGGCTTACCCTTCTTGACTCTTTCTTCTTGGACAAAGTTCCACCATGTTAGGGTAGGGCCCTTCAATTTAGTTTTTACAAAATTCACTTTCTTATTATCTTCTATTTCTTCAAACTCAAAGAGATTATCCAAAGCATCAATCCAAGCCAAAACTTCTTCATTGTCCATCTTTCCACCATACATGGGTACTTAAACTTTCACCTTTGGAGTATTGTCATGCTTAATAGCCCTTAAAATCCTAATTACTCTTGCTTCATCATGGTCCAAGTCCTCATCCTCATCTTGGACTTCTACTAGAGGGTTCTCACTCTCACCCTCATCCTCCTTGTCACTTTGGTCACCACTGACCATTCCTCTTCTCTGATTCTTCTCCAGGGCTGGTATTCTGGCAAGGGTTGCTTCTTGAGACTCCATATAGAGCCTCTCTTTCTGGAGCATCTGTTCTTTCAGTTCTCTAACCTCTTTGGCCATTGGACTATTCTTTGGTGGCATCTTGCTTCTTCAAACTTCAATCTCTTTTCTAATTTTCAATCACAACCTAAGCTCTGATACCACTATGATGTAGAGCAAGGGTGAAGGTGTTAAAACAAACCAAAATCAACTATCTTTGATGGGTTTCGAATCTTACTATAAGATCTTGCTTCACAACCTAGCAATGGCTCTTGTAGCCCTCCAAACCATGTTTTTCAGGCATATCTTTTGGAGAAGTTCATACAAACATGAACAAAGCACCATTCAAGATACCCATTAAGGCCTACCACAACATACTTGATTTTCACCTATGGTTGTTTTGGAACACTCTTCCCTAAAATTGTCTGGTTTCACAAAACTAGGCCTAATTAGGCTACTTTTCCAAAGCAAGTGTGTGATCTTCAACCACAAAACTTCCTAAAACCACTTGAAAGGTTTAAATACATCACAAATGGTCTAGATTTATCGGTTTCATCATCTAGAACAATCACCAATGCTCTAAGTTACAAGTTTCAAGTTTAAACCCTCACAAAAACCCAAAAACTAGGAAATTTATGCTAGGGCATGATCAAAACCCAATGAAACTTCACACCCTACTTGCTAAACCATCAAAATCACTTAATATACATTGCATACTATTATCCTACTAGGTTTTAAGATGTTTGGTCAGAGGAGATGTTCATAAATACATTTACATTGCACAAAACCCTAAACCTCCCTTTTTATAGTTGTTTCCAGTCAAATGCAATAAAAATCCTTCTACAATTCCATATGCAAACAAAAGTAGATTTAAAGTTCCATCCAACCATATGAGTTGCAGGTCATGACTGGGCCGTACATGGCCGTACAGTTGTAAGAATTAGCAGAAAAATAGAGTTTTAGCAGAAAATAGTGTAAAATTAAAGTGTTTGATCTTTATTCTCCTTATGAAACCTTCCACACACCTACCTCAAGATCTTTGAGGCCTTTTTTAAACATGTTCAACTGAATTCCAACGGTCTTCTAACTAAAAATCAAAATATGACTCTTCATCTTCCACATGACATCGCCTCACAATGCAATATTTGACAAAACTATACTCCCAGACCTTAAGTGACACCAATACATCAAAGATGGTCTAAATTAGACCTTAATACACCACAAATGTGCTTGGACACACACAAACCTACTACAGACACCTATTTACAACATTAGACCAAAATTGTCAAGGTGCTCCTACACCATTAGGACCGGGCTAAGTATGTTTTGGGGTCTGCAAGGCATGTCTCTCTTCCTGGAGTAGTGTACAATTCATGTTAGGGCTTGCGCTATGCATGTTTTATGTTATGTGATCTTTGGTCAACTTGTAAATTGTAATATTCTTGTTGTATTGGTTGACTTGTAATGAAATCAATGTAATGTCATGCATATATTGTTAACCTAGTTGATCTAGGTGTGGTATGATTGTGAATATGAGTGTCTAAAGAGAATAATATAAATATGATATGCATTCTAATGTGTGATTGAAGGAGAAAGAGTAGAAGCAATAAGGTCTGCTTTGATTCATCTTTAAGAGATTTTTGTGACAGAAGGAAAGTGAAGAGTATGCCTAATTGTTTCAATCATCAAAAGAGAAGTAAAGAGGTAGAAGTGCAATCATCAAGGGAGTGAGCTTCATTATCAGTTTCAAGTAGTGGAAGGACTACCATACTATAATCAGTTCAGGGAGTAGTGGCTTCCTTTGGTTGTAACCCTAAAACAAAGTCATCAGGGAGTTGTAGCTTCCTTGGGAGTGACCATAAAACCTTTCTTCAGGGAGTAGTATCTTCCTTGGGTTATAGACCTAAAACAAAGTTGTAATTTTGAGCTTCATAAATTGTGAGTTAATCCTCATTGTGGTTTTCCCCTTTTGGGGTTTTCCAGGTATATTTGGTGTTATGTGTTATTTTTCATTGTGTTGATCTTTCACGTCTTTGTTAATGATGTAATGTTTAATTTTTAATCTGATCTGAAGGATTTAAAATTTGTTTGGATATTGATTCACCCCCCCTCTTAGTATCCTGGTGTATTCAACACTACGCAACTCAATCAACCATATGACTCTAGACAATATTCTAGCTAAGTATGATCATTCTAACTAGTTAAGTCATCTAGACACTATGAATTGACTAATGTATGCAGAGACAAATACATCATTTTGGCTGAAGTTTCTATATATATAAATGTTTACTATAAATGTAGTCATATGTACACACACCTCTAACTTGACTTGAAGATGTAACGTTAGAAAATGTCCCCTTGGGGGCTTTTCCCTCATAAGGTTTAGCTCCCGAGTCTTTTATCTGCATTTAGGACATATTACATCATAATTTGAAATCCTGATGAAATGATCCCTGAGTTTCTTGACAAATGGGACCTAGGGGGATCCATTGAACCTAACCCTGCTCAAAATAGGGGGAGAGGACTTGGGTGCTGGCAGCCTAGTCCTACCCTATTTTGGGTCAGTCTCAAAGTTTGGGTGTTGCCTTGTGACCATTATTTGGGTCCTATGCTAACACGGAAAGTTTGAATTATGAAATTCTTGGCGGGTGTGTTTGTAGTTGCATATAAAAACATGCTTAGTCATTCATTTGTAAACTAGATGATTACTAGCTAGCAGTTTGGATTCCCAAGTTTATGTGAAGGTAATTCAAGGCATTCATTGTGTAACAAATGTTGGGAATTAAGGTGTCTCAACCTTGGTAATTCCTTGCATTATTTATGATTGTATTGATTTATTCATTGCCTATGTTGTAAATTAATTGTAAATTCCATATTGTCATTTTGTGGGATGTGGCACGGTGATGTGTCATCCTACATGGAAGATGACAACTTGTAATTTTGTCCTCACATGAGGAGTTAGGTGTCCCACTTTGTGGTAGGAGTATTTTGCCATGTGTCGGCATCTTGGATGCTGTGTAAGGGAATGTTGACCGAAATGGCTATGACGGATTCCTATGATGAAGTTATGACATGTAAGAATCAGAAATAAAAGCTTGTAAGACAGGTGAAGACATGTTTCATGAAGAATCTTTGAGCACCCCAAGGTGGACTATGACACGTTGTAAGAGAATATGCTATTTATAGCCCATGCATGACAGATTCTCTTATAGCTATAAGTTTTAACTACTATGACAGATTCTATGATGGTCATAAGAGTCGTAACAGCATCCGTCATAGTCCATTTTGGAAATAGGTGACCTCTTTGGGATGGGAGCTATGGACAAGTGTTAGGAACATTCTACAATGTTGACCAGGTGTCCATAGGTGTGGGTTTTGGGCCATGAGGCCAAGTTGGATGCCCATTCCAAGATAGAGCCAATTTTGCCTTGTATATTCTATATAAACAGGTGCTTGGAGGATGAGATGTAGTATGTCATTGACATTTTTTGTTATGCTACCAGATTGACTCTAGACATGAGTGTTGAAGACTATTGAAGCTTGCATCGCAAGTGTATTGTAAACTATATTTAGTTTTGATAATACATTGTGCAGGTTTCTGAGTGTGGGGTTTTTTTACCTGATAAGGGTTTTCCCCATGATATATCTTGTCTCCCTTCTTTTGTCTTCTTTCTAGTTCTATGTGTATTGCTACAATATCTCTATTAAATGTTTCATGTTGCTGTAATTGTAAGGATTAAATTGAATTTTTATATCTCTCCCCTCATTAGATTAGTGTAGGAAGTGATTTCCGGACACCTAGCTTCCTTTTAGTTCATATCAGAGCTTGATCACCTTTGGTCCTACTTGTTGGGTAGGGGTTTTTTGAGATGATCTTAAGTTGGGTGGGAGTCTGTGCAGAGTATTTTGAATCTTATTGCAGCAAGGAGATGGCAAGCACATCCAGAAGGATAGAGGTGGAGAAATTCAATGGCACTAATTTCAAGCTATGGAAGCTCAAAATGGAAGACATGCTTGTTGATTGAGACCTTTGGGAAACTATTAGTGGAACAAAACTAGCTGTAATGTCACAAGATGATTGGGATCTAAAGGATTGGAAGGCTAAGGGTCTCATAAGACTTAGTCTTGCTGATTCTATCTTGTTAAATGTCCATAAGGAGGCTACTACAAACTTACTTTGGAAGAAGTTGGGAGATGTGTATCAAGCCAAATCCCTGGTTAACAAAATTTCCTTGAGAAAGAAGTTGTATTCTCTTCAAATGGAGGATGGAGGATCTATTGCAGAACATATGAATGCTTTCAACATGCTGGTTGTATAATTGATATCCGTTGGTGTGAAGATGGAGGAGGAGGATCACTGTATGACCTTACTTTGTTCTTTCCGGACTCGTGGGATCATCTTGTCATGGCTATTGGAAGAACCAAATCCATATTCAAAATGGATGAAGTAGTTTCTTCACTGTTGTCTAAAGAGATGAGGAGAAATTCTTCTAAGGCAGCCAAAGAGGCTCTTGTAGTTCGTGGAAGACCTAAGGAGAAAGGGAAAAAGAAGGACAAGAAAGCTACGAAGGGTAGATCCAAATCTTGTGGGAGATCTAAATCTCTTGAAAAGTCCAAGGCTCTCTATTGGAATTGTGGTAAATCTGGGCATTTTCGAAAGGAATGCAAAGAGGGAAAGAAAAAGAAGAAGAAGAAGAACCCAGATTCAGATTTTGATAAGTTACAAGATGATGGTGATGCCTTCATTGCAGCCTTGGCAACCCATGCATCTGATGATGTGTGGCTAATTGAATCTAGTGCATCGTTCCACATGACCTCACATCGAGACTGGTTTACCAAGTATGAGGAGTTCGATGGTGCAAAGGCGTATTTAGGTGATGACTCTCATCTGAAGATTGTTGGTTGTGGAAGAGTCTCTATCTGATTCCTTGATGGATGAGTGAAGGGGATGTCTGGGGTTATGCACATCCTAGGCTTAGCACGGAACCTACTTTCTATAAGTATGTTGAATGATGCAGGTGTGCAGGTTGTCTTTTCGAAAGAAGGATGCAAGATGACTAGAGGAGCTATGGTGCTTGCTAAGGGTGCTAGGAGAGGTACTCTGTTTCAACTGGAGGCATGCATTTCACAATAAAATATTTCTTCTGACTCAAGGAAGAGGGCAGTAGTCACTTCATCTCCACCATCTAAACGAATAGTGAAGAAATCTGTTGTATCTAGTCCTGATGGTTGTAATCATGCCTTGGAAGTTAAGCTTCCTATTGAAAATACAATGTTATGGCATAAGAGATTTGGCCACATTGGTGAGAAGGGCCTGCATACCCCAAAAAATAAAAACCTCATTAAGGGGTTAGATGATTGTAATCTTGAGTTAAACTTTTGCAAACATTGCATATATGAAAAACAAAACTGTGTTCAGTTTTACTCGAGTTCTCATAAGTCTTCTGGTGTGTTGGACCTTGTTCATTCTGATGTATTTGGTCCTGTTAATGTTCCTTTGTTATCAAAATCTATATATTTTGTATCTTTCATAGATGAATATAGTAGAAGGACACAGATTTATTTTCTCAGAAGCAAATATGAAGTCTATAGTAAGTTTAAGGAGTTTAAGGCCTTTCCTAAAAATTACACTGGTAAAAAGATTAAATGTTTGAGAACTAACAATGGTGTTGATTTCTGTTCTACAGAATTTGATAAATATTGAAAGGAACTTGGGATTGAAAGACATAAGACAACTCCATACACCTCGCAACAAAATGGAGTTGTAGAGAGGATGAACAGGACACTGATGGAGAAAGCTAGGAGTATGCTTAGTGGAGCTGGCCTAGAACAAAAGTTTTGGGCTGAAGCTGTTGCCACTGCTTGCTATCTTGTAAACAGATCTCCTATATTAGCTCTTGTTGGTAAGACACCCATGGAGGTGTGGTCTGGTAGAAAGCCTTTAATAAGGCATCTTCGTGTTTTTGGTTGTGAGGAATATGCACATGTGCCTAGGGAGAAGCAGTCAAAATTGGAGAACAAGGCTGTTAAGTGTATCTTCATTGGCTATGGTGTCGGTGTGGAAGGATACAAGCTTTGGGATCCTGTGGCTAAAAAAGTGTTGTATAGCAGAAGTGTCATCTTTAGAGAGCTAACACCTTCCATTGTTTTATAGCTAGAAGAAAAAGAAAAGAAAGAGGATGTTGTTCAGTTTCCTGCTACCCCTGAGAAGACTGAACAGAAAGACAATGTTGGACCTGATGATGAGCAGAGCTCTTGTATCTCTGAAAGCTCAGATGAAGAGGCTGAACCTCAACCTTAGCTCTTGAGGAGGTCTACACGAATAAGAAAGCAACTTGAGAGATTTGGTTATACATTGCTTGATTGTAGTTGTAATTTTGCTTTGCTTACTAACAGTGATGAACCTAGAATTGTATTAGAGGCTATGGATATGAAAGATGTAGGTTCCTGGAAGGAGGCCATCAAGGATGAGATGGCTTCTTTGGAAAAGAATCAAACTTAGGACTTGGTGCCTTTGCCTCCTGGATGAAAACCCATTGGATGCAAATGGGTGTTCAAGAAGAAATTTGGTACAGATGGCAGTGTTGAGAAGTATAAGGTCAGATTGGTTGCGAAGGGGTATTCACAAGTGGAAGGTATAGATTATGGTGAGATCTTCTCTCCCATTGCAAAGATGACATCCATTCGATTCCTATTATCTCTTGCAGCAGCTTATGAGTTAGAGGTAAAGTAGATGGATGTGAAGATAGC
Source organism: Cunninghamia lanceolata (assembly GCA_027924645.1). NCBI lineage: Eukaryota > Viridiplantae > Streptophyta > Pinopsida > Cupressales > Cupressaceae > Cunninghamia > Cunninghamia lanceolata. The sequence goes on along the minus strand of BSBN01000682.1, from coordinate 8,598,510 downwards.
TTTCCTTCATGGTGATTTGGAGGAAGAAATCTACATGTCACAACCAGAGCATTACATGGTGAAAGGTAAAGAAAAGTTGGTTTGCAAGTTAAAGAAGTCTTTGTATGGTTTGAAGCAGTCTCCTAGGAGGTGGTACTTGAAGTTTGATGCCTTTGTGTTGTCAATTGGATTTGTGAGATCAAAATCGGATCACTGTGTGTATTTTAAGTTTGATGGTGATCATATTATCATTGTTGCATTGTATGTTGATGATATGTTTCTCATTGGAAAGGGTAAGAATATGATTTCTGATTTTAAATCTTAGTTGTCAGCACATTTTGAAATGAAAGATTAAGGGGTAGCCAGGTACATTCTAGGAATGGAAATCAAATGAGACAGAACCAACATAAAACTTTGGTTAAGCTAGAGTAAGTATGTGAAGACTATGTTGGATAGGTTTAGCATGGCAGATTGTAGACCATTGTGTGTTCCTATTTCTTTGGGGACAAAGTTGTTTGTTGAGGATTGTCTAAAATCTCCTAGTGAGGTGGAGGACATGAGCAGAGTACCTTATGCTAGTGTTGTTGGCAGTCTGATGTATGTTATGGTCTGCACAAGACCAGACATTGCCCAAGTAGTGGGAGTCCTTAGTCAATTTATGGCTAATCCTGGATGGGTACATTAGGATGTAGTTAAGCACGTGTTCAGGTATTTGAGGGGTACTTCTAAGGTTATAATGGTAATGTTACAAGACCTTTGCATTATGTTGATATTCATGGATTTGTGGATTCAGATTGGGCAGGTGACATTGACAACAGGAGATCCACCAGTGCTTATGTGTTTACACTGTTTGGTGGTGCTATTAGTTGGATGAGTAAGCGATAACCTATGGTTGCTTTGTCCAAGACAGAAGCTGAGTATATGACAGTAACTCATGCTTGTAAGGAAACCTTTTGGCTTAAGAGGTTGTGTTCAGATATTGTTGTTGATGCAGGTCAGATTACGATTAGTTGTGATAGTCAGAGTGTGATTTGCCTTGCAAAGAATCCAACTTTCCATGCCAAAACAAAGCATATTGATGCGTAAGTGCACAAAGATGAGGGACCAAAATGGGGTCTTAAGTTGCCAACTTTTTTCTGAAATTAGGAAACATTGATGTTGGATTAGAAATTTAAGATAGCTACTCTCAAAATTTGTAGATGGAACAAAAATGAGAGTCGTAGTGCTCTGAATCTAGTTTCTAAACTACTATTTTTTTCAAAAAATGGTTGAGATTAAGGGGTTCAAAAAGGGGGAACACACAAATTGGTTATGTTTTTCTCAAAAAAACATAACATAGTGTCTAGTGTGCTCCCCCTAAAATGTTAACTTTTTTTTAGTATTTCAATAATCGCTTTAGTGAGAAATTAGCTAACACCATATAGTTTATGCCTGATTTTTCTGATAATTTTTTCATGAGTAATTGATTTTTTAGTAATTTTTGAAGTGGACACATCCTAAAAAATAGAAATTTGAGTGTCCTCCCCCCTAAACTTTTTGAAAACTAATCAAAAATTGATTTTTTTTGAATACGTGTAGAATGGAGTCTAGTTTCTAAAAATGTAACTTATTTCAAATTTCGATGAACAGTTAAAAAAAAGTCAAAAATACTAGACACTGGTTTTTGACAAAAAATGGACACACTAACAAAGGAAATTCAAGATGAAACACTAAATGTACTCAAAATGTGAAAAAAATTATATGGTTAGATAGATAACAAAGAGCTTAAGATTATGGTGGTATTTTTTTGAGTTTTCATCGAAAAAAGTGCCATCCTGATGGGAAGCACGCTCCAAATTATGTGGTTTTTTCTATAATCTAGAAAAACATGTCTTTGGATGTCCTAAACATAGTCCAAGACTTTGGGTTGGAAGCCCAAGACAAATCCAAGCCTTAGGCTTGGAAATAACCAAGGAAACACATAACGTAATCGCATTTTGTGCATTCACATAACGCGATCGCATTAGGGTGAACTTAAACAACTCTCTCTCTCTCTCTCCTTCCCTCTCTCCCTCCCTCCCTCTCCCTCTCCCTCTCCCTCCACCTCCCCTCCTACTCTCTCTCTCCCTCTCCCTCTCCCTCTCCCTCTCCCTCTCCCTCCCCCTCTGCTCTTGCTCCTGCTCTCTCTCTCTCTCACCCTCATGCTCACATTATGGTGAACTTAAAGAACTCTCTCTCTCTCTCTCTCTCTCTCTCTCCCTCTTGCTCCCATTCTCCCTCTCCCTCCCCCTCCACTCCTACTCCAGTTCTCCCTCCTCCACTCTTGCTCATGCTCTCCCTCCCCTGATAGTGCTCTCTCTCTCTCTACCTAAACTTGAGCAACCCTAAACACCTCTCTCTCTAGATAGAGAGTGAGGGACATGTCCAAAGACATAGGGAGAGAGACTGAGACATAGAGGGATGATAGAGATAGGCAAAGAGATAGGGAGATAGAGGTTTAGGGTTTCTTTGGTTTAGGGTTTAGGTGTTTGGGGGTTTAGGGTTGCTAAAGTTTAGGGCTTAGTGTTTACAGCTTATGGGCATTATTTAGGTGTTAAGGTTTGGAGGTTTAGGGTTTAGGGAGAGAGGACTGATAGAGGGATATAGAGGACACCAAAGGGAGAGATAGGGAGATAGAGAGTGATGGACATGGCCAAAGACATAGGTAGAGAGATTGAGAGGTAGTGGGACGATAGAGATAGGGAGATAAAGGTTTAGGGTTGCTTAGGTTTTGAGAGAGAGAGAGAGAGAGAGAGAGAGAGAGAGAGAGAGAGAGAGAGAGAGAGAGAGAGAGAGAGAGAGAGAGAGAGAGAGAGAGAGAGAGAGAGAGAGAGAGAGAGAGAGAGAGAGAGAGAGAGAGAGAGAGAGAGAGAGAGAGAGAGAGAGAGAGAGAGAGAGAGAGAGAGAGAGAGAGAGAGAGAGAGAGAGAGAGAGAGAGAGAGAGAGAGAGAGAGAGAGAGAGAGAGAGAGAGAGAGAGAGAGAGAGAGAGAGAGATGTTTAGGGTTTAAGGGTATTATTGAGAGATTGAGAGGTAGAGGGATGATAAAGATAGAGAGATAGAGATTTATGGTTTCTTGGGTTTAGGTTTTAGTGGTTAGGGTTTAGGGGAATTATTTAGGGTTTAGAGGCTTAGGGTTGCTTGGGTTTAGGGGCATTATTTAGGATTTAGGAGTTTAGAGTTGCTTGGGTTTAGGGTTGCATATCAAAAGAAGTTTCTATCTCTAAACCCCTAAACCCTAAATAATGCCCCTAAATCATAACCCCTACAACCTAAACCCTAAACTTGAGCAACCCCAAACCTCTATCTCCATATCTCACCCTTATCTCCCTATCTCTCTGGACATCTCACTCACTCTCTATCACCCTATCTCTCCCCTCTTTCTCCTCTGTCTGTCCCTATTTGTCTCCTCTCTCTTTCTACCTATCTATCTCTTGCTATCTCCATATATCCTACCTCCTCCCATATCATTCCTCTATTTCCCTATCTCTCCCTTTCCCTTATCGATGAAGGAAATAGAAAAAAGAAAACAATGACTCTCTCTCTCTCTCTTCCTATATCTCACTTTCTCCGTACCTCTCTATCTCTCTCTCTAACTCAGAGAGAGAGTGCTTTTGACATGCAACCCTAAACCTATAAACCCTAAACAATTCCCCTAAACCCTAAACCCTAACCCCTAAACCCTAAACCTCTATCTCTCTATCTCTATCATTCCTCTAACTCTCAATCTCTCTTCCTATGTCTATGGCCATGCCCCTCACTATCTATCGACCTATCTCTCCCCTCCATCTCCTCTATATCTCCCAATCGGTCCTCTCTCTCCAAACCCTAAACCCTATACCTCTAAACCTTAACTCCTAAAACCATAAACCCTAGACCCTAAATAATGCCCCTAAACCTTAACCCCTAACCACTAAACCCTAAACTCGAGAAACCCTAAACCTCAAAACCCTCAACCCTAAACCCATGCAACCCTAAACCTCTATCTCCCTATCTCTCCCCTATCTTCCTATCTCTATCATCCCTCTACCTCTCAATCTCTCTCCCTATTGTTAGATTTAGGATAGACAACTGAGAGGGGGGGTGAATCAGTTGTCCAAAACTTTCTTCCAATTAATCACTAAAATCCTTTTCTTAAATCAGCAGCATAATAATAAATCAATCATGGAAACACATTAACACATAAGACACCAAGATTTTTGACGTGGAAAACTTGGTTAAGGGAAAAACCATGGGTGACTAACCCAAGATTGTATTCTCTATTAGAAGAATAAAAAGAACAAAATGGCACATGCCAATTAGGGCTCACTGCCCAAGCACACTGCTCATACGAGGCCCATTGCCTACAAGAGACACATTGTCTACAGAATAATAAGTATTACATACTTGAACTGAAGAATAGCATCTTCACCATGCTTGAGTCAGTTCCATTTAAGCTCAATACTTCTGCTCCTCTCTACCACACTCTCATCTTTTGCACACACCTTTGAAATGACTTTACAACTCCTTATTTATACAAGACATCAACTTAGGAATAACCATCCAAGTTGGCATACATTACAGAGCAAATACATAAATGCAACATGACTAATTACAAAATGACTTCACACGGATCAACACACTATCGGCCACAAAGATCTGAGACTTCAAGATTCCTTTAGAAACATGCCATTCTCCATAGAACATCTCCAAGATCATCCACAAGATGTGTAACTCATTTGGTCAGCCAGACTTAGGAAGAACATCATCATCTGGAAGTAATTCTTCAATTACGAGCCAATCTTCAATGTAGACCACCAACACGAACTGGACACAATCCAAAGACCTCTACAAGCTTGTCTGAATCACCAAGAACATCCAGACTACTTATGCATACTAAAATCATTCTCTCCTTCATCCAGAATCTCAAGAACATAGTTTGTCATCACTATCATATTGGAATAGATGTTTGTGGACCTCCAAACCATGAACCAATTGAGTTGTCACTTCCCATTGACTTCCTAAACACTTAACCAAATCCGTAGAACAGGGTATTACATTTCTGGATCTCACCGGACCTATTTGTATCACTCTGTCTCCTCTGAACATCTACCAGAACTGGTTTTACTTAAGTCACCATAACTTCTTCAGATCTTCATCGGACCTTTGAGATCTTTACTAGATTATCTTAAGACAAATATCTACAAACCCTTTGAAGTGCATCCTCTGATCTTCATCTTAGCTGAGATCTTTACTTCACTGTCTTCACTATTCTTCTCTGTTCCTGATTAGGACTAATTTTCTCAATATCCTCAGCACACAGCTCATCCAATCCTTATCATCAATGCAACAGAAGTATGTTGATATCAATGACAACACTGGTTAGGCCCATACTTGCAATAATCTCCCCCTTTGTCATCGATGGCAACATATGATGTGAAAAACTATTTTAATCATCAAGACAAGAACTTCTCCTCACTGACACAACTCCCCCTATCAACAACAACCATTCACATGTCTTCTCTTCCTTTCCTGCAATAACTTCTCCTCACTGATACAAATCCCCCTATCAACAACAACCATTCACATGTCTTCTCTTCCTTTCCTGCTCCCCCTTTGATCAACAATTAGTTGTTTTTCACATGTCTTCTCTCCCCCTTTAACATCAATGGCAAAGGGCACATACTTGCATTAATTCAGAATCATACCAGCTGCTCCCCCTAAGTAGCAGCTTCCCATCATCAATCCAGACCACAAAATATAACTGTGAGATCCACCAGACTGATGCAGATCAGTGCACCTTAATTCAGAACTGGAGGGGTAATAATCCCTAACTTCTCCTTGAGATATTCAAAAGAGTCCTTAGGTAGAGGTTTAGTAAAAATATCTGTAATCTGATCCTTGGAAGGCACAAAATCCAATCTGACTTCATTCTTGTTCACTTGCTCTCTCAAAAAGTGAAACTTGATGGATATATGTTCAGTCTTTGAATGCAACACCAGATTTTTTGATATGTTAATTGCACTTGAATTATCACAGAAGATTGTGATAGGTTCTTCATACTCCACTCTGATATCTCTTAGCATTTGCTTCATCCATAATACTTGAGTGCAACTTCCTGTTGCTACAATATATTCTGCTTTTGCAATGGACAGAGATATTGCCTCTTGTTTCTTGCTCAGCCAAGAAACCAATCTCTTCCCTAAAAAGAATGCTCCACCACTGGTACTCTTCTGGTCATCCACATCTCCTGCCCAATCTGCATCTATATATGCATAAAGAGAGAAATCATGATCTCTGGGATACCACAATCCATACTCAACTGTCCCTTTTAGATATCTAAAAATCCTCTTGATTGCCATGACATGAGATTCTCTAGGATCAGCTTGGAATCTAGCAACAAGACCAACAACATTCATGATGTCAGGTCTAGTTTGAGTGAGATACAATAGTCCTCCAATCATTGACTGTACTTTTTCTAATCAGCCTTAGGAGAGTCATCATCTTTTCTTAATTTACATCTGGTTGCCACGGGAGTATTCATTGGTTTTGAGTCTTCCATCCCAAATTTCTTCAACAATTCTTTCACATATTTGGTCTGAGAAATGAAGATTCCTTTCTTTATTTGAATGATTTGCAGACCCAAGAAGAAATTTATTTTCCCAAACATGGACATCTCAAATTCACTTTTCATTTGATTTGCAAAGGTTTTGCACATACTATCTCTTCCTCCAAAAATGATATCATCAACAAACACTTCAACAATCAAGATATTTTCATGATCAATTTTAAAATACAAATTACTGTTAGTAGTACCTTTGTTGAAACCAATCTTCAAAAGATGCTTATCCAATCTTTCATACTGGGCTCTTGGGGGTTGCTTGAGTCCATACAGTGCTTTCTTTAATTTGCAGACCATATCACCATGATCAAATATTTGAAATCCATCCGGTTGCTCAATGTAAACTTCTTCTTCCAAGTCTCCATTTAGGAAGGTAGACTTGACATCCATCTGATATACTTTGAAATCCTTTAAGGCAGCAAAAACAAGAAATAATCAGATTACTTCAATTCTTGCCACCAGAGCAAAAGTTTCTTCAAAATCAACTCCTTCTACTTGGGAGTAACCCTTATAGACCAATCTAGCTTTGTTTCTGACTACTTCACCATCTTCATTCAGTTTATTCCGGAAGACCCATTTGGTTCCAATCACATTCTTGCTTTTAGGTTTGGGAACAAGATCTCAAGTGTGATTCTTCTCAATTTGCATCAGTTCTTCCTCCATTGCTTTAGTCCAGTTTTCATTATTGCAAGCTTCATTCACTATCTTGGGTTCAATCTTTGAAATCAGACAATACTCTTCTGAATCTTGAGCAATCCTTCTTCTTGTTTGTACACCTTTGTTTTTATCACCTATGATCTAATTTTCAAAGTGATTCAATCTTACATACTTGCAAACTTTGGGAGTTTCTTACACTTCTGATTCTTGAACAGGTTCATTCAAACTTATCTCTTCTTCCTGATTTACTAGATCAGTCTGAATCTAAATTTCAGAGGGAGCTTGGACTTCTTGAACAAAAACATTATTTTGATCATCTTCATCATATTCATAAAACCTTGAGGATTTTTCAATACCTTCATCAACCTTCACATTTGTACTTTCTACAATCTTCCTTAATCTCTTGTTATAACACCGGTATGCTTTGCTTTAAGTAGAATACCCCAAGAATATTCCTTCATCACTTCTAGCATCAAATTTTCCTAGATCTTCGTCTCTTTTAATGTAACATTTGCTACCAAAGACTCTGAAATACCTCACAGTGGGAGTGATGCCAAACCAAAGTTCAGAAGGAGTCGTACCGGTATTTTTTCTGATTTGAACTCGATTGAGAGTATAGACTGCAGTGCTTACAACTTCTCTCCAATAGATCTGAGGAACATTTGCTTCCATCATCATGGTTCTAGATGCTTCTTGGATGGTCTGGTTCTTTCTCTCCACTACTCCATTCTGCTGTGGAGTCTTAGGAGCAGACAACTATCTTTTTATTCCATGTTTCTCACAGAATTCTATGAACTCACCAGATGTGAATTCTCCACCTCTATCAGACCTCAGACATTTTAATTTTAATCCGGTTTCATTCTCTACCATAGCCTTGAATATTTTGAATTTCTCAAGAGCTTTTAATTTCTCTTTCAGAAAAGTCACCCACATCATCTGGGAATGGTCATCAATTAATAACATGAAGTATCTATCACCTTGCACACTCCTGATTCTTGCTGGACCACATAGGTCAGTATGAATTAAGTTCAATAATATGGTAGAAGATTGTTCCTTTCTTTTGAATGAGACTCTACTTTGTTTACCCAACTGACATTCTTTGTACAAACTATTGGTAGGTTTTACCAATCTTGGAAGATCTCTTATAGCCTGAGTGTTGCTTATCTTGATGATATTATCAAAATTCACATGACACATTCTCCTATGCCATAACCATCTCTGATCAATTTGAACAAATAAACAACTTTTACCAGTACCAACCAAGTGGAAGATATTACCTTTTGTTTGAGTACCGGATGCAATCTCTGTTCTGGAACTTTCAAAGATCTTGCATTTTCCATTCTTGAATCGGAGATCATAGGCTTTGTCCACCAATTGTCCAACACTGAGAAGGTTGTGCTTCAGACCTTCAACATACAGTACATTACTGGTTTTGTTCTTTCCATCAAAAGAAATAGTTCCTCTACTCTTGATTCTGCCAGCAACGTTATCACCAAATTTTACCACTCCTCCTTCATATCTTTCCAAATCTATGAACTTATTTTTGTCACCAGTCATATGGTGAGAGCATGCACTGTCAATGACCCAATCATCCTTTTCTTCAACTTGGGCAGCTAGAGCTCTTTCTACAATTTTATGATTGATAGATTCATAGGGCATTGGATCTTCTTCCTTGATGGCAATAAACACCCAGTCACTTCTGGATTTGTTTCCTGTCTCCGATTCATCATCTATTACTCCTTCATTATCATCATCTTCATGAACATAGTAACAATTCTTTTAGAACCTTGATCTGTTAGGATTTGGCCTTGAAAATCTTCTCGGACACCTTGAGGCAAAATGACCAATCTTATTGTAGTTAAAACACTTAAAATGCAATTTCCCCTCATACTTACCAGATCCTCTTGGCAATCTTTTTGCAATAAGGGATTCAAGTTGAGCAGCTTTTGCTTCATCTTCTTCTAGGTCTTTTCTGGATTTTTCATACCATGATAGTTTCCTTGAAGAGTTCTCTCCCGGATCAAACTTTTGTTTTCCTTTTATAGAGGCACTAGCTTTGAATGCAGATTCAGTCTTAGGGGGTGCATCTCCAAACTTGGTCAGTTCAAATGCAGCTAATTTACCAACCAATTAATCTCTGGCGATGCCTGAGAAGGATCTAAATTCTTTAATAGCAGCAACCTTATATTTGTAAGAATCAGGAAGAGATCTGAGAACTTTGCCAACAATCTCATCTTTGTCCAAGATTCCACCAGCACATTTAATGCCACAAACAAGCTCATTTTCTCTTGGCATAAATGAATTGATATTTTCATCTTCTCTCATCTTTAGGTTTTTGAATTTTCCTTTCAAAATCTGTAGCTTGGCACATTTAACATACTTGTCTCCTTCATGCAGAAGTTCCAATTTTTGCCAAATCTAATATGAATTTTTTAGATCAATAACATTTGTCAGCTCTGGATCAGATAAGGCACTTAGAAGAGCTTCTTTAGTCCGCAGATTATTTTTAGCATCTTTGATTTCATCTACGGTACGCGGACCATTCTATGGAGGATCATATTTCTTTGAAGCAATGATCCAATACTGCATTCCCATACATTGCAAGTGGCATTCCATGCGACTTTTCCAAAGAGTGAAATTGGTTCCATCAAACCTCGGACTATCCTTCTTGTAGGACGACATCCTGGATCTCCTCAAGTGGTTAACCTCTTTTAGAGGAACTTAACTTTGATACCAATTGTTATATTTAGTACAGACAACTGAGAGGGGGGGTGAATCAATTGTCCAAAACTTTCTTCCAATTAATCACTTAAATCCTTTTCTTAAATCAGAAGTATAATAATAAATCAATCATGGAAACATAATGCAACAATTCAAGAGTAGAAACACATTAACACATACGACACCAAGATTTTTGATGTAGAAAACCCGGTTAATGGAAAAACCATGGGGTGACTAACCCAAGATTGTAGTCTCTGTTAGAAGAATAGAAAGAACAAAATGGCACATTCTAATTAGGGCTCATTGCCCGAACACACTACTCACACGAGGCCCACTGCCTATAGGAGACATACCGTCTACAGAATAATAAGTATTACATACTTGAACTAAAGAATAGAATCTTCACCATGCTTGAGTCAGTTCCATTTAAGCTCAATACTTCTACTCTACCTTTCCATTCTGCTCCTCTCTACCACACTCTCATCTTTTGCACATGCCTTTGAAATGACTTTACAACTCCTTATTTATACAAGACATCAACTTAGGAATAACCATCCAAGTTAACATACATTATAGAGCAAATACATAAATGCAACATGAATAATTACAAAAAGACTTCATGCGGATCAACACACTGTCGGCCACAAAGATTTGAGACTTCAAACTTCCTTTAGAAATATGCCATTCTCCACAGAACATCTCCAAAATCATCCACATGATGTGTAACTAATCCGGTCAGCCAGACTTAGGAAGAAAATCATCATCTGGAAGTAATTCTTCAATTACGAGCTCAATCTTCAATGCAGACCACCAACACGAACTGGACACAATCCAAAGACCTCCACAAGCTTTCCTAAATCACCAAGAACATCCACACTACTTATGCTTACTGAAATCATTCTCTCCTTCATTCGAAACCTCAAGAACACAGTCTGTCATCACTATCATATTGGAATAGATGCTTGCAGACCACCAGACCACAAACCAATTGAGTTGTCACTTCACATTGACTTCCTAAACACTCAACCAAAAATGTAGAATAGGATATTACATTTTTGGATCTCACCGGACCTATCTGTATCACTTTGTCACCTCTAAACATCTGCCAGAACCAGTTTTACTGGATTATCTTAAGACACATATCTACAAACCCTTTGAAGCACATCCTCTGATCTTGATCTTAGCTCGGATCTTTACTTCACTGTCTTCACTGTTCTTCTCTATTCCTGATTAGGACTAATTTTCACAATATCCTCAAAACACAGCTCATCCAATCCTTATCATCAATGCAACAAGAGTATGTTGACATCAATGACAACACCAGTTAGGCCCATACTTGCAACACCTATGTCTCTGGCTATGTCCCTCACTCTTTATCTACCTATCTCTCCTCTCAACCCCCTCTATATCTCTGTATCGATCCTCTCTCTCTAAACCCTAAAACTCTAAACCTTAACCCCTAACCTCTAAACCCTAAACCCTAAACCATAACTCCTAACCCCTAAACCCTAAACCCTAAACTTGAGCAACCCCAAACTCATAAACCCTAAATAACTCCCCTAAATGCTAACCCCTAAACCCTAAACCTTTATCTCCCTATCTCTATCATCCCTCTACCTCTCAATCTCTCTCCCTATGTCTCTGGTCATGTCCCTCACTCTCTATCTCTATATCTCTCCCATTAGTCTACTCTATATCTCCCATTGATCCTCTCTCTTTATCTCCTAAACCCTAAACCTCTAAACCTTAACACCTAATCCATAAACCCTAAATAATGCCACTTAACCCTAAACCCTAAACCCCTAAACTCTAAACCCAAGAAACCCTAAACCTTTATCTCCATATCTCTCCCTATCTTCCTATCTCTATCATCCCTCTACCTATCAATCTCTCTACCTATGTCTCTGGACATGTGTCCCTCACTCTCTATCTCCTTATCTCTCCCCTCTGTCTCCTCTATCTCTCCCAATCTCTATTGGTCCCCTCTCTCTATCTCTTTCTAAACCTTAAACCCTAACCCCTAACCAGAGAGAGAGAGGTGTTTAGGGTTTAGGGGCATTATTGAGAGATTGAGAGGTAGAGGGATGATAAAGATAGAGAGATAGAGATTTATGGTTTCTTGGGTTTAGGTTTTAGGGTTTAGGGTTTAGGGGAATTATTTAGGGTTTAGAGGCTTAGGGTTGCTTGGGTTTAGGGGCATTTTTTAGGATTTAGGAGTTTAGGGTTGCTTGGGTTTAGGGTTGCATGTCAAAAGAAGTTTCTCTCTCTAAACCCCTAAACCCTAAATAATGCCCCTAAATCATAACCCCTAACACCTAAACCCTAAACCTGAGCAACCCCAAATCTCTATCTCCATATCTCTCCCTTATCTCCCTATCTCTCTGGACATCTCACTCACTCTATCACCCTATCTCTCCCCTCTTTCTCCTCTGTGTCTCCCTATTTGTCTCCTCTCTCTTTCTACCTATCTATCTCTCGCTATCTCCATATATCCTACCTCCTTCTCCCATATCATTCCTCTATTTCCCTATCTCTCCCTTTCCCTTATCGATGAAGGAAATAGAAAAAAGAAAACAATGACTCTCTCTCTCTCTTCCTATATATCACTTCCTCCCTATCTCGCTATCTCTCTCTGAATCAGAGATAGAGAGAGAGAGAGTGCTTTTGACATGCAACCCTAAACTTATAAACCCTAAATAATTCCCCTAAACCATAACCCCTAACCCCTAAACCTTAAACCCAAGAAACCCTAAATCTCTATCTCTCTATCTCTATCATTCCTCTAACTCTCAATCTCTCTTCCTATGTCTCTGGCCATGTCCCTCACTATCTATCGACCTATCTCTCCTCTCCATCTCCTCTATATCTCCCAATCGGTCCTCTCTCTCCAAACCCTAAACCCTATACCTCTAAACCTTAACTCCTAAAACCATAAACCCTAGACCCTAAATAATGCCCATAAACCTTAACCCCTAACCACTAAACCCTAAACTCGAGAAACCCTAAACCTCAAAACCCTCAACCCTAAACCCATGCAACCCTAAACCTCTATCTCCCTATCTCTCCCATATCTTCCTATCTCTATCATCCCTCTACCTCTCAATCTCTCTCCCTATGTCTCTGGCTATGTCCCACTCTTTATCTACCTATCTCTCCCCTTAACCCCCTCTATATCTCTGTATCGATCCTCTCTCTCTAAACCCTAAACCTCTAAACCTTGACCCCTAACCTCTAAACCATAACTCCTAACCCCTAAACCCTAAACCCTAAACTTGAGCAACCCTAAACTCATAAACCCTAAATAATTCCCCTAAACCCTAAACATTTATCTCCTTATCTCTCCCTAATTTCCTTATCTCTATCATCCCTCTACCTCTCAATCTCTCTCCCTATGTCTCTAGTCATGTTCCTCACTCTCTATCTCTATATCTCTCCCATTGGTCTACTCTATATCTCCCTATTGATCCTCTCTCTTTATCCATTAAACCCTAAACCTCTAAACCTTAACACCTAACCCCTAATCCATAAACCCTAACTAATGCCACTAAACCCTAACCCCTAACCCTAAACCCTAAACTCCTAAACTCTAAACCCAAGAAACCCTAAACCTCTATCTCCATATCTCTCCCTATCTTCCTATCTCTATCATCCCTCTACCTCTCAATCTCTCTACCTATGTCTCTAGACATGTGTCTCTCACTCTCTATCTCCTTATCTCTCCCCTCTGTCGCCTCTATCTCTCCCAATCTCTATTGGTCCCCTCTCTCTATCTCTTTCTAAACCCTAAACCCTAACCCCTAACCTCTAACCCCTAAACTCTAAACCTGAGAAACCCTAAACCCTAAACTTGAGCAACTGTAAACTCATAAACCCTAAATAATGCCCCTAAACCCTAACCACTAAACCCTAATCTCTCTCTCTCTCAGAAATGACATAGGTGATTTCTAAGAGAGAGAGAGAGAGAGAGAGATTGTTTTGATTTTGCAAAACATGCTCGCGTTATAACGTGTTCATGTTATAGGCTTGGTAATACTGAGCCATAAAGTGAGCGCATTTTAATGCGCTCGTGTTATGACTTGTACGGGACCAAAAAGTCATGTGGCAACTTTTTGGTCCATCATCTTTGTGCATATAGCTTGATGTACAGTTTCACTTCATGCAAGACATGGTAGAGGATGGGAAGGTAAATTTGGAGAAGGTAGATACTTTGAATAATGTTGTAGATGCATTAACGAAACCAATTAGCACAGAGAAGTTCAGATGGTGTTCAGAGTCTTTGGGCCTCTCGGCTTATAGCGGTTAAATCCTATTATTCTATTAGCTCTTATAAGGTGTTCAACAAGTGGGAGAATGTTGGGAATTAAGGTGTCTCAACCTTGGTAATTCCTTGCATTATTTATGATTGTATTTATTTATTCATTGCCTATGTTGTAAATTAATTGTAAATTCCATATTGTCATTTTGTGGGATGTGGCACGGTGATGTGTCCTACTACATGGAAGATGACAACTTGTAATTTTATTCTCACTTCAGGAGTTAGGTGTCCCACTTTGTGGTAGGAGTATTTTGCCATGTGTTGGCATCTTGGATGTTGTGTAAGGGAATGTTAACCGAAACGGTTATGACAGATTCCTATGACGAAGTTATGACATGTAAGAGTCAGAAATAGAAGGTTGTAAGACAAGTGTAATGAAGCATCTTTGAAAAAGGCATCTTTGGGTGCCCCAAGGTGGACTATGACATGTTGTAAGAGAATATGCTATTTATAGACTGTGTATGACAGATTCTCTTACAACTGTAAGTTGTAACTGCTATGATAGATTCTATGATGGTCGTAAGAGTTGTAATAGCATCTGTCATAGCCCATTTTGGAAATAGGTGACGTCTTTGGGATGGGAGCTATGGACAAGTGTCAGGAATATTCTACAATGTTGACCAAGTGTCCATAGGCATGGGCTTTGGACCATGAGGCAAAGTTGGATGTCCATTCCAAGATAGAGCCAATTTTGCCTTGTATATTCTTTATAAATAGGTGCTTGGAGGAGATGTAGTATCTGATTGACAGGTACTGTTATGCTACCGGATTGACTCCAGACATGAGTGTCGAAGACTATTGAAGCTTGTGTAAGTGTATTGTAAACCACATTCAGTTTTGATAATACATTGTGCAGGTTTCTGAGTGTGGGGTTTTTTACCCAATAAGGGTTTTCCCCATGATATCTCTTGTCTCCCTTCTTCTGTCTTCTTTCTGGTTCTATGTGTATTGCTGCAATATCTCTATTATATGTTTCATGTTACTATAATTGTAAGGATTAAGTTGGTTTTGTATAGCTCTCCCCTCATTAGATTAGTGTAGGAAGCAATTTCCACACACCTAGCTTCCTTTCAACAAGAGCAGATTTGTGTTGTCTATGTATTTGTATTTGCAGATTTGATCAATCATCTCCTCATGGCATCAAGAGACTCTTATTCCCATGAGATCTTCAGTACAAGGTGATATCATTTGTGTTTTTGAGCATTTATCATTTGGTTTTTTCCTCTACCTCACAAGGGCACGCACTCTCTATCTGACAATGGTGTTCGAAGGACTTGAATGTCTCTCTAGGGCTTGATTGAGACAAGCCTCTAAACACCACAACCCCCTCCCAAAATTTTCATGATTGCAGGAGGGTACAACAGAGTGTCAGAATTGTAGATCAGAGAAGAAAATAGCTCCCTGGACTAGGGTGCCCGCTCATTAGTCCTCGAAGTTCTGTGACAGGAAAACCTTTGGTACAGCAAGAACATGTTGCAGATCCTGACAAAAAGTAGGGCATTGGACTTGGCCACCTGCTCTTTAGTCTCCAACTATTATGCTTCTAAACCCCGAAAATAGGTGCACAGTTATTTGTCATTTTACATCTCTTTGTAGCAACATTTTCTGATATTCATCTATTTGCTATCGTATTTACATAATTAGGGTTTTAAGGTATAATTGAGCATAATAGAAGATAATTGGAAATCAAATCATACAATCCAAGCTTCCCTACATCTCCTAGTGACCTAGGGTATGATAGTACATTACAACTTGACCCTAGGTCCTTGAGTGAAAGGGTGAAAGGAGGATACATACACAAAACTACCAAAAACTCAACTATCCAAATTCCACTCTTTACAAAAGACTATCTCATCGTATAATTTATTTTATTTGGCTAGTACCTCTAGTCATGATCATTTGATCTACATTCATTTGCTAGTCCATCTAACTTAGAAATATTATCCTTGACTAGGATATACATAAAATAATTACTCTTATCTTTTCAAGAGTTCCTTATTGCATAATCACATTTAAGAAGGTATAAGACTTTCTATTAATATACTCTCTACACAAATCTAACCATACTTGGTTTATATAACTAAAATTAACTTTCTATCAATAAAGAGATTCATAGTCTCTCATTAATGTCCAATTCTATGATTTCCTGACCTTTTGTCTGTAGATCAATATAATGGACTAATTTCATAAAAATCACTTAAGAGTTGAAGGATTTTAACCCCTTGGGAAAAATTAGGATTCATTACAATCCCTATTCCAATACTTTATTATAATACCTTTAAAAATAATAAGTTGTATCTATAACAACTTGAATAAGATAACCACTTGTCAAATCTTAACTTCTTGGTCATTGATCTAATTCACCTTTATCTCATAAAATATAATATATAAGGTCATCCTTCTCCATGACAAGTTTTATTATAAACTAATTGAAGTATAACAAGTCTTGACTGACATCATTCTTTTAAACCAATAAAGGAAATAAGACTAAGTAGATATAATAAAGATGGCTTGATCTAACAATCACCCTTCATTCTCTGATTTATGAAAGTTTAGAATGATAGATCATCTTCTCACATAAAGTAAATACTTAATCAGGTTAAATAAACATATAACATAGTTCCAAGTGTTTCCAAAGATTTCCATATTCTTACTATACACTTTAGGAAAACAAAACTCAGAAGACTCAAGATCTTGAAAGGCTCAAATATAATATCAGTAGAATAGATTTAATAGGCCTTAAAATAAAATAAAATTCATTGGTTTCCTTCGCTCTTCTGAGTACAAAACATCCAAAGGTGACAATTCACTCAAATATTAGAGTATAGACAATAATTGACTTCCTCACAATCTTAGTCTACGAAACAGTCTTAACAAAGGCACATCGACCTTCCCAAAAACACATTGTTTGTTCATATTGACTTATCTGCCTTTCAGCCTGATTAGAATAAACTCAACAAACTAAATAGTCAACCTACACAATACTTATACATACATAATAGAGATGCTATTCAGAGCCTGAGTTAATCTAGTGTTTGTCCATCAAGTATTATAATATATAGACATACGGTCTAATCATTCAATAGAATAAAGAAGATAAACTTTTTGGTTTTCATTAAGCTTAGAGGGTATACAAACTACCCATACTCCATAAGGTATTTAAGCCATTCAGATTCCATTAGGTATAACAAACAAATATAAATACCCACATAGAAGTAAAATAGGCTTTGCTTCTGTTTGGAATGCAGAACAAAACATACATCCATTTTCATAGTTATGGATCTCTAGAGAGCTCTTGGCTCTGTACTCTTAGAACTGATTTTGCTCTTTGTTTTAGAAACAAAAGAATTAGAATACAATCAGATTCACTAGTGATAGTGAAGATAGGATAAATTGTTGACTTCACTATTTATTGTGAGCATGACATAAACTACAACTCCACTATTTACAATGAGCACGACACAAATTGTGACTTCATAGTTTACAGTGATCAAAACACAAACTGTGACTTCACTGTTTACAGTGATCACAATAAAAATCATTCGACTTTCATAATATAATAAAAGATATACATAAACCTTAACTACTCTTCTCATAGTAATGTGATATGGAGAGATAATGATATCAAATACTCACAATATCATGGCATTATAACGACTATGTTATTGATAGTCATGATATAGTGGTTATACATATATGCTTATGTTTTTGTATATCATAACATAGTGATACTCTAAGTCATCCATTTCATAACACAATAATAAGATGTCTATAGGCTGTTGACCAATCATGATCTTTTTTAAAATCATAAAAACATAGCTCATAAATAAATAAGAAAGAATTTGTGGGCTCGTCTTTATTCCTCAACGTGCCTTCAAATGTTATTATTCCCTTCTCTCTCTCTCTCTCGATCCACTTCCCTATCTGCGTGTCTTAAGAGAACTCCCAAACTCAACCCACTACCATAGCAATAATGCATGTCTTTACTTCCACGATGACATGCAAAGCAAGAAAGGTAATGGTCATTAAAGACCAACATCAGTTGGGTCAAAAGATTCTCCACTCACAATAACAGTTTGAGGGAAAATAGGGTCAAAGGACCATGTATCATAGCAAAAGATAAACACATCTCTTAACTTACCTTTTATTTAGAGGTCATCGACCTAATACAAAAGGTCTCAATGATTATCCAACATAACATTTATATAATGTCATAAAGAAACATACACAACAAAAACCTTACGTTGTTTTTCACTCACACGATAAGCTTCAAGAATGAGGTTGAGATATTCTCCTTCTTTATCTCATACTCAATAAAATAGACAAGCATGGATAACCCAATAGGATATAATATAGATAAATTCCAATTGGTAATTATCAAAGAAAAGATAGCTAACTACTAGCATATATATAGTCCATATCAGGAAAATATCGATTATACCATGTCAATGGTCAAATCATCCCTTCTTGTTTTACAAAAAAATATATACTTAATAAATTGATGACAAATTGACTATTGTTGAAATGAAACTAACTAAGACCATAAAGTCAAAAATGACTTACCAGACTTATCAAAGTTTACTAGTCCCACTTGACCTTGCACTGAGTAACATCTCTGTTACACAAGCACAGCTTGCAAACTTCAAGCACTTTGAGAGGCTCAATCATGACCACTCCTAGGTCTTATACCTATAAAGAAATCTAATCAAGAATATGATTATCACTTGCTATATACTTTTTCAAATATGAAACATCACTAGTAGAAAAACAACAATAAATGACTAAAAAAACTACTAAGAAATGCATATAAATGACTAAGCTTGGTCATGTGACCATTAGTAGTTTATTGTCGGTCATTTATAACGCAACCAAATTTATGACTAAACTAGTTTTAGTCATTTATTAGTTGTTTTGATTGATCAATTTGGTAGTATATTTAGTCATTAATTTAGTCATTGATTGTTGTTTACTGGTCATTTATTTAGTCATGGTAGTCATTTATTTAGTCATTGTAATCATTAATTTCTGTCAATTGGTAGTATATTTAGTCATTTTTATTCATTGATTTCTGTCCATTGGTAGTATATTTAGTCATTTGTATTAACTGATTTCCGTCCATTGGTAGTATATTTAGTCATTTTCATCATTATTTTTCCATCAACTAGTCATATATTTAGTCATATTTATTCATGGATTTTTGTCAATTAGTAGTATATTTAGTCAATTTAATTATTAATCAACATCAATTAGTAGTATATTTAGTCATTTTAATTGACTAATTTCTTGTCATGAGAGATATCTCCGTACCAGTCTCTAGTACGGGAGGCACACCCAGAGGGTGGGCGATGCATCTCCCTGCTATTATGCAATTAAACAATTTCACATGATAGGCACTTTGAAAATCAATTTAACAACTAAAATTAACATCAATCAACACAATAGTCTTTCCAAAATCATAATAACATGCATATCTTTTAGAGGTACAGTAACAAAAATTTCCAGAAATAAAGTTAAGAAACAAATTTAGATTCATACCAATCTACCCCAATATTCGTTAAAAAATTTAACAACTAACTAACAAAACATGAAATGTAACTTGAAGAAAATTTAGTTCACATCGAGAATCACTCTTGAATTACAATACTATCACAATTAATATGCTCAACCTTAATATTTCATCATGGGATTTTACATCTCAAAATATGAATAAATGTATCAAAACTCACTTAGTATTGCTAATTGCTGCATTACTTCTTCTTCTTTGCTGCATCTCTTGCCTTGGTCTACACAAACAGAACCCATCAATGCAATAATTAAATTGCCCCTTTGTAATAGAAAGCAAATAAGTAACTTACTTTAACATGTTCTTTGAAAGAATATTTACCTTCTTGACTCCACGGATCTTCTTAGATCTATTCTTCCTCTCTTTCAATTGCTTCCTAGACTTCTCCACCTTAGTAGCAAGCCCATTCTACATAATTCATGCAACATAGCAACCATCAAGCTATAAAACAAAACACTTCTACTGGAGGCAACAAAATAAAAGTACTCACAATTGAAATAACCTTTAAATATCATGGTTAGGAGATATTGACTGTGCTTCTACCACAAAGTAATCAGAGATTAAAGTTGCATTTTCAAGAAGAAAAGGAGTCCAAAGACAACAATTTCAACCCTTGAAGAAGCCTATGATATGTAAAATATTGATAGTGGTTTGTAGGGGGAGTAATGCTATCCATTCATTTTGTAACATGTATTTACAATTCACTATATGTGGTGTTAGAACTTGCAAATGCATAGTTGATCTAGTTTTTGTTGATGATGGACAATGATATGGTTAAATTGTTAGTGGCATTCATATTTATTATCTACAGTATGAAATGGATTTTAGACAATGGTTTTTAAATAATGCTTTGATGCTTAGATGGTTATCTTAGTCAAGTGCAATACAAATGCCTTTGTAGATCACAAGTTCCATCTTGACAGTGCTATTCACTTTGCATGGATAGTGTATCTCTGTGTTTTACAACACTATGAGATGTTTTGACAAGTGATAATAGACAATGAAATGATGCTTCTCTTGGTCACTATTTGCCTGTGCTCACAATCACTGTTGGTCAAGACTATGATGCTTTTCCAATGATCTCTATGCATGTTTTTAGTACTTGACTATGTAATGCTTGTTTGGTAAAATTGATGGTAACAGTGCAAGTGTAATGACAAAATTGATAGTGGGTATGCATGACAGAGAGTATAAGCAGTCCCCTATCTAATTTTTGTAGTGATAGTGGTGTGGATTTGCCAAAATCTAGTGCTTTCATGATGTTTATACTTGATATATGTTGAAAAGTCAAAGGTATTTGATGAAAAATGCAAAGGAACTTTTTGTTTCATTACTTATTCCTTCTTAAAGGAGTTTAATATCAGCTATATGACAGGGTTGTTAGTTGGTACAAAAGTGATTGTCATCCTATTGATAGTAATGTTTGCCTTGAGATAGTGATGTATTGTGACATTGTTAGTGCTTTAACAATGTCTCTGCATTTTGAATGGACAATGTGCTTTCCTATAGAAAAGTCATTGTTTACACATTTGGTTGAATTCAATGGTATCAAATTCTTGTTTGCATTGTGAAGCATTTGTTGCAAAGGTGTGCTCCTAGTACCACATAGCTTTTTCTATGGTCAATAGTAGTTGACTTGATATATAGTATTGATATGCAGTTGCTTAGTGTCTTGATCTTAGAAAAGTTTTCCAGTCTCTTGCTCATCTTGAAAATGATTTGTATAACCTATTCTTGATAGGGGAGTAAGAGTACGCACTCCTTTGTCAATTGATGTCAAAGGGGGAGAGATTTGGTTGATGGTGTTGAATTTGCCATCAATGAAAAAGAGGGAGTTTGTTGGTATTTTGTCATTGATGTTAAAGATACTTCGTTTGGTGTGTTACTAATGTCTGAGATACATATTCATTCATCTCAGTGTTGAGGAATTTACCATGGTGTCATATGCAAAGGAGAAACTGGTGTTGTTAAGGGGAAAATTGGATAATATTAAAATGAATATAAAAACCCAATAACACAATAGAACATGCCGATAACAAAAGCTTAAAATGAAAGAGAAAACCTTACAACCCTGTTATCCCGTGGCTTCCATTGCTTGCCTATTCTAGATCAATCTTTGTAGTGAAGACTATGGCCCTCAGGAAGCACACTTCCTTGCTTTGTTCTTCAAGATGGCGATGGAGAAATGGCTAGGATACTTCTTGCAGTGAAGATGAACTTCAAATACAAAGGAGGATGATCACAAGCTATAGATTGATATGGAATGATATGGTGCACTGATAATTCTGCAGAGTAATGATATGGAAAGCTTGGATATATAGAAATGGAAGAATAGGGTTATATTTATAGAGTTGTGAGAGAGAAGATCAACGGTCGAGAAGAAATAAGAAGATCAATGGTGTAGAAGACTTGAGAGGATGTGCGCGAATAGAAAGAAGACAAGTGTCACAAAGAAAGCTGTTTTGTTTGAGTTAACTGCTTTCATGACAAAGATAAGATTTGCTTTCGTAAATTAGAATGATTTATTCTAATTTAAGAGTTGTTGATAAAAACAAGATTGTTTTAAATCAATTAACTCAACTTGTGATTTGCTTTTGCATGATTTGAGAGAAATTAAATAATAAATTATTTCATTTTGTGTGCATGAAGAAGAAGACTTATTTTTAGAAGATTTTGGAAGATAAGAAAGCAAATTAAATAAATAAATTTATTTAATTGTGGAATTAGAAGATAAGAAAGCAAATTAAATAAATAAATTTATTTAATTGAGGATTTTGAAGATAAGAAAGCAAATTAAATAAATAAATTTATTTAATTGAGGATTTAGAAGATAAGAAAGCAAATTAAATAAATAAATTTATTTAATTGAGGAATTAGAAGAAAAGAAAGCAAATTAAATAAATAAATTTATTTAATTGAGGAATTAGAAGATAAGAAAGCAAATTAAATAAATAAATTTATTTAATTGAGGATTTAGAAGATAAGAAAGAAAATTAAATAAATAAATTTATTTAATTGTTTGTGCATGATAGAAGAATAAATAAAATATTTAATTATATTTTATTTTTAGAGATTGAGAGGATTTAAATAAATTTAAATGATTTATTTAAATTTGGAGGAATGAGTGACTTAATTAAATAATTAGAAATTATTTAATTGTTTGGAAGAAATAAATTAAATAAAGGATTTTATTTAATTTTGACTTTAGAAGAAGTAATTAAATATTTTTGATATTTAATTAACTTGGAGGAATATGAATCAAATAAATAAATTTGTTTATTTATTTATTGATATTGGAATTAGATCAAATAAATATTAAGAATATTTAGTTAGACAGAGTCGTCTCATTTTTAGGTGTATACAGGTGTTATGGTATTCATGGTTCATAAGATGATATCTTGCCCATTCATTTCATCATCTGTTTCTTGATCATCTCTTCATGTTGTTGATGCAAGTTTTGCAAAGGACAAACAAGGTTGGAGACATTTGTTCATTCTTCTCATGATTCATCTTTAGGTATTGGTCATTTCATGGTGTTGATGTATTCCTAGATTCAAGGCAGAGAATGCACTTTTGTGTTGATGTATTTCATGGTGTTGATGGTATTAATGCTTGATGCATTCAAAGGAATTTATTCACATGGTATTGTTGCAAGAGTGTCTTAGTAGTGTTGACAATGATACAAGAGTGGTGTTGATTAGCACATCTCAAAAGCACTTGTTTATAATCATGATGCAAAATGGAAAGAGGAGCTTTATTACAGGTTGTCTACTTCAGAATCTTGTAGAAGGTGAAGTGTCTTGGTGAAAGTTTTTTGACTCTTGAAATCTCTATCTTAAAACATTAAGTTAATTTTAATACTAAACCCTAAGAGACCTAGCATTTATAGAGAGTGTCAATGAAATGTAGCATTTATGTTTTATTTGTTCATTGATTGGTTATAGGAAGTTAAAGATCATTTAAGTGAAGACTTAAAGGGGTCACTCTCATTGGTTGACTGAACCCTTAACTGGTCTAAGAGGTTAACAACTTATAATGCAACATCCAAGACAAGATCAATGGTCTCTATTTGATTTGTGCATTGGCAACAATCTAAGATCTAGTGTTTTAAACTTGAATAACAATTATTCTCTGAAGCACATACTTTGACATGCATTTAAGCATCATCAGCTTATGTTTAGTTATGCATAGTTTTGATAACTATCTGAGAACAATGAAGGATTGAAATGTTTTACACCAGTAGATTGTGTATAATAACAATGTTCTATACTTGGAGAAGGTTGCTGACAATGGTGTTATTCTATTTTCATGAAGATATGCAACAATGAGAAATGTTAGAATGACAGTGTGTTCTATGTCATGGAGTGTTTGATATCTTTGCACAAGTATAGAATGTTAGCCAATGCTCTGTGACCGTGTCCTTTGGTTTTTGATTTCTTTGCTTAGTTTAGTATGTCAGCCAGTGTTCTAATCAAGATTAGAATTCCTTGAGAGATTTTGCAATAGTGTTAACATGTCTAAAAAGGTGTTAACATGTTCTTGTAGATTTCACTAATACATGGATTGTGGATCTCTTATGGCTTTAAATTCTCATAACAAACAACATCAAAGACGAAACTTCACTTTTCATTTCTTGGACCCTGGACTTGGGCACTAAAGAACACACTTTGGTGGAAAGTGTCGCCCACCAAGTACCCTAACTATCTAGATTTCGTTAATCCCGAACAAGAAATTCCACGTAAAAAATACTTTTGCATGACTTGGGATCATATGGAAATAATTTTCCCAAATGTGAGTTGCTCTGTCATCTTTCACATTTTGATCCCTTCATTTTTTAGTTCTTAATTTTGGAGAACACCAATGGTACAAATAATTTTAGAAACTGATTACAAACCACTTTCAAATTTTTTGGTAGTAGCAATAAAAAGTCATTATTTCTGACCCTCTTTCTATTCAAGTATATACCAATATGCTCAAAATTAAAAGATCTTATTGAAAGGATGCAATTGATAACCTAAATATTTTGAGATATTTTATTCAAAAGAATTTGTATATAAGTTGTTATTTCTAGATTTCTCCACTTTTTCATAAACTTATTATATTTTTTTTGACTTTTTAGTTTACTTTTTTTAAATAACTAAAAAAGTTGAGTAGAATATAGCACCAACCAAATATCAGATGCAATAATATTCACCCCTACCATGAATCAACAAGAACCAGAAAAGATGGATAAAATGATAGAATAAATTCCAATAATGTTGAATCAATCAACAAAATTCCTAAATTGGATAAAAATACAACAGACAAGAAGCAAATAAATTAATATTAAATTTGCAAGTTTGATGCTCAAAAAATGTTGTAATAAGAAAACTACTAGATAAAACTTCCCTTGCCATCGGTAGCAAAATAAAGCAAAATCAATTGGTTAGTTCAACAATCATTGCCTTTCAAAGGACAACTGTTTGATTTCAAGTATTCAAAAGATTGACCTCGAAATGGTTGAAGAAAAAAATAAAAGAGTTTTAATGACCTATATTTTTCTTTCATAGTTTTTAAGACTTTCAAAACATGCTATACTTTTAGTCTAAGTGGTATTATATCTATACTATTTTAAGAAGGTTACATTTTCTTATAAAAAAAGTGTACTTACTCTAATAAGCTTGTACTTCAGCTCATACTTTTTTGCCCTCTCCAAGCTATCATAAATCAAGCCAAATCTGGTAGATTTTTGCCTCCAAATTGAGTTTTGAACCCAAAAACAAAAATAGTTTGGGGATCTCTAACTTCATAAAGATTTCCTAGTTTTTCCTTAAGTTCAGCCTTCAAATACACACAAACAACTAAACAATGCCCAAATACACAACAACCTACATATCTAGAATATTCAACCAAATGGAATACTCATTAAACAAATCCAAATACACAAATGTAATGAAAGGGATAAATCCATTGTTGGTTTTAGGACAAACAACTGAGAGGGGGGGGGGGGTGAATCAGTTGTCACCAAAAACTTTCTTCTCTTTAAACACTTAAATTCTTCTTATATTTCTGTAGCATAATAATAATCAATCATGAAAACACAATGCAATAACTCAAGAGTAGAAAAATATTAATACATATGACACCAGGATTTTAACGTGGAAAACCCGACTAAGGGAAAAACCACGGGGTGACTAACCCAAGATTGTATTCTCTATTAAAAGAATAAGAACAAATGGTACCTGCCAATTATGGCTCACTGCCTAAGCACACTTCTCACAAGAGACCCACTGCCTACAGGAGACATACTGTCTATAGAATAATATAAATATTATATACTTGAACTGGAGATTAGCATCTTCACCATGCTTGAAATAGTTCCATTTAGGCTCAACACTTCTGCTCTACTTTTCACTCTTCTCCTCTCTACCACTTTCTCATTTTGACCCTCCGGATACTTTGAAATGACTTCACAAATCTAACTTATACAAGACATCCACTTTGGGATGATTATCAAGTTAGCACAACATACTTTCTTTTAATACAAAGTAGTTACAGAAATACAACTTGATTTATTACAAAGACTTCATGCATATCATCACACTATCAGCCACACATATATGGGACTTCAATCTTCTTTGAGGAACACATCATGCTTTGCAAAACATCTTCATGATCATCTGCAGGATGTGTAAAACATCTGGCCGGCCATGATTAGGAAGAACACCATCACCTGAGAGTAAATCTTCAATTACAAACTCAATCTTCAATGCAGACTGCTAACACAAACTGGACACAATCTAGAGACTCCCACAATCTTTCCTGAATCACCAAGAACATCCACACCACTTCTGCTTACTGAAATCATTTGCATCTTCATCTGGAACCTCAAGAACACAGTCTGTCATTACTGTCACATTAGAATAAATGCTTGCGGACCTCCAAACCATGAACCAATTGACTTGTCAATTCACATTGGTTTCCTAAACATTCTACCAAATCCGCAGAACAAGATATTGCATTTTCAGATCTCACCAAACCTATTTGTGTCACTCTGTCACCTCTGAATAGCTGCCAGAACTAGTTTTACTCATATGGCCATAACTTCTCCAAATCTTCATGTGGACCTCTCAAATCTTGACTGGAGAACCTTCAGACACATCTACAAACCCTTTGATGCACATACTCTAATCTTCAACTATTTGAGATCTTTGCTTCATAGAACTTCACTATCTTCACTATTCTCTATTTCTAATGGGGCTAATTTTCTCAATATCCTCAGCACATAACTCATCCAATTCTTGACATCAATGACAACACCAGTTAGGGTCATACTTGCAACAATCTCCCCCTTTGTCATTGATGGCAACATATGATGTGAAAAACTATTTTAACCATCAAGACAAGAACTTCTTCTTACTGACTGACATAGCTCCCCCTGTCACTAGCAATCATTCACATGTCTTCTCTTCTTGTACTTCTCCCCCTTTGATCATCAACCACTTTTTGTTTTTCACATGTCTTCTCTTCCCCTTTGACATCAATGGAAAAGGGCACATACTTGCAACCACTTCTCATGCTTCAGAATCATACTAACTGCTCCCCCTGAGTAGAAGAATCCTAGCATCAATCTGGATCATAACATATGACTGTGAAATTCACCGGATAGATGCACATCAGTGCACCTTAATTTAGAACCAGAGGGGTAATAACCCCTAAATTCTCCCTGAGATACTCAAAAGTGTCCTTAGGTAGAGGTTTGGTAAAAATGTCTGCAATCTAATCCTTTGAGGGCACAAACTCCAATCTGACTTCATTCTTGTTCACCCGCTTTCTTAAAAAGTGGAACTTGATGGATATATGTTTTGTCTTTGAATGCAACACTAGATTTTTTGATATGTTTATTGCACTTGAGTTATCACAGAAGATTGTGATAGGTTCTTCATACTCCACTCTGATGTCTCTTAACATTTGCTTCATCCACAATACTTGAGTGCAACTGCTTGCTACTGTAATATACTCTGCTTCTGTAGTAGACAGAGATATTGCCTCTTGTTTCTTGCTTAGCCAAGAAAACAATATTTTCCCTAAAAAGAATGCACCACCACTGGTACTCTTCCAGTCATCCACATCACCT
Organism: Cunninghamia lanceolata; assembly: GCA_027924645.1. NCBI lineage: Eukaryota > Viridiplantae > Streptophyta > Pinopsida > Cupressales > Cupressaceae > Cunninghamia > Cunninghamia lanceolata. The sequence goes on along the minus strand of BSBN01000682.1, from coordinate 8,570,541 downwards.
ACCCAATCAGCATCAGTATAAGCATGAAGAGAGAAATCATGATCCTTGGGATACCACAATCCATAATCAACTTTTCCCTTTAGATATATGAGAATTCTCTTGATTTCCATGACATGAGATTCTCTAGGATCAGCTTGAAATCTGGCAACAAGACCAACAACATTCATAATGTCAGGTCTAGTTTGAGTAAGATACAGTAGTCCTCCAATCATTAACCTGTACTTTTTCTAATCAGCCTTAGGAGATTCATCATCTTTGCTCATTTTACACCTAGTTGCCATGGGAGTATTCATTGGCTTTAAATCTTCCATCCCAAATTTCTTCAACAATTATTTCACATATTTGGTCTGAGATATGAAGATTCCTTTCTTTGTTTGAGTGATTTGCATACCCAAGAAGAAATTCATTTCACCAAACATTGACATCTCAAATTCACTTATATTTGATTTGCAAAAGTTTTGCACATACTATCCTTCCCTCCAAAAACAATATCATCAACAAATACTTCAACAATCAAGATATTTTCATGATCAATCTTAAAATATAGATTATTGTCAGTAGTACCTTTGTTGAAACCAATTTTCAAAAGATGTTTGTCCAACCTTTCATACCAGGCTCTTGGGGCTTGTTTGAGTCCATACAATGCCTTCTTTAATTTGTAGACCATATCTCTATTATCAGACAGTTGAAATCCATCCAGTTGCTCAATGTATACTTCTTCTTCTAAATCACCATTTAGGAAAGAAGACTTGACATCCATCTGATATACCTTGAAATATTTAAAGGTAGCAAAGGTAAGAATTAGTCTAACTACTTCAATCCTTGCCACCGGAGCAAAAGTCTCCTCAAAGTCAACTCATTTTACTTGAGAATATCCTTTATAGACCAATCTGGCTTTGTTTCTTATTACTTCACCATCTTGATTTAGTTTGTTCTGGAAGACCCACTTAGTCCCAATTACATTTTTGTCCTGAGGTCTGGGAACAAGATCCCAAGTGTGATTATTTTCAATTTGCATCAATTCCTCCTTCATTGGTTTAACCCAACTTTCATCATTGCATGCTTCACTTACTATTTTTGGTTTAACTTTTGAAATCAGACAATACTTCACTAAGTCTTGGGCAATATTTCTTCTTGTTTGAACACTTTTGCTTCTATCTCCTATGATTTGATCTTCATAATGATTTAGTCTTACATACCTGGGAGTTTTGGGAATCACTTGCACTTCTAATTCTTGGATAGGTTCATTCAAGTTTGTCTCTTCTTCTTGAGTTTTTGGATTCTCTGGATCAATATGAGTTTGTACTTGTTTTTCTTGGTCTGAGATATCATTTTGATCATCAGCTTCATACTCATAGTACCTTGAGGGATTTTCCATGCCTTCATCAACTTTCACATTTGTGCTTTCCACAATCTTTCTTAATCTCTTGTTATAACACCGGTAAGCTTTACTTTGAGTAGAATAACCCAAGAATATTCCTTCATCACTTCTAGCATCAAACTTGCCAAGGTCTTCATCTCTTTTGATATAGCATTTTCTACCAAAGACTCTAAAATACTTCACAGTAGGAGTGATGCCAAACCAAAGTTCATAAGGAGTCTTACCAATATTGCCTTTGATTTGTACCCAGTTAATATTATTAACAACAGTGCTCATAGCTTCTCTCCAATAGATCTAAGGAACATTTGCTTCCATCATCATGGTCCTAGAAGCTTCCTAGATAGTCTGGTTCTTTCTTTCTACTAATCCAATCTGCTATGGAGTCCTTGGAGCAGATAACTATCTTTTTATCCCATGTTTCTCACAGAATTTTATGAACTCTCCGGAAGTGAATTCACCACCTCTATCAGACCTAAGACATTTTATGTTTAACCCAGTTTCATTTTGTACCATAGCCTTGAATATTTTGAACTTCTCAAGAGCTTTAGATTTCTCTTTTAGGAAAGTCACCCACATCATCTGAGAGTGGTCATCAATTAGTAACATGAAATATCTATCACCTTGCAGACTCTTGATTCTTGCCGGTCCACATAGATTAGTGTGAACTAAGTCTAACAATCTGGTAGAGGATTGTTCCTTACTTTCAAATGTGACGCTGCTCTACTTACCCATCTGACATTCTTTGCACAAAATGTTAGTAGGTTTCACCAGTCCTGGAAGATCTCTTACAGCCTGAGTGTTGCTTATCTTGATGATATTTTCAAAATTTACATGACACATTGTCCTATGCCACAACTAACTCTGATCAATTTGAACAAATATACAACTTTTCCCAGTACCAAACAAGTGGAAGATGTTACCTTTTGTTTGAGTACCAAATGCAATTTCTATTCCAGAACTTTCAAAGATCTTACTTTTTCTATTATTGAATCAGAGATCATATCCTTTGTCGACCAACTGCCCAACACTGAGAAGATTATGGTTTAGACCTTCAACATACAGTACATCACTGATTTTGTTCTTTCCATCAAAAGAAATAGTTCCTTTGCCTCTAATTCTGCCAGTAGAATTATCACCAAATTTTACAACTCCTTCATATCTTTCTAGATCTATGAACTTATTCTTATCACTAGTCATATGATGGGCACATCCACTATTAATGACCCATTCATCCTTTTGTTCAACTTGAGTAGCCAGAGCTCTTTCTATCAGTTTATTATTGATAGATTCAATGGGCATTGGATCTTCTTCCTTGATGGCAATAAACATCTAGTCACTTCCGGATTTGTTTCCTGTCTTTGATTCATCATCTGTTACTCCTTGATCATCATCATCTTCATGAAAATAGTAACATTTCTTTTGGAATCTTGATCTATCTGGTTTTGTCCTTGAAAATCTTTCCAGACACCTTGAGGCAAAATGTCCAATCTTGTTGTAGTTGTAACATTTGAAGGGCAATTTTCCTTCATACTTACCAGATCCTCTTGGCAGTCTCTTTGCAATAAGGGCTACAAGTTAAGCATCTTTTGCCTCATCTTCTTCCAGATCTTTTCTTTCTTTTTCATACAATTGGTTAACATATTTGTCCTTATCTAAAAATATTTTATTCTGACTCTATACCCTTCTCCTTTCAAGAACAAATAAGTTAAGCAACAAATGGGTGAACTATCAAGAATAGTTCCCCTCTGAATTGAGGTACAGCTCCCTTCAAGATCTTCAATGAATTCGATCTATTTTAATTAGTCAAATACACTTTTGACCAGAAAGTACCTAAAGGCAAACTAACATCCATACATAATCATGCTATGAATGCAATATCCTTTTTTATAATATCAGTGGGTAATAGAATACACAGATTCTATCTTCAATAACAATCAAATACATAAACACATATATATTGCTGAACCAATAAATGCTAGAACACATACAATGAGTTGTCTAATGAAAGAGCAATTACCAGATGAAAGAAGATTTCACATGGAAAACCCAATTTTAAATACTAAAACACACAGATCTAAGTAAGCAGTAATTGTTTCTCTTTTTCATTCACAGATGAAAAATGTTTCAGACAAACATCATATATATTGTAAAATAACAATAGTTCAGCTCTAAAATTTTCTATCTCTTTTCTTATCCTGTATATCCAGCTTTAACAACTAAAAACATATATATAGTTGCCCTAATTATCCAATCTTTTGAACCAAACCTAGAGTTAAGGTAACTCTAACCCATCGGGATTTAGTTTTTACAAACTCATTAAAAACCAAGTTTTTTGAAAATAATCTCAACTGAATAACCGAACCAAGAAACTAAGTAAGGTCATGATTGGGGTGACAGATTAGAATCTCCAGATTTGCTGTGTTCGGTTGGGGAGACACGTTGAGCCTTCCATTCCTAAAATGCTGTAACAAATTCCTGGATCTTTAGAAAATTAGGGATGCCAATGAGTTTCACCCTCGCTTTCCATACTTCTTTCTCCCTCTGAATTTTCCCCACCTTCTCTGTGTGCTCCGGGAGTGCGTTGACGTAGAGGTAAAGAAGTGACTCGACCTTTGAAATCCGAGAGAAATCTTTAGTTAATAAGTTGTCACTTTCTTTAACAAAGCTAATCTTTTCCTTGAAGGATTGAATTACAGTATCAATGTCCTTTTCTGGTTCTCCGTCATCCTTTATATATTTTACATCAATACATTGTAGATCATGCTGTAATGATTGAGTGAATTCAATTATTTCTTTGATCATTTTTGTAAGTTTAATTCACCCTTGTCGGGATACTGAATTCCTCCATTTAATGTTTGTCCTGCTTACATACAGTATATCTTCATTCAGACCTGTCAAATTCTTCTCAGACAAAAAATTTGCTATTCCATACTTCTGTACTTCATCAATTTGATTCATTACATTCATCCATTTGCCTTCATCTTTTATCCAAGAAGCATTCTGTGTCTTCAAGTCATCAATGGTGGCTGTGGTTTGATCATATATATTTTTCAATTCATGAATATATTTTGTGCCTTTCTAAATGATGTTATCCAACCACTCATCAAATACTTTAGTTACCATGTTGTTCCTGTGTACCTGGTCCAACATTTTCTGATTGACCGAGATTTAGGATCAAAGGACAGGGGTAGTTGGGTAACAGGTTGTGGATTTGGATTGTGAATGGCATCTATATATTCTGCCATTGATCTTATGGTTTGATTCAACTCCCTTTTGTCCTTTTCATCTTTCCAGGCTCGGCTGACTATCTTTTTGGTGGATGTCTCAAGATGATGCACATCCGCGGCTTGCGAAGCAGTCCCAAGATCTATTTTTTCAATAGTGTAATGTTGAATTGTAGGATCTTGGACCTCTTCATCAGTTGCTGGCCAGGCTACTTCAGTGCTCCAGTTCCCAGTATTAGGGTCAATATCTACCCTAGATGTTGTTTTTAGTTTCTTGGACTTGGGAGTCTTTCCCAAACACTTACTCACCATGTCCTCCAACGATAATGAAAATGGGACTACCTTTCTTTTGTCGCTGATAGAACTTTCCAGCCACTTGGGTGTAGAGGCCAGGGCTTCTTTTCTAGGATTCAATTGATCAGAAGACACATCTAAAATCATCATCAGGTCAGTGGACTCTAAAGCAACCTCTACTTGTTGTTTTGTACTAACCTCCTCTGCCCTCGGTGAATCAGATTCTTTATCACCCATTGCTTCCCCTGAATCCTCTTCAGAATTCAAATCCACAACTATTTTTTCAAAATCTGTCTCTTTCTCCTGCTTTTAGTCTTTGATCTGGTGGCACGAGGAGGCAGAATAGTTGTAAGGGCCCTCTTGGATTCTTTGATGACAGGATCCCTTCTAGTTTTTGGCTTGGAAGTACCTGCACCACAGATAGCAATAAGCTGGTTAGAGGAGCTTATTGGGGATGGTGATTCAACCATTGATGAACATTGCTGGGAAACTTTATTTTGAACTCCCTCCAGTCTTTGTTCCCTCAACCATTTCTCGGTTCTCCTTATCACCGGGAGGGTCTTAAACTCAATCCTATCTTCTTCATCTTTATTCTAGTCAATTTCTGAAATAGGTGATTGTTTTATCTATTCAAATTGTGGGTCAATCACCTGTTCTTCATTATCAACAATTCCAGAAATGTCCATATTTAAATTAAGGGTAATTATTTGTCCTAGGGAGAACCTACTCCACAGTCTTCTTCTGACCTTGAATTTGTCTGAACAATCCTCCCAATAATCCTCCAATTGAGGAATATGTGAAAACCCTGTTCCAAAATCTAAGTTGTCCCTGGCAAAGCCTTTGCTGTCAAATTGGGATCTGGTAGTGAAGTACTGAAAATTGAATTTTTTAAGACCCACTTCTAAATTCAAAGCATCAAATACTGACTGGAATGAATAATGTCCAAGTTCAATGGGAAAAGATATACCAGATTTATTTTTCATTTGGAATTTTTCATCCACATGTGCTAATTGTCTGCAAACCTCTATCAACACAAAACGGTCAAAAACATACCTGTGTAACTTCAAAGGTTCACTATGAAAACCTCCAACTCTGATATAAGTGAACTTGGAGAATTGAATAAAGAAACTACCATAAATGCTGATCAGCTACATAGCCTCATCAGACATCCTCTTATTGATGTTGTTTTCTAATTCATAAGTCATTCTCCCGGTAAAAGTATCATTAACCCTCCTGTAATTCGCATAGCAATTATGCATCTGTAATTGTAAATAATAGTCATAAATTTTGCTGTCCTTAACTAAGGGCACATGAGATAGCCCTACCCATTGTTTTGTAGATGCTAGACTATAGAAGAGGTACGAAGACATATAAAAATCTTTATTCCCCAAACAATTACTTAGACCTAGATGCAAACATTCAGCTACAATTTCTGCCCAGTCCAAATATTACTCTCCTTGGAGGATCACCTGTATGAAAAAGTACATCTAGTCTTCCCAATAATATGCCTGAGTGCTACCCTTTAGCCTATGTAGTAACACCACAATATCCTTTACTTCCAAAATCATGTGATCTCTTGTCAATGGTCTGGGCAGTCTTGAACCCCCTTTTTGGAATTTCAACAACCAATTCCTTGCGATCACACTCCTGTAATTTGCTTTCTTCAATGAAAAATGACCATAGGAAGAAGTAATATTGAGGTCAGAATATGGTTCCTTGGGCGGAATTCTCATCACAGACATTAGGGTTTGTCGATTGATATGAAGTAAAACATTACCATTTGTAGTTCTGATGCATCTGTTTTGGGGTTCATATCTATTCATGCACTCCAGAACTAATTTGGGGCACTGTACAACCATGGGAAAGGCCACAGCTTTGACCAAACCACTTTTTACTATCTTCTCCATCATAGGAGTTGGCATAGGATTTCTAGCCCTCTCCCTAAAATCTTCTAAGTCATATTGAACTAGAGAGGTGTCCCCAAATTCAGGAAGAGAATAGATGAGACCAGGACCATGCTCATAACCAAGACATGTAGATTTCATAGCTACAAGTTGGAGGATATAATGAAAAAAAAATGTTTTGAACTTCTTAAAGACTGTCGGAAACTCAAAAGGATTCTTCTTTCCAACCAAGTAATGGAAACAGCTTATAGTAATAGTAGAACTCACCTTAAATGTATCTGAAATCACTACGAATTTGGGCCACAAAATCTCATACCACCTGCACTATTCTCCTTTGCATGACCTAGTATGTTTGTTTTCTAAATTTGGCTTGTTCTCTATTGATATAGGCATTAACTAGGTTGAATAATTATTAACTGAAATAATACGTGCTAAAAATGCTTGATAAGACATGAACTCTGACATATGCATTAATGGCAAGCATTCTTCACGTGCAACCTTGATGAATAATGATTATCCATAACCTTGCGAAAGTTAGAACCTTCCGTTTCATATTGAGTTTCAGATATAGTCTCCTCTAAATCTCCCGCTAATTTTGACTTAGAGAAAGCCTTGGGGAGAGATGAGACTATAGTCATTGAACTGTTGAACCATTGAACTTTTGGGATGTGGTTCGAAGCGAAGGTTCAAATATACAAATTGAATTACACGAAGGGGCAAACAGTTCACTTTTAAGAAACATTGAACTTTAGACTCTTGAACTATTGAACCTTTGAATCGTTGGAATGTGGTTCAACTCGAAGGTTCAATGATATGAGACAGACTACATAGACCGACCAACAGTCACATGAATTTGCAAGAAACTTTGAACTTTGAGACAGTGAACCATTGAACTGTTGAACCATTTGAACTCCACTATGAGGTTCAAGCGGAAGGTTCAATGATACATTAAATTACACAAGGGAATTGAATGAACGCGACTCCTTACAAAGCATCGAGTATTGAACTCTTGAACCGTTGAACTCTTGAACCTTGAAAAGGGTTCAAGTTCAACCCGAAGGCTCAAAGATGTATTTGAATTACACAAAGGGACAAATAGTTCACTTTGAGAAACATTGAATGATTGAACCCATTAAACCATTGAACTTTTGGACTTTGAGAGTGGTTCAAGTTCAAATGTTTGATTCTTTAGTAATTTCACACACAAAAGATGATAGGCAGGTGAACTTTAAAAATAAAGAGCCAACTTAATAAACAAAGATATGACCAATAAGGGGAAAGGTAAGTCGACTCTTGCTTAAGGAAATTTCATGAAAAAAAGAATAAGGGCGACTCAAAAGGTAACACATACCATGATAATTTCTTTGAGGAATTTTCTCCTGGATCATACCTTTGTTTGCCTTTTACAAAGGCACTAGCCTTAAATGTAGATTCAGTCTTGGGAGGTGCATCTCCAAATTCAGCCAATTCAAATGCAGCTAATTTCCCAACCAATTGATCCCTTGTGATATTTGATAAAGATCTAAATTCCTCAATAGCAGCAACCTTGTTCTTGTAAGTAGGAGGTAAGGATCTGAGGACTTTGATGACAATCTCATCTTCATCCAAGGTTCCACCAGCACATCTAATGCCACAAACAAGCTCATTTACTTTTGGCATAAATGTAGTGATATTCTCATCCTCATTCATCTTCAGGGTTTCAAAATTTCCTTTTAGTCTTTGTAGCTTGGCACATTTAACATATTTGTCTCCTTCATGTAGAAGTGCTAGCTTTAACCAAATTTCATATGCAGTTTTTAAATCCATAACATTTGTCAGTTCTGAATCAGATAGGGCACTTAGTAAGGCTTCTTTAGCTTGAATATTATCTTCAGCATCTCTGATTTCATCTATAGTTGTTAGACCATTCTTTGGAGGAATATACTTCTTTATAGTCGTGTTCCAATATTGAAATCCCATACATTGCAAGTGACAATCCATGCGGCTTTTCCAAAGAGTGTAGTTTGTTCCATTAAACCTCAAACTATTCTTTTTGTAGGAAGACATCCTGGATCTCCTCAAGCGGCTAAGCTCTTTTAGAGGAACTTAGCTCTGATACCAATTGTTGGTTTTAGGATAGACAACTGAGAGGGGGGGTGAATCAGTTGTCACCAAAAACTTTCTTCTCTTTAAACACTTAAATCCTTCTTATATTTCTATAGCATAGTAATGATCAATCATGAAAACACAATGCAATAACTCAAGAGAAGAAACACATTAATACATATGACACCAGGATTTTAACATGGAAAACCTGATTAAGGGAAAAACCATAGGGTGACTAACCCAAGATTGTATTCTCTGTTAAAAGAATACGAAGAACAAATGGCACCTGCCAATTAGGGCTCACTGCCTGAGCACACTACTCACAAGAGGCCCACTGCCTACAGGAGACACACTATCTACAGAATAATATAAATATTACATACTTGAACTGGAGATTAGCATCTTCACCATGCTTGAAACAGTTCCATTTAGGCTCAAAACTTCTACTCTACTTTTTGCTCTTCTCCTCTCTACCACTTTCTCATTTCGACCCTCCAGATACTTTGAAATGACTTCACAAATCTAATTTATACAAGACATCCACTTTGGGATGATTATCAAGTCAGCACAACATACTTTCTTTTATTACAGAGCAGTTACAGAAATACAACTTGATTTATTACAAAGACTTCATGCATATCATCACACTATCAGCCACACATATCTGGGACTTCAATCTTCTTTGAGGAACACGTCATGCTTTGCAAAACATCTTCATGATCATCCACAGGATGTGTAAAACATCCAGTCGGCCATGATTAGGAAAAACACCATCACTCGAGAGTAAATCTTCAATTACGAACTCAATCTTCAATGCGGACCGTCAACACGAACTAGACACAATCTAGAGACCCCCACAATCTTGCCTAAATCACCAAGAACATCCACACCACTTCTGCTTACTGAAATCATTTGCATCTTCATCCGGAACCTCAAGAACACAGTCTGTCATTATTGTCACATTAGAATAAATTCTTGCGGACCTCCAGACCACAAACCAATTGAGTTGTCAATTCACATTGGCTTCCTAAACATTTCACCAAATCTGTAGAACAAGATATTCATTTTCGGATCTCACCAGACCTATTTGTGTCACTCTGTCACCTCTGAATAGCTGCCCAAACCAGTTTTACTCATATGGCCATAAATTCTCCAAATCTTCATGCGGACCTCTCAAATCTTGACTAGAGAACATTCAGACACATAGCTACAAACCCTTTGATGTGCATACTCTGATCTTCAAATATCTGTGATCTTTGCTTCATAGAACTTCATTGTCTTCACTGTTCTCTATTTCTGATGGGGCTAATTTTCTCAATATCCTCAGCACATAACTCATCTAATTTTTGACATCAATGTAACATGAGTATGTTGACATCAATGACAACACTGGTTAGGGCCATACTTGCAACATCCATCTCATGAAAAACTAAAAAATTAGCCTACCTTAGAGACATTTGGCCTCTCAGGATGAAGAACATCAATCACTTGCCATCAAGAACAATAGATACAAAGAACAGAATGAAACATTTAGAAACTTGATAGATTTGAGAGAGATACCCATGGTTTTCTACGAAAAGAAAGAAAAAATTTGGAAACCCAAAACACTTACAAACTGCTTCCTTGTGAAAATCTTGTTGGTCATAAACTTCTATGTTCTCATTGTAACAGCCTTACCGTCCGCCATTCTTGATTGAAAATCTGAATGCTTTATTTTACTTTCTGCTTCTCGCTGCTTCGCTACTACCCCTGACAAAAGTATTCACAACAAAAAACCCTACGAAACTCTTTTAAGAGCCTCAAACTTCTTCCATTTAAGACAAACCCTAATATGTAATATGTAGGATAGATTTATTAAATTCAGTAGTATGTAAAATGGAGGGGAATTTCTATTTGGAAATAAATTAATAATATACATTGCTTAAGTACATTTGTAGTCCCTAAGGACAAGCCAGGATTACTAATGTATTCCTTGGGTTCTATTAGTTTTAATTTACTAGCAATCACACCTTCATGTGCAATGGGTATGTCGAAGATTTGTATCACAAAAATGCTAAGGTGGAAAGATACAATTGTAGGATTTGAGATCAATTCGAATCAAAATTTGATGAATATATGTGTAGACACCCTAAAATGACCAAGTCTTCGCATCGCTTGCATTTCGTCTAAATCTATCTAATCACCTGCATTCAGTATTAATTGAATAATCTAATTATTTAATTAATTTCATCTATTTCTTCTAAATCACATACTTTCAACATTAATTAAACAAATCTTCTTTATTTAATTAATTTTTATTAAATCAACCTTATTCTTCCATGATTAAATAATTTTTATTATTTAATTAAATCATTATCCTCTTTCAAATTTCAAGTCTCCATTAATTAAATAAATCCAATTATTTAATTAATTCATTACAAATTCCCTCTTATCTACAATTAAATAATTTACATTATTTAATTAAATCAATTGTTCCAAATTTAAATAAATCATGCAAATTTATTTAAATTATCTCAATCCTCTAAAAATAAATAAAATCAAGTATTTTATTTATAATCTCCATATTCCTCTAATCTTGCACAAACAATTAAATAAATTTATTTATTTAATTTGCTTTTTCCTCTAAAAATAAATCTTCTAAAAATAAAATATAATCACATATTTTATTTATCCTTCATCATGCAAAATAAATTAAATCAATTTATTTGTTTAATTTATTTAAATCTTCATATCTTATTTATTCCTCAATCATGCACAAACAATTAAATAAATTTATTTATATAATTTCAGTTATCTTCCAATTCCTCTTAAAATATCTTGTTAACTCATGTGCACAATCAGTCTTATTTTTAGAACTCTAAAAAAGGCAAAATTACAAGTTGAGTTATCTATTCATTCAATCTTGTTTTCATCATATCTTAATAAAAATATCCTTATGGATTGACACATGTGTGCACATTCATCATGGTTATTTGTTTTATCTCCTCCATTGATTCTTTTGAATTATCTGGATCGTTGATAGATCATGTTTGAAATCTATATAAACCCCCCTCATCTCCTTCACAAATCCTCTTCGATCACTTATTCTTAGGCATCCTTTACAACGCTTTGAGCATACATCCCATCGATTGAGCAACTTTACAATCTTTTGACATTGATCTTTGAGCACTTTACTTGCTTGTTGCAAACATGGTTTCGCAGCGTTATTGAGCAATCCACATTCAACAAAGGGAACGACACAATCTAGGTAAAAGCTTTCTTATTGCATTTGATTTATCAATAATGGCTTTTTATTTAGATAGTTCTTTTTATGTTATGGGTTTTTGATTTGATTGTTATTATAGTTTGATTTTATCATTCAACTATTCAATTTTCCTTATACACATTCTGGCACGCCCAATGGGACCCATTGGTCCTTATCTAATATAAAATTTGTGGAATTTTTAGTTTGATTTCACAGGTTTTTAACACTTTTTTTAGGAGAGATCCGAAAAAGAATTTTTAAAAGGAGCTTGGGAAAAAATGGACATCACGGTTGCGTTTGGGAGGGTCGAGAGGTGAAGAAAAACATAAAATTTGGCCTATTTTGGTGAAGGTAAAAAAAATTTACCTCAGGCACGCAACCCGAGGCCGTACAATCACTAAGGTATAGTAAAAAAGATATTTTTTATTTTTTAAAAAGTTTTCTTTATTTTTGAAAAGTAAAAAAAAAAAAAAAGAGGCAAAAAAAAAATCCAAAAATAAAAAAGCAAAAAGCAAATCCAAAAACCCAAAAATGAAAAAACAAATCCAAAAAAAAAGCAAAAAACCAAAAACCAAAAAACAAATTCCTATTAGTACTTGTGCAGGCGTGACAGCAGGTACAAGGTACTTTTTTTTTGCAGTAGGTACAAGGCACTTTTTTCCAAAGAATTTCTTTTCATGGTTATGTTTTCTTATGAAAGGGTTTGTTTTTGAAGTGTTGTTAGTTTTATTTCTTTTAAAGAATAAAATAAAATAAAGAGAATCTATTTCCTATTTTATTTTTATTTTTTGAAAAAATAAAAATAAATCCTCCAGGCTAGCAGCAGGTCACATCAATGACCAAGAGCCAGACACAAGGGGCTAGGACAGACCCCTCTTGATTGAGCATTTTGATCCAATAGGCGATTTTCAAACCTCATTATCTTGGTCATACGGACACGTATTTCAATGCTTTTTTTTTGAAATAGGCTAGAATTTCGTGATCTACATCATGGTGAAATTGGTTTTTTCTCAAAATTCTCTATTTTTTCAGAAAATTAATTTTCTTACTGTTGTCTCAGTCTCGTCACAGTTTTTATACCTTCCAAGCTACATAACTTTCACAAACGGACTTGGATTCAGGTGATGTTTTTTTTGAAAGTTGATATTTTTCTATCCTCTACATAGTGGTAATATTGTTTCAAGGATTTTTTGAGTTCTATTTTTTAAAGTCCACTCATTGGCCCATCTTCAATCTATGACTTCAAACACTTGCTCACTTTTGAGTTTTTGTGGACCTAATATCACTTGTTACAGATTATTATCACTCAAATAGAGCAAATTGGTTTCTCTAACATGTGCATGTAGGACGAGTTTTGAAGAAATTGACAAATCTATCACATTAAGTCTTAGAAACATATTACTTTCTTAAGGGTCAATTGAACAAACATCTTTGCAAACTAAGTCTGAGGAACATATTGCCTTCTTAAGGGACAATTGAACAAATCACTTTTGGCAATCTAAGTCTTAGGAACATATTGCTTTTTTAAGGGACAATGGACATGTATGTGAAAACACTTCAATTTTCTAAGGGACAATGGACATTAATGCCAAACACTTCAATTTCATAAGGGACAATTGAAAACTACAAACATGTGTATGCCTAATCTAGTTGCACCTTATTTTTCTTATAATAGGACAATTGAACCTTTGTTTGACGTGCTTGCTCTTAAATTTTAGTTATTCCTTTAGAAGGGCCTGCTTTTGGATTGCGCTTCATCCAAAAGGGATGACCCTAAGTGGAGTTTTCCTTTGAACCGCTATATAAGAGGGATAAGGCAAAAGCCAAGTCCTAACCGACGTCAGTGTTACCTTGTGGTGCCAAACTGAAAAGAGGTGTACTAGCTCTTTGTGGAAATAATTTTCACATCAAGCAAAGTGTTTAATACTCTTAGTAGGATTGGTTAAAGCTTTTAGTACCTTGTCGCATTGCTTGTAAGGCATTGGTCCCTCAAAGTTACTAATAACCATTTTAGATAGTGACTACCCGATCTACCTCCGAACATTGCAGTAATCATCAGTGCAAGGGGAATCAATTTAAGCCCTTAAGATACTCACCATTGGCTCCCTTGAGAAGAGATAGTATTCCTTTAGCCATAAAACTCTTGTGACCTACTTGAGCTTTCCAAGGGGACGGTGAGATATCCCTACCTATCGTCTCTCGCAAAGATAGAAAATATCCAACACCTTTATGGAATGACATTTTTATCAACAGAGTATTAAGCTGTGAGCTGATCTACTGCAATGAAACCTTGTCTCTAGGGATAAAAAGTGCTTGATATTGATTGCAATTGTCTTATACATGTGGAAACATTGGGCTTTTTTGTGAGCCTCAAACATACACTATCTGTTGTGTCAATCCCTTTTTGCCAACTTAGTTTGCTGTGTTTTCTCTTGCCAAAGCAAAAATCCAATTAGAAACAAAACCAAATCTATCAAAATTTGCCCTTTTAAAGCATCAGACACTACTTCAGCACCTCTGGTATTACAACAGCTCACCTTTGGTTATACAGTAGCTCACCTTTGGTATAACAATACCTCACCTCTGGCTAACCTACTTCAGTGCCCTTGGTATAGCAGTAGCTCGCTTTTGGTCATCATAACTCGCCTTTGGTATAGCAGTACCTCACCTTTGGTAGCTTAGTCCATTGCCTTTGGTATTACCGTAGCTCACTTTTGGTAGCACAATCCAGCGCCTTTGGTCAAACAGTATAGCACCTTTTGTCTAGTCAACTGTGCATCAAAGTTTGTCTTTTCCAAAACACAAGCAGAGTCCCAGCTTTTATCCTAGTGTATTCCATGGTAACCACTAGACTGCAGCAAACTATGAAGTCCAAGCAAGTTGTCCCTAGGAAGCACAAATCACCTCCTCACACACCACAATCAGGCTGACTCAACATTACTCCCAAGGTTACTCCTAGGACACCCGCAGAAAGATCTACCAACTCTCCAAACATGCCGCAACTTGACCAACCAAACAATCTCAAGAAGGTAGGGTCCCTTTGGTAAGTACACTTCACTATACCACCGGCATGCCTCTGAATTTTGTCCCACAAGGTTACACTATCGATCAAGGCCCATCTCAAGATGGCAGGGTCCCTTTGGTAAGTACACCTCACTACACCACTGGCATGCCTCTGGATTTTGTACCACAAGGTTATATCGTAGATCAACTCCCATCTCAAGAAGAGCAACACTTTGAAATAGGTCAATCCTCTCAAGAAGAGCAACACTTTGAAATAGGTCAATCCTCTCAAGAAGATGGGCAAGATCTTGACGAATTCATACAAGATCCTAGAGCCATAGCCGCCTTCGATAAAATCCTTAGTGAGAACCAAGATCATTTCTTTCGCTTGCTAGTAGAGCAAGAAGCCAAATTACCTCAAGGTTTTGATCTATCTATGCTTAGCGAGCCTAACAAAGACACCATACAAATGGTGCAAACCATGTCAACAGTGACCACCCCCTTACCCGAACAAAGCTCACAAGGGAGAACAATTGCACAATATGAGAATCCCCTTTATCAAAATCCAACAGGAAAGAGGGCCATATCACTGCTTCTAACACCTATGGAGATCTACAAAAAATAACAAGAGACTCTTCAATGTCAAGCAGAACTAGCCAAGCAAGCCGCTATAGCTCAATCAAACATATAACAAACTCCTATATTATCCACACCAATTGTAAGTGGAATTTTGGTTACCCCATCGTGAATAGGTTTCCCACCAAATTACAATCCGGGGAACAACTACGTAGCCATGCAACAAGGGTCTCAACAAGTACCTCCTCCTATATCATCAAACCTTCATGTCTCTCAACCAATTAGGGTAATGCAATCCCAACCACAACATTATTCTATGCTCATCCTCAATCAACCTCAATCATCGCAAAACACATCTACCTATGTCCCTCCACCACTACGATCATCAGCGCTAAACTTCTTCAACACCTTGCCTATCCTCCCTCAACATTCCCAACATCAAGTTTCCCAAAGCTATGTGCCGCAATTGCAGCCTAATCCAATGAACTTTAGCTTTCTACCCCCAAATTCTTTTCTCCAACCATCACAAAGCCAACATTCTTACCTAGCGCCACCCCCACCTCCTCCAAATCAAAGCATCCAATTCCAACCCAATCTAAACCCAACATACAACATGCATGACCCCAATCAATCTTACAACCCTTATAACACCAATGCCCATGGCTTACACTACAATCTTCCATATGGGCATCAACAACCACTTTTAGGACAACAGGAGATGTTTCCAAACCCTCCCACAACTATGGAGCTAAAACTCACAGAGGTTCAACAACAACTATCTGATCTTACGTTTGGCCACACCAAGAAGACCTTCTCGTTAGAAGAAGTATGTCCTTATCCTTTTGATCGGTCATTACCCATGATCCCTTTTCCTCAAAATTTCACTATTCCCAAGTTTGATAAATATAAAGGAAAAGGTGACCCAAAAGACCATCTCAGGGAATTCTATCTTGCTTGCTTCGAGGTCTCACATAACAACACATATCTTATACGTCTCTTTCCTCGTAGTCTTGAAGGTCAAGCTATAGAATGGTTCTCACACCTCCCCACGGGTATCAAGTCTTTCAACGAGCTAGCAGAGAAATTCGCCACCCATTTCTCCTACAATGCAGAGCATGAGATCTCCATGATTGATCTATGCAAATAGAAAAATAGAGAAATGTTCATTTCTTTCCTTCAGCGATGGAGGCAAATGGCTAGCAAATTCCCATTCAACATACCTGAAAAACAACTTGTTAGCATATTTGTGCAGAACCTCAACCAAGAGTTAGGTTTTCATTTGCAAATTCTTAGTGCTACAACTTTCGACGAAATAACATACAAGGGAATCAACATCGAAAAAGCCCTCATCACTAAGGGTTTGGTCAACATCTTCAAGGAAACTAAAGACAATGCTCCTCAACAACAAACAAACGATAAACCTAATTATTGGAACAAAAACAAAAATGTGGTCAACGATGGGGTGGTTGATTCTAAACATGTCTAAACATTGCAAACACCACTGCAGCTTTCCAAACCAAGTCAAGCTCCACCTCAACAACTGCAACAACAGAGGCAATTGTATCCAAATCAACAGTAATGACAACAAGAACGGCCTCCACAAGATTACCCTTCGCGGCATCAATTCACTCCCTTGGGAGAGCCCATAGAGTCGATCCTACAAAAGCTTCTACACAGAGGCCTCATCACCTTACTAGATGCTCCCCCATATGGTGAACCTATATACAAAACTGCATGGTACAAAGAAAATGATTACTATGAATTCCATAGGAGCAAAGGGCACAAAACCGCATCGTGCATGAAACTCAAGCACCTAATTCAAAATCTCATCGAGGGAAACTAAATCTCTTTTGAAGATGAACCACCAGCTCAATACATGAACAAAGACCTCAACATGTACAAGGAACCATTCCCTCACCATGGTCCACCTCCTCCTCAGGATAAAGGTAAAGGTGTCAATAATGCTTCCACCTCCTTTGACTCCATTGTGGGTCATTTCGAAGAGAGTCGCGTATCTACCCTCACAATCAAAGGCAAACCTACGGATTGTGTTGTTACAGCTCGTCGTGGTCATGTCACCATTCATGGTCCGACACCCAGTCTCCCAACTCAATCCGATTATAATCTTGTCGAACATCTAGGGAAAACACCAACACAAATCTCTATCTTGGACCTTCTACGGTCATTACCCACACATAAAGTGGTGCTAGAAAAAGCCCTACAAGAGTCTTTGGTTCCTAACAATATAGGGGTCACATATTTCCAAGCTATAGTAGGTAACATTGCTTCGCCCTACAATGTGGTCTTCTCTGAAAAGGACCTCCCATCCCATTATCCGTGTCATAATGATGCCCTTCATATTGAGGTTCTCATCCATAAGTACAAAATCAAACGCATACTCATAGATGGTGGTGTTGGTCTCAACATCTGTTCTTTAAAATTACTTAAACAATTGGGATACTTTGAGGATCATGTCAACATTGATCAAAGTATTACAATCAAGGGATATGATGATGCTGAACGCTGTTTAGAAGGTGTTATCCACTTGCCTATACAACTGGGCCCTGCCATGCTTGAAACCAAGTGCTAGGTCCTTGATATTGAGCTACCTTACAACATTATCCTAGGACACCCATGGATCCAAGCAATGAAAGCTGTCCCCTCCACGTACCATCAGTCTCTAAAGTTCCCATACAATGGTACGGAGATCACTATCCCAGGAGACCCCAATCCTTTTGAAGTCTGTCGTGTCTTGCAAGACAGTTATAAGAATTACAACCAAGTGCCTCAAAATGACAAAGCCCTTGAATCCCCACTATATGTCTATCTTGAAAATCTGACACAAGCCTCTGCAAGTGAACCTAATCCTCTTCCTGAAATCAAAGCTCACATCCGTGATATAGGCTTTGGAACTTATGATATCTCAAAATCTTGTTGTGTAGGGCAGATGCCTTTATCCCCTAAATCTTACGGCCAACCGCCCATTGCCAAGGCAACTAAAAAAGTAGCTATTCCTCCCCCAGCATCTCTAACCCAATTCCAACAGGGATAATTATTGGAAGAGGAAACTATTGAGGATATTTCCTCTTGGCTCTACAAGGAGAAAGAACTAGTCACAATACCAGTCAAGCAATATGGCAATGGCTTAAGGATAGTAAAAAACATGGGCTATAAAGGCAAAGGTGGCCTTGGGAAACAAAATCAAGGAACAATGGAGCCCATTAGTGTGACAAAGAAACTAGACAAGAAGGGGTTAGGATTTGGTAGAAAGGTACCGCGAGCCTTGGACATCAAGGGTATCCTCGACAAGGTGGCTGAAACTTCTCTCGTAGATTTGACATCTAATGAGGATACCATCGATGACTCTTCCCTCCATATGAATGACCTATTTACAGAATCCTCCATATTTATGCTATCCTTCATATCCCTAACATCAACCACAAACACCCCAAAAGTAACACTTGTCTACCTTGAACTTATCGATTGGGACCAACAAGGGTCCCCCGTTATAGATATATTTCAGAATGATGAAGCTTTAGCTAAGTTCATGGGACTTCGGGAAGGTATCCCTCTTGGTGATCACAAAGCAGGTTTTGTAATGGAACTAGAACCAATAGTGTATTTTGGTGAGAAGGCCAAATCCTCTAGTCGCAAAAGTAAAAATAAAGAAAGATCTCTAGGAGAAAACCACACGGTGGCACCTCCCAATCACAAAATAGCAAAAACAAAGGACGTATCCAAAGGTGAAAACCCAACTGTGGCACCTGAGGATGGAGGATTTGACCTTCCCCTACCATATAAGTATCAAGAGAAGTCAGCTCTCCTAGTGGAAGATTCTACAGAGATAAACCTTGGCACAAAGCAAAATCCAAAGACCACATTCTTGGCAGCATCATTATCAGAAACAGAGCACAGGAATCTTAACAAATTCTTCTTATAGAGAACCATCAAATTTGCATGGACCTACGCTGATATGCCAGGGTTAGACCCTAAGCTAGTAGTTCACTATCTCACAGTTGATCCAAAAGTTAAACCAGTAGAGCAAAAGCTGAGGAAGATGCACCCACAGATAGCTCTCTTAGTAAAAGTGGAAATACATAAGTTGTTAGTTGCAAAGTTCATCTGACCTATTGATTATTTAGACTGGGTTTCAAACATTGTACCCGTGTCTAAACCCAATGGGTGCATCCGTATGTGCAATGATTTTAGAGATCTTAATAAAGCATGTCCCAAAGATGACTTTCCATTACCAAACATTGATATTATAGTAGACTTGACAGCAGGTCATGAAATGCTTTCTCTCATGGATGGATTCTTAGGCTACAATCAGATAAGGATAGCATAAGAAGATCAACATAAAACAACTTTTACTTGTCCATGGGGTAATTATTGTTGGTGTGTCATGCCGTTTGGTCTAAAGAATGCAGGAGCAACCTATCAGAGAGCAATGACAGTGATATTCCACAATCTCTTTCATCATATCATGGAGGACTATGTGGATGACATACTAGCTAAATCCTCTAGGGCAGATCACATACAAGTTCTAGGACAAATCTTTGACAGGCTCAAAAAATATCAAGTAAGACTCAATCAAAAGAAGTGTGTCTTTGGTGTAACCTCAGGGAAGCTATTGGGATACATTGTATCTCGTAGAGGCATCAAAGTAGACCCGGCAAAAGTCAAGGCTATAGTGGAGATGCCTCCACCAAAGAACCTCAAAGCATTAAGGAGCCTTCAGGGAAGGTTGCAATCCATTAGGTGTTTCATCTCACAGCTAGTAGATAAATGTCAACCATTTCAACACTTGCTTTGAAAGGATGTTTCATTTTGATGGGATGATAAGTGTCAAGCAGCATTTGATCAGCTCAAAGAGTATCTAGCTACACCTCCTGTATTGGTTCCACCAGTTGCCGATAAACCTTTGATATTATACATCTCAACTACAAATTCAGCCCTTGGGGCCCTTCTAGCACAAAATGATGAATCAGGAAAAGAGCATGCAATTTATTATATCAGTCAAACCTCAGTGGGATATGAACTCAATTATTCACCAATGGAAAGAGCTTGTTTAGCAGTAGTGTTCGCTTCACAAAAGTTGCGACATTACATGCTAAATCAACACACAAATCTTATAGCCAAAATTGATCCATTGAAGTATCTACTAGCGAAAGTAGCTCTCACAGGCAGACTAGCTAAATGGGTCATGATACTTAGTGAGTTCGACATTGAGTATATGGATCATAAAGCAATCTAGGGACAAGCCCTAGAAGATCAACTAGCAGAAGCACCCATGACAGATACACACCCTATGGTAGCAGACTTTCCAGATGAGAATCTCTTCACTCTTTCCAACTCAATAATGTTGGAGCTGTACTTTGATGGTTCCTACACACAACATGGATTAGGGGTTGGCATTTTATTTGTCACACCTCAAAATGACTATATTCCAAAGTCATATCGGCTTGCATTCCCTTGCACAAACAACATTGCTGAGTATGAAGCAATCCTCATAGGTCTCAAATAGATCAGTTCAATGGGACATCACAGAATTACAAGTATATGGAGATTCCCAACTAGTCATTTGCCAAGTCACAGATGAGTACCAAACAAAAGATGAAAAGTTGGTCCCCTACAAGCAAACAGTGGATGCCTACAAACCACACTTTTCTAGCATCACATTTGAGCAAATTTCAAGAGACCATAATAAAGCTACAGATTCTATGGCTTCTATAGGGTCACTTATACACATGCCTGCTAATACACAGAAATGTGAATTCTTGATCGAGTAGTTGTTGATACCAGCCATTGATGTTCCTGTTACTGAAATCATCTGCGAACTTGTTGGTCCCAATTCCCCATGGTACGAAGATATCTACGCATACCTTAAACACAGTACCTTTCCCTTTGAACTCTCATCCACCCAACGTAAAACCTTTATCTGACGATCGTCCCGTTACACCATTTTGGGTGATACACTATATTGCCGGAGTCTCGATGGTATCCTCTTACAATGTCTTAATGCGGAAGAAGTCGAAGCTACCTTATGAGACATACACGAAGGTGTCTATGGCGTACATTCTACCGGTCCTAATCTCGCTAAGAAGATACTTAGAATAGGTTACTACTGGCCTACAATAGAGCATGATGCTTTAAAGTTTACTAAGAAGTGTCTACAATGCTAGCAGCATGGAGATTTGATTCACGCACCTACACATGAATTACAACCTGTGACAACTCCATGGCCCTTTTCTCAATCGGGTCTCGACCTTGTAGGACAGATCCACCTAGCCTCTTCCAATGGCCACAATTTTATCATTACCGCCACTGAGTATTTCACGAAGTGGGTTGAAGCCATTACCATGACCTATATCACCGGTAAGAAAATAGCCAAGTTTATCCTTAACTACCTCATTTGCCGGTATGGTATTCCCCAAGCCATTGTTACTGATAATAGGAGACCATTCAAGAATCAGGATGTCCATGCCTTATGCACACAATACAATATCCAACATCACTTTTCAACTCCCTACGATCCGTAGAGTAATGGCCAAGCTGAGGCTTCCAATAAAACCATTCTCAAAATCCTCAAGAAAATAGTCAATGAAGCTGGTTGTGATTGGCACTTGCAACTCAATCTTGCCCTATGGGCCTACCACACTAGTATCAAAACACCAACTGGTGCCACACCGTATGCCTTGGTCTATGGCTCTGAAGCCATCCTGCCCATAGAGGTCAAGATCCCATCCCTCAGAGTATCCATGTAGAACTTGATTGATGGAGAGGAGTATCACACTTCCAGATTAGCTAAGCTAGAACTACTAGATGAGAGGCGCCTTGCCAGTTGAATCATCTCCATGTCTATCAAAACTACCTCCGGTGTAACTACAACAAAAAGATCAAAGAAAGACAGTTTCAATTTGGTGATCTTGTACTCAAAGAGAATCAGAGAAATCAAGCAGACTGAGAAAAGAAGGGCAAGTTTGAGCCTAACTGGTTAGGTCCCTTTATTGTGACAGCAGCATATAGATCAGGAGCTTATACTTTAGCTACACCTGATGACATTCCTCTAGATGAGCCACTTAACAGTGTTCATCTCAAGAAGTTGTATGCTTGATCCTCAGAGTATTCCAAAAAAAATCCATCCTCTGGTGAAAACCTGGTAAACAAGTGCCTTGGATAAGTACCATAGTGAAAACCTAGCAAACAGGTGCTATGTGTAGAGTCAGCATCCATCATCTATCAAGTCCTGTTCATTCCATGTCCATTTCACAACAAGCTTCATCCATCCATCCATAGTAAAACCATTGACAATGTTTGCATTTCCATCTCCTTATCTAGTATAGCTTGGAAATTTGTTAGTGTCCATCATCGTCATCCCATGTCTTGTTCTGTGTCAATAGTTATCACTGTCTTGTCCTAGGTCAAACTTTCTATGTCTTCTTCATCAGTCATCCATGCGAATTCCTCTACCGGAATGGGGGCATTTCCTTCCTTAACCTAGGTCTCGAAGTGGTTCCTTGTTCATGGTTCACAAGTGCTTCAATCTTTCTCATTTCCATAGATAACACCCTTTAACAGGCGCATCGCTCCTAAGATAAGGTTGTTATCTTCTCAACACTTTTCCTACATCATCACACCAACTAGAACTACATATCATCTCATCTCAATCTTAAGGTACCTTGATCCCATGGATATGGGTATGTAGGCAGTTTGGAATATGAAGGAAGTATCCAGTACTCAGGTACATAAGATCTCCCCCTTCCACCTTGACCCATCTCATCACTCTATCCAGAACTACATATTATCATTTTTCATCTTTCCTTGTAATGTGCCTTGATCCCGTGGATACAGGGTATGTAGGCAGTCTAGAATATGAAGGATGTATCTAGTACTCAGGCACATACGATTCATCATTCTTCACCCGTTCCAATCTATTAGCATGTCACCTTTCTGGTGTTCCGTTTATCAAAGTCCATTCACCTCGACTTGATTAACTCAAGCAGCAAAACAACAAGCTAGTGCATCCTTTCAAAGAAAAAGTTCTTAGCAAACCTGAAGCAAAGTAGCTTGCTTCTAGAGTCATCTACAGTCCTACTATTCTGATTGCCAACATCAGCTAAATCTAGCTTAACCAAAGCACCAGATCCACAGGCTTGTCTTCTGTAGAATGCTCCATTGTCGAGACCAACACACACATCTCTTGTGACATGTGACATCTCCTGCAGCAAGACATTATCTTTTTAGGTAGATAACCCCCTTTAACAGACACAAAGTTCCTACGATAAGGCTGTTATCTTTCCTATCCAATCTATCCTGAGCAACCTCTTTGGCAAGAGAATATGTTGGCTGTATGTTTACTTTGTAAGTCAGTTAATTTTCTTTATGGTTTATCTTTTGCTTCTTTGTCTATTACCTATTCAAGGTTACCTTGATTTATCTATAATCTTGGTATGTTACGATGCAGTATGGATTGGGGGCATAGTTATTGCTTTTGTGTGCCGTGTTTGAGGAATGATCTTTAGTATCTTTCTTAACATCATATTTATCTTGTGTGTGTTACGACCTAGCATCTTACATATTAATATTCTTCTTGCATTTACATGTATTGAAGTTTGTTTTATGTTCAAGACTATGGCTCATTCACATATCCAACAAGGTTATATTATGTCTAAAAGATCTAAGTTCAAACCACTTGCTTGTAGAGTCAATGTCCACGCACTCAGATATCACAGCACCTTGGTCTTTTATACCTTGGTCGCAAACTATCCACATGCTACATCAAAAATAAGGATTGCTCTTTATAAACATTTGTGAAACCAATGCAACAAGCTCATCATTTACCCATCAATTTACCCATGGCCTTATATAGTTTTCCAGCAATGATCGATCAATAGTCTTTCTCTCATGTTCTCCCTATCTCCTTTCTTCTATCTATCATCTACCCAACCTTGTCTGTCTCCAACAAAATGTTCTAGTCGAGCGTCAACCTAGTCCTTCTGTCACTTCCTTGTCTTCTTGCTCGAGGGGGCATATGCTAGGGCATCTACCTACACTGGGGCATCAAAATTGTATCATGTATTCAACAATCATTTTCTTTGACGCAACACTATAAACTGCATTGCATCAAAGAGGGGCAAAATGTAGACACCCTAAAATGACCAAGTCTTCGCATCACTTGCATTTCATCTAAATCTGTCTAATCACCTGCATTCAGTATTAATTGAATAATCTAATTATTTAATTAATTTCATCTATTTCTTCTAAATCACACACTTTCAACATTAATTAAACAAATCTTCTTTATTTAATTAATTTTCATTAAATCAACCTTATTCTTCTACGATTAAATAATTTTTATTATTTAATTAAATTATTATCCTCTTTCAAATTTCAAGTCTCCATTAATTAAATAAATCCAATTTTTTAATTAATTCATTGTGCAAATTCCCTCTTATCTACAATTAAATAATTTACATTATTTAATTAAATCAATTGTTCTTCTAAATTTAAATAAATCATGTAAATTTATTTAAATTATCTCAATCCTCTAAAAATAAATAAAATCAAGTATTTTATTTATAGTCTCCATATTCCTCTAATCTTGCACAAACAATTAAATAAATTTATTTATTTAATTTGCTTTTTCCTCTAAAAATAAATCTTCTAAAAATAAAATATAATCACATATTTTATTTATCCTTCATCATGCAAAATAAATTAAATCAATTTATTTGTTTAATTTATTTAAATATTCATATCTTATCTATTCCTCAATCATGCACAAATAATTAAATAAATTTATTTATTTAATTTCAGTTATCTTCCAATTCCTCTTAAAATATCTTGTTAACTCGTGCACAATCAGTCTTATTTTTAGAACTCTAAAAAGGCAAAATTACAAGTTGAGTTATCTATTCATTCAATCTTGTTTTCATCATATCTTAATAAAAATATCCTTATAGATTGACACATGTTGTGTGCACATTCATCATGGTTATTTGTTTTATTTCCTCCATTGATTCTTTTGAATTATCTGGACCGTTGATAGATCATGTTTGAAATCTATATAAACCCCCCTCATCTCCTTCACAAATCCTCTTCGATCACTTATTCTCAGGCATCCTTTACAGCACTTTGAGCATACATCACATCGATTGAGCAACTTTACGATCTCTTGACATTGATCTTTGAGCACTTTACTTGCTTGTTGCAAACATGGTTTCGCAACGTTATTGAGCAATCCACATTCAACAAAGGGAACAACATAATCTGGGTAAAAGCTTTCTTATTGCATTTGATTTATCAATAATGGCTTTTTATTTAGATAGTTCTCTTTATGTTATGGGTTTTTGATTTGATTATTATCATAGTTTGATTTTATCATTCAACTAATCAATTTTCCTCATACACAATATGAACATAAAAAAATGGCCGTTTCAAATAACCCATCCATAATTATTTATAATAAGAAATAATAGTTGTAAATGCAGTCTTTAAGGAAGTGTAACATTGTGAGAAATCACTTAGCATAGCTGGGATTCACCAAACTATTGTAGCATCTTTTACTTTTAAAGTAAACTCTTGACTAAGTACAATTAGACAATCATTTATTTGATCTTATTGCACAAGAATTTAAGGCAACATGGCTCACATCTGACTATCATGTCTTGCACTCATGAATGAAATAAAGATTGCACATATAAATGTGCCTAACTATCCATAAATTTGTAATCTTTTTTTCTTTTTTTGACAAGTAGATTTTATGTGAAGTTTCTTGTATAGTTTATTGACAGTACACATTAATGCACAATGTGTCTAGAGAAAGAAAGTAATGCATAGATTGACCTATATAGTATTTGATCACTTCATACTTACCAGCTTCTAGTTGTTCCTTTTAAGGCATGAATCTCCTATTGACAAATAACTTGACAGAAGGCGTATTACAAATATTAATTGACTCATGAAAACTTGATCCAGATAATAGTTTACTCATAATCTTGAATACATGGCAATACATGCTTACCCTAATAAGCTTATTTGTAAGATCTGGAGTTTCTGAGTTCTGCTTGGATAGTTCTTTTCATATGTGATTGAAAATAGAAGCAACATCTTAGTATAAATTTTCAACAAGAATAGTTAAAAGAGTTAATTGCTACATCAAGAAATAAGTAAATAACCAAAACTCTATCAAATTCAAAATATTGGAGTAGAAACATAAGATGTGTTAAACAAAAATAGAAAAGCACCCCTTCATTAAGGGTCCACAGTCATTCATGTTCAAGAAACTTAGAAAACCTTGATCTCATAAATCAAGGTCTTTCATACATACCATACTAGCACATTGTTGGCAGAAGATCCTCTTGGTTGCATTGATGTCAAAAGGGTCATGGTGTTGATGTTGATTCAGGAATTGAGCTTGAGTTATGTTCAGGAGTTCACATGTGCTTCTTCATTGTTATATGTTAAGTGTGATGAAGATGCAAAGATGGCAGGTGCCAAGATGTCAGTTTTGTGGTTATCATCATGCTCATCTTGTTTGAGTTCATGTTGTTGAAATTTGAATGTTGTTGACTTATCCTGTGTTCATATCCAACCTTCATGATTCATTGATCACAATGTGCACAAATGTCTTTTTATGTCAATGTGTTTGAGTGAGCAATCTAAAGCTTCAATTAGTTTGTGAAATAGTTAACCTGTTTTACAAGGTTCAAGTAATGTGTCCACATTGTGTTCATGTCTTCACACTTAACTTTTGGTGCCCTTTTTATCCTCTATCAAAACACTTCTGTCTTGAGTGAGTTATAGTATAAGTCTTGGAGCTTGTGATATGATTAGTGTTCTTTGATCCTTTGTGCCCTATTGTCTCATCCAATTTTTTCTAAGATTATACTAAGTGTCACGCTTTAATATTACTGCATCTGAAGTCACTGAAACCTTTGCAGAGTCATCATGATATCCTTTGATGAGGTTACTATGTTAAGTTTTTCCTTTTTGCTATTTAGGGTTTGTATTATTTAGGGTTTTCGGGCCTCAAACCCTAGACCATGTGTTTGTTGCTCTAAGGCACAAGGGCTTTATTCACCTATATGCACTTTTCTTCTAATCGCTTGTTGACCAGGTATCATAGATGAAGGTCCACTTAAGTGAACACTTTATGTGTTCTACACCGTCGCTTGACTGACCCCACCAGTTAGGACATACTAGACTCCTCGGTGATATCTTTTGTTTTGGGTGGTATATTCAGATCAATGGTTTCTGTGAGGGTGCCAAAGCACAGATCAACAACAGGGATTTAAACTTCTTTCAAACTACAAAGGGCAACTCCATGTGTTTGAATTTGACGGGTAGAGTCTTCAACTGTGGCCCTAACTTCTCTATTTTGGTTTTCTAACTACCTTAAGGGCCAAGAAATTGATTTTAAAGGAATGTATGAAGGTTTGGTATCAGTTAGTTGGTAATTTGAGTTCATAATAGTGATACCTGCAAGGAAATTGATATAACATTTATATTCTGAATATGAATTGTTGGTGTAAAGAGGTTCAAACTAGATGTAACCTTGTAATTTTAGTATGCATAAGGAGTGATATAGAAGTTTCATTATAAGAGAAACTCTGTGTGAATGTTTGTAGTGTGCACAAGAGTTGAGTATGTTTGTCTGCAGAAGAAGACCATGGAATTTTGGTTTGATGTGTTGAGTCTTACATGTGTTGATGAAGGTGATGTTGGAAATGTATTAGAGAAGATGCAAAATTAAAGTAATTGACAAGGATAATGGATTGCTGAGAAATATAGTGTCCCTCTTTGTTTTTCTTTTCCATTCAAATCTTTGATGTAATCATTTTTGTCAGTGAGACATATCATTTTTGCCAGTGATACTGATTTGCCAGTGAGGCTTTGTCAGTGAGACATTAAATGTAACCATTGAGGTTTTGTTTTTCCAGTGAGGCTTAATGAAGTGAATTTTCAAGAGTGGTTTTTTTATCCTTATTAGGATTTTCCACTCATAATCCTTGTGTTATGACTTCTCTTGATTGTTTTTCAATTTGCATTTGATAAGTCATTCTTGTTCAAGTATCTTGCTCTGATTCATATCATTGTGATTCACTCAACATTCAATGTCTAATTGTTTGAAGTGTCTCAGTTCTTTTTGCATTATCAGTCAAGTGGATTAATAGGTGAAAAAGTTTGCTTGTTTAATAGACCATTGATTCACTCCCCTCTCAGTGGTCCTATACTCCAACACACATATCAAAAACTTACACTTCTACCAACAATAATCATTAGATGTGCAACATGACTGTGTTGGAAACAAGGCAGATAACTGAGAGGGGGGGTGAATCAGTTATCTTAAAATATCCTTATTTTTCTTTTCTTTTGTTATCTCAATATTCAATGATATATCAAAACATGAAAGAACATGAAACCATAAGAACAGAAATAAAGTTAACACACATAACACAAGGATTTTTACGTGGAAACCCTGTTAAGGGAAAAACCATGGGGTGACTAACCCAATATTGTATTCTCTGTTAAAAAAATAAAGGAGTACATAATGGCACTTGCCAATTAGGGCTCACTGCCCGAGCACACTGCTCACAAGAGGCACACTGCCTACAAGAGACACACTGTCTATAGAACTTATAGAAGATATTCAAGTATTTGAACTGATGAGAAGCATCTACATATGCAAGAGTTTAGTTTCGATTAGGCACAATATACTGATCTGACGCACTTCATTCTTCCTCTGCTCAGTGTTGCTATTCTGTCACATTTCAGACTTGAATTGATGTTCACACACTTATCCCTACTTTTCTTCGCACCTTCTATCTTGATATATTCCTTACACACACTCACAAGCTTGAATCTGTCAGATATATATATCCGTATTAAGGATTTCATTTAACTTCTTAGTCGGCAACAAGAATACTTGAGATATTTATAAGTTGTTGATCTGTTGACTGAATCCATGCTTGATTAGTGATGCGCATCAAAAACTTAGGCATAGAAGTCATTAATCATGTCGGCCAATAATGTATACAAATTACTTGATCAACACCGTTTACACATTCAGATTGAAGTCTGATACTCTGTTGGTCAGTTCTTCCTCTGTCTACTCTGCCTGATTGGAACCCAACACTCAGATGCTCATATCTTTTTCATGCTTTATCACCAGAGGCTAAATCTTTGGAATACAATAGTAATGATACCCCTCTTGACTTGTCCAAGTCTGCAACTTACTAAGTTACACCATCTGAGAGATCCAGACCTAATTGTCAGACCACGTTACATACTCTGTTCTTGTCCACTGGACCAAAACAATCTTCAATCTGACTTCCGGCATAGGCATATTATGTACTGCAGATGTGTGGAATAGATTTTTTTGCCAGCAATGACAACACTAATGAGTCCTAGTAGTGTCTCTTGCCAACAATCTCCCCCTTTGGCATTGATGAGAACACTTAGTGAAAAATAACTAAGTGTCATAGTAACTCCCCCTTTGCTTGTGCTCTGTTTCTTTACCGGAGCTCCCCCTTTGTTGGATTCTTCATTTTTCACTGCACTTCACTTCCCCTTTGACATCAATGGCAAAGGCTAGAATTCGCATATCAAAATTGTGCAAAAATTATTATATACATGGCAGCATATGTACATACAATCCATAAGATAAACTTACATATACTTGAGAATGTTTGCAAAGGTTGTCTTCAACTATACAATTTCTGTGGCCCAACTCCTCTTCATCCTACCCAAAATGGAGATGTGACCTCTCAACAAAAATGCATATGCTTATGCCCTTCTTAAATCTGCTGGATCACTGGTCTGAGCATCTATCAAGGCCTCATGCATTGCCTCTAACTTAGGGATAATTATCCCTCTGAGTTCACCCATTATGTTCATTATGTTCTTCTTTTCTTTGTCCAGCTTCTTTATTTCATTTATTATAACAATTTCTTGGCATTCTTGACTCATTAGAGAGGAAGAAAGAGGGTCAAAATTCTGAACTATGCTTGACAGTTTTTCTTCTTATTCTTTCACTTTCTCCTCAATGTCTTTTGTCACTTTAGGCCAGGTTAGAAAAAATTTGAATAAATCCCCACCATCTTTGAGATCATTTTCAAGGCTATTTATTCCAATGCCTAGAGTCCTTCTATCATTAGCAATAAGTCCTTGCACCTTAGTGAATCTTTTCTCCAAAAACTCTTTCTAGACCTTTATTTCTGCTGATTTCTCTAAAGATTCAAAATGAGTGTTAACAAAATTGACTAAGTTTTTTAGATTATTGGATGGTGAAGCCGAAGGATCCTTTTGATAGGTTGGCATGATCTTTTCCAATATCCCAGATGCACTCTCCAATAGCTCACAATCCTCCATATGTGATTTCAAAAGTTTCTCTTTAGCCTTGGCCTGAGCGAATGATGCAATCTTCATCATCTGTACCGGAGAGAGAGTGTCCAAATTTAGAGGCCCTTGAAGTAGCTTTGGTTCATCTAACTCCACAACCTCTTTGTTCAAGAAATTTTGCACTGTCTCTATAGTGTCTCTTGCTGATGAATCAGATTTCTTTCCTTCAGAAATATTAGGGCTGTCCGGTTTGGATGCGTCATTGCAAACCTTTTCTATTTGTTCTTCTTCTTTTGCTTTTTCCTCCTTTTCTTGCATCTCCTTTTCTTCTCTTCTTCCTTCCTCTTTTTCTCCAGTGCTCGAAAGATTTGTCTTGCTAGCTGTGGGATCTAGAGGAGTGATATTACCAGTGTTTGTTACTTTATGAACTTCCTCAAAGGAGTCTAAGTCCTCAGATTTCTCTTCATCTATTTTGTTTAATTCTTTGACATCCTTGTCAGAAGGTTCTTCATTGATTAATCCTTCAACATCCATGGTAGAAGGTTCTTCAACTGTTTCCTCTACAATAGGAAGGTTGAATCTCTTTAAGGCTTTCTAGAGAATTTATTTTGTTTCATCAGCTATTTGATTAGTTTCTCCAAGCATAAGTTTGTTCATTCTGGACTTGCTCCACAAATAATCTTTACTACCTTTCAAAACCATGTTCATTTGCTTGGGAGTGATAGAAGGACATAATTGTATCATTATCTGCTCCCAGATCTCCAAGTCTTTTTCTTTTGCATTCTCTTTTCTCAGCTCCAGTACTTTTTCTAGGCTTTTAGGATTTAATGAAATTATTTCAATGAAGGCTTTTTTATAGATGTTCAAATATCTGACAGTTGCCTCCTTAAGTATTCTCTTGTATGCATCATTGTATTCATCATAAAATTCTATCACAGGCTACAGGTTTCCATCCACAATGATTTCTTTGATGATATCTTCAATTGAGAGAGTGGGTTTTTCAACAAATTCCTCTATTTTCTCTTCCTCGCTTTTGCTGCTAGAGGATTTCCTAGAAGTTCTTTTCTTCTTCATTTTCCTAATTTCTTCATCTGATTCTGTCTCTTCATCATCCTTTTGGCTCACATATGTTCTTGTGGCCTTTGACTTCATTATCTTTTCTCCTTTCCTAGATGGTTTAACTTCTGGTTTGGTAGTCTCTAAGCTTTTAGGAGGGACAAGAACGAAACTCTTGGATGATCTAGTCTGGGAGGAAGCTTGCACCAGAATGCTTTCTTTCCTTGCTTCTTGTCTTTCTTTTTTTGACTTCTCTATTTGCATCAACTACTTCTTTAGATATGCCAAATCTTTTGGTAACTTCTTCAACTTCCTTTCTTACTTTTCTTTTCATCTCAGGCTGCCTTAACTTGTATTTTTATGCTTAGCTCTTCAAAGGTGCCAAACCTTTCTGCTTCAGTGTCTTTAGGTTGGCTCAGCAAGTGTTGGACATGTAACTCCAAAATGTTTTCATCGACCTCATATCCCATGGGCATTAACACAGTTCTTCGCTCAACTGCCTCCATTAGACATTGATCAGTGTCAACCATAAAGAAAACTGTGTCCTTGTATTTCTCAACTATGGACTGTGGTATTCTCTCTCTAGCTTGCTTCATGCTCTGGAAGTTCTTGAAGTAACCCCAGAGAGTAGAGTTTTGGGCTTGTGCATCACCAAGTCCATACATGTAATCTCTGATTTGAATTGCAACTGGTTTATCATTTTGCCAAACCCAACCCTTTGATCCAGGTAGATCATTCATATAGTAGAAAAATAGACGTAATATTAGGCTGCCATATTTGAAAGAGTTTTTCTTATCTTTCTTGATCTTTTGTAGGTTTTCCATCAGTTGACTCAGTAGAAGCTCACACAGGTCATAATTTGCATCTTTCTTCAGCATCTAAAATACAACATAGATTGTTGTACCAGACACAGAGTTTTCCCAACTTGAATGGTAGATTTTGTAGCCAATTATCATTGAGGCAAACTTGACATCTAGATCCGTGATGTCATCTATAGTCATTGCTCTTTTGTCAAATTTGGATCCGGTGGCTTCAGTTACCATTTGGTTCTTTACAGATTTGAGTGCGAGTAACCCACCAATTGAATGCAGTCCGGTCATAGCACTGATGGTATCTTTGGTTATCTTGAATGGCCTCATCAGCCACATAAAATTATCATGCATCCTACTTAGAACATACCAGACCCATTCATCTTTTGCAAAAGATGGAAAATGTATGCAATGTTTGAAGTGTTTGTCTCTTAGGGTCTTGAATTCAGGTCTGAGTTCAAAATTTTCATCCATTAACTAATTTTGATAGATGTCGATCAATTTTGAGTCTCCAAAATCTTTGATGTTTGCATGGATATAAACCCTAACATCTTCTACATGCAGGACACCATGAGGAATGCTAGAAAATGCACCTAAGGGATCAACTTCTAGTGACTTGTAAGGGTGTTACTTGAATTTTGGTCTGAGTCTTTCGAAGATTTTAACAACCATTGGAGTAGCCATTCTAGCAAAGAAATTTGGAGAGAATTTGCAGAAGAAAAATACCTTTTCACATGTTAGAGTTTGAAGCAGATGTCAGAGCAATTTTCTTGTAAGAATTTGATCTTTAGCTTGAATGTGAGTGAACAGTAGAATCTCTTCTCAAATCTCTTCTCTCTTCTTTGTTTTTAATGCAAAGTGCGATAAATGGCGAGTGAAGACCCTTTTATCCTTTCGCTAAACCTAATTTATCATTGTAATAAATGCACAACCTTTTATGTCAACCAGTTACCCTATTTCTCAAGGGACCCTTTCACAAAATTGCCTTGCGGATCTTCAAATTTCTGTCTTAGTATGTTGATAACACCCATGTGTCTTAAAGACTTTTTTCTGGATCCGCAGATTCAAATATTGCATTTCCAAATCATACCGGATCAATTTGCATTGCTCTGTTAACACTAAATGGTTACTAGAACTGGATCTACTCAGGTGGTCATAAACCTTTTGAATCTTCATGCGAACCCCTCACAATCTAGCTGAAGGTTCTTTGGAGGATTCTCTAAGAACACTTTAATCTACAATATCAAATGTTTACTCAATGTGCCAAATTCAGGCACTTCCTAACTGGCTGGGGGAATTTGATCTTCTCTGTAGCTCCCCTTGAGCTAGAGCTCACCTTTTAAGTTTTAGAGGGATTATCAGCACCGGATTCTGATGCGGACCCATCACCAATGTTCATCACATTCTTCTTTACCCAAGTCTTGCTCATCTCCTTCTGAATTTCATCTGCATTCAATTTAGCTTTGCCTTTGTCTTGTTTTTGATCATGTTTCACCGAACCTTTTCCATCATGATTTCTACTTCTACGGAATCTAGCTATATGACCAGATTTATTGCAATTGTAACACACAACATTTCCTTTCTTATTTGATTAATATCCTCTTGATCTACACTGATTTTCCATATGCCCCATTCTATTGCATTTAAAGCATCTACCATTGAAAGAATTTCTTATTTACATATTTCTGCATTCATGAGATTTGTGACCATACCTTTTACAGTTAAAACATTGATTGGAAAAGGATGGATTGTTTTGATTCATTCTATTCCTGCACTGAGTTGCTCTGTGACCAAAATTGTTGCAATTGAAGCAGTATCCATTGAAGGATGGATATCTTTAGGCATTTGGTTGTCTTACCAGAGGTCTTCTAGGCCTGTTTCTTTGACTTCCTGATCCAAAGTTCTTCTGACCAGATCCAAAGCTTTCACCTTTCTCATATCCCAAGCCACACTTATCATCTACCCTCTTTTGGCTTTCCAGAAGAACTTCAAGTTGGGCTGAGCTTATCTTGAATTTTTCTTTGTATTCATTTACAGATTGAAGATTTTGTTTAAGAGTTTCAATCTAGCTCTCAAGTTGTTCTTCATTGTATCTAGCTTCTTCAATATCAGATTCAAGATGTCTGATTATTCTGTCCATTTTGTGGCAGTCCTTTGTTTTCTCCTTGAGGGATTATTTTAGGTTATCTTCTATCTTTCTCTTTTCTTCAATTTCTTGGGTGAATTTCATAACCCCTGATTACATTTCATGTCTTATCATAATGACTTCATTTGACAGTTTCTCACATAGCTTAGTTTTCTCATTCAGATCCTCATTAGTATTATTGGTTTCATTTTGTTCTACCAATTTCTGAAGAAGTTCCTTTCTCTTTTTCACGGAGATACTGAGTTTTTCTTTCAGTTCATTGACGAAATCATTAGCCTCCTTAAGTCTTTCTCTCCAAGTATTGACTTCAGACTGGGATTGTTCAAGATCATCTAAGGTAGACTGTAGTTGTTCTTTCATACCATATTCATCCATTGAGATTCCTAGATCTTCCTCAAGTTGTTAGACCTTTCAGAGGAACTTAGCTCTGATACCAATTGTTGGAAACAACGTAGATAACTGAGAGGGGGGTGCATAAGTTATCTTAAAATATCCTTATTTTTCTTTTCTTTTGTTATCCCAATATTCAGTGATATATCAAAACATGAAAGCACATGCAACCATAAGAACAAAAATGAAATTAACACACATAACACAAGGATTTTTATGTGGAAACCCTGTTAAGGGAAAAACCACGGGGTGACTAACCCAAGATTGTATTCTCTGTTAAAAGAATAAAGGAGTACAAAATGGCACTTGCCAATTAGGGCTCACTGCCCAAGCACACTGCTCATAAGAGGCACACTGCCTACAAGAGACACACTGTCTACAGAACTTACAGAACATATTCAGGTATTTGAACTGATGAGAAGCATCTACATATGCAAGAGTTCAGTTTCAGTTAGGCACAATATACTGATCTGACACACTTCATTCTTCCTCTGCCCAGTGTTGCTATTTTGTCACATTTCAGACTTGAATTGATGTTCACACACTTATCCCTGCTTTTCTTCACACCTTCTATCTTGATATATTCCTTACACACACTCACAAGCTTTAATCTGTTGGATATATATATCTGCATTAAGGATTTCCTTTAACTTCTTAGTCGGCAACAAGAATACTTGAGATATTTGCAAGTTGTTGATCTGTTGACTGAATCCATGCTTGATTAGTGATACACATCAAAAACTTAGGCATAGAATTCATTAATCATGTTGGCCAATAATGTATAATCCCACAAATTGCTTGATCAACACCTTTTACACATCTGGATTGAAGTCTGATACTTTGTCGGTCAGTTCTTCCTCTGTCTGCTCTACCTGACTAGAACCCAACACCCAGATGCTCATATATTTTTCATGCTTTATCACTGGAGGCTAAATCTCTAGAATACAATAGTAATGATATCCCTCTTGACTTGTCCAAGTCCACAACTTACTGAGTTACACCATCTAAGAGATCCAGACCTAATCGTCAGACCACATTACATACTCTATTCCTGTCCACTAGACCAAAACAATCTTCAATTTGACTTCTGGTATAGGCATATTATGTACTACAGATGTGTGAAATATATTTTGTTGCCATCAATGACAACACTAATGAGTCCTAGCAGTGTCTCTTGCCAACAAACCGTTCAAGTTGTAACACTAAAATTTCACAGTAACGTTAAATACTCTATTGCATGAGATCATCATAAAAGTAGATGCTTTGGCCAACATTCTCTGCTAAATAGATTAAAGAATTGATGTCTAAACTTGCTCTGTAGACACTATGTGTCATTCCCTCAAACAAGATTGAAAGTAGCAAGAAAATTATAGTTCATGATATCATCATATCAGACAGGTCAATACAAGCCAAAAGTTAAAAAAAGATAATCCGTGGTATCTTGGTCAGAAGTACTGATATGTCCATTTTTAGATTGACTGCTCTGTGTTCAAACACAAATATTGTTTGGTTCTAGGAATGACAAACTATGAGACATTCGTTTGAAATGCCAACAACACATTTAAATGACAATCTATGTGGAACCAAAGAACAATCCAAGTACAATGAAGAATCTAGTATGCAACCCAAGAAACAATCCCTAAATGAAATAAAACCCACAAGGTTCAATCTTGAATCAATGGGCCTTCTCAACAACAGCAATTGGATGAGAAATAATTTTGCAATACTGGATACAATTGGATCATATTCACATTCTATTACTAGGTGCACCAGTTTTCATGACTTGTCCTCTATGGAATGTGAAACAAAGATTTGTGAGAGCTCTTTGTTTGAGTATTATGAACTTGCAACACTTAAAAAGCAACTTGACCTTGTGTGTTGGGAAACTGCTAGTCTAGCTTATAGAAAAGAACTGCCCATGAGTAGGAAATCATGGATGGATCATGTCATTTGTCTTGACGTCTACATAAAGAAGCCAAAGGCTAGGTTACCAAGGGATTTTTCTCAGGTAATGATTCCTAGGTACATTAATGGTAGGGAAAGTTTGGAGTCTAAGAAGAAGCATCACCACTAGAGGTTCTGCCATTTGGAGTTTCCTCAACTCATATGTAGAATTGAGCTCAATTTGGTGTGGATTTACATTTAAAAGAAAATAGTTCTAGCTCTTCTGTGGATTTAGGCTCCAAGCTCCTTGAAGTCCTTGTCATGTTTGAAAATGTGAGACAATTCAACATTTGCATGGATATTTGATCCTTATTGGTATTATATCTAATGGTAGGAGCCTGAATCATGAAGATGACATGTGTATCCTCTGCTAGAGAGTTGCTTTCCTATAGAGCTTTGAACTTGAGGTTGTCCTTATAAATGTGGGTTAGTGTTTGATCCTTAAGCCTCATCCTCTCAAATCTGGGTCAAGGGGGCACCTACACTGGTTGTTCATGGTTTCTACTTGAACTACACTACCAATGGTCCAAGCCAATTCATGGCTTCTCTTGGACTGCAATGTAATAATGGTATGAATACATGATGCCTTCATGGTTGTTTTAAATGAAGTTGTCTTGTGAACTCTTTTGCAATTCAAATAGTTGAATGTATGATTTAGGTAATGGTGTCCCTAATGATTGACAACACTAGGAGTGAACCATATGATTTTTTCCCAAGGATTGCCCCTATACTTCTAGAATTGTTTGCTACCAAATATTTTGATGAACTTTAAAACTCTAAAATTAGAATTGAAGTTATGGACAAAATTTAGGGAGATGGTGATTGAAACAAAAAGTTTGGATAAGAAAAAGGTAATGGGAGCTCCATAAATAAACTTAAAATTAAACCAAGAACAAATACTCTAGAATTGCTACAAACCTTTAGTCCCCCATCACTACCTATCTCTAGAAATTGTCATCTGAAGCAGCTTCTACTAAGAATTTTTTATGGTACAAACTTATGCATTGCAGGGCAAGGGCAAATTGGATCCCAAACAAAAGGGACTCTCTAACATTATTTGCCAAATTAAGTGGGACAACACTGAGGGGTATGATTTCCTCAATAAACATTTTGAACCCTAGCTGGATTAGCTATAACAAGATTTAGGGTAGGCGTGTGCTCTATGGGTAATTGAAATATGGTCATTGTAGGAAACACAAGTCCACCATTCATTCCGAAGGGTACAAGCTCACAACATGAAAAAAAAATCATAGAATTTCAAACTTTAAAATTTCAAATCATTGGATTTCAAACCCTAACAAAACCAAACCCTAAAAAAATAGGGGATAGCACATGTCGATGCACCCAATTTTTGTATGCACACTTAATTAAGCATATGAAAATATCAGGGTTTTAGTGCTACTCGATTCTTGAGTATGGGACACAAAATTTGCAAGCATTTAAACAAAAATATTGGTTGCAAGTTAAAGTTTATTTTCAGACATGGGGTGAGGAATGTTTCAATAGCCTGAAAGTTGTTTTTCCCAGCATGAGACAACTTTCTGGAGAAGCAATCCCTTCGTATAATAGATAGAAACATAATTGTGTTAAAATGAAATAAAACACAACAAAAATGATCCAACAATGTAAAGATTCCAAAAAATAATATTCACTAAAACCATGGCAAGTGACTTACCTAAAAATTTTGCACAAATTGTGTCATGGTGTTGAAGATGCTGATGATAAAAAAGAGGCAGAGCTTGCAATAAAAGTATTAAACTCTAACACAACAAAACTTTATTTAAATGATGTGAACCAAAACCAATCTTCCTATAGATGTTGCTTCAATCTATTCACAATAAACAAAATCTAAAAATATCAGGGTTTTAGAGCTTACTTAGATTCTTGAGCTCAAAAAAGACAAAACTTGAAATGGCAAACCATGCCAAATTTTAAGGAAGTTGTAGAGACAGTGTTGGTGCCATTGCAACTTAGCCTTGGAATTTTTCTGATCATGAAGACGACACCTCTTTGGGAGGTCATACATTGCACCATTGCCTACTTGCTTAACTACATCTATTTCCCTTACATAGATTAAAAACAACTCAATGGATTTAAAGGTCGAGTCTTCAAAAAAGCAATCTCTCATACCACCACAATAGGAGAAGTGTTGAAGCTAAAAAATTCAAAGGATCCAAAGGAATCTAACAATCCTAATGAGATGACTGAGAAACCTGAGAAACCTAAGAGAGTCGCAGAGCCGTGGCTAGAGATAGGTGACCCAGAAGATACATACTCTAAAACCCTCGTCGAAACCTTATTTTCAGGCTGTATCTCCCCAAATTGGAGAAGTGAAAGATCAATACCAACGAGGAAGAGTTTGGATGAGCAGAAACCAATAGCGGCGAGAAAGCAATTTTTTTTTTTAATTACTCACTTTAATATCATATTGTTTAATTTTTATTTGTGTGACTAATTATTTAGTTGTGTTTTTTACCCGATGATCAAATTAGTCATTTATTTAGTCATTTATAGCTGTGTTGTAAAAAATTAGTAAAATTTAGTCATTTTTAGTTGTCGTGACTAAAAGTTTGTCATGTAGTCATTTATTTTCCAAATTCTACTAGTGCATGAAAAACATTATGCATCCTAGCAAGAGCTGGTGGTAGAGCAATCTTGTAGGCAACCCTGTTGATCACTTTGAGAACTTCGAAGGGTCCTACATATCTAGGAGCTTGTTTGGAGGATTTCCCAAACTTTATGGAGCTTTTTTTAGGTTTGACCCTCAAAAGAAATTTTTCTACAACTGAGAACTATCTTGGTGTATGTTTAGAATCAACATAGTTTTTATGTCTATCATTTGCTTCTGCTAATATTTTTTTTGATTAGCTTAACCTATTCTTCCATTTTAGCTAACATTTTTGGACCAATACTAATCCTATCTTCCAGCTTATCCCAACTTATAGGAGTTTAGCATCTTGTTCCATATAATGCTTCAAACGGAGACATCTTGATAGAAAAATTGTAGGAGTTGTTATAAGAAAACTCCACAAGCGGTAAATATTCTTCCCACTTGTATTGCTAATCTATACAATACATTTGCAACAAATATTCAAGAAATTGATTTACCCTTTCTATTTGACCATCTGTCTCAGGATGATAAAATGGGCTTATACTTAGTTGAGTTTTGTTGCATATGTGTTGTCATTGATGTCAACAAGTTTGAATGTTGGTAGTAGAAGTGATGGCTACAGTGGTTTGGTGTGTTGATCAGTAGTGATCAGTGATGTTTAGAGATGCCAAAGGATAGTGGTGACTAAAGAAAATTGTTGCAGAGAGTTGTGAGGCAAAGAAGCAAAGTGATATGTATATGTTGAGGTGATTAGTGAAGAAGGTAAAGGAGTGTTATTCAAAGATAAATTAAAGGAGTTGTGAAGTTAGGGTAAGTTGATAGAAGTCATTGGATCAACATTATCTATATTCAATTGTACCCTATCTTTTGTAGTTCATGCTGAAGTAAAAGTTGTAAGATGTAAAGATTGTTGGCATGAAGGAGTTGTGAATGATGTCTTTGGTATAGTGAAGAATGTATTCATTGTTTCCTAAGGAAGAGCATTGATTTAGTTTTGAAAGAAAGGTTCAGGAAGTTCAAGGTAGTGGAAGTTACACAGAAGAAGCTCGAGAGAATGCTCCACATTCCTCTACATTCCCTAGAATTTAAAGGTATGGCCTTGTAGTTTAGAAGTTAGACTGAGATAAGTGTGAAGAAGGCATGATCCTAATTTCAAAGCCTGGAAGGTACCATAGAATATTCTTGAGCTCACAGAGTAAAGGTAGAAAGTTCAAGATGGTTGCAGTCAGGAGGTGTCAAAGAACTGCTCCCCATTTCTTCGCATTTGAGGATGAGGTCCTGAGGTTTGAAGGATGGTTAGATGTAGATGAGAAGATTGATAGCCAGGTTTCAGATGATAAGTTGTACCACATAGGTTCTTCGAAGTCAACAGAAAAAAGACACATCATGTTGCTTATTAGGGTTTTCTGGAGGAGAAAAAAAGCCACCACACTTCACTATAGTTCATATTTTAGCTTTGGTGTTTGGAGGTGATGCAAAGTAGATTAGAACACTTAAACATGTTGAAATTAAGGAACACTGAGAGGGGGGGGTGAATCAATGTTCTAAAAAAATTATTACTTTGTTCCTTTATTAATTTACCACATACATCCAAAAGAAAGAAGCATGAACACAAGAGTAGAAACAACAAGATCACAACACATGAACACCAGGATTTTTATGTGGAAACCCAGTTAAGGGAAAAACCACAGTGGGGGTTAACCCACAAGAATTTATACTTTGTTAAAAGTATTATAAATGGGGAAGGCACATGCCTTCGGGCACACTTCCTAGATTTCACTGCTCAAAGGAGGCTCACTGCCTACAAAATTGATTACAAGAATTCATAGGAATATTTGAACTAAAGAATAGCATCTAACAATGCAAAATAATAGTTTCGATTAAGCTCAATACACTGAATTTACACATTTCATCTCTCTCTGCCCTGCTTCACTGTTTTGCCATGATCTGAAGCTTAGATCTCTTTACTTCGTACTTGATACTACTCTACTTCGCATCTATCCATTTATATTCACACCAGCACTCATCAAAATGCTTAGACTAATTGATTATATATATCCGCTACATGAAATTGCATCAACTGTAGTTGGCCTTAAGAAAAACTTAGAGACTTTTAAGAACATTGTTCTGTCGGCTGAATCCATACACAAACACCAATTCAGATGAAAACCTCTATATCCAAGTCACCTTACATGTCATACAATACCACTGGATCTCACAAATTACTTAACCAACAACTTTTCCTAATCCACATAATGACCAAACACCAAGTCAACCTATTCTTCACTAGACTGAACTATTTAACAAGAACCCGATACTCAGATGCATGTAACTTTCAATCCCTTCATCACTAGAGGCTAAAATCTTAGATTTAGGTAGCCTTGACATCCCTAAACATTCCCTCAGATCTACAACACAATATGATTCCCTGTGGAGAAATGCGGACCAGGA
This sequence comes from Cunninghamia lanceolata, assembly GCA_027924645.1. Classification (NCBI taxonomy): domain Eukaryota; kingdom Viridiplantae; phylum Streptophyta; class Pinopsida; order Cupressales; family Cupressaceae; genus Cunninghamia; species Cunninghamia lanceolata. The sequence goes on along the minus strand of BSBN01000682.1, from coordinate 8,528,081 downwards.
TGTTGAACCCTATCCTATGCCCTATTCCTGTCTATCTGGACTTAGACAAATCTGCAATTTGACTTCAGGTATGATCCACTGATGAAATGTGAATGTGTAAGATAGATTTAGCTACCATCAATGACAACACCTGACATGCCTAGTAGTGTCTCTTGCCAACAATCTCCCCCTTTGGCATTGATGGCAACACTTAGTGAAAAATGACTAAGTGTTGGAACAACTCCCCCTTACTATATACACTTGTGATTTCCAATGCTCCCCCTTAGATTAATTCTTCTATTTTCACTGCTTTTCCTCTCCCCCTTTGACATCAATGGCAAAGGCTGGAATCTGCATATCAAAATTGATGCAAAAATTTTATGTACATGGGTCAAAACTCCAAGTATATACTTCCGCATATGAACATATAATCCTTAAGCCTTGTTCATCAACAAAAAGATATCCCCAAAAATGTTTTTCAACCATGACAATTCACTATCCCAGTTCTTCTTTATCCTACCCAAAATGGATATATGTCCAATGAACAAAAATGCTTATGATTCTACCTTTTGAAGGTCCTTAGGATCACTAGTAGCAGCAACAACTTGGGATTTTGCCAATAGATCATATATAGTTTCTAATTTGGGGGAAATCAATCCCCAGAGCTCATCCAATCTACCCAAAACTTTAACCTTTTCTTTCTCCAAGTCACTCAATTCATTCTGCAAACTCACTACTTGGCATTCTTTAGTAGATACAGAATCAGTTAAAGGACTATATGACTAAGAGATGTTAGACAATTTGAGCTCTAAGTCCTTAATCTTCTTCTCAATATCTTCAACAACTTTAGATCGGTTTAAGCAAAACTTATAAATTTCTACTCCTTCAGATAGGGCATTTTGAATACTCTTTACACTAGTATCAAGCCCTGATCTATCATAACTAATTATTTTCTTTATTTCAACAAACCTCTTCTCATTAAATTCATTTCTAACTTTAACTTCTGCTGACTTCTCTAAGGTTTCAAAATGAGTACTTACAGAGTTTATCAGACTCTTCAACTGACTGGAGGGAGATGCTGATGAGTTCTTCTAAAATGTGGGCATGATTTTCTCCAAAATCTCAGATGCAAGGCCAAGCAACTTGCTATCTTCTATATGAGACTTTAGGATTTCTTCTCTAGCCTTAGCTTGTGCAATAGAGGCCAACTTTATCTTCTGTACCAGTGATAATGTATCAAAATTGATTGGTCCTTGTATTAAATTCTGATCTTCTACAATTTGTTTATCTTTCTCCAAAATTTCTTTCACTGCTTCTACAATGTCTCTTGCCCAAAATGTTTCTTCAGATTTATGCTCTTCAGGGCCTCCATCTTCTCCCTTTTCGGAGTCAACCACAATGTTTAGCTCATCACTTTCATTCTTTTTCTCTATTTCTGCCTTCTCTGAATCATCATCAGAGGCATCCTTGCTTTTATCTATATTAGAAATATCTTCTGCCTTCTCTTCCAGAAGATTTTGTGTATCCTCAGTAGCAGTGTTATTATCAAGTTTATCAAATTCCTCAATATCCTAAATGGGGGAATCAACTTCAACATTAGTTTCTTCTTCAAAAGTGGGAAGATTATGCTTTTTCAATGCATTCAGAAGAATCTCCTGAGTATCTCCAACTACCTTAACAATCTCTCCCAGCATGAGCATATTCATTCCGATCTTACTCCTGAAGTCCTCTTTCACTTCTTTGAATACTAGGTTCTTTTGATCCGGAGTAATTTAAGGACACAATTTTATTAGCACATGCTCCTAGAGCTCAAAATCTTTTGCTTTTGCATTCACTTTTCTTAATTCTAGAATTATTGCAAGGCTTTCTAAAATTTTAGAAGTTATTTCAAATAGAGTCTTACTATAGATATTCAAATATTTGACTATTGCTTCCTCCAAGACTCTCTTATCAGCATCACTGTAATGATCATAAAATTCAGTCATTGGCTTCAAGTTTCCATCTACAGTGACTAACTTAATGATGTCATCCACAAAAAGAGTGGGCTTCTCGACATAAGCCTGTGATTTATACCTTTTACTTGTCTTTTTGCTTTCGGAGGGCTTCTCCTTAGACATTTTAGCAGTTTTAGTGCCTGAGACCTTCAACTCTTTGACCTCATATCTGAGTTAGTTTCCTCTTCATCCACTTTCTCCATACTGACATGTTCCTTTGATTTTTACTTTTATCCTTTTTCCTTCTTTACCAGAATGTTTTTCTAAAGCAGGAGAAGGTGATGCACTGGAGGTTATACCTATACTCCTAGTAGTTCTTGGCTTAGAAGAGGATTCTGCTAGAACACTTCTTTGTTCTATGTCCTGCTTCTCCTTCTCAGTTTTCTCTATCCTTTCCCTATTTTGTCTCACAACTTCTTTTGTTATGCAAATGCTTTCTACATACATTTCAACTTGTCTTTGAATATTTTTCTTAGATTCAGGTTTTCAGACCTTAACATGCAATTTCACACTGAGTTCGCCATATGTCCCAAATCTTCAACTATGGTGTCCTTTGGTTTACTCAAAAGGTGTTGAGCATACATATCCAATACTTTCTCATCAACTTCATACCCCATGGGCATGATCCACACAGTTCTTGGTTTAACTACTTCCATTAAACACTGATCTCTATCCTTCTATTTTTCAACCACATATGTATGGATTCTTTCCCTTAATTGCATCATGTTCTAAAAATTCTTGAAATATCCCCAAAGAGCAGTTCTTTGGGCATTGGAGTCACCAATCTTGTTCAAGTGTTCTCTTATTTGTATGGCAACAGTCTTATCACTAGTCCAACACATGATTTTCTTGCCTAGTAACTCATTCATGAAATAGAAGAACAAACATAATACCAATGTACCGTACTTGAATGTATTCTTCTGTAGCAACTCACACAAGTCATAGTCAACATTCTCTCTTAACATCTGATAAGCTGCATAGATAGCTGTAGCAGATACAAAATTCTCACTGCTAGAATGATATATCTTGTATCCAATCACCATTGATGCAAATTTGACATCCGGATCAGTGATGTCATTTATTGTCATTGCCCTTTTGTCAAACCTTGAATCAGTAGCATCAGTTACAGTTTGATTCTTTTCTAACTTCAACATTGGCAGTCCACTGGATGAGTTCAACCCTGTCACGCCCTTGATGGCATCCTTGGTGATCTTGAAGGGTTTCATTAACCACATAAACTCATCATGCATCTGACTTAGCACATACCGAACCCACTCATATTCATCGAAGGATGAAAACCCTATAATCTGAATGAAATGTTTATCTTGTAGTGCCTTATACTCAAGTTTAAGGCCATGAATTTCATCCCTTAGATGATTCTTAAACAAATTTACTAACTTCAAGTCCCCAAACTCATCTATGATAGCATGAATATAAGCCCTAATATCTTCAATGTACCATATACCATACATAACACTTGAAAAGGCACCTAACAGATTGACCTCTACTGATTTGTGTGAATGCTTCTTAAACTTTGGCCTAGGTTGCTCAGTGATATTCACAACCAGAGGTGTAGCTATTTCAAAAAGATCACAAGTTCAAAGCTTTGCAGAAAAATACCTTTTTCTCCACGGGATTAGGGTTAGCTGATGAATTCACCTATTGCACTTCAAATCTTTGAAATCTTAGCTCAATCACTCTTCTTCTTATTTTCTTCAAATGCAAAGTGATTCAAATGTTGAATGAATGACTTTTTATGCTCCACAAAACCTAATTCACCATTGTAATAAATGCTCTGCCCTAATACATCTGGTTACACTATTTCTGCATATAGTCAATCTTCAATTGCTCTGCAATCAATCACATTAGCTTCCTTTCTTCCAGAATTTTCTTCAATAGATCTGCAATTGGTTTCTTTATCTTCATTCATAGTGCCAAATTTAGGAACCCACTTACTGGCTGGGGGAATTAGATTTTCAATGTAGCTCCTCCTGAGCCAGAGCTCCTGATTCAATTCCTGGAGGAATTAACAACACCAGATTCCAGTGCGGACCCATTGTCAACATTCATTTCACCTTTCTTCACCCATGTTTTGTTCATTTCATTCTGGATCCCATTTACATCAACTTTGCCCTTGCCTTTGTCTAACCTCTGCTCTATTTTTCCTTTACCTGCCTATGAGTTCTCCTTTTTGCTTCTACAAAATTTAGCAATGTGTCCGAATTTGTTGTAGTTGAAACACACAATCTTATTTTTCTAACAATTACATATTGGAGCAGGTTTAGATCTGTATTGCATTGCAAGTAAAACATCTTCCATTGAATACTTGTTTGTTCTTAGGAGGATTCCTTGATCCACTTCTGCATTCCTCAGCCTTATGACCTATCTTTTTTCAATTAAAGCATTCACTGAAGAAAGATGATGCATTTTGATTCACTTGACTTCTACATTGATTAGCTCTATGACCATACTTATTGCATTTGAAACAATTGCCATTGAAAGATGGATACCTTTGAGCATTAGGTTGTCTTACTGGAGGTCTTCTAGGATTCCTTCTTTGATTTCTTGCTTTAGGATTTCTTTGACCGGTCTAGAGCTTTCACCTTTCTCAAATCCCAGACCATGCTTATCATCTACTTTCTTCTGACTGTTAAGCAACACCTCAAGTTTAGTTGAGCTTATCTTGAATTTCTCTTTATATTCATTTGCAACTTCTAGGTCATGTCAGAGAATAACAATTTGTCTTTCAAGTTGATCCTCATTATCCCTTGTTTCTTGTAGATCAGATTCTAGATGACCAATTATTCTGTCCAATCTGTAATATTCTTCTGTTATTTCAATTTTTCTTCAATCTTCTTCCTTTCCTCAATTTCCTTGGTTAGTCTCATCACCCCAGATTCCATCTCATGTTTTAGGACAATAACTTCTTTTGCTATATTCTCACATTCCTTTATCTTCTCCTTTAAGGCCTCATCCATCTCATTACCTTCATTCTGATTTGCTAGCTAAAGAAGTAGCTCCTTCCTCTTTTCATTAGATTTTCTCAGTTGTCCTTTTAAGGTCTCAATAAAATCTTCAACATCTTTAAGGTTCTCTTGTAGACCTCTGACTTCTACTCTGGACAGATCAAGATCATCTAAGGCTACTTTAAGTTGTTGATTGATACCATCAGAATGCTTGAATGAACCCATTGAGAACACCTTCCCAGATCTTCCTCAAGCTATTAAACTTCTTCTAAGGAACTAGGCTCTGATACCAATTGTTGAAATTAAGGAACACTGAGAGGGGGGGTGAATCAGTGTTCTATAAAACTTATTACTTTGTTCCTTTATTAATTTACCACATGCATCCAAAAGAAATAAGCATGAACACCATAATTTTTACGTGGAAACCCGGTTAAGGGAAAAACCATGGTGGGGGTTAACCCACAAGAATTTATACTTTGTTAAAAGTATTATAAATGGGGAAGGCAAATGCTTTCAGGCACACTGTCCAGAGCTCACTGCTCAAAGGTGGCTCACTACCTACAAAATTTATTACAAGAATTCATAGGAATATTTGAACTGAAGAATAGTATCTAACAATGCAAAATAACAATTCCAGTTAAGCTCAATACACTAGATTTACACACTTCATCTCTCTCTGCCCTGCTTCACTGTTCTGCCATGATCCAGAGCTTAGATCTCTTTACTTCATACTTGATATTGCTCTACTTCACATCTATCCATTCATATTCACACCGCCACTCATTGAAATGCTCAAATTCATCGAATATATATATCTGCTAAATGAAATTGCATCAACTGTAGTCGGCCTTAAGAAAAACTTAGACTTTTTAAGAACATTGTTCTATCGCTTGAATCCATTCACAAACACCAATGCAGATCAAAACCTCTATATCCAAGTCACCTTACATGTTGGACAATACCATTGGATCTCACAAATTACTCAACCAACAACTTTTCCTAATCCGTACAATGATCAAACACCAAGTCGACCTGTTCTTCACTGGACTGAACTATTTAACCAGAACCCGATACTCAGATGCATGAACTTTCAATCCCTTCATCACCAGAGGCTAAAATCTTGGATTTAGGTAGCCCTGACATCCCTAAACATTCCCTCAGATCCGCAACACAATATGATTACTTGTGGAGATATGCGGACCAGGATGCTGAACCTTGTCATATGCCCTGTTCCTATCTATCCGGACTTAGACAAATCTGCAATCTGACTTTCGATATGATCCACTGATGAAATATAGATGTATAAGATAGAAATATTTGCCATCAATGACAACACCTGACATGCCTAGTAGTGTCTCTTGCCAACAAAACAAACTCAACTTAATCACCTATAGATTCTTGAACCATCAAATCATAGCCCTTCAAACTTGGTTTTTCATGCATAACTTACAGGTAAGATTTTAAACCCATAAACCAAAAGCCATTTTAGATACCCATTTGGCTTCCTTTCAACATATCAGATTCATGGATAGGGTTGTTTTGGAGAAATAGCCCATAGACACCCAAATTTGTCCATGTCTTGAGACACCTAGTTAAAAACATTACTTAGACATCATGTAGTATTTTGTCCTAATCCCACTCCTAATTCATCCTTATCCATTAGCCAATTAATTAAATAAATTCTATTTTATTAAGTAATTTCAAATTCATAATCCCACTTTCCAATTAATTAAATAAATTTAATTTAATTAATTAATTTCCCTCACATATCCCATCATTTATCCTCACCTTCCATCATATGCTAACACTTGTCCATCTTCCATTTGAATCATGTGTGGTACTACATTTTTTATTTAATATCTTTCACATGTAGTACTTTTATGTACACATTCACATATGTAGTACTTTTTATATACACGGTCACATATGAGCCTTATCCTCCTTTGTACACTTGCCCCATGAATACAACTCCCTTGAAGAGTGGGAATAACTAATCAACCCTAGCCATCAAAATCAATCATTTAGCCTTTTAATCTCAACCATCCATTTGAACTAAGCCTTGTCTATAAATCAAACCCTTCATAAGCCATCTACAAGCCATTAGCAGATATTGAGTTGGAGTATCCTTATGCTGCTAAAATCACATTAGAGCCTTTGCATCTATCATCCATTATCATCATCTTCCATCTATCAATCATTCATCTATCATCTCTATCTTATCGTTATATTGCAGAAGTGAGCACCCAACATTCCTCCAACAATCATCCTTCAAAATTTTGCATGTTCATGCGAGGTGGAGAAGAGCAATAAAGATAAATCGAGCATAGCATGGAGATCAATATGCATTTACATATGTTATTTTGATTTTCATGTTGTCTTGTGCTTCATTGTGCAATTGTTAGGTTTGATCATTGTTGTTTATTCATTTACCCTATTTGCAATTTTACCCTACTACATTTGGCATGCCCGGTGGGACTAACCCTCGCTTTGTAGGTTTATGCCCTTTGATTTGTAGGTTGAAGATATTTTATATTGTTGATTTTATTTATTTAGGACCAGATTTGTTGCAGAGGGTTTTCTGTTTTACATTGGTTCTGGAGAAAGGAGATCTTGGATTCGTTGGAAAGTGGACTTCGAGAGCTTTCCGAAAAGTGGTTACATTAAAGATTTGGCTCAGTATTCAAGAAGTTATGACGATTTGAAGTTGACCCTCTGATTCTGATTTTTCAGAAATTTTTGATGTACGACTTTTAGAAAAAAAAATCATATCTTCCAATCTAGCTAACCAAATCACATTCTATTTTTTGTAGGTGGTTAGAAATATTTAAATCCATTTTTCGATATCATTATTTTTCAAATCTATGGCACAAATGAATTTTTTGTCAAAAAAATATTTTCTTTTCAAACCCTAGTTTATGACATAACTTTTGCATATGGAGTCCAATTTGAGCAAATATTTTTTTTGATATTGATTAGAAAATCATAAGGGATCTCATGGCCATATCTATTTTGCTGTTGGATGACATTATTTGCTGATTTGTTTTAGGGTTTATTTTTCAATCTTAACACTCTTTCATTGTAAACTTCAAACAAACATAACTTGAGCATTTTTTATCCTTTTTCGATGATTTTTTTTTTTAAAGTGCATGAAATTTTCTAAATTTTTTTTTTATGCAATCCATTCTACTATATCAAGTCATCTTAATCAAAATATTTTAGATTTCATCTTTTTCACATAGCTTTCTTCTATGCAAGTTTACTTGTTTCTTTTACGATTTGGTAACTTGTAGGTGAATCAAAGGAGATGGAGCAATATTTAGATCAGTCACAACAACAAGTGGAAAGCAAAAAATAATCATGTGCACACATTCCATCTTTCATCTCTTAATCTTGTTTGATCACACATTTAGATTTTGGGCTTAAAATGAACAACTTGCTTGCTATCACATCAAAAATTGAGCTTAAAATGAACAAGTGTCTTCTATCACATTTGGATTTGGGTCTGGGTCTAAAAAGAACAAGTTCTTGAAGTGTCATCCTCACATTTCATTTTCTAAGGGAAATTAACTACTGCGAGTGTGAATCAAGTGATAGCTCACTTGGTTTGCTTTTGTTTTACCCTATCTAGGAGGCCTTCTTGGAGACACACCACTCCAAGGGAAGACCTCAATCGAGGTTGAATCAAAAGACACCCTCATTGGGAGTTGGAATCTTGTCACTCTTGTCTAAGCCCCAAATAACTTTATACCTTTGGGAAGTGAAGGTGAAGGGTGGGTTACCCCTTTCTCCCAGTTGTGTGGCAGGATTTCACTTTCAATTCCTTAGTCAACCTTGTGCAATCTAGTCTAAGACCTAATTGGCCATACCCACTTGACTAGACATATGGCTTGTTGATGTGTCTTCCACGTGTGCTTGCTTAATCATCACATTTCTTTTTCAAAGTTAAAAATTGCTTATGTGTCTTGCATGAGTGATTCATGTGTGTATATGCATAATCATTTGTTTGAACATTGCCAAATCAAGATATAAACACCAAACACATAAACAAATCAATCTAAACACTCATCCTAGTCAACACACATCATATCAAACTTAATTTCATCCACATCATCATCCAAATCCCTAAACAAGCACTTGCTAAAAGGACTTAAGACAAACACTTGGGTGACAACATGTTTACACCAGAAGACCCAGAAATCAAATTCTAAAGATTCCTCCAAAATCTTTATCAAGGATCACAACCCCTAAACCAAGACACCATTGAAAAATTACAATTCTTCATCCAAAAAGCTCAACCCCAAGCAATCCAATCACCTCAACTGCAATACCTTATAACCCAAGTCCAACACCTTTTAGCCACTAGTCAAGCATGACAAGTACAACAATCCTTAACCATTCACTCCCAACCTAATCCATCTTGCCACATGTCATATGCATCCACTTCCTATCAACCTAATCCACCTATCCACCAAGTTAATGCCACATCAACTTATGAACATCCACCTAAAGCTTATCCAATCCCTCATGCCACCGTTCCAATGCACTACCAAGCCCATCCACAAGGCAATCAAGTGATCTCACAAGAACAACATCCAAGTCCCAATGGACCTTTGTATATAAATCAAGTGAGCACAAGTCAACCTTGCCAACAAGATCAAATACCCGTATCTTTGAGTCCACCTCAAGGTCTTTTATCTACATATCCTACCATTACACCTAGCTTCCAAGACTATCAATGGCCTCCACAACAAGCACAAGTGAGCCCAAGTCCACCTTTGCAACAAGAAGCATATGCAAATCCAAGTGGCCCTTTGTATATAAACCATGCGAGCCTAATACAACAAGACCTAATTACCTTTGACAAGGGAGATACCAATCTAGCCAATGCATCCTATGAGTGGCCTTCATCATCCAATCACATGCCAACACATTAGCCTACTAGCCCTATCATAACACCACCATGTGATCCTACCCCTAGTCCATTGGTCCACCAAACTTCATCACCTTCATCCCCATGTTCTACCAATCCTCCACCACAAGATCCCTTGGACATAACTATACAACAATTGGTTCAATCAAATTTGATTGAGTTGCCACCAATAGAACCTTTAGAACCAATCTTTAAACCCCCTTGGTATATTGAAAACTATTATTGTGCATACCATAGGTATAAGGGCCATACAATAACCAATTGTGTCAAAATTAAGAGATTGATCATAAACCTCATAAATTGTGGTAAGATTATCCCTTTATCCAATCCAAATCCTAATCCACCCAATCTAATTAGCCCCCAACCTAATCCTAGTCCTAAGTCTGCAACATCATCCTCTATTATTGCTCATCCATTATATTGCCCATCCACTCATACCCTTACAGAGGATGTGATCCATTGGCTACTAGCAAGGAATAGAACACCCCCATGTCAAACACCTATTCATGAGCCTACCAATGAACTTCTTGTTGGAAACAAGGTAGATAATTGAGAGGGGGGGTGAATCAGTTATCTTAAATTTCTTTACTTTCTTTTCTCCTTTAACAATTAGTGCAACATCAAAACATATAAGCATATATAACCATGAGAGAAGAAATAAAATTAACACACCTAACGCAAGGATTTTTACATGGAAAACTATGTTAAGAGAAAAACCACGGGGTGACTAACCCAAGATTGTATTCTTTGTTAAAAGAATAAGTACAAAATGGCACTTGCCAATTAGGGCTCACTGCCTGAGCACACTGCTCACAAGAGGCACACTACCTACAAGAGACTCACTATCTACAAGGTATTTAGAAGGTAACCAGGTGTTTGAACTGATGAGAGGCATCCATATATGCTGAGGTTCAGTTTTGGTTAGGCTCAATATACTGATCTAATACACTTCATTCTTCTTCTGCTTTAGTGCTGCTATTCTGTCACATACCAGACTTGTCTTGCTACTTCCACACTTATCCCTTCCTTTCCTCACACACTTACACACACAACTCAACACTTCATACCAAAATCCATTTGGTATATATATCTACATCAAGGGTTTCAACATCTTTCTAGTCGACAACTGGAATACTAAAGATATTTCCAAGACATTGATTTGTCGGTTGAATCCATACTTAATATGTGATGTGTATCAAAGACATAGACATAGAAGTCAACAATCATGTCGGCCAACCATGTATGATCCCTCAAATAGCTTGATCACCATCAATTTCTCATCCAGAATGAAGTCTGATACTCTGTCGGTCAGTTCTTCCTCAGTCTGCTCTACCTGTCTAGAACTCAACACTCAGATGCTCATATATTTTCCATGATTCATCACCAGAGACTCAATCTCTAGAATATAGTAGTCATGATACTCCTCTTGACTTTCCCAAGTCCGCACTTTGCTGAGTTACACCATCTGAGAGATCCAAACTTGATTGTCAGACCTTGCTGCATGCTCTGTTCTTATTCACCAGACCAGAACTTCTTCAATCTGACTTCCGATATAGGCATACTATTCTCTACGGATGTGTGGGATAGACTTTGTTGCCATCAATGGCAATAATCATGAGGCCACACAGTGTCTCTTGCCAACAATCTCCCCCTTTGGCATTGATGGCAACACTTAGTGAAAAATAACTAAGTGTCGTAGCAGACTCCCCCTTGGCTGATGCTCTGTCTTATGTACACTTTTACCGGAGCTCCCCCTTAGCTAGATTCCACATTTGTCACTACTCCTCACTCCCCTTTGACATCAATGGAAAAGGGTGGAATCTGCACACCAAAATTTGCAAAAATAATCAACCTATACATAGCTGCATAAGTATATATCCATGTTATACTTACATAAACTTAAGTATATCTACAAAAGTGGTCTTCAACTAGACAAATTTTGTTGCCCAACTCTACTTCATCCTGTCCAAAATTGAGATGTGACTGCTCAACAAAAATGCAAAAGCTTCTGCCCTTCTTATGTTTGCTAGATCACTGGTCCAGGCTATGGTCTGAGCATCAGTTAAGGCCTCATGCATTGCCTCTAACTTAGGGATAATTATCCCTCTTAGTTCATTCATTCTGCTTATTCTATTCTTCTTCTCCTTTTTCAAGCCTCTTTATTTCATTTATAGTGGTAATAGCTTGACACTCTTGATTCATTATGGATGAGGTGAGAGGATCAAAATTCTGAGATAAACTTGACAGTTTACCCTCTTGTTCTTCCACCTTCTTTGCAATGTCTTCTGTCATCATGGACCAAGATAGAAAAAATTTGTATATTTCTCTGCCATCTTTAAGAGCATTTTCTAGGCTCTTTATCCCAATGTCCAGAGTTCTCCTATCATTAGCTATGAATCCTTGTACTTTAGAGAATCTCTTTCCCAAAATTTCTTTTTGGACCTTTTCTTTTACCGATTTCTCTAAGGAATCAAAATGAGTGTTGACAGAGTTTATCAGAGATTTAAGGTTACCGGATGGAGAGGCTGAAGGATCCTTTTGGAAGGATGGCATGATCTTCTCCAACATTCTTGATGCAATCTCTATCAACTCACAGTCTTCCATGTGAGACTTCAGAAGCTTTTCTTTTTCTTTAGCTTGTGCAAAGGATGCTATCTTCATTGTCTAGACCGGAGAAAGGGAATCAAAATTGAGTGGTCCTTGAAATAGTTCTGGTTCATCTATTTCCATCATCTCTTTGGTCAAGAAGTTTTTCACTGCTTCTGTAGTGTCTCTTGCCAGAGACAGAGTCTTCTTTCCTTTTGTAACCTCAGAGCTGTCATTAGAGATCTTAACTGTGTGTTCTTCTCTTCCCTTTTCCTCCTCTACTTGACTCAATTTCTCCTCTTTTCTTCCTTCTCCTTCAGTTCTGGAGTCTACAGGGGGATCCGAAAGATAGATGTTAACTTCTTCATGGACTTCCTCTTCCAGAACATAGGAATCCAAGTCCTTAGTCTTCTCCTCATCCATCTCTTTTGGCCCTTCTATAATTTTCTCAATAGATTCTTCCTTTGATGCACTTAATCCTTCGACATCCATGGTAGAAGGTTCTTCATCTAAGTCCTCTATAACAGGAAGATTGAATTTCTTGAAGGCATTCTAGAGGATGTCTTCTATTTTTTTTGCCACCTGATTAGTCTCTCCAAGCATAAGTTTGTTCATTCTTGCTTTGCTTCGGAACTCATCCTTGCAGTCCTTAAAGATCATGGTCATTTGTTTTGGAGTAATGGAAGGATAGAGCTGAATTGCAATCTGTTCCCAGATTTCTAAATCCTTTTCCTTGGCATTCTCTTTTCTGAGTTCAAGTACCTTCTCTAGACTTTTGGGAATTAGAGAAATGATTTCAATGAATGCTTTATTATAAATGTTTAGGTACTTAACTGTAGCTTCCTCCAAAATTATTTTGTCAGTATCACTGTAATCATCAAAAAATTTAGTGATTAGTTGCAGGTTCCCGTCCACTGTGATTGCCTTGATGATATCATCAATAGAGAGAGTAGGCCTTTCAACAAATTCTTCTGCCTCTTCTTCTTTGTTTGTACCAGTAGAGGATTCCTCAAATATTTTCTTCTTCTTCCTCATTTTCTTAACTTCCTCAACAGACTCTTTTTCTTCATCATCCTTTTGGCTTATATATGACCTTGTGGCCTTTGTCTTTGTTCTCTTTTCTCCCTTTCCGGATGTCTTGGCTTCTAGTTTTGAGGCTCTTGAGCTCTTAGAAGTGGTAGGTGCAGAGCTCTTGGAGGATCTAGTCCAAGAGGAGGATTGCACTGAAACACTTTCTTTTTCTGCTTCTTGTCTCTCTTTCTCTGCTCTTTCTACTTTTTCTCTATTTGCATCAACTGCCTCCTTTGATATGCCATATTTCTTGGCAATTTCCTCTACTTCCCTTCTCACTTTTGTTTTCATCTCTGGTTGTCTTAGTTCAACATGTATTTTCACACTTAATTCTTGAAAGGTTCCAAACCTTTCTGCCTCAGGGTCCTTAGGCTGACTTAGCAAATGTTAAACATGCAGCTCCAAGATTTTCTCATCTACCTCATAACCCATTGGCATAATCTAGACTATTCTAGGCTCCATTGCCTTCATTAGGCATTGATTAGTGTCTACCATGAAACACACTATATCCTTGTATTTTTCAACTATAGATTGGGGAATTCTTTCTCTGGCCTGCATCATACTTTGGAAGTTCTTGAAGTATCCCCAGAGTGTTGTACTTTGAGCCTTGGAATCACCAAGCCCATACATGTAGTCTCTGATTTGTATGGCAACCAGTCTGTCATTTTGCCATACCCAACCACTTGATCCAGGTAGCTCATTCATATAGTAAAAGAATAAACAAAGTATTAAACCACTGTACTTGAATGAGTTCTTCTTGTCCATCTTGATCTTTTGCAAGTTTTCTAATAGTTGGTTCAGGAGAAGCTCGCATAGATCATAATCTGTATTTTCCCTTAGCATCTGATATGTAGTATAAATTACAGTTCTGGACACAAAGTTCTCCCTGCTGGAGTGATAGATTTTATAGCCAATTATCATAGAGGCAAATTTGATATCCAGATCTGTGATATCTTCTATTGTCATTGCTCTTTTGTCAAACTTTGATCCGGTAGCCTCACTTACTATCTGGTTCTTGACAGATTTGAGAGTAGGCAACCCACTGGATGAGTGCAATCCAGTTACTGGCCTAATTGCATCTTTTGTTATCTTGAAGGGCTTCAACAACCACATGAAGTTGTCATGTATTCTGCTAAGAACATACCGGACCCATTCATCTTCTGCAAAACAAGGAAAGTGGATACAATGTCCAAAATCCTCATCCTGGATGGCCTTGTATTCAGGTTTGAGTTCAAAGGTTTCATCTATTAGTTGTTTATGGTAGATATCCATCAACTTTGATTCTCTGAATTCCTCAATATTGGCATGGATGTATACCCTAACATCTTCTACGTGCAGAACCCCATGCGGAATGCTAGAAAAGGCACCTAAGGGATCAACTTCTAGGGATTTGTAGGGATGTTTCTTGAACTTTGGGCATGGCCTATGAGTGATCTTAACAACCATTAGAGTAGCCATCTTTGTAAAAGATTCAGAGAGAAATATTCAGAAATGGAAATACCTTTTTACACTTCTAGGGTTCACAATATGAGCTAGGAAAGATCGCTGGTTGAATCAGATTCTGAGGTTGATCTTGGAGAAGGTTGTAACAATTTTGATGCAGAGCTCTTCTTTTCTTCTTCTTGAAAGCAAATGTGCAAATGATGAATAAAAGAACCCTTTTATTTTGCGCAAACCCTAATTTCCTTTTGCAATAAATGCACAACTTAAGTCATCTAGTTACCTTGTTCTGAGAGAGATCTTTTCGAACCACTGAGATGCACTTAGAATCATTTTCAATGATAATAATGTATCTTCTTTCCTCCAGTCATGCCATGAGTCTACAGATCAAGATATTTCAATTTTGAATCATATCAGATCTGTCTATGAAGATCCGATGGCTGTCAAATTGGATCAATCTTGGCTGATCAAACTCTTCAAAACTCCTTGCAGATCTTTCATATTTTTACTGAGGGTTATTTGGATATTTCTCTAAGAGCCCTTTAATCCACAACATTCCATGTGCCAAATTTAGGCACCAATTGACTGGCTGGGGGAATTTATTTTCCTTTGTGACTCCCTTTGAGCCAGAGCTCATCTGTTTAGTTTCTGGAAGGAATATCAGCACCAGATTCTGATGCGGATCCATCCCCAACATTTTCTATACTCTTCTTCACCCAAATTTTGTTCATCTCCCTTTGAACTTCATCTACATTCACTTTGCCTTTTCCTTTATCTTAATTTTGATTATGATGCACCAGACCCTTTTTGTCCTGATTCTTACTTCTGTAGAATTTGGCAATATGACCGGATCTATTGCAGTTGTAGCAAACAACATTTCTTTGCAAATTTGACTGATATCCTCTTGATCTGCATTGATTAGCCATATGTTCCATTCTATTGCATGCAAAGCATATACCATTGAATGAATTATTTATTTTCATATTTTTGCATTCATGAGATTTGTGACCATACCTTTTGCAGTTAAAACACTATCTGGAGAAGGATGAATTAGTCTGATTCATTCTTCTTCTACACTAGGTTGCTTTATGACTGAAGTTGTTGCAACTGTAGCAGTATCTATTGAAGGATGGATATCTTTGAGCATTTGGTTGCCTTACTGGAGGTCTTCTAGGCCTGTTCCTTAGATTTCCTGATCCAGAGTTCTTCTAACTAGATCCAGAGTTTTCACCTTTCCCATATCCCAAGCCATGCTTGTCATCTACTCTCTTTTGGCTTTTAAGAAGAACTTCAAGTTAAGCAGAGCTTATCTTGAATTTCTCTTTGTATTCATTTGCTATTTGAAGATCCCTTTTAAGAGTGTCTATCTGATTCTCAAGTTGTTCTTCATTATCTCTAGCTTCTTCAAGATCAGATTCTAGATGCCTGATTATTCTATCCATTTTGTGGCAATCTTCTGACTTCTCCTTGAGAGATTGTTTTAGATTATCTTCAATTTTTCTTTTCTCTTCAATTTCTTGGGTGAATCTCATAACCCCTGATTCCATTTCATGTCTTACCATAATGACCTCTTTTGATAGCTTCTCACATAGCTTGTTTTTCTCATTCAGATCTTCATTGGTATCATTGGCTTCACTTTGACTTACTAATTGTTGAAGTAGTTCCTTTCTCTTTTTCACAGAGATACTCAGTTTTTCTTTTAGCTCATTTATGAAATCATTAGCTTGTTTGAGTCTTTCTCTCAATTTATTGACTTCAGAGTGAGATTTCTCAAGATCATCTAGGGCAGACTAAAGTTGTTCCTTCATACCATACATATCCATTGAAATTCCTAGATCTTCCTCAAGCTGTTAGGCTCTATTTAGAGGAACGTAGCTCTGATACCAATTGTTGGAAACAAGGTAGATAACTGAGAGTGGGGGTGAATCAGTTATCTTAAATTTCTTTACTTTCTTTTCTCCTTTAACAATTAGTGTAGCATCAAAACATATAAGCATATATAACCATGAGAGCATAAATAAAATTAACACACATAACACAAGGATTTTTACATGGAAAACCCTGTTAAGGGAAAAACCATGGGGTGACTAACCCAAGATTGTATTCTTTGTTAAAAGAATAAGAAGTACAAAATGACACTTGCCAATTAGGGCTCACTGCCTGAGCACACTGCTCACAAGAGGCACATTGCCTACAAGAGACTCATTGTCTACAAGGTATTTAGAAGGTAACCAGGTGTTTGAACTGATGAGAGGCATCCATATATGCTAAGGTTTAGTTCCGCTTAGGCTTAATATACTGATCTAATTCACTTCATTCTTCTTCTGCTTTAGTGCTGCTGTTCTATCACATATCGGACTTGTCTTGCTGCTTCCACACTTATCCCTTCCTTTCCTCACACACTTACACACACAACTCAACACTTCATACTGAAATCTATTTGGTATATATATATGCATCAAGGGTTTCAACATCTTTCTAGTTGGCAACTGGAATACTAAAGATATTTCCAAGACACTGATCTGTCGGCTGAATCCATGCTTAATATGTGATGCATATCAAAGACATAGACATAGAAGTCAACAATCATGTCAGCCAACCATGTATGATCCCTCAAATAGATTGATCACCATCAATTTCTCATCTGGAATGAAGTCTGATACTCTGCCAGTCAGTTCTTCCTCAGTCTGCTCTGCCTGTCTGGAACCCAACACTCAAATGCTCATATCTTTTCCATGATTTATCATCAGAGGCTCAATCTCTGGAATATAGTAGTCATGATACTCCTCTTGACTTTCCCAAGTTTTCACTTTTCTGAGTTACACCTTCTGAGAGATTCGGACCTGATTATTAGACCTTGCTGCATGCTCTATTCTTGTTCACTAGACCAGAACTTCTTCAATCTGACTTTCGGTATAGGCATACTATACTCTGCGGATGTGTGGGATAGACTTTGTTGCCATCAATGACAACAATCATGAGGCCACATAGTGTCTCTTGCCAACACTTCCAAAGGTCATGTCCAATCCTATAATCTCATCATGTGGTTCACATATCCTTGAGCCTCTTCAAGAGCCCTTCGTTAACATACCTCTCCCTTTAAGCTCATCATGTGACCTACAACCCAACAAGTCTATTCAAGAGTCTCCAACCACATGCCTAAGTCAAGAGCCATCATTTCCTCATGTTGATAACCCTCAAGAGCCTATCAAGTCCACTCAAGAACCTTCTGCTTCCATCCAAAGTGAAGAGGTATGTCAAGAGCATAATCTTAAACATGTGGAAATATCGAACCTTAATCTTAATCAAGATCAAAGCACCTCTAAGTTCTACCTATCTATGACCTACATGTGGTTTTCCTTCAAGCTATTAGCCATCACCATGACCCTATTCATGAGAAAATTTATCCCTTTTATAGCCCACTTAATCCTATTTTTGCTCATATTTATAATCAAGGTTCTATTTAAGATCATGAAGATCATGATGACCCTTGTGGCCAAACTTTATCCATCTCATGATCAAGATGATATCTATGATAAAGAACCTATTCAAAAGTACATTGATCCTATCTATAATCCCATAACCATCCATGAGCAAGATATCCAAACTGCTTTTATCCATTCTCCATCTAGCCCTATCCATAATAAGAAAACATCCACTTGTCATAATGAGACATGTGCCTCTCAAGAATCCATAAGCATAGAAGATCAAACAAATAACTTGGATCTTAGTGAACAAAATGATAAGCAAGATTCTAATGATCCATCCCCATCTACCATCGATCCCATTTCAAGTCCACCACCATATCCTATTGCTTTATCCACCTTCATCTATGAATGTTCTTCCCTAGGACAACAACAACCTTTGTCCTCTACTTCACCTTCTTCATCCAATAAAGAGATCAAGTCTAGTTCCCTAAGCACACCTAGTCCCATTGTCCATCGCATAACTCCAAAACATGAGCTACCAAGGCAAAGGTCTGGGCCTTTATGAACAAGGTATTTTGGAGCTAATTCATGTCAAGGTCCCTCCATGCTCATATGACCTTAGATACACACCCCAAGGTAAACAAGGCTAAGATGTTGGTAATCCCTTAATGCATCCTAAAACTACCACTTTCCATTGCACCCCCCACCATCTACCCAAAGCATATGTTGCCATTCCACCTCCATCATCCTATAAATGTCAAAAGGATGTGACCGTACACCTTCCACTATCCAATTTACCTCCACTCCTTCCAACTCCTAATATCCCTCCATCCACTTTACCACTATTACTCCCAACACCTAATATCCCTGTCCTCCAATCCCCTTTTCAATTTATCCATAAACCCATTTTTAATCCATTTATCCATAACCACCCTTACAATCCTAATCATGACCAACAAATTCACATATTGTCTAAACATAAAGATTGCACTCATTCCACCAACCCCGCTTCCATCAAACCAATGGGATTCCAAAATAAACATTTGGATGCCTTTATCCATAAAGCCAAAAATCCTACTAAAAGTCCTAAAAATCCTAATGCCTTAGAGCACCAAAGCAAAGAATCAAAGCCAAGTCCATTCAAAAAGCTATCCAAGCCCATACCTTCAAAAGAAAAGTCCAAAAGCAAAATGGTTTGGGTCCCTAAGCATAAATCAAGCAAGCTAATCAATCAAGGAACATTATCCAATCAAATCAACAAGTTTTTGATCCTAATCTTGTCATAAACTGAATCTATCATCATCAATGGGATATAGCATTCCCTCATCCTTGTGTTGATCTAGGGATATAGATTTCCTCGCAATGACAACACTATCATCATCAATCAAACAATCAATCATTGGTTTATGACTTGACAAGGGAAATACCTTATTTGTTTGACATCCTTTGAGCACATTGAGAACACTTGCTTATGCTTGGATTGAGTGGACACTCTAATCATCACACCATCACTATCATCATTCAAAATTATCCAATCATCAAAACCAAAGTACATCAAGCCAACCATCAAAATAAATCCAATCACTTCAGCAAATCAAAAGTAGCTCAATCCACCACATATCATCCCATCATTAACATTTCATCAATCCATAACTTGGTCAATTCAATCCATTTTCATCATCTCATCAATAAAACATCAGAACTACATCTCATTTCCATCATTAAGTGCCTTGATTCCGTGGATATAGGGTATGTAGGTAGTCTGTGAGTATGAAGGAAGTGTCCAAATTTAGGCACAAGACAATATTCCTCTTTCTTCTCTCATCTTCTTCTTCCCTCATCTATCTTTATCAATCTTTCAAAACAATTCTTTCAATCAATCTTCATCAAATCAATTCTTCAATCACTTCTTCATCAAATCATCTATCTAACAAAAAATTGAACAATCATTAAATCACATCAATCCAATCATCACAATCAATCAAAACAATCCAAACCATGATCCAAATAAAAATCACACTAACCAATATTAAGCAAGTTAATCAAGCTTGTCAAATTATCCAATCACATCCTTGGTCTTGATCCCATCCTTGTTGTAAACCCAATCAATCGTTAATCAATCATCAATCAATCAATTAATCAATCATCCTTGTGTTGCTCTAGGGATACATCATTCCCCACAATGACAACACTATCATCATCAATCAGTAGTTAATCATTGGTTTATAGCTTGACAGGGGCAATACCTTGTTTTTTTTTGGTATCATTTGTGCATGCTTGCTTGCTTGCTTGTGTGTGTTATCATTTTTATCTTGCATTTGCATCAGTATCATTCCTAGTTAATATTCATATCTTGTATCCAGACAAGGTTGTATTATGCTAGGGAATGGGACACATTGTCACCTTGGTCCTTATACCCTGGTGCATAATGTCTCGCGCTATATATCAAACATATGGTTGCTCACTTTCATTGCAGCATAACGTATCCTTTTATCTCTTCTATCTATTTCCTTATCTTTCTGCCTTGACCAATCCATTTATTTTTGAGAGGATACCTGTCTTTGTCCAACCCACCTATCCTCTCGAGGGGGCATCATCATCCTATCTTTCCGTCATCAACCTATCCTTTCCATCACCATCATCTCATTTCTTCATCCTATCCTTTTCCTCTATCCATACATTAACTTCTTTGAACTGATATTACTTGACACAAATCTTATCATCTCGAACATCATCTCAAAGAGGGGCAAAATGTAGACACCCAAATTTGTCCATGTCTTGCAACACCTAGTTAAAAACATTACTTAGACATTATGTAGCATTTTGTCCTAATCCCACTCCTATTTCATCCTTAATCCATTAGCCAATTAATTAAATAAATTTTATTTATTTAATTAATTTCCCATCCTTATCCCACTTAGCCAATTAATTAAATAAATTTTATTTAATTAATTAATTTCCACATCATATCCCAATCCTATCCTAATCATTTTCCCAATTAATTAAATAAATTTTATTTAATTAATTAATTTCCCTCACATATCCCATCATTTATTCTCACCTTCCATCATATGCCAACACTTGTCCATCTTCCATTTGAATCATGTGTGGTACTACATTTTTTATTTAATATCTTTCACATGTAGTACTTTTATGTACACATTCACATATGTAGTAATTTTTATATACACGGTCACATATGAGCCTTATCCTCCTTTGTACACTTGCCACATGACTACAACTCCCTTAAAGAGTGGGAATAACTAATTAATCCTAGCCATCCACATCAATCATTTAGCCTTTTAATCTCAACCATCCATTTGAACTAAGCGTTGCCTATAAATCAAGCCCTTTATAAGCCATCTACAAGCCATTAGCAGGCATTGAGTTGGAGTATCCTTATGTTGCTGAAATCACATTAGAGCCTTTGCATCTATCATCCATTCTCATCATCTTCCATCTATAAATCATTCATCTATCATCTTTATCTTATCATTATGCTGCAGAAGTGAGCACCCAACATTCCTCCAACAATCATCCTTCAAAATCTTGTATGCTCATGCGAGGTGGAGAAGAGCAATGAAGATAAATCGAGCATAGCATGGGGATCAATTTGCATTTACATATGTTATTTTGATTTTCATGTTGTCTTGTGCTTAATTGTGCAATTTTTAGGGTTTGATCATTGTTATTTATTCATTTACCCTATTTGCAATTTTACCCTAACTACACAATCTCAATAATTCACTGTCATGCTGCAACTAGGCTTAATTAGCCCTATTTTGCAAAGAAAGTCTATGAAATTCAAAACCCACAATACAAAACTCTACTTTAGGACACTCTACACATTGCATGGGGTCTAAATCTACCAATTTTGTCAATTGGGACAATACCCAGATCACCCTTCTTCAAAACCCTATCTCAACCTACTCATATAAGCCTAATACAAGGAGATATTAGGCTAGGGCTGCTTGAAAACCTGCCCTATCACCATCCCCTACTCTTGCAAATACTAGAAACACAAAAAACAACTTAAATCCTTCCATTCCACTGATTTTCATAATTTTTCACTGGTGGAATGGCTCAAAATTCCATTTTTTCTCTTAGAACCCTAGCTAATGAGGTTTAACTGGCAAATTTTACAAAATGGGCTCTAGCTCTCTCAAAAATGAATGTCAAGAGACCAAACTAGGTTTAAATGAAAGATAACTCATAGCTCTACCATATGCATTTGGTTTGGAGTTGCGACTATACTGTACTAGATCGTACCAGCCACTAGAACAACAGAGAATAGTAAAAATTACAGAAAAAACAAGGATTTTATTGATTCTTCTTCAAAATATCACCTCAGCACCTTGATTCAAACATCCTCTGCTATATTTACATACATTCTATCAGAAAATAAATGATTCCATTGCCTTTTGGAATACTTGGCCTTTCACCTTCTTTGAAACACACCAAAAATGTCACTTTTGTAGTTTTTTAAACTTTCCTAAACTGACCCCATGAGATTAAAACATATGACATGGTCTTATTCAACCTTATTACACCAAAATTAGACTTACAGATAAAACTCAACATTTGATCCCTATTTACAATATATACCTAGGTGCCCCTACACCATACACCTGGGGAGAAAAGAATCTCAAGTTCCACTTGAGATCAACTCTTGAACTATTTTGCCATGCTTTTTGATATCATCTTCTGTCATCCATGTTGCATCTTCATTAGGAAGGCATTGCCATTTCACTAGGTATTCATTATACACCTTATGCCTTGTTCTTTTTTCTTCCTTGGTGTCCAAAATGATTTCAAGCTTCAATGGCTGAGTAGGTGGTAAATCCTTGATCCAATCTCCATCAGCAACATCTGGATCAGTCCCTGTACCTGCAGTCACAGATCCCTTGAAAGTATATAGATCAACAACATTAAAGATTGGAGAGATAGCCACTCCAGGAGGGAGTTCTATCTCATAGGCATTGCTTCCAAATTTGTGGACCACCCTACATGGCTCAATCTTTTTCATCTACATCTTTGTATACTTCCCTTTTGGTAGCCTTTCTTTCTTCAAATGAGCCAATACCAAGTCTCCCACTTTGAAGTGAACATCTCTTCTCTTTAAATCTGCATGGTATTTGTATTTTTCAACACTTTTTTGAAGATGTTGTCTAACTTGCTAATGTATGTCCTTTATTGTAACTACAAATTCCTCTCCTTCATGACTCCTTTTCTCCATTCCACTTAGATCCCTAAGCTCAAACACACCTCTAGGTTTTAGTCCATAAACCACTTCAAATGGGCTTTTCCCAATGCTTCTATTGACATAGTCATTATAGGTATATTCAGCCTATGGAAGGATTAGATCCCATTGCTGTCCATACTCCTTTGTGAGGCATCTCAGAAGGTTTCCAATTGTCTTACTAACCACTTTAGTCTTCCCATCTATTTGTCGGTGATAGGCAGAGCTAAATGTCAAATTGGTTCCCAATTTCTTCCAAAGAGTCCTCCAAAAGTGACCTACAAACTTGCTATCTCCGTCAGAAATAATTGTCAATGGTAATCCATGAATTCTCACTACTTCTTTGAAAAATAACCCAGCAATATATGAAGCATCATTTGTAGATTTGCATGGTATGAAATGAGCCATTTTGCTAAATCTATCAACAACAACAAACACATTGTCAAAGCCCCTTTGAATTTTAGGCAAATGCAAGACAAAATCCATGCTGATGGATTCCCATGGCTTGTTAGGAATTGGTAAAGGTTGATAAAGACCTGCATTAGTGCTTGAACCCTTGGCTCTTTGGAAAATTACACAATTTTCAACAAATGTTCTGACATCCATTTGCATCTTTGGCCAAAAATAAAACCTCCTTACCTATTCCAATGTTTTATCCACACCAAAATGACCTCCTAAGCTACCACAATGTTTCTCTTTAATCAAATTAGTTCTCATAGTGCACTTTGGAATACACCACTGAGCACCTTTAAACAACAATCCATATTGCAATAGAAAATTAGAATATTCATCATGAAAAATACCGTTAAACTCACAAACAGCATACACCTCTTTAAAGTCATCATCTTTCTCATACATACCTTTTAAGGCATCTATTCCTACACTTTGGAGTTGAACGTCTTGCACCAACATTGACCTTCTACTTAAGGCATCTGCTAGCTTGTTTGACTGCCCCTTTTTGTGTTTGATTGTGAAGGTATAGCTTTGTAGGTACTCTACCCACTTCATATGTCTATGGCTCAACTTGTCTTGACTGTTAAGGAACTGCAAAGCATGGTTGTCATTGAAAACAATGAACTCCTTGGGTAAAAGATAGTGTCTCCGCTTCTTTAGGGGCTGCACCATTGCATATAGCTCCAAGTCATAAGAAGAGTATTTTATTTTAGCTTCATTAATATTCTCACTCAATAAAGCCACAGGTTTGCCTTCTTGGCTCAAAACAACCCCAATTGCATACCCACTTGCATCACATTCTATACTGAAGATCTTGTTGAAATCAGGCAATGCTAGGATGGGTTGTTGTGCTACTCTATTTTTTAGATATTGGAAGCTTCTCTCTGCCTCATCAGTCCATTGAAACCTCTTCCTTTTATCCCCTTTGATGGTGTCAATAATTAGAGAGAAGATATGACTGAAATTCTTTATAAATTTTCTATAAAATGTAGCTAAGCCATGAAATTTTTTTACCTCACTTGTTGATGTAGGAGTTGGCCAATTGAGAATTGCTTCTACTTTGGTGGGATCCATCTTCAATGAACCTTTAGAAATCACAAAACCAAGGTAAACAAACTCCTCCTTCATGAATTCACATTTTTTAGATTAATCATCAACTTCTCTTCATTCAACCTCTTGAACACCATGTCCAAATGCTGCAAGTGCCCCTCTTTGGTCTTGCTGAAAACAAGGATGTCATCCAAGTAGACAACTACAAATTTGCCTATGAAGGGTTTCAAGACTTCATTCATTAGTCTCATAAAGGTATTTGGTGCATTTGAAAGCCCAAATGGCATGACAAGACACTCATATAACCCCTCATTGGTTTTAAAGGCAGTTTTCTACTCATCCCATTTTCTTATCCTAATCTGATGATAGCCACTTTTAAGGTCAATCATTGAAAAATAACAAGCTCCTCCTAAACAGTCCATCAAATCCTTCATTCTAGGTATTGAAAACCTATACCTTATAGTTATTTTGTTGATTGCCCTTGAATTGGTGCACATTCTCCAATCTCCACCTTTTTTAGGTGCCAAAACAGTAGGAACAACACGTGGACTTAAACTTTCTCTTATGAGACCCTTATCTAGAAATTCTTGTATTTGTTTCCTTATCTCATCATTTTGTTGAGGAGTCATCTTGTATGTAGCCTTATTGGGTAAGTTTGCACCTGGTATAAAGTCTATGGTGGCTTACATCCCTTATAAGTGGTAAAGAACTAGGGAGCTCATCAGCAACTATGTCTTGATACTTGTTCAACAAAGTTTGCACTTCTTTGGGCACATCCTCAAATTTTGTTGTTATTACTATCATGACAGGTTTAGGTCTGATTACAATGTCATATCCTTCACCCCCCTCTTCTTTCATGGTTTTCAAAAACTCTTTTCCCTCAACCAACACTACACTAGACCCAGCTTGTTCATCTACCCCTTCATCTTGCAATGGAATAAGGGTGAATGATACCCCATCCTTGTCAATCACATAAATATCTTTCTGCCCATCATATTGAACTTTTCTATCATACTGCCAGGGTCTTCCTAGCAACAAGTGACAAACATCCATTGGGATGATGTCACACAAGATCTTGTCTTTGTACCCCCTAGTGTTAAACTCAACCCATATTTGTTCATTGACCAAGACTTGTTGACCCTTATTCAACCAGGATACTTTGTAGGAAGTGGGGTGTTGGATTCTTTTAATGTTCAACTTTACTACCATCTCCAAAGAAACTAATTTATCAGTTGAACCAGAATCAACAATAACCTTACATACCTTACCTTGAGATTTGCAAGTGGTTCTAAACAAGGATTTCCTTTGTAGAGGCTCTTTGATTGTTGGCACCTTAATGAGTGTCCTTCTCATCATTAGAGTTTCACCTATCTCTAGAACAATAGCCTGAGATGGCAATTTGATAGTCTTATTATCTTCCTCTTGCAGTAACTATGTTCTCCTTTCACCTCCATATGATGTTGAAGGTTGTTTTTCTAGGAATTTCCAAGCTTGATGGCCAAACTGATCACATTGATAGCATCTATTTGAAAAGGTGTTTGAATCTCTACCTTATTCTTCAAATCTACCTCTACCATTAGGTCTTCTACCTCTGAAATTCCCTCAAAAATCTGAGCTCTGTTCTTTCTACCCACTTGACACTCCTTGTGCTTTTTGGGATTGTCCTCTCCCTCCAAAGTTGCCTCTACCTTTGAAGTTCCTTCCTTTGCCTCTACTTTGTTTTTCTTTCCTTCTATTCAATCTTTCTTCTGCCCTGATTGCCATTTGAAAACACTCTTCCACTGTCCTTGGAGGATTAAGACATAACTCATCTTGTATGGAGAACCTCAGCCCATTTATGTACCTTGCTACTTTTTCCACCTCATCCTCAATATGACCTGTCCTTATACTTAACTTGTGAAACTCCTTAGTAAAAGCCATGACATCCATTTCTTTTTGCCTTAGGTTTTGTAGCTTCCTAAATGTTTGTATCACATAATCACCCGACAAAAATTGGCTCTTTATTTTAACCACCATTCTGTCCCATGAATGAATTTTTGACTTTCCCTTCTTCAACCTCTCTTCCTGCACATAATTCCACCAAGTTAAGGTAGGACCTTTCAATTTGGTTTTAGCAAACTTTACCTTTTGATCATCTGCTACCTCCTCAAAATAGTTGTCAAGTGCATCAATCCAACCTAGCACTTCTTCACCATCCAACTTCCCACCATACATGGGCAATTCTACTTCACCATCTCCCTTCATAGCCTTCAGCATCTTCATCATTCTCACTTCATCGGGGTCATCTACCTCTGGGACTCCTTGAGGGTTCTCATTCTCACCCTCTTCCTCTTCCTCTATGTCACTTTGGTCTCCAGTGACCACACATCTCCTTTGGTTTGATTCCAATGCTACAAGTCTTGCTAGAATAACTTCCTGAGAATCCTTTACTTGTCTCAACTCCCTGACATGCTTTTCCTTCAGCTCTCTCACTTTCTTGGCCGCTGTATTGCTTTTTGGAGGCATTTTGCTTATTCAAACTTCAACCTTTCTTCCACTTCTCAATTAGGACCTAAGCTCTGATACCACTATGATGCAGAGTAGCTTAGAACACTTAAACAAAGTCAACTTAATCACCTATAGATACTTGAACCATCAAATCATGGGCAATCCTTCATAAACTGCTCCCTTTCTTAGTAGCCCTTCAAACTTGGTTTTTCATGCATAACTTACAGGTAAGATTTCAATCACATAATTCATGGATAGGGCTGTTTTGGAGAAACACCCTCAATAATTCACTGTCATGCTGTAACTAGGCTTAATTAGCCCTATTTTGCAAAGCAAGTCTATGAAATTCAAAACCCACAATGCAAAACTCTACTTCAGGACACTCTACACATTGCATGGGGTCTAAATTGTTAGGGTTAGCTGGTAGAAGATATCAATTAAATGCAAATACAAATTAAATAGAGGAATGAAAATACATAGAAATAATAACAATGAGAGACAAGTTTTAACGTGGTTCACCCAAACTCGGGCTACATCCACCAACAGAGAGTCCAATATTATTATCCAGTAAATCAAACCAATTACAACCATCAATACTTGCAACTAAATACCGCTGCAAAATGCTACAATACATCATAAGAAACCCTAACCCTTAGCCGCTTTTATCAAACCTTATGTTGGTTACAAAATAGGGTTTTTTTTATGTTAGCCAATAGAAAATAACTCCTAACGCCTTTATAAAATAATAAAAAACTGTTTGAGGTTTCGTGGGCGTTGCCCTCGAGCCCTCACGGGGGCACTGCCCCTCGATCCCCCCAGTATCGTGACAGGGAGCATGCCAAGGGTGCCACCCCAAACCCCCACAAGGGGCACTGCCCCTTGACCCCCCGTCTTGGGGGTGTTGTCCCCAAACCTGTGCAAGGGGCGCTGCCTCTTGACCCCGTTAAATAATTTGGGGGGGAAATGCACTGATAAAATTGGGGTAAATTTAACCTCTAAGTCTAATTAGGCTCCATATAACAACAATCTCCCACTTGGAGACTGATCAGACTCCACACCATATCATCTCCCACTTGGAGACTGATCATAACACCGCTGACCCTATAGCTCCCACTAGAAATAAGCACCCTAGACTCTGCTATTTTGTTTTTGTTTTTTCAGTCTTGAAGACCAACCGAAGCTAAAGAGGAGCTCAACTTCTCCCTTGTTACTACCTTCGTAAACATATTTGTTGGATTGTCATTTGTATGTATCTTTTCCAGCCTTAACTATCCATCATCCAACACTGATCAAATGAAGTGATACCTGAGCTGTATGTGTTTGGTATTTGAATGCAAGGCAGAATTATTTGCAAGATGTATGACACTTTGGCTATCTGTAAACAAATAACTGTTCGTCTATTGTTTGCCCAATTCTTCCATGAAAGATTGTAGCCATATCATCTCCTTGCTTGCCTCTATTACAGCTACATACTCTGCCTCCATGGTGGACAAAGCAACCACCTTTTGCAACCTGGAGATCCAACTCACTGCTGTCCCACCTACAGTAAAGACATAACCTGTAGTACTCTACTTGGTATCAATAGCCCCTGCCAAATCTGAGTTTACATAACCTGCTAAATCAATATTAGAGCCCCCAAAACATAAATGTTTATTGGATGTACCTCTCAAATATCTGAGAATCCATTTTACTGCATTCCAATGCTCCAATCTAGGATGACTCATATACCTGCTTACGACTCCTACATCATGTGCAATATCCAGTGTCATGCATACCATGGCGTACATTAAACTTCCTACAACTGAAGCATATGGTACCTTGGATATTTTTTCTTCTTCCTCTTGTGTTTTTGGACACATCTCCTTAGTCAATTTCAAATGACTAGGTAAAAGTGTGCTGACAGCTTTTACATTCTCCATATGGAATCTTTGCAACACCTTTTCAACATAATCAGCCTGAGATAGAGTCAAATTGCTGTTCTTCCTATCTTTGAAAATTTTCATACCAAGGATTTGTTTTGCTACCCCCAAATCCTTCATAACAAATGACTGTGCTAACTGCTATTTTAACTCTCCTATGTGATCCATGTTAGACCCCGCTATAAGCATGTCATCAACATATAAACATAAAATAATGTAGCTATCATTATCCAACCTTTTAAAATAAACACAATGGTCAGAATTACACCAGTTGTAGCCTTGCTCAGCCATAAAACTATCAAATTTCAAATACCATTGCCGAGGTGCTTGTTTCAGGCCATACAAACTCTTCTTCAATCTGCACACCAATTTCTCCTTACCTTTGACCTCAAATCCTTGGGGCCATTCCATATATATCTCCTCCTCCAAATCACCATGGAGAAAGGTAGTTTTCACATCTAACTATTCCAAATGCAAATCTTCAGCAGCCACAATACTTAAAATAGTACGAATAGAAGTCATCTTAACAATCAGAGACAAAAGCTCATCAAAATCAATGCCCTTTTTCTATGCAAATCCCTTTACAACTAACCTGGCTTTAAATCTGTTCTTACCTCCAACTTCCTCTTTTAGCCTATAAACCTATTTATTTTGTAAAGCCTTTTTACCTGTAGGCAACTTACATAATTCCCAAGTCTAATTTTTTAGCAAGGAGTCCATTTCTTCTTTCATTACAAGCTCCCACTGAACCTTTGTATCCACCTGCATAGCTTCATCATACCCTTCTGGTTCACCAACATCTATTAAAAAAATAGAATACAAAGAGGGAGAAAACCTTTTAGGAGGTCTACTTAGCCTTGTTGACCATCTAACTTTCACTGGATTTTGTGGTATTTGTTGTTGTTGTTGTGGAGCATGAGGAACCACTGGAACATCACTATCTAGAGTATCATCCAGCACCACATAATCCTTTTCTTTCTTCTCATGCTACTGCAACTAATCTTTGTACAACACCTTCTCATTGAATACAACATCCATGCTTCTCATAATTTTCTAATTTTCAAAATCCCAAAGCCTATAACCAAATTCATCAATGCCATATCTAATGAAGGTACACCTTTTTAATTTTGCATCCAGCTTGGTTCTATTTTTAGAATCTACATGTGCAAATGCTTCACATACAAAGGTTTTGAGAAAAGAATAACTCACCTTCTTACCTGTCCATGCTTCCTTTGGAATACCATAGCCCAAAGGAACTGAAGGACCCCTGTTAATTAAATATACAGTAGTGTAGACAGCCTCTGCCCACATGTTTAAAGGTAGCCCAACATGCAATCTCATGGTCCTTGCATGCTCCATTATTGTCCTATTCATGTATTCAGCCACTCCATTTTCCCACGGATTCCCTAGAACCTTTTTTGCCTACGAATTCCATTAAAGGAACAATAATACTCAAATTCTTTGCTGTAGTACTCACCACCATTATCAGATCTGAGATATTTTAATCTTTTACCCATCTCATTCTCAACCAAGCTTCTCCATTTCTTAAATGTTTCAAATACATCAAATTTCTACCTAAGGAAATAAATCCAAACCTTCCTAGTTACATCATCTATGAATGTAACATAATACCGAGAGCCACCAAGAGAAGATACTTGAGCTGGTCCCCATACATCGGTACAAACAAGCTCCAACTTTTCATCTTTCTTTTTCTTCCCATCCTTGAGAAAACTAACTCTCTTTTATTTTCCATACACACAACTTTCATAGAAATTCATATTAATACATTTCAGACCTGGTAAAACTTTCTTAGAATGAAGTACTTCATACCTTTTTCACTCATATGCCCAAGTCTATTATGCCACAGTGTTCTCTCAGAAACTGCAACAACTGTTTCAGTCTCTTCCTACGAAACTACAACAACTGTTCCTAAACCTATTTGTTTTATCTTTGCAACAACTAAAGTAGAAGGAACAATATGACTTGTACAAAGATATAAGATGCCTACTTTCACACCTTTTGCTACTATTAAGGCACCTTTTGAAACCTTCCAATTTTTATCACTGAAAGTAACTATGCAACCTTCATCAGCTAGCTGCCCTGCTGAAATTAAATTCCTACTTAGCCTTGGAACATGCCTTACCTCTTGTAGTAGCCAATGATTCCCATTCTACAACTTAATCTTGATTCTTTGCTTTGCAACAATCTGACAAGGTTCGTTATCTCCCAAATAAATTAGCCCAAAATCCCCTTGGACATAATCAAGAAAATAAATTCTATGGGGCGTAGCATGAAATGAGGCCCCTGAATCTAAAACCCATGAATCATCAACATTATCTAGTGAAAGAATCAAAACATCATCTTCAGATGTATTACTTACCACATTTGACTCCTTATTGCCTTCTTGTTTGTCTCCTTCCTTATTCTTCCGAGACTAGCAATCTTTCTTCAGATGACCTGGTTTCCCACAGTACCAGCAATCCTTCTATCCTCTAGATTAGGATCTCTTGTCCTTTGATTTTTCTCATGACTTCCCATGACCTCCAAAACCTTTTCCTCTCTCCTTTGATCTGTCCCTGCTTTTTGCATTCAAAACACTACCTGATGTGGACCCTCTTGAGCTTTTTCATCACATTTCCTCGCTAAGGATAACACCAACAACATCATCAAATTTCAAAGTGTTTGAACCAGAGATAGATTTAATTACAACTATTACCAAGCTATTCCAGCTTTTTGGCAAAGAACATAAAACCAAGAGAGCCCTCACCTCTTCATCAAATTTCACTTTACAGAAGTTAATTGGCTGGTAATCATATTAAACTCATTTAAATAATTTGTTAGATGTCCACCTTTAATCATTTTTAGATTAAACAAATGCTTCATGAGAAATATCGTATTTGAGGCTGAAGGTTTTTCATACAATTTAGCCAAAGCTTTCATCAGTTCACTTGTTGTCTTTGCTTCTGTTATATTGAATGCCACAGATGGTGCTATGCACAACCTAATGGTTCCTAGTGCCTTTCTATCCAGAAGTTCCCAATCCTCATTAGTCATTATTACCGGTTTCTTAGCTACTCCTTCCAATGGCCTCCATAAATCCTTCTAATAGAGATAATCCTCCATCTGCATCGTCCATAATTGATAGTTCTACCCATTGAATTTATCTACCTTCAAT
Source organism: Cunninghamia lanceolata (assembly GCA_027924645.1). Taxonomy (NCBI): domain Eukaryota; kingdom Viridiplantae; phylum Streptophyta; class Pinopsida; order Cupressales; family Cupressaceae; genus Cunninghamia; species Cunninghamia lanceolata. Next base: position 8,495,364 of record BSBN01000682.1, on the reverse strand, counting down.
TTACCCTAGTCCGCCATTGCTCCCACTCGACCGCGAGACTCCCACTCAACCATGAGACCTTCTTGCAGATGATAATAGAACATGACCTCGCTTTGATACCATTTGTTAGGGTTAGCTGGCAGAAGATATCAATTAAATGCAAATAAAGATTAAACAGAGGAATGAAAATACACAGAAATAATAACAATGAGAGACAAGTTTTAACATGGTTCACCCAAACTCAGGCTACATCCACCAATAGAGAGTCTAATATTTTTATCTAGTAAATCAAACTGATTACAACCAACAATCCTTGCAACTCAATACCACTGCAAAATGCTACAATACATCATAAGAAACCCTAACCCTTAGCCTCTTTTATCAAGCCTTATGTTGGTTACAAAATAGGGTTTTTTTTTTATGTCAGCCAATAGAAAATATCTCCCGATGCCTTTATCGTGACAGGGAGCATGTCAAGGGCGCTGCCCCTAGACCCCGTAAGGGGTGCTACCCCTTGACCCCGTTAAATAATTTGGGGGGAAACTGCACCGATAAAAGTGGGGTAAATTTAACCTCTGAGTCTGATTGGGCTCCATATAACAACATAAATCTACCAATTTTATCAATTGGGACAATACCCAGATCACCCTTCTTCAAAACCCTATCTCAACCTACTCAAATAAGCCTAATACAAGGAGATATTAGGCTAGGGCTACTTGAAAACCTGCCCTACCACCATCCCCTACTCCTACAAACTCTAGAAACACAAAAAAACAACTTAAATCCTTCCATTCCACCAATTTTCATAATTTTCCACCAGTGGAATGGCTCAAAATTCCATTTTTTCTCTCAAAACCCTAGCTAATGAGGTTTAATAGGCATATTTTACAAAATGAGCTTTAACTCGGTCAAAAATGAATGTTAAGAGACCAAACTAGGTTTAAATGAAAGATAACTCCTAGATCTACCACATATAGTTAGTTTGGAGTTGTGACCATATTGTACTGGATCGTACCAGTCGTTGGAACAACAGAAAACAATGAAAATTACAGAAAAAATAGGTATTTTATTGATTCTTCTTCAAAATCTCAACACCTTGATTCAAACATCCTCTACCATATTTACATACATTCTATCAAAAAACAAATGATTCCAATGCCTTTTGGAATACTTGACCTTTCACCTTCTTTGAAACACACCAAAAATGCTACTTTTGTAGTTTTTAAAACTTTCCTAAACTGACCCCATGAGATTAAAACATATGACATAGTCTTATTCGACCTTATTACACCAAAATTGGACTTACACATAAAACTCAACATTTGACCCCTATTTACAATATATACCTAGTTGCTCCTACACCAGGAGGATAGGTTTTAAATATTCTGTATGTGTGTTAAGTTTAGGTTTCAGTTGCTGAAGTGCATCGCAAGTTAGGTTTTCATTGTTCTATCTCAAGATTGGTAGTTCAGTGTGTGTTTGTGATACCAGGTTCATTATCTCTATTTTGTGTTAGGATGAAAACACTTAATTTAGATGAAGGAATGTTTGTGAATATTTGTGCAAGGCTTATTTTACTTTTGAAGTGATCCGCATGATGCAATTTTGTCTCTTTGGTACTGCTTTAGGGTCTGAAGATATTTTTAGGAAGGATAAGTATTTGTTGGGATGACTTCTTGTGTTTTGATGATCCCACCAGATGTTTTGAATTGTACGCCAACTTGGAAGAATGTGTTAAGAAAAAATAGGTCTTGGTTATGATTCAGATTGAATTGCATTGGAATTCTACATCTTTTGGATGCCGACTTGGTGTGTTGTTGCACGTTTCATGTATACATGTTTCATCTTGGCTGACGTAGGAGAAAGATTTTGAAATTTGTGGAAGGTATAAATAAGAAATCTTGTTTGGTATGTTTTGTACAAGTGTGTGTGATGATGTGAGGATGTATATGTGAAGATAGAAGTGAGTGAGTGAGTGTGAGTGTGTTGAAGGCAGAAGTGCTCAATGTGTAGAAGAAGTCGAGGTTTGTGATAGAAAGTGATGTGTATAAGTGTTGTGAAGGTGAATAATCAGTGAGATCTGTTAAGTGTGGTGATCAAAGGTTGTAGCATTATTAGATATAAGTGTGGTTGCATTGTATTTCAGGGAGTGTGTCCTCCCTTGGGTTACAATCCTAAAACTTGTTGTAAACTATTTTATCATTATTTGTGAGGCTAGATTTGGATAGTAGATCCAAGAAGATTGCTCACCATGGTTTTTCCCTTCGATGGTTTTCCACATAAATCTATTGTTGTGGTTGTGTGTTCATGTGTTATGGTTTGAGGTGCTTGTTTTAACTTATCATTGTTTTAAGGTAGTTGATGATATTAGTTGATTAAGTTGAATTGGATTAAATTTCATGAATATACCGATTCACTCCCCCTCTCAGTATATTAGTGTGTTCTAACAATTGGTATTAGAGATAAGTTCCTTGGTACAACCTAACAACTAAAGGTATATTTTTGGAAGAACACATGGCTTAGAAGGAGATCTCTTCTAAAGCTACGGTGTTTGATGGAAGTAACTATGATTTTTGGAGTGTATGGATGGAAGCTTATCTTACCTCGCTAGGGTATGATGTTTGGAGAGCTGCAATGGATGATTATACTAAACCTAATCATCCTATTTTAAATCCATATGTGAAGAAGGCTCATGAAAATAATGCTAAAGCTAAGAATGCAATATTAAGTGGTTTGACTAGTTTAGAGTTAGTTAAGGTTGTGTGATGCAAGACTGCAAAGGATATATGGAAAAAGCTCAAAGATCTCTATGAAGGAAATGATGCTATAAAGGTGTTAAACACACACCAGAATACTGAGAGGGGGGTAGTGAATCAGTATTCAAACAAATTTCAAACCCTCAGGAGAAAACTAAAACTTAATCCTTACAGAATTAATAGAAACAAAAGAGATCAACACAATGCACAACACCACATAATACCAAATAAATGTGGAAAACCCCAAAGGGGAAAAGCTACTAGGATCTACTATCCTAATCTAGCCTCACAAAAGAATAATAATTACAACTTTGTTTTAGGGCTGTAACCCAAGGAAGCTACTACTCCCTGAAGAAACCTTTTAGGGTCACTTCCAAGGAAGCTACAACTCCTTGCTAACTTTGTTTTAGGGCTTCAACCCAAGGAAACAACTACTCCCTAAACTAAGAACAAACTCAGAAATATTATAGCATGAAAGTCCTTCTACTACTTGAATATGACAATGAAGCTTAGTCCTTTTGATGATTACATATCTTCTTTGACAACTTTTGCAATTTCTCCAAATGTCTTCTCTACAGATTACTGACCCACTACTTTCATCCTTCAAGAAGTTTTTCCTTTGGCTCACTACCTCCAACAAACAGTTAGGCACACTCTTCACTTCCCTTCTATCTCAAAAATATCTTCAAGATGAATCAGGTCAGGATGTATTTCTTCTACTCTTTCTCTTTTAATCACACATCATAATACATTACACATCCACATTTGACTTCTCCATTCACACTTGCAATCACCGCACTCACACCCACCTAGATTAACTAGGTTTACAATATATACATGATATTACATTGATCACTTTTCCTGTCGGCTAGAGACAACAAGAATTTTACAATTACAAGTCGTCCACATATCCAACAACATGAAATATGTAGAGGGAAAGCCCTAGAAATGAACTACACTCAACACCAGGAAGGGGAACATGCCTTGTGGAGCCCAACACATGATTAACCTAGTCCTAAACACCCTTCATAGCATGAGCCTTCAAAGAATAATATCCACATGCTTTGTACATTTGAAATAGGTCAGTCTTAAGCAAGAAAGTATGAAGCTTGTAGCATGTCAGCCTCAACTACAATAACTTTGACTTAAAAACTTTGTGTGGTACTAGAAACAAGAAGATCTGCATGCCCTTTAAACTTGAGATAAACTGAGACATGTAGAATGTCCACACAAACTCATATAGCTAATCTATACATTCTACAACTAGCCCAAGTACCCAAACATGTGTTTTGAGAACAATTAGGCATCCAGAACCATTTGTAACAAACTGTTATTTGAAAACCTAAACTTGTGGACCACTAAATCACTTGATACTGCAAAGTAGCATGCATTGAAAATCCTTGAACATGTCCACAAAACTGGATGGACAAATCTTCACTTTCAAAGGAATGCAAAGCATTCAAACAAGCCTTCATCATCACTTTACTCTGCTAGAGCATAGAACAAAACTCTGTCACTTATACGTTTTATTACAGAATGTGTAATGACTTGAAATATTGGATACAACACCTTCACAACATACTGAACTCAACTTCTGAACCACATGACCGTAAATGCAAATGCAGAGGAATGTGGGGCATTCTCCCAAACAGTCTTTAAGGCAATAAACCTTCACCAACATCTAGAAACTAGAGCCTCCTTGTAGCAACACATACTTCCTTAGGAGCAACAAAAGAGAACATATAACATATTACAGACCATCAGCAACATCTCCCCAACATCAGCATTACTTCTAATCCTCTTCTTAGTGCTTCTAATTCCCATCTTAATGCTTCTAATTCCCATCTTAATGTATCATCATGATATCATCTCTACTGAAAAGAAACATACTCAATACTCACTGTCTATACTGATATTGAACAAGACATGACATCCAACCATGAACATCAACAACATCATTGTTACTACATCAGACAACCTAAACTAAGTGTTGACATCAATGACAACCACATCAGTGACAACCTAAGGAATCATATGTGCAACAATCGCCCCCTTTGGTGTTGATGGCAATGCAGACCTACTCATTCTCCCCCTTTGACATCAAGGAAAAAGGGTAACTACTTCTCCCCTTAGAGTACATTTTCTCCTTTACAGCCTTCTCCCCTTTTGAAGCTCATACACTCCTTGAAGCAACAACCACTACCTGCTCCCCCTAAGAGATAGCTACAATTAGTTGAGGAAAAAAATATAGCATGAATTACTCCCCTTGGATAGGTGCACCAACTATGCATCTAGCAAGAAGGAGGGGAAATTACCCCTAGCTTCTGCCGGAGATACTCAAAAGTATCCTTTGAAAGTGCCTTAGTGAAAATATCTACAATCTGATCCTTTATTGAAACATATTCCAACTTCACTTCTTTATCTGCAACCTTCTCTCTCAAAAAAGTGATACCTAATTGATATATTCTTGGTTCTAGAATACAATTGGATTCCTAGAAATATTGATAGTACTTGTATTATCACACAAAATAGGAATAGGTTCATCATACTTCATCCACAACACTTGTGTACAACAAGATGCTGCAGTAATATACTTTACCTCTACAGTTGATAAATATATTGAATCTTGTTTCTTACTATGCCATGAAACCAATCTACTTCTGTAAAAGAAAGCACCACCACTTGTACTTCTTCTATCATCAACACAACTACCCCAATCAACATTAGAGTAAGCACTCAAATCAAAGTTGTTACCTCTTGGATATCATAAGCCATAATCTAGAGTTCCCTTCAAATATCTGAATATTCTTTTTACTGCCTTCTCATGAGTTTACTTAGGATTAGCTTGATATTTGGCAACCAAACATACTGCATACATAATATCAAGTCTAGAAGAAGTCAAGTATAATAATCCTCCAATCATAGATCTATAAAGGGTCTGATCAATCTCAGGTGACTCATTTGTCTTGCTCAAGTGACAACCATTAACCATAGGGGTACTTACTAGTTTAGAATCCTCTATGCCAAGTTTCTTCAACATCTCTCTAACATACTTAACCTGAGAAATAAAGATACCATCATCTAGTTGAACAATTTGAAGGCATCTCAAATTCTTTTTACATCTCTTCAACAAACCTCTTACACATATTATCATCTCCACCAAAGATAATGTCATCAACATGTACAACAACTATCAAAATCTTGTCTTCATCTACCTTAATTTAAAGATTACTATTTGCAGTACCTTGTTGAAGTAAGTACTTATCCAACCGTGCATAACAAGCTCTAGGAGCTTGCTTGAGTCCATACAAATCTTTCTTGAGCCTACACACCATGTCTGGATCTTCTGATAGTTGGAAACTATCTAGTTTCTCAATGTAGACCTCTTCCTCTAAATCACCATTCAAGAAGGCTGACTTAACATCCATCTGATAGACCTTGAAACTCTCATGAGCAACAAATGAAAGAAACATCTTGATTGCCTCGATTTTTGCTACTAGAGCAAAAGTCTCCTCAAAATCAATATATTCAACTTGTGAATAACCCTTACACACCAATCCTGCTTTATTCCTCACAACTTCACAGCTTGTTCCGAAACACCCCCTTTGTTCCTATAACATTCTTATCAGCTATTCTTGGAACCAATTCCCATGTATAATTCTTTTCTATATGATCCAATTCTTCTTCCCTTGTCTTCAACCATGCTTCATCTTTGCTAGCACCAGTAAAAGTTTTAGTACCTTTGATAATAAACACAAATTCACTTTCTCACTTGCTTTTGCAAGCCTTCTCTTGGTTTTCACACCTTCATTCCTAGCTTTAATGATCTAATCTACTAAATAGTTTCTTTGAACATACTTTGCTAGAGTCTTAGGGGTCTTTTCTAGATTCTTGTTCCTCCTCTTCTTTCTCCTCTTCTTCTTTTTCAATGTAGGGAAGTATATCAGATCCACAAACCTCTATTTCTTGTGATATCTTACATAAATCTTCATCTATGTTAACATTTGTGCTTTCAATCATCTTTCCCAATCTCTTGTTGTAGCATCTATAGGCCTAGCTTCTGGTTGAGTAACCAAGAAAAATCCCTTCATCACACCTTGAATCAAGCTTTCCAAGGTCTTCTTCATCTCTCCTAATGTAGCATTTTCTACCAAAGATCCTGAAGTATTTGATAGTGAGAGATCTTCCATAACATAGCTCATAAGGTGTCTTAGTTCTACTAACCCTCAATTGTACTCTATTAAGAACGTAGACAACAATGTGAATTGCTTCCTTCCAATACATATTAGGCAGATCTGCATATTTCAACATTGCCCTAGCCATCTCTTGTACAGTCCTATTCTTCCTCTCTACTACCCCACTTTGTTGAGGGGTCCTAGGAGAAGATAGATGTCTCCTAATACCATGATCTTCACAAAACTCTTCAAATTCATTTGAAGTAAATTCACCTCTTCTATCAGATCTTAAGCATTTGATCTTAGCATTCATTTCATTCTCAAAATTTTCTTTGAAAATTTTAAACTTATTAAAGGCTTCTGATTTTTCTCTTAAAAAAATGTTTAGTAGGAAAAAAGGGGGGATGATGGTTGGTTTAGGTTTCAAAGGCAAATCCACCCTTCTCACCAAACATTCAAGGGCATATCAACTGAGTTGAATCTCCACTAAGCGAGAGCATTCACCTATCAGGTTGGACTGCCTCTTGGAACGATGTAGAAGCTCATATGTGTCAAACAATATCTCAATTTAATGCTCAATTACTCTTAAAACCCTAAATATGTGAAACAATAAGCAAATTAATGAAGTATGACAAATTCTTTCAGACTAAGGTGAAGGATAGAGATATTTAACTCACCATTTTTTGAAGTTTGGAATGCGGAACCGTCAGGGACACTAAGACTAGCGCCCTAGTCCAATGTACAGGTTTCGTCACGGAATCTAAATCTCCTTTTGGCACTGATCTACACTATATCTTCCATTTCAGTCTTAGAGAAAGTGGAGGACACAAGGACTAGCGCCCTTGTCCCAAAATGTTAAATTCTATCTGCTTTCTTCCAGATCTTGAATCCTTGTTTTCAGCAACCTCCTTTCTACAACTCCACTCCATGAAACTTGGTACCTGTATCCTACAATCACAAAGAAGTGTGGGAGGGGGTTGTGGTGTTTAGAGTCTTACCTCAGCCAAGCCCCGAAGAGACATTCAAGTCTTCCAAACACCGTTGTTAGATTAGATTGTGTATCCTTGTGGGATAGAGGCAAAATCCAAATGATAAATTATCAAAAACACATTAGATATCACCTTATAGTGTAGATCTCAAATAAATGAAGGCTCTTCAATCACATGAGAAAATGAAGTCAAATATGCAATCACAAACACAATAACAATGCTCTGCTCTGTAACAATGAATATCTTGAAATCACAAAAATGCCTAAAGTTTGCAATCATCTTCTAATCATCTTATAGTTTACAAATGAAACACTAAACATGCTTATATATACAACTACAAACATTCCCACTAAGAATTTTGTAATTCAAACTTGAGATGTCGCATTGGACCTAAATAACGGTCATAAAACTGACATTTAAATTTAGGGCAGACCCAAAATAGGGCAGGACTAGGGTGCTAGCGCCCAAGTCCACACTCCCATTTTTGTTCAGGGATCATCAAAATAGCACCCCCTAGGTCCTATTTGCCACAAGACTTCATGTTTTTCTCATTGGGATTTAAAATTAACATGCAATATGATCTAAATATATCATAAGAACCCAAGAGCTAAACCTTAAGAGAGGAAAGCCCCTAAGGGGACATTTTCTGACATAAAATTTAGCCCCCACTTTAATGTGTGTATAAACACAAGGCCAATACATGCATTAAAGTAAGGTCAACAAACATGCCAAACAAGAAGAAGACACTCCAAATACATTGAAGATAATAACAAGCACGCAAATCACAGAGAAAATAATATTGAAGACACCTAAAACATGGAGAAGACAACATTGAAGACACACAAAACATAGTGAATGCAGTGATTATTTCTTTTCTTTTTCATTTTCTCATATATGAATGCAAATGCAAATACAAAGAAAGTAAACACACAACCCAAATGCAGGAGGAGCTCATCGCCACTAGTCTTGAAACTGCATAAGGGGCAATAGACATGCCATACAAATCTCAGAGTGTAGGAGGAGCTCATCGCCACCAGTCTTGAAACTACACTTGAGAACAAACACACCATATGAATCTTAAAGCATAGGAGGAGCTCATCACAACCAATCTTGAAACTATGCTTGGGAACAAACACGCCATACACACACACATGGAAGACATGGAGAAAACATGACAAACAAGTGATGGAAGAAACCTATTGCTAGGTTCACAACCATCTCAGGCACATTATAGGTACACACCAATGATTGGGCTTCGGCACAACAATCATCGAAGACACACTTAAGGGTTAGGATAGTCTCAGATCCACCCCTCCTCCTCGGAGCACTTTTAGAAAATGATAGGATTTGCAATCTCCTTGAGTAATACACCATCCCCACCTTCGTAGAGGGATTAGAATAAAAAGGATATGCATGATATCCTGCCTCCGCAGAGGGCTTAATAGATTTCAAGTTTTACAAACACACTTTGCTAGCATCTAAATCAGACAACTTACCTTATATATACCCCCACCTTAAGGTGGTTGATATTGTGTACTGATATCAAGTACGTTAAGGTAGAGAGAAAACACACAAGGGAATATGAGCTCTCGCAAAGCCCATGCTTCCAAGAGGTGACATGTACTTTACGATTGCCAAATGTTCCCATGAACACACAATTTCCTACAAGAAAAGGTGTTAGTATCCATATAATCATGATAAACAACAATGCTTGTAATCATTCACATAGAGAGCCGAGGAAAACAAGATCCAAAATAGACAAAGTGCACAGAGCAGTAGTATTGTTATGTTTTGTAAGTGTGATAAGACAACATCAAGATATCACATAGAGTGATTCTACTAGCCAAGCGTTGGATAATATATATCAACCCCATCGTTATGTATGGACTAGGTCCATTTTTTATTTTTCTCTGAAGGGACACTAGGTCCGTATTAGTATTGTATATTTTTCATCATCTACCAGCTAGATAGAACCACTAGAGGAAGGGAAACAATAAATAGAAAGAGGAAAAACAAGTTCCATAGGGACAATTATGTAGGAGAGTGCTCCCAAGTCACCAACCGCAATGTTATGTCCATAAGACACAACACACAACAATAAAAATAAAGGAGAGGCAATATAGAAGAATGATGATACAAATAGAAGAAGGGTCACAACAGAGGTGGTCTCCAGGTATCCTTGACCTTACAAGAGTATCAAGGGTTATCCTAGGAGGCCTAAACAACACAACACATCATGAGGGAAATCACATCATAGAGGTAAAGTGTTAGAAATACTTACCTGATAGAACCCGATGTTAAGAACATACACAACAAGGAGGAGGCCACCCTTGAGAGCACCTATAATAGTTTCTACAATGAGTGTGTCTTAGGTAGGGAGAAATACACTTATTCACTATCCTCTTAGGAGGTGGAAGAAGTGATTTATTTTGAGTGATCTCGACATCCATCCATAAGAGATTTAATGTGAGACCTATCCTCATCCACTAGTGCTACATCTTTTGAAGAGAGAACATAAGAATGAAGGGAAGGTAAGATGTTGTAAGGATAATTGTTGGTGATTATATCTCTAGTGGTGTTCAAAGAATATGCAATTGAGTTTTTCACATCCTTAGTGATATCTAAGGGACCTAAACATTCAACCAAAGGAAGGGGATCAAGGGTCTTTACTTCATTAGTGATGTCCAAAGTACTTGAATATTCAACTAAAGGAGGAAGATTGATAGTATGATCCATAGAGGTTTCATGCACTATGATAGCGAGAGAGTTTTTATTGTTGTTAGATGAAAGCTCATTGTCTACCCATAGAATGTTCTTGGTTGGAGAGGCTTCTTTATTCACCAATGATTCATCTTGGATAGAGAGAGCATTGTAATAAAGAGGTAGTGTGAGCTCTTCATTCACTAATGCTTCATCTTGGCTAGAGAGAGTATTGGAATGAAGAGATGGTGGTATGATGTTAAGAGATGTGTCAATGAAATTATCCTCTTGCATTGAAGTGTCCTCATAAGGAGGAAAAACTTTGGGAGAGGGATCATAAGGTAAACCTAAGTTATCATCACATGTATTAGAAATAGGAGGCATAGTGGAATGTCCAATAGAGATAAAGTCATCTAGGGCTTCGTCTAACATATTGAAGTCATCACTACTAAATGATGCAACATGCTTATTATTATCTATGAATTTACTAAGATCATCTAATATCAGAGGATATGTTCCCATGAGATTTGTGAAACTATCACAATTAGATATATAACAAATGATTTCATATGTGGAACACATAGAAATATCAACATCATAGATATATATGCAATTTGTTTTAAGACTTGAGGGTATTCATGAGTAAATTTGGAAAAATTATCAATGTCTATGATGTAAGCAAACAATGCTTCCAAAGATGAATAACAAGAAGTATCCATGGAAAAAAATATTGAGGAAATAAGGTCTTTAAATAGTAAAACTCACAAATTTCACAATCAATCAAGTAAATAATAAGGCAGGATAATTGAGACGGTTTCACACCAAAGCACTTGTTTGAGGGAAACAGGTAGAAATACACATAGAGTCCACAACAAACAAAGTGGATAGGAGGAAAGAGTACAACTCAACAAGGTCCAATTGATGATTTTAGAGGTTTTGATCAAGAGATGTGAACAAAGTGTATAAACACCTAGTGTTGAAATACACAATGTGTGTTTTAACAAATGTGCCAATTTTCACAAAAAGCTATGAAATGAAGCAAAAAATTGAGATTATCAATGAATGAAGGCTTGAATATGTGTGCAATATCTGAAATGCATTATATCTAAGATGAATGGAATGAAACGACACCAATTTATGCTTGTTTATGACCTAAAATGCTTGATTTTTCACTTTTTTCACAAATTTTGAATGCACATCACAGAAAGAAGAGGTATTGTAAGGAATTTAAAGAGGGACAGCAAATAATATGTCTAATAATAGTCCAATGATGCAACAATATCTTTCACAACATGCTTTTGATGCAAGTCTAGAGTGATGACAAGTCAAAGCCTAGTGAAAATACACCTAAAATATGTGAATTTTCACCAATTTTCAATGCAAATGCCTAATAGAAAGGGTGTTGTAAGAAATTTGAGGAGTGGAAGTAGATAATAACCCTGATATTAGTCAAATAATTTAGAAAAATCCTTTACAACATGCCTATAGTGCAAATAATTGGAGCATCTTTGTCAAACTCTCTCATTTCAAAGGCTGTGAGAGCACCAAACATGTTATCTACTAAATATTTATCAAAGTCATTAGACTCCTCAATGGAAGATACATTGTGACTATAAGATTTAAGGAGAGATCTCTAAATTTTCTTCACAATCTCATCATCTTTTATAGTTCCACCAAGACCTCTGATGCCATTAACTACTTCATCCACCTGAAGCATATAACTAGCAATGTCTTCATCCTTTGTCATCCTCAGGGTCTGAAATTTGCTCTTGAATATTTGTAGCTTGGCTTGATTTACTTTATTATCTCCTTCATAAATGTTTTTAAGTTTATCCCAGACACCCTAAGAAGAACTGCAATTCATTACCTTCAGAAGTTTTGAATCGACTAACCCACTCATGATAGCATACTTTGCCTTGGCATTTTTATCATACAACCTAATATCAGCTGGATCTGTAGGAGTAGTAGTAGAAGTAGTGTAACCATCCTTGATAGATTGCCAAACACCAAACCCTAGAGAGTTTAGATATCCTTCCATCCTTAGCTTCCATAAGGTGTAATTTGTTCCATCAAACCTAGGTGCCTTGCTAGATCCATCATGTGCCATACCGAACCTTCCTCAAGTAGTTAAGCTCCTTCAGAGGAACTTGGCTCTGATACCAATTGTTAAACACACACAAGAATATTGAGAGGGGGTGAATTAGTATTCAAATAGATTTCAAACCCTTCGAAGAAAACTAAAACTTAATCTTTACAACATTAATAGAAACAAAAGAGATCAACACAATGCACAACACCGCATAACACTAGATATATGTGGAAAACGCCAAAGGGGAAAAACCATGGTGAGAAAAGCCAGCTAGTATCTATTATCCTAGTTCAGCCTCACCAAAGAATCACAATTACAACTTTGTTTTAGGGCTACAACCTAAGGAAGCTTCTACTCCCTGAAGAAAGGTTTTAGGGTCACTCCCAAGGAAGCTACAACTCCATGCTAACTTTCTTTTAGGGCTTCAACCCAAGGAAGAAACTACTCCCTAAATTGAGAACAAACTCAAAAATATTACAGTATGACAGTCCTTCTACTTCTTGAATCTAACAATGAAGCTCAATCCTTTTGATGATTGCATATCTACTTTGACAACTTCTGCAATTTCTTCAAATGTCTTCTCTACAGCTTATTTAGTTACTACTTTCAACCTTCAAGAAGTTTTTCCTTTGGCTCAATGCCTCCAAAAAAAAGTTAGGCACATTCTTTACTTCCCTTCTGTCTCAAAAATCTCTTCAAGATGAATTAAGATTGGATCTATTGCTTTTTCTTTTTCTCTTTCAATCACACATCATAATGCATTACACATCCACATTTGACTTCTCCACACACACTCGCAATCACTGCACTTGCACACACCTAGATCAATAAGGTTTACAATATATACATGATATTACATTGATTACTTTGCTTGTTAGCTAGAGACAACAAGAATATTACAATTACAAGTCAGCCAAAGATCAACCAACATGAAACATGTAGAGGGAAAGCCCTAAAAATTAACTACACTCAACACTAGGAAGAGGAACACACCTTGTAGAGTCCAACACATGCTTAACTTGATCCTAAACACCCTTCATAGCATGAGCCTTCAAAGAATAACATCTTCATGCTTTGCACATTTGAAATATGTCGGTCTTAAGCAAGAAAGTATGAAGCTTGTAGCATGTGGGCCTCAAAAACAATAACTCTGAATTGAAAAATTTAAGTGGTACTGGAAATAAGAATGATCTACATGTGTTTCAAACCTGAGATAAACTAAGACATGTAGAATGTCCATATAAAATCATATAGCTGATCTATACATTCTCCAACTGGTGCAAGTACCCAAACATGTGTTTTGAGAACAATTAGGCATCCAAAACCATCTGTAGCGCACCGTTAATTGAAAACCTAAACTTGGGGACAACCAAATCACTTGATACTACAAATTAGCATGCATTGAAAATCCTTGAACATGTCCACAAAACCGTATGGATAAACCTTTACTTCCGGAGGAATGCAAAACATTCCAACAAGCCTTCATCATCACTTTACTTTGCCAGAAAATAGATCAGAACTATGTCACTTATAATTTTCATTGTAGGTGTAATGAATTGAACTATTGGATATAACACCTTCACAACATAGTAAACTCAACTTCTAAACCACATGACCATAACTGCAAACACAAAGGAATGTGGAGCATTCTCCCAAATAGTCTTCAAGGCAACTTCCTGCAGCATAAATCTTCACCAACATCTGAAAACTAGAGCCTCCTTGTAGCAAGACATACTTCCTTAGGAGCAATAAAAGAGGACATACAACATATTATAGACCATCAACAACATCTCCCCAACATCAACATTACTTCTAATCCTCTTCTTAGTGCTTCTAATTCCCATCTTAATGTATCATCATGATATCATCTCTTCTAAAAAACATACTCAATACTCACTATCTCTACTGATATTGAACAAGACATGACATCCAACCATGAACATCAACAACATCACTATTACTACATCAGATAGTCCAAACTAACTGTTGACATCTATGAAAAACATATCAGTGACAACCTATGGAAACATATGTGCAACAAAAGGAAGCAAAATTACAATCTTACAAAACTATGTTTGAAAATCTGAGGATGAAAGAAGAAGAGAACATTACTAGTTACCTACACTAAGTAGATGAAGTTGTCAATGTAATCAAGAGTATGAGTGAAGACATTGTTGAATCATTGGTTGTGAAGAAAGTCCTAAGAAGTCTCCCTCACAGATTTGATTCAAAAGTTTCTACAATTGAAGTGGCCAAAGATCTAAAGACTCTCACCATGGAAGAGATGTTTGGGTCACTCACTGCTTATGAGATGAGAAATGAATTCATTGGTTCTTGTCAAAATGAAGATGCTTTTAAAGCTATTAAGAATGAAGAATCCTCTGAAGTAGGCAATGGAGCTGAAGAAGAAGCAAACTTTTTGAGAAAGTTACAAAGGGGTTCAGGAAAGTATAAAGGTAAGTTACCCTTCAAATGTTTTAAATGTGGAATAGTTGGTCATTATGCTTCTAAATTCCCATTTGGAGACAATGGAGATAACAAAAAGGGATTCAAGAGAAACAATTTCAAGAGGAACCTCTTTTCAAAAGAAGAATACAACTCTAGAGAAGATGTAGATCACTACTCATCAGATGAGGAAAAAGGAGAATCTCTATTTATGGCTATGGTGATCTTAGACAACCCAAAAAACACTACAAATGAAGAAGATTGTGAAGTTGATTTTGAAGAACTTGTTTCTACTCTTGAGGACTTGGAAGATGCAAGAAAAGAGAATCAAGAACAAAAGGATGTGATTGAAGAAAAGACAAAAGAATGTACAAGACTTAAGAAATAAATAATGGCACTCAGAAAGGAGTTGGAAAATGAAAACCTTGGAGATTCAGATGATGTTGAAGGTGCAGATATCATCCCTCAAGGAAGATCTCTTTCTGGAAGACATTTCCCCTTAAACAGGTTCGATCATGCTTTCTTTGGTTATTGTTTTATCTACAAAGGATATGGTCATCAAGCTATACATTGTAAATCTAATTTGAATAAAAGAAATCTTGTAAGTAAAAATTCTTTAGCTTCTCTAGTGGATGTTAAAGTGATATGCCAAATTTGCAACAAATCTGGACTTATATCAAGATTTTGTAGAAGTGGTTTGGTAAAAATATAATCTCAGTTGATATATGTAACTAAGAAAGAAAAGGAAAGTGATTCCTCCAATATACAGGAGAGACAATTGGAGTTGAAGATTTAATGATTGTCCAAACAACATTTTATTCTCAAGGGAAAACAAATCTTTGGGTGATAGATAGTGGATACAAAAATCACATTACAGGTGATAAGAGAAAGTTCATCAATCTTGGTAAGTGGAATGGTGGTTCAGTCAGGTTTGGAGATAACTCAACTGCAAAAATCACTGTAAAGGGTACAATCAATATTGCTAGAAAATCTCAAACACATGATGTTATTTATGTTGAAGGTCTCAAGCATAATCTTCTCAGTGTAAGTTAGATGTGCAGCAAAGGATATAATCTTACATTTAATGATCAAGGATGTGAAATCAAAAGAGTAAAAACTAGACAATTGGTAGTAGAAGGATTTAAGACTGAAGGCAATCTATATAATCTAAAGGGAATTAATGAGAAGACTTGTCTTATAGGACAAACAAAGAATGATGGCTATGGCATAAGAGAATGGGACACATCAAATTTGATAATCTAGTGAAGATCAACTCCATGTATGTAGTAAGAGATATGCTAAAGATTATCAAGAATATAAGAATCTTATGCAAGGAATGTCAGATTAGGAAGCAGAAAGGATAAGTTTCAAATCCAAGGAATATTCTCCTACAAGACCATTTGAGCTAGTTCATGTTGATTTGTGTGGACCTACCAAGAAAAAGAGTCTACAAGGTGAAAGGTACTTTATGTTTCTCATTGATGAAATTTCTCTAGAATGACATGGGTCACTTTTCTGAAAGAGAAATCAAAAGCTTTCAGTAGGTTTAAAATTTTCATGTCTATGGTTGAAAATGAAGTAAATACTAAAATAAAGTGCTTAAGGTCTAACAGAGGTGGAGAATTCACATAAAATGAGTTTGAAGAATTTTTTGAAGAGCATGGAATAAAGAGGCACTATTATGCTGCAAGAACTCCTTAGCAAAATGGGGTTGCAGAAAGGAAGAATAGGACTGTCCAAGAGATAGCCAAGACTATGTTAAGTGAATCCAAGTTTCTTGATGTATATTGGAAGGAAGCAATTCATAATATTGTCTACATTATCAACAAAGGACAACTAAGAATGCACAACACCAAGACACCTTTTCAACTATTGAAAGGAAGATCAACATTAGTTAAGTATTTTAGAGTGTTTGGAAGCAAATACTATATCGGAAGAGATGAACAAGGTTTATGAAAGTTTGACTCAAAGGAAGATGAAGGTATTTTTCTTGGATACACAATTACCAGTAAAGCCTACAAATGCTACAACAAAAGACCGAGGAAGATAGTTGAGAGTGCAAATATTAAAGTAGATGAAGATTCACAAAAATTCAGATGAGAAAGAGGACAGTTAGATAGAAGAAATTACTTGTATAGAAGAAGTAAATTTTGAAGAAAAAGAAGAAACTCAAGAGAAGATTGCCAAAACTTCTGCAAAGTATGCTCATAAGAATCATTTACAATGTCAGATCACTGGAGACAAGAATGAAGGATTTTAGACAAGAAGATTTGTAAAAACAAATGAACAAGTTTTTCCTTACTATCAAGAGTAGAACCTACATCTTTTGCTGAGGCTAGCAAGGATGAAGGATGGATACAAGCCATGGAAGAAGAACTAAACTAAATAGAAAATAATTAGACTTGGGATTTGGTGCCAAAGCCTATAAACAAGAATGTGATTGGCACAAAATGGGTTTTCAAAAACAAATTGAATGAAGATGGAGAAGTGGTTGGAAACAAAGAAAGGTTGGTTTGCAAAGGTAATTCACAAGTTGAAGGTGTTGACTATGAGTAGACTTTTTCTCCAGTAGAAAGAATGGAAGCAATCAGAATGGTTCTTGCATTTTCTATGCATAAGGGATTCAAGCTATATCAAGTGGATGTTAAATACACCTTTCTAAATGAAGATTTAGAAGAAGAAGTCTACATTGAGCATCCTGACGGATTTCAGTTATCAAAAGACCTAAGCTTGGTATGCATACTTAAGAAGGCTCCGTATGGTCTCAAGCAAGCCCCTAGGGCTTGGTATGCTAGCTTAGATAAGTACTACTTCAACAGGGTTTCAAGAAAGGTACTATAGATAGTAATATTTATATCAAAATTGAAGGTGAACTATTTCTAATTGTGGCTGTGTATGTTGATGATATAATCTTTTGTGGATATGATGAGATGTGTAAGAAGTTTGTAGGAGAGATGTAGAAGGAATTTGAGATGTCTATGTTAGGTGAGCTATCATTCTTTCTTGGACTCCAAATTACTCAATCAGATGGTGGCATCTTTATATCTCAAGCAAAGTATGTTAAGGAGATGTTGAACAAGTTTGGTATGGATGACTACAATCTAGTGAGCACTCTTATGGTAATTGGTTGCCATTTGAGTAAACATGATGAGTCATCTAAATTTGATTAGACCTAGTACAAATCTATCATTGGAGGCCTACTATACCTAAAAACATCAAGGTTTGACATTATGCAAGTTGTGTGTTTGGTTGTAAGGTTCCAAGCTGATCCTAAGAAAACACATGTAAAGGCTATAAAGAGAATATTCAAATATTTGAAGAACACTTCAGAATATGGGTTGTGGTATCAAAAAGGTGATGACTTCTCATTAAGTGCCTATACTAATGTAGATTAGGCTGGCAGAGTTGATGATAGAAGTACTAGTGGAGGATTTTTCTTTTTGGGAGACAGGCTAGTTTCATGGATTAGTAAGAAGTAAGATTCAATGTCCTTATCAACAATAGAGGTAGAATATATAGCTGCAGTAGCCTGCTACACTCAAGTACTATGGATGAAGCAAACTTTGAAGGATATCAAAGTTGTGTATGATGATCCCATTCCTATCTTTTGTGACAATACAAGTGCCATCAACATTTCAAAGAAACCAATGATGCATTCTGGAACCAAGCACATATCTATCAGGTATCACTTTTTGAGAGAGAAGGTTACAAATCAGAGGTCAAGTTGGAGTATGTGCCTACAAAGGATCAAGTTGTAGACATCTTCACAAAGTCACTTTCTAAGGATACCTTTGAGTATCTCAAACTGAATTTAGGGGTGCGTGCTCCTCCTTCTAACTAGATGCATAGATGGTGCATTTGTCCAGTGGGAGCAGTTCAAGACATATCATTTTCTCTAGATTGATGGAGGCTACCTCTTAGGGGGAGCAAGTAGAAAAGGATGAAAATGTTTGATCAGTCAAGGGGAGCTAACAGATAAGGAGTAGTGAAAGTAGATCAAGAAGAATTCATATAGGGGGATCTAAAAGAAGATCTATTTAGAGAAAGACCACTAGTGCTTTGTCCTTGATGTCAAAGGGGGAGAAATTTACATATAAGGTTAAGTGTTGCCATCAATGCCAAAGGGGGGGATTGTTGTAGATGTGTTTTCATTAATGTCAACAAGTCTGAAGGTTGGTAGCAGAAGTGATGGCTATAGTGGTTTGGTGTGCTGATCAGTAGTGATTAGTGATGTTTAGAGATGCCAAAGGATAGTGGTGACTAAAGGAAATTTCTATAGAGAGTTGTGAGGCAAAGAAACAAAGTGATATGTATATGTTGAGGTGATTAGAGAAGAAGGTAAAGGAGTGTTATTCAAAGATAAATTAAAGGATTTATGAAGTTAGGGTAAGTTGATAGAAGTCATTGGATCAATATCATCTATATTCAATTGTACCCTATCTTCTGAAGTTCATGTTGAAGTAAAAGTTGCAGGATGTAAAGATTGTTGGCATAAAGGAGTTGTGAATGATGTTTATGGTATAGTGAAGAATGTATTCATTATTTCCTGAACAAGAGCATTGGTTTAGTTTTGAAAGAAACGTTCAAAAAGTTCAAGGTAGTGGAAGTTGCATAGAAGAAACTCGAGAGAATGCTCCACATTCCTTTGCATTTGAAGGTATGGCATTGCAGTTTGGAAGTTAGACAGAGACAAGTGTGAAGAAGGCATGCTCCTAATTTCAGAGCCTAGAAGTTACCATATATGTCATGAATAAATTGTTAGGGTTAGCTGACAGAAGATATCAATTAAATGCAAATAAAGATTAAACAGAGGAATGGAAATACATAGAAATAATAACAGTGAGAGACAAGTTTTAACGTGGTTCACCCAAACTCAGGTTACATCCACCAACAGAGAGTCCAATATTATTATCCAGTAAATCAAACTGATTACAACCAATAATCCTTGCAACTCAATACCACTGCAAAATGCTACAATACATCAATAGAAACCCTAACCCTTAGCCACTTTTATCAAGCCTTATGTTAGTTACAAAAATAGGGTTTTTTATGTCAGCTAATAGAAAAATAACTCTCGGTGCCTTTATAAAATAATAAAAAATTGTTGGAGGTTTCACCCCGTCTTGGGGAAGCTACCCCCAAACTCGTGCAAGAGGCGTTGCCCCTTGATCCCATTAAATGATTTGGGGGGAAACCACACTGATAAAAGTGGGGTAAATTTAACCTTTGAGTCTGATTAGGTTCCATATAACAACAATCTCCCACTTGGAGACTGATCAGACTCCACACCATATCATCTCCCACTTGGAGACTGATCATAACACCACTGACCCTGTAGCTCCCACTGGAAATAAGCTCCCTGGACCCTGCTATTCTAATTTTTTGTTTTTACTCTTGAAGACCAACCAAAGCTGAAGAGGAGCTCAGCTTCTCCCTTGTCACTACCTTCGTAAACATATCCATTGGATTTTCATCTGTATGTATCTTTTCTAGCTGTAACTGTCCATCATCCAACACTGATCGAATGAAGTGATACCTCAACTATATGTGTTTGGTCTTTGAATGGAAGAAATATTTTTTTGCAAGATGTATGGCACTCTAGTTGTTTGTATACAAAGAACTGTTAGCTTTTTGTTTGCCCAATTCTTCCATGAAATATTGTAGCCATATCATCTCCTTGCTTGCCTCTATTGTAACTACATACTCTACATTTGTGGTGGATAAAGCAACCACCTTTATCAACCGTGAGATCCAACTCACTGTTGTCCCACCTACAATAAAGACATAACCTATAGTACTCCACCTGGTATCAATATCCCCTGCCAAATTTGAGTCCACATAACTTGCTAAATTAGTATTAGAGCCCCCAAAACATAAGTGTTTATTGGATGTACCTCTCAAATATCTGAGAATCTATTTTACTGCATTCCAATGCTCCAATTCAGGATGACTCATATACCTTCTTACGACTCCTACAACATGTGCAATATCTGGTCTCATGCATACCATGGTGTACATGAAACTTCCTACAACTAAAGCATATGGCAGCTTGGACATTTTTTCTTCCTCCTCTTTTGTCTTTGGACACATCTCTTTAGCCAATTTCAAATGACTAGGCAAAGGTGTACTGACAGCTTTTGCATTCTCCATATGGAATCTCTGCAACACCTTTTCAAGATAATCAATTTGAGATAGAGTCAATTTTCTATTCTTCTTATCTCTGCAAATTTTCATACCAAGGATTTGTTTTGCGGCCCCCAAATCCTTCATAGAAAATGATTATGCTCACTGTTGTTTTAACTCTCTTATGTGATCCATGTTAGACCCTGCTAAAAACATGTCATCAACATATAAACATAAAATAATGTAACTATCATTATCCAACCTCTTAAAATAAACACAATGGTCAAAATTACATCAGTTGTAGCCTTTCTCAGCCATAAAACTATCAAATTTCAAATACCATTGTCGAGGTGCTTGTTTCAGGCCATATAAACTCTTCTTCAATCTGCACATCAATTTCTCCTTACCTTTGACCTCAAATCCCTATGGTTGTTCCATATAGATCTCCTCCTCCAAATCACCATGGAGAAAGGTAGTTTTCACATCTAGCTATTCCAAATGTAAATCTTTAGCAGCCATAATACTCAAAATAGTACGAATAGAAGTCATCTTCACAACCAGAGAAAATATCTCATGAAAATCAATACCTTTTTTTGTGTAAATCCTTTTACAACTAACCTGGCTTAAAATCTTCTCTTACCTCCATCTTCCTCTTTCAGCTGATAAACCCATTCGTTTGGTAAAGCCCTTTTACATGTAGACAACTTACATAATTCCCAAGTTTGATTTTTCAGCAAGGAGTCCATTTCTTCTTTCATTGCAAGCTCCCATTGAACCTTTGTATCCACCTACATAGCTTCATCATACCCTTCCAGTTCACCAACATTTGTTAACAAAATAGAATACAAAGAGGGAGAAAACTTTTTAGGAGGTCTACTTAGCCTTGTTGACCATCTAACATTCAATGGAGTTTGTGGTATTTCTTGTTGTTGTTGCAGAGCATGAGGAACCACTGGAACATCACTATTTGGAGTATCATCCAACACCACATAATCCTTTTCTTTCTTCTCATGCTGCTGCAACTGATCTTTGTACATCACCTTCTCATTGAATACAACATCCCTGCTTCTCACAATTTTTAGATTTTCAACATCCCAAAGCCTATAACCAAATTCATCAATGCCATATCCAACAAAGATACATTTTTTTGATTTTGCACCCAGCTTGGTTCTATTTTCAGAATCTACATGTGCAAATGCTTCACATCTGAAGGTTTTGAGAAAAGAATAACTCACCTTCTTCCCTATCCATGCTTCCTCTAGAATACCACAACCCAAAGGAACTGAAGGACCTCTATTAATTAAATATACAATAGTATTGACAGCCTCTACCTGCATGTTTAAAGGCAGCCCAGCATGCAATCTCACGCTCCTTGCATGCTCCATTATTGTCCTATTCATGCACTCAGCCACTCCATTTTCCTATGGAGTCCCTGGAATTATTTTCTGCCTATGAATTCCCTTAAAGGAACAATAATCCTCAAATTCTTTGCTGCAATACTCACCACCATTATTAGATCTGAGACATTTTAATCTTTTACTCGTCTCATTCTCAACCAAGCTTCTCCAATTCTTAAATATTTCAAATACATTAGATTTTTGCATGAGGAAATAAATCTAAACCTTCCTAGTTGCATCATCTATGAATGTAACATAATACCGAGAGCCACCAAGAGAAGATACTTGAGCCGGTCCCCATACATCTGTATGCACAAGTTCCAACTTTTTATCTTTCTTTGTTTCCCATCCTTGAGAAAACTAACTCTCTTTTGTTTGCCATATGCACAACTTTCATAGAAATTCATATTAATACATTTCATACCTGACAAAACTTTCTTAGAATGAAGTATCTTCATACCTTTTTCACTCATATGCCTAAGTCTATTATGCCACAGTGTTGTCTTAAAACCTGCAGCAACTATTCCTAAACCTGTTTGGTTTTTCTTTGCAGCAACTAAAGTAGAAGGAATAGTATGACCTGTACAAAGATATAAGGTTCCTACTTTCACACCTTTTTCTACTATTAAGGCACCTCTTGTAACCTTCCAATTTTTATCAGTAAATGTAACAATGCAACCTTCATCAGCTAGCTGTCCTGCTGAAATTAAATTCCTACTCAGCCTTGGAATGTACCTTACCTCTTGTAGTAGCCAATAATTCCCATTCTACAACTTAATCTTGATTCTTCCCTTACCAACAATTTGACAGGGTTCGTTATCTCCCAAATAAACCAGCCCAAAATCCCCTTTGATATAATCAAGAAAATAACTTCTATGGAACCCATGAATCATCAGCATTATCTAGGGAAAGAATCAAAGCATCATCTTTAGATTTATTACTTACCACATTTGCCTCCTTATTGCCTTTTTGTTTGTCTCCTTCTTTATTCTTCCAAGACTAACAATCTTTCTTCAGATGACCTAGTTTCCCACACTACCAGTAATCATTCTATCCTCTGGATTAGGACCTCTTGTCCTTTAATTTTCCTCATGACTTCCCATGACCTCCAAAACCTTTTCCTCTCTCCTTTGATCTGCCCCTGCTTTCTGTATTCAAAACACTACCTGATGTGGACCCTCTCAAGTTTTTTTGTCACATTTCCTCACTAAGGATAACACCAACAACATCATCAAATTTCAAAGTGTTTGAACTAGAGACATAGTTACTTACAACCATTACCAAGCTATTCCAGCTTTCTGGTAAAGAACATAATATCAAGATAGCCCTCACCTCTTCATCAAATTTCACTTTTAAGAAGTTAACTGACTAGTAATTGTATTAAACTCATTTAAATGATCTGTCACGGATCCACTTTCAATCATTTTCAGATTAATCAAACACTTCATGAGAAATACCTTATTTGAGGCTAAGGGTTTTTCATACAATTTAGCCAAAGCTTTCATCATTTCACTTGTTGTCATCACTTTTGTTATATTGAACACCATAGATGGTGTTAGGCACAACCGAATGGTTCCTAGTGCCTTTCTATCTAGAAGATTCTAATCCTCATCAGTCATTGCTACTGGTTTCTTGGCTATTCCTTCCAATGGCCTCCATAAATCCTTCTAATAGAGATAATCCTCCTTTTGTATCTTCCATAACTGATAGTTCTGCCCATTAAATTTATCTACCTTCAATTTACCCTCGTCCTCCATTGCTCCCATTCAACCATGAGACCCCCACTCAACTGTGAGACCTTCCTGTAGACAATAATTGAAAACAACCCACTCTGATACCACTTGTTAGGGTTAGACGACAGAAGATACCAAGTAAATGGAAATAAATATTAAACAAAGGAATGGAAATACATAGAAATAATAATAGCGAGAGAGAAGTTTAAACGTGGTTGACCCAAACTCGGGCTACATCCACCAATAGAGAGTCCAATATTATTATCCAGTAAATCAAACCAATTACAACCAACAATCCTTACAACTCAATACCACTACAAAATGCTACAATACATCAACAAAAACCCTAGGCCTTAGCCAATTTTATCAAGCCTTATGTCGGTTACAAAAATAGAGTTTTTAATGTCAGCCAATAGAAAAATAACTCCCGATGCATTTATAAAATAATAAAAGATCATTGGATATTTCAGGAGCACTGCCCCTTGACCTCATTAAATGATTTGGGGGAAACCACGCTGATAAAAGTGGGGTAAATTTAACCTTTGAGTCTGATTAGGCTTCATATAACAACATAAATAATCATGATAACATATAATCACATGTCTAAATTCTATGAATTTATAATCAACTAATAAAAACATTGATTTATCATGACATTTTCACTCAACGTCAAATCATTAAATCATGTAAAATTAACTAATAATTACATCCAAGTAAAAATTAAATCATAGTCAAAATTTAGGGATGTGACATATCCCTCTCCATAAGATTCATCGTCCTCGATAATCTAATGTATCCAATCATAATAACATAATTAAAATAGTTTTTGTTTAATTCTGAAAAGCATAAAACAAATGAGGGATTCTCTTATGAAATTCATGATAATCCTCCCATGTAGCATTATCTTCTGCATACTAGTCCCATTGGACCTTGCACTGAGTAACATCTTTGTTATGTAAGCGGAGCTTGCGAACTTCAAGCACTTTGAGAGGATCTATCATGACCACTCCTGGGTCCTGTACCTATAAAGAATTCCAATCAAGAATATGATTATCAATTGTTATATACTTTTTCAAATATGAAACATGAAAAATATTATGCATCCTAGAAAGCGTTGGTGGTAGAACGATCCTATAGGCAACTAGATTGATCACTTCAGGAACTTCGAAGGGTCCTACATATCTAGGAGCTAGTTTAGAAGATTTCCCAAACTTTATGGAGCTTTTTTGAGGTTTGACTCTCAAGAGAACTTTTTATCCAACTAAGAACTATCTTGGTGTATGTTTGGCATCAACATAGCTTTACTATCTATCATTTGCTTCTGCTAATCTTTTTCTGATCAGCTTAACCAATTCTTCCATTTCAACTAACATTTTCAGACCAATGGTAATCCTATCTTCCAGCTTATCCCAACTTATAGGAGTTCAAAATCTTCTTCCATATAATGCTTTAAATGGAGATATCTTGATAGCAGAATTGTAGGAGGTAAATATTCTTCCCACTTGTATTGCTGATCCATACAATACATTCGCAACAAATCTTCAAGAACTTGATTTACCCTTTTTGTTTGACCATATGTCTCAGGGTGATTGTTGAAAGAACACTAATAAACTAAGAGGGGGGGGGTGAATCAGTGTATGTTAAAAACTTTAAAATAAAACCAATAGACAAGAATTAAAGGCACACATAAACTACACACACACAAGAAAACACTAGATTTACGTGGAAAACCTAAAAAGGGAAAAACCATGATGAGAATGTTGCTTGAGTCTACTAAAATCCAACCTCACAATAAGCATTGGTTACATATATTTTGCAGGCACCAACCCATAGGTACACCAACACCTAAGATAATGTTTTGAGGCGCCAACCTATAGGTACATTACACACCTTAATCAAGCTCTAACTCAATACAATGAGGCACCAACCCATGAATTTTTATAGCTTCTTATATGCAAAAATGGTTCCTCCTTAACCTGAAATGCACCTTGTCAATTCATATACTCCTGCACTCTATGTTTTTTAACACATTCTTTACTTTTCTCTACACTCTCGGTATTATCTATTTACTTTAACAGAGCCTCCCCTCTTCTCAATACAATCTACCTATTCGTACTAATTTTTCACTGTATGACTAAAAAACAAGATGTTTAATTGAGTAACCCATTCACAACAAATCTATTGTGTATAAAAACACATACTTCCAATAGTTGAACTGCCATTAACTGCTCAAAAAACAAACGTAGACAATTTCAAGTCATTTCATAATAGATTGCAATTAGTTCAACTATTGCAAAATTAATACAAACTTCGGGCTCAGAAAAAGATATTGGCAAAATGTCACAAAATCATCAAAAATAGATGTTCACCATAGTGTCTAAAAAATCCATCCAAGTGCATCATCTATTCAAACTAATGCTTACATGGCCCTGCAGGTGTGACGCTGAACATGCTGGCCATCGACAAAAACTCGATATGACAAACCTGGCCTTTTGTCACTTTCATCAGTAAAAGTTATCTTTTTAAAACCTTGTCCTTAATAACCCAAAATGCCTTTATATGCCTTTTAACGGAAAATGTTATGTTTTCAAAACTTGACCTTATTCGCCCTTTGTTGGTGAAATCATGCATTTCCAAACTAAGGCAATCTCCCTTTTCTATTAGCAAAAATATACTTTTGCAACCTTTAGTTACAAAGTCCCTTTATCGGCAAATATTACTTTTTTAGAACTAATGTCCATTTAGTTGGCAAAGATAAACTTTTAAAAACCTTGGTTATAAATGCTTATCAGAGAAAGTTGTTTTTTCCGAACTATTCCCTTCTTATTCTTTCTCGGTAAAATATATCTTTTTTGAACTTTGGCCTTTAGTGGTCTTTGTTGGCAAAGTGACCATCTGACAAACTTTACACTTTGATCCATTGTATTAGCTTATTGAAAAAAGTAGAAAATCACTTACACTTCTACCAACTTTGTCATCAAATTCTTTTTATTGACAATTTTTGTAGATCACAAACTAGTCTTTCTTTGCTTTATCTGTAGACACCCAAAAATGTACATGTCCAACAACACCTAGTCAACTATAGTATCTAGACATCTTGTAGCATGTTTTGCCCTAAGCAACCATATCATCACCTAATTAGTTAAATACATGATATTTATTTGACTAATTTCATTTATTCCCTTTCTATCCCATAATCCCTTCTATAATTAAATAAATTTTATTTATTTAATTGTTCATGGCCATTTATCCCCTCTAATTAAATAATTTGTTTAATTAGTCATTTATCTATTTTCCTATAATCAAATAAATTTTTATTTATTTAATTAATAAAATTCTAAAAATATCTTCTTGCTTTCTTTCCAAATTTGAACTCATGTGTATCTAATTAATCAATTTAATTAGATAATTCATCTATTATCCTCCCATCATTTTCGAAGATTTATTTCCTTTTTGAGGATTTAAAACTAAAAGCCAATCTTTCTATCTTTTTTCTATCTTATCTTATTTTATTTCATCTTTTGTCTAATAAAGAAAAAATCCAATCCTTATCAAATCTTATCAAATCTTCTTCCCTCCACATCAAAAATTCTATAAATATGCCCTCACACAAGCCATTTGGTAGGCGTTATTGAGTTTTAAGTATCCTTATTTTGTCGAGTTATCTTCACAACCATTCTCCATCATCTCCTATCAACATTATGCTGTGATTATGGGCAATCAACAATCAATCTACATCGATCAATCATGCACACATCACTTTGAGGTATTCGAAAGGTTTGGGTAAAAAGGTAATACATTTATTATTTTATCTTTCATTTTATCTAAATTTCTCGTTTACATCCACATGTCACGCTACCCCTTCATCGACCTATCACATCCCTTACCCATATCAACCCACATCACAATAACCATTATCCTATGCAACCTCCCCATCATCATCACAACAACAAATCACCCAGCAACAACAACCAATAACATCACAACAACAAGACCAATCCTATGTGTCACCTTCACCATTATCCCAACCTACTTCATCTACCTATCATGTCTATGCTACATCAACTTAACAACATCCATCTGAAGATCATCCAACTCATTTCAACATTCCAACACATCATCAAACCTATCCCCAAGACTAGCAAGTGTCCTTACAAGAATTACATGCAAGCTCAAGTTGTCCTTTGTATATAGACCAAGTGTCCTCACAAGAAGCATAGGCAAGTCCAAGTGTCCTTAAGTCCACCTTTGCATAACTTAGCATCCTTTAACAAGGGAGAAACTAATCTAGCAAATGCATCTTATGAGTCCTCTTCACCATCCAATCATATGCCAACACATGAGCCAATTACTCCTATCCCAACACCATGTGATCTCAATCCTAGTCCATTGGTCCATCAACCTTCATCACCTTCATCCCCATGTTCCACTAACCTTCCATTAAAGGATTCATGGAGATACTTTTGGAAAAATTGGTTTAAAATAATTTGGTTGAGCTACCCCCGCTAAGATCATATTCTCTATCTATTTTTAAACCTAGTTGGTCTAAAGATGATGAATATTGTACATACCATAGATATAAAGGTCATGCCATATCCCCTTGCGTAAAGTTTAAAAGATTGGTCAATAACCTAGAAGATTGTGGTAAGATCATGTTAGATCAAACTAATCTATCTAATCCCATTTTCCTTCTAAATAGACCAAGTCCCAATCCATCCAATCCCATTATCCCTCCACCTAATCCTAATCCTAAGCCTACAACACCATCTACCCTAATTATCCATCCCCTATATTGTCCTATCACACATACCCTTGTAAAGGATGTGATCCATTGGTTACTAACTAGGAACAACTTATCCCCATGTCCAACACCTATCTAGGAGCCCTCTATTAACATGCATAGCCCTTCAACCCCATCATGTGACCCACAAGCCATCAACCCTATTCAAGAGCCTCTTATCATGAACCCAAGTCAAAGTTCATCATACTCTCTCATGGATGAATACCAAGAACCCATCAAACTTATCCAAGAGGCTCCTACATACCCTTCCATTCAAGCAACACATGAGCTATGCCTAGAATCAAGTCCAAAGCATGTTGAAACATCAAGCCCCCATCCTAATCAAGATCAAATTACTTCCATGCACCCCATTCATAACATATATCTCTTCCATTATCAAGATGAAATCCATGATGAAGAAGCTATTCCTGAGCAACTTGATCCTATACCTATCCATGAGCAACCAATCCAAATCTCACCCATCCATAATCTATACCTTCTCTATGATCAAGATGAAACCCATGATGAGAACCTATCTATGAACAACTTAATCCTATCCTTCCTCCCATACCCATCCATGAGCAATATATCCAAATTGCTCCAATCTATCCTCCATCTAGCCCTACCCATGATCCCCAAACCTCCACTTGTCAGGATGAGACACATGCCTCCCAAGAAAGCATAAAAGATCAAACAAATATATTAGATCCTAATGAACATTAGGAAGATCCTAATGATCCTTCTATATCATCCACCATCAACTATATTTCAAATCCATCACATCCTTTTGGTCTTACCACTCTCATTCATGAATGTTCCTCCCTAGGAACACAATAGCCATTGTCTACCATCTCATCTTCTCCATCCAATAAGGAACCCGTGTCTAGTTTTCCACCTATAACTAATCCCATTGTCCACCACATGCTTCAAAACATGAACTACCAAGGTAAAGGCTTAGGCCTTCATCGACAAAGTATTTTGGAGCCTATCCATGTCAAGGTCCCTCCATGCTCATTTGGCCTTGGATACACACCTCAAGGTCAACAATCTAACGATGTTGGTACTTCCTCTAGGCATGCTAAGTCCACTTTTCATCACAAGTCCTATAATATACCTAAATCATATGTTGCCATTCCACCTCCATCATCTTATAAATGCCAAAAGCATGTGACCGTACACCTCCCACCATCCAATTTGCCACTGCTTCTTCCAACTCCTAATATTCCTCCATAGAATCTACCTCCTCTACTTCCAACACCTTATCCATCCATCCGTAAATCTTCTCAGAATCCTAATCATGACTAGTGAATGCACATATTGTCTAAACAAGGACCTTCCACCAACCTCACTTCCACCATATCGATGGGATTCAAAAGTAAAAATTTGGATGTCTCCACCTATAAAGAAAAAAATCCTAAGGGTCCTCATGCCTTAGGAAACAAAAGCAAAGAATAAAAGAAAAATCCATCTCAAAAGATGCATACACTCACACACTTCAAAGAAAAAATAAAAAAGGTGTGGGTCCCCAAGTAACAAGTAATTACCTCAAACGCTACACCAAAGTTGCATATATCCAAGCCCATACCTCCACAAGAAAAGTCAAAAACTAAAATGGTATGAGTCCCTAAGAAAAAATCCATCAAGTCAAATGAGGCATCCACCTCTCAAAAATCCCAACCATCCACTTTCTCCTCTTCCATCCATTCCATTCAAACATATCCAATCCCTTCATCCCACAAGTCAAACAAAAATCATAAAAATACTAAGTCTATGTGGGTTCCTAGGACAATTCGTCACCCATCTCCTAAGAAAACATCTCCATTGCTTCCTACACCACCTCCTCATCACAAGCTTCAATGTTTAGCATGGCGTGTGCAACCGTTGGTCATGGTTTCCTTCCATCCCACAACATTCCCACATACCTCCATCTCCCCACCTTTCATCCATTATCCTACATATTTTCCTTTTCACTTCCCTATGGTCCATGCTTTTGCATAAGCCTTTCATCCATCTTCTCTACATAATCCACATCATAATCCGCTATCCTTCCATCCATAATCCATATCATAATCCACCATCTACCTCTTTCATGCAATCCCTTACTAACATCTAAGAGCACACTTGAGATTGTCCATGCAATGACATCTTTCTCCAATGGGACTATCACCTTTCATGGAACTAGACATTTGAGTCCCTCCTTTCCATATCCACCTTCTCCCATCCAAAAATTAAAAAAAATAGTAAAGAGAAATCCCTTAGTCCAACGGTGAAAACCTAGTAAACAGGTGCCTTGGATAAGTACCATGATGAAAACCTAGCAAACAAGCATCGTGTGTAAGTTGATCTTCTATGTCACCTACACTTGGGGGCACCTTGTATCATCATCCTATCATTTTCCATCCTATCATATCCTATCTTACCATACCATTTATTACCATCCTTATCCATTCCTCCTACATACACCTATCCTATTGAGTCCATTCACTCTCCTTGGTGTAGTCACGGTAGGAGGGTTCACAGAATGAACTGTCCGGACTGTGCAGCAAGAGTAAACACAATGGAAACAACTCAAAGAAATGAAACAAATGCAGATTCAGTCATTCAGTATATCATAGAATTCAAATACAGTCTGGCTGACAACATGCAGGCTTACAATTAGGGCTCAAAGGCCTGATTGCATACATGCACAAGATAAAGCTTTCAAGTTCCTTCACACAAAAATCTAGACTATCAATCTTCTAAATCATGAGAACTTGATAACTAATTTCCTAAGGATCTATTACATCCAACATTATATATCATTTCCAGACCAAAAGATTCCTCCGCGTCGGCCAAGGAAGGTCACAAACTCCAATGAAGAGTTGTAATGTGTACACAGATAGGTTGGACCTAAATGCATAGAACACTTCCTCAAATGAATGGAATAACATGCGAACCTCTGAGGAAGGTTGTCCATGAACTAAAGATCATCGAATGATGTGTCAATAGGATCTGCAAGCCTTCTCCTTCAGCTGATTTGTCTGAGACTGTCAGGATGCTCTGTTCTGAGAAAATAGTCAATCTTCTGATAGCGATAACGTTCTGGTAACTGATCCAAATGCTCTAAATTA
Organism: Cunninghamia lanceolata; assembly: GCA_027924645.1. Classification (NCBI taxonomy): domain Eukaryota; kingdom Viridiplantae; phylum Streptophyta; class Pinopsida; order Cupressales; family Cupressaceae; genus Cunninghamia; species Cunninghamia lanceolata. The sequence goes on along the minus strand of BSBN01000682.1, from coordinate 8,463,088 downwards.
TTGATATGATGTAGATGAATGAATGTAGATGCTAAGTCCTAATCTACAAGATGTGAAATGCCAAAACTAGACCATAATGCTGAAACTACTTCTAACTAAACCACCTAAACTGAACTGGAAAATGAAACAACTAAAATGCAAACAAACTAAAATGTAAATGGTTTTGGTTGATGTAATATTTCTCTTGAACTAGGGATGCTTCTGTATCAGACATCCAGGGTTATTGAAAAGTGAGTCCCTCACTTTGTTGGGGCTAGGGGAGAACCAAAATGGTCCACCTTAGCGTGAGAAATTCATGATGAATCTTCTTCTAGTTTGACTTTCCGCTTCACAAGATATTCTTTGTATTGTCTTCCTCTAGTGCTGCATCCAACTCTACTATCCAAAATGTTCTCTATCTGCTCTGGTTCTTGTTGTGGTAACTGTTTCTTCAAGTCTTCATCCATGCTATCATTGAACTCTATTTCATGATACTGAGATAAGTCTACAATGTTGAAAATAGGTGATATACCCAAGGTCTCTGGTAACTGCACTTCATATGCATTCCCTAAATCAAATTTCCTAAGTATCTCACAAGGTCCAAACTTCCTCATCTTCAACTTGTTATACGTACCAACTACAAATCTTTCTTTTCTCAAGTACACCATCACTTCATCTCCAACTTCAAATTCCTTATGTCTTCTCTTCTCATCTGCCTTCTCTTTGTACTTACTATTCATGTTCTCCAAATGCTTCTTTACCTGATTATGCACTGTCTTCATGTGATCTGCAAATTCCTCTGCTTCTACACTTCTCTTTTCCTCTGTACTGATATCTCTCAATTATGCAACTCATCTAAGATTCACTCCAGTCATAATCTCAAAAGGTGTTCTTCCCATATTCCTATTTACTGAATTATTGTATGCAAACTCTGCTTGTGAAAGAACCAAATCCCAACTTCTGGTCTTCTCTCCAACCAAACATCTCAACAAGTTTCCCAAACTCCTATTCACTACCTCTGTCTATCCATCAGCCTATGGATGAAAAGTTGAACTGAACTTCAAATCTATCTTCATCTTCTTCCAAAGTGTCTTCCAAAAGTATCCAACAAACTTTGTATCTCTATCTAAAACTATACTCTTAGGTAATCCATGCAATCTCACAATCTCCTTGAAAAATAGGTTAGCTACATGCACTGCATCAGTTGCCTTCTTACAAGGTATGAAATGAGCCATCTTTGAAAATCTGTCAACCACTACAAATATTGAATCATGTCCTCTATGTGTCTTCAGCAATCCCATCACAAAATCCATGCTTTTCTTCCCAAGGTCTCTCCGATATTGTCAAAGGTTTATACTATCCAGTGTTCTGACTATAGTACCCTTTTGCAACTTGACAAACTCTACAAATCTACACAAATCTCTAAACATCCTTATGTATCTGAGGCCAAAAGTAATTTTCACTTACCAAAGCCACTGTCTTATCAATGCCAAAATGTCCTGCTAATCCACCACTATGTTTTTCCTTGATCAAAGTATCTCTCATTGAACTTCTAGGTATGCACAACTGACTTCCTTTGAACATGTTTTCCTGAATGAAATAGTCTAGCCACTTACTCCTATCTGTCACAATAGGTTCCTTACATGATTTCCAAGGTTCTACAAAATCAGTGTCTCCCTCATACATGTTCTTTAATTCATCAAATCCTAATACTTCAACTCTCATCTTTGTCAACAAGTTTCTTCTTCTACTTAATGCATCAACAACTTTATTTGATTTTCCACTCCTATGTTTTAACACAAAAGTATAACTCTGCATGAACTCTACCCATCTCATATGTCTCTGATTCAACTTACATTAACTATTCAAGTACTGCAAAGCTTGATGATCTATATACAATACAAACTCCTTAAGTAACAAGTAATGTCTCCACTTCTTCAAGGCTTGAATTATGGCATAGAACTCTTGATCATAAACTGAATATCTTTGCCTTGCATCATTTAACTTCTCACTGAAATATGCTATAGGTCTACCTTCTTGACTTAATACTACTTCAATTGCATTCCCACTTGCATCACAATTAACTTGAAATACCTTATTGAAATCTGGTAATGCCAAAATAGGTTGCTCTATCACTTTCTGCTTTAATAACTCAAAAGTTTTATCTGCTCTAGATGTCCACTTAAAATCTTTTCTATCACCTCTCATTTTCTTTGTCATAGGGTTACAAACTGAACTGAAATTTTTTATGAACTTCCAGTAGAAACTAGCTAATCCATGAAATGATCTAACCTCTCCAATGCTCTCTGGTGTAGGCCATTCACAAATTGCTTTAACTTTCTCAGGATCCATCTTCAATCCTTTCGTAGAAATCACAAATCCTAAATATACCAATTCTTCCTTCATGAAACTCATTTCTTGATATTTATCAGCAATTTCTCCTCTCTCAACCTCTGCAAAACTTGTCGAATATGCCACAAATGTTCCTCTTTTGTCTTACTGAAAATCAAAATGTCATCTAAGTACACAATCACAAACTTACCCATGAATTTCTTCAAGACTTCATTCATCAATCTCATGAAAGTGCTTGGTGCATTTGTCAATCGAAAAGGCATCACTAACCACTCATACAATCCTTCATTTGTCTTAAAAGCAGTCTTCCACTCATCACCTTCTCTGATTCTGATCTAATGGTATCCACTCTTCAAGTCTATCTTTGTGAAATAATTTGCTCCACTCAAATAGTCCATGATATCATCCATCCTAAGTAAAGGAAATCTATACTTAACATTGATCTTGTTTATTGCTTTGGAATTAGTACACATTCTCCATTCTCCATCTTTCTTTAGTGCTAACACTGCAGGTACTGCACAAGGACTCAAACTTTCTCTGATCAAACCTTTCCTTAACAACTCTTGTATCTGTCTATTCAATTCTTCATTCTCTACCGGTGTCATTCTATGTGTTGCGTTGTTAGGCAAACTTGCTCCTGGTATAAGATCCATGTGATGACTAATACCCCTTATAGGTGGTAATCCTTTAGGTACATTATCTAATATGATGTCTTCATACTCTGTCAACAACTCCTTTATCTCCTCCAGTTGCAATTCTTCAGTCTTCTTCTATAATTTTTCAGGCTTCTTAGGAATCAAGGTATAAGATATATTCTCATGTATCAACCATCCAGAAATTTTCTTCCATCTACCAAATATATTCTAGGATTACCACATACTTCATTCATAGGATCATCCTCCAAAGGAATCAAAGTAATTCTCTTTCCATTTGTTGTTATAGTGTATGTATTCTTTCTCCCATCATATATATCTTTTCTATCATACTACCAAGGTCTACCCAACAGGATATGACAAACATCCATAGGCTTAATATCACACAAGACTTCATCATGATAAGGTCCCATAGGAAATTTCAACAAGCATTGTTCACTCACCAGTAACTTATGATCATCCTAAATCCATGCTATCTGATAAGGCTTAGGGTGTTTCAATCTTAACTTTAGCTTAGTCACCATCTCCTCTGAAACTAGGTTATCTAAACTACCACTATCAATTACAACTTTAGAACACTTACCTCCTGATTTGTATCTTTTTCTGAATAGACTCTTCGTCTATGGTGGTTCTTCATTTGTCTCTGCTTGAAATAGTGCTCTCCTCATCACCAATGATTCTCCTTTCTCAGGTTTGCCAATAGAATTGGGTGATCCAACAGGTTCTTCTTCAACATAGGTTGCTCTTCCACCATTCTCTATCTTGTTGCTTGTACTACCCTGATTACATTCAAATGCTTGATGTCCTCACCATCCACACTTGAAAAAAGTACCTCTAAATGTCCTCTTATTAAATCCTCTTCGTTCTCTTCTATATCCCTCATTCTGGTATGCACTAGGATTTCCCTTCTGGTAAAAATTTCTATCATCTCTCTAGTAAGCATTGTTATCTCTGTCCTCCTTCTTGAATGGGCTATCAAACTTGTTCTACTCTGGATATGATCTATCTCCTCCGGAAAATGCTCTACCTCTCTAAAATTTACCTCCTCTACCTCCCTGTCTCTAATCATGTTTCTTATTAAGCTTTTCTTCAACTTTCAGGGAAAACTGATATGCTTTTTCCAAAGATGTCATCCTTACAAAGCTTAGTTCTTCTTGAATGTTCAATATCAATCCATTGATATATCTAGCCACTTTCTGCTTGCTTTCTTCACTATGTCCTGTCCTTATGATCATTTTATGAAATTCTTTAGTGTACTCCTTCATAGATTTCTCCTTTTGTCTTAGGTTTTGCAATCTCTTCAACAGTTCCAACTCATAGTCAACAGGTATAAACTGATTCTTCAACTTTGTCACCATCTAGTCCCACTTTGTAATCTTTTCCTTCCCTCTTTTGTTTCTTTCCAACTGAACTTCTTTCTACCATATAGGAGCATGTCCTTTCAGCTTTATCTTTGCAAATTTCACCTTTTCTGGATCTTCAATTTCTTCATATTCAAAGTATTCTTCGATGTCATTTATCCAATCAATCAATTCTTCAGGGTTCAAATTACTAGTATATTTTGGTACATAAACTCTAGGTCTCTTTCCAATCTTTGAAATAGCTCGCAACATCTTTACTTGATCTGATTCTTTTTCTTCATCACCTCCTAGGGTTTCACCAATTTGTTCAGCAGATTGAAATTCTTCTTCCTCATCACTTTCAACATTAGATCTCAATGTCAATCCTCTTCGCCTATCTTCTTAAACAACATCCAAATGAATTTGCATTGTTCTCATCATCTCCATCATCTCATCCATTCTTCCAGCCATTGTTCCAACAAGGGCAACTCTCCTGGGTGGCATTCTTCCTAGGATCAATTGCAAACTACCTCAAGTTCGGTGATCAGGCTACAAGGTGACAACTGCCTCTCAATCGGTGATCGATTATGACACAAGTAACCTACCTCAATTCAGCAATCTGTCCACAACAAGATCTTATGGAATTCCCTTGCCAACTTCACTCAATTCGCTCCCAAAGATTCAAAACTTTCACTCTACTTGGTGCAGTCATGGTAAGAGGGTTCACATAATGAACTATCTGGACCATGCAATAAGAGTAAACACAATAGAAACAACTCAAAGAAATGAAGCAAATGCAGATTCAGTCATTCAGTATATCATAGCATTCAAATATAGTCTGGCTGGCAACATGCAGGCTTACAATTAGGGCTCAAAGGCCTGATTACATACATACGCAAGATAAAGCTTTGAAGTTCCTATTGCAAGTATGGGCCTAACCAGTGTTGTCATTGATGTCAACATACTCTTGTTGCATTAATGATAAGGATTGGATGAGCTATGTGCTGAGGATATTGAGAAAATTAGTCTCAATCAGGAACAGTGATGACAATAAGGTAAAAATCAAAGATAGAATGAGGATCAAAGGATGTGGTTTAAAGGGTTTGTAGATATGTGTCTCAAGGTGGCCCAGACAAGATTTTAGAGGTCCGCATGAAGATCTAAAGAAGTTGTGGCCACTCAAGTAGAACCGGTTCCGACAGGTGTTCAGTGCTGACAGAGTAATACAGATAGGTCCGGTGAGATTTGGAAACGCATTTTCTTGTTCTGTAGATTTGGTGGAGTATTTAGGAAGTCCTTATGGTATGTCAACCGGATTGGCTCTTTGTTTGGAGGTCTGCAAGCATCTATTCCATAGTAACAGTGGTGACAGACTGTGTTCTTGAGGTTCCAGATGAAGATGAGAAGGATTTCAACAAGCAGATGAAGTGTGGATGTTCTTGGTGATTCAGGCAAGCTTGTGGATGTCTTTGGATCATGTCCAATTCATGTTGGTGGTTTGCATTGAAGTTGGAGCTCACAATTGAAGAATAACTTCCGGATGATGGTGTTCTTCTTGAGATTGGCCGACCGGATGAATTACACATCCTGCAGATGTTCTTGTTGCTGTTTACTGACTAAGATGATCATTCCTAAGTTGATGTCTTGTATAAATAAGGGATTGCAAAGTCATTTCAAAGTTGTCCTTGTGGAGGTGAGTGTGTGATAGCAAGGAGAAGAGTGAAAGGCAGAGCAAAAGTATTGGGCTTAAATGGAACTGATTCAAGCATGGTGAAGATGCTATTTTCCAGTTCAAGTAGGTGAAACTTATTTCTTTGTAGACAGTGTGTCACTTGTAGGCAGTGAGCCTCTTGTGAGCAATGAGCCCTAATTGGCATGTGCCATTTGTTCTTTCTATTCTTCTAATAGAGAATACATTCTTGGGTTAATCACCTCGTGGTTTTTTTGTTAACCGGGTTTTCCATGTTAAAATCTTGGTGTCTCATGTGTTAATGTGTTTTTTCTCTTGATTTGCTACATTGTGTTTCCATGATTGATTTACTATTATGCTATTGAATAACATTAAGGAGTTGAGTGTCTAAATTGGAAGAAAGTTTTGTACAACTGATTCACCCCCCCCTCTCAGTTGTCTGGCCTAAATCTAACAATTGGTATCAGAGTCAGTTTCCTCTAAAAGAAGCTTAACCACTTGAGGAGATCCAGGATGTCGTCATACAAGAAGGATAGTCCAAAGTTTGATGGAACCAATTTTAATCTTTGGAAAGGTCGCATGAAATGTCACTTATAGTGTATGGGAATGGCATATTGGACCATGGTTACAACAAAGTATACACCTCCACAAGGTGGTCCGAAATCCCCAAATGAAATCACAGATGCTGAAAACAATCTGTAGACTATAGAAGCTCTTCTAAGTGCATTATCTGATTTAGAGCTCTCAAATGTTATTGACCTACCAACTGCTTTTGAGATTTGGGAAAAACTGGAGCTTCTGCATGAAGGAGACAAGTATGTTAAATGTGCAAGGTTACAAAGTCTGAAAGGAAAATTTGAAAATCTGAAGATGAGAGAAGATGAAAATATCACTACTTTTATGCCAAGAGTAAATGAGATTGTTTGTGGAATTAGAAATGCTGGTGGAGTCTTGGATGAAGATGAGATTGTTGGGAAAAACCTTAGATCCCTTCCTGCTTCTTATAAAATCAAGGCTGCTGCCATTGAAGAATTCAGAGCCCATACAACTATCACAAGAGATCAATTGGTTGGTAAATTGGCTGCATTTGAAATGACTAAGTTTGGAGATGCCTCCCCTAAGACTAAATGAACATTCAAAGCCAGTGCCTCTGTAAAAGGTAAACAAAGGTTTGATCTGGGAAAGAACTCTTCAAGGAAATTATCATGGTATGGAAAAGCAAGAAAAGACCTGGAAGAAGAAGAAGCTGAAGCTGCTCACCTTGAAGCTCTTATTGCAAAAAGGCTACCAAGAGGATCCGGTAAGTATGAAGGGAAATTGCTTTTTAAGTGTTTCAACTGCAATAAGATTGGTCATTTTGCCTCAAAGTGTCTAGAAAGAGTTTCAAGGCCAAATCCTAACAGATCAAGGTTCCAAAAGAACTATTACTATGTTCATGAGGAAGATGATAATGAAGGAGTAACAGATGATGAATTAGAGATAGGAGACAAATCTGGAAGTGACTGGGTGTTCATTGCCATCAAGGAAGAAGATCCAATGCCCTCTGAATCTGTCAATCTTAAAGTTGTAGAAAGAGCTCTGGCTGCCCAAATTGAAGAAAAGGATGATTGGGTCATTAATAGTGGATGCTCTCACCATATGATAGGTGACAAAAACAAGTTCATAGATTTGGAAAGATATGAAGGAGTGGTAAAATTTGGTGACAATTCTGCTGGTAGAATCAGAGGAAGAGGAACTATTTCTTTTGATGGAAGGAACAAAACTGGTAATGTACTGTATGTTGAAGGATTGAAGCATAATCTTCTCAGTGTTGGACAGTTGGTGGACAAAGGCTATGATCTCTGATTCAAGAATGGTAAATGCAAGATCTTTGAAAGTTCTGGAATAGAGATTGCATACGGTACACAAACTAAAGGTAATATCTTCCACTTAGTTGGTACTGGTAAAAGTTGTTTATTTGTGCAAATTGATCAGAGTTGGTTATGGCATAGAAGAATGTGTCATGTAAATTTTGATAATATCATCAAGATAAGCAATACTCAGGTTGTAAGAGATCTTCCAAAATTGGTGAAACCTACAAATAGTTTGTGCAAGGAATGTCAGTTGGGTAAACAAAGCAGAGTCTCATTCAAAAGCAAGGAACAATCTTCTACTAGATTATTAGACTTAGTTCATACTGATTTATGTGGTCTGGCAAGAATCAGGAGTGTGCAAGGTGATAGATACTTTATGTTACTGATTGATGACTATTCCCAGATGTTGTGGGTAACTTTTTTGAAAGATAAATTAGAAGCTCTTGAGATATTCAAAATATTTAAGGCTATGGTAGAGAATGAAACTAGATTAAAATTGAAATGTCTAAGGTTTGATAGAGGTGGAGAATTCACATCCGGTGAGTTCATAGAGTTCTGTGAAAAACATGGAATAAAGAGAGTTGTCTGCTCCTAGGACTCCACAGCAGAATTGAGTAGTAGAGAGAAAGAACCAGACCATCCAGGAAGCATCTAGGACAATGATGATGGAAGCAAATGTTCCTCAGGTCTACTAGAGAGAAGCTGTCAGCACTGCAGTCTATACTCTCAATCGAGTTCAAATCAGAAGCAATACCGGTAAGACTCCTTATGAACTTTGGTTTGGCATCACTCCTACTGTAAGATATTTCAGAGTCTTTGGTAGTAAATGTTACATTAAAAGAGATGAAGATCTAGGCAAGTTTGATGCTAGAAGTGATGAAGGAATATTCTTGGGTTACTCTACTCAAAGCAAAGCATACCGGTGTTATAACAAGAGATTGAGAAAGATTATAGAAAGTACAAATGTGAAGGTTGATGAAGGAACTGAAAAACCCTCAAGGTTTTATGAGTATGATGAAGATGATAAGAATGGTGCTCTGATTCAAGGTGCCCAAGCCTCTTCTAAAAAATAGATTGAAACTAATCTGGTAAGTTAGGAAGAAGAGATGAGTCTTAATGAGCTTGATCGAGAATTAGAAGTGCAAGAAACTCCAAAAATTCTAAGGTATGTAAGACTAAACCACTCTGAGGATCAGATCATAAGTGACAAAAGCAAAGGTGTACAAACAAGAAGGAGAATTGCTCAAAATTTAGATGAGTATTGTCTGATTTCAAAGATTGAACCTAAGATAGTAGATGAAGCCTGCAATGATGAAAACTAAATAATGAAGGAAGAGCTGATGCAAATTGAGAAAAATCACACTTGGGATCTTGTTCCTAGACCTAGAAACAAGAATGTAATTAGAACCAAATGGGTCTTCCAAAACAAACTGAATGAAGTTGGTGAAGTAATCATAAATAAAGCCAGATTGGTCTGCAAGGGCTATTCTCAAATAGAAGGAGTTGATTTTGAAGAAACTTTTGCTCCGGTGGCAAGAATTGAAGCAGTCAGATTATTTCTTGCATTTTCTGCCTTCAAAGATTTCAAAGTGTATCAGATGGATGTCAATTCTTCCTTCCTAAATGGTGACTTAGAAGAAGAAGTGTACATTGAGTAACAGGATGGATTTCAGTTGTTTGATCATGGTGATTTGGTCTGCAAGTTGAAGAAAGCACTGTGTGGACAGAAGCAAGCTCCAAGAACCTGGTATGAAAGATTGGATAAACATCTTTTGAAGATTGGTTTCAACAAAGGTACTACTGACACTAATTTGTATTTCAAAATTGATCATGAAAATATCCTGATAATTGAAGTGTTTGTTGATGATATCATTTTTGGAGGAAGAGATAGTATGTGCAAAATCTTTGCAAATCAAATGAAAAGTGAATTTGAGATGTCCATGCTTGGGGAAATGAATTTCTTTTTGGGTTTACAAATCACTCAAACAAAGAAAGGAATCTTCATTTCTCAGTCCAAATATGTGAAAGAATTGTTGAAGAAATTTGGGATGGAAGATTCAAAGCCAATGAATACTCCCATGGCAACTGGATGTAAGTTGAGCAAAGATGATGACTCTCCTAAGACAGATCAAACAAAGTATAGGTCAATGATTGGAGGATTGTTGTATCTCACTCAAACTAGACCAAACATTATGTAGGTTGTTGGTCTTTTTGCTAGATTCCAAGCTGATCCTAGAGAATCTCATGTCATGGAAATCAAGAGGATTTTTAGATATCTAAAAGGAATAGTTGAGTATGGTCTATGGTATCCTAGAGATCATAATTTCTCTCTTCATGCATATACAGATGCTGATTGGGCAGGAGATGTCGATGACCGGAAGAGTACTAGTGGTGGAGCATTCTTTTTAGGGAAGAGATTGGTTTCTTGTCTAAGCAAGAAACAAGAGGAAATATCTCTGTCTACAACTGAAGCAGAATATATTGCAGCAGCAGGTAGTTGCCCTCAAGTTTTGTGGATGAAGTAGATGCTAAGAGATATCAAAGTGGAGTATGAGGAATCCATCACAATCTTCTGTGATAATTCAAGTGCAATAAATATATCCAAGAATTCGGTGTTGCATTCAAAGACTAAACATATTTCCATCAAGTTTCACTTTTGGAGAGAGCAAGTGAACAAGAATGAAGTCAGATTGGAGTTTGTGCCTTCCAAGGATCAGATTGCAAACATCTTTACTAAACCTCTACCTAAGGACTCTTTTGAGTATCTCAGGGAGAAGTTAGGGGTTATTGCCCCTCCAGTGACGAACTAAGATGCACTGATGTGTATCAGTCTGGTGGATATCACAGTCATATCTTATGATCCGGATTGATCATGGGGAGCTGCTACTCAGGGGGAGCAGTTGGTATGTGTCTGAAATGGTGGAGTTGCAAGTATGTGCCCTTTGCCATTGATGTCAAAGGGGGAGAGAAGACATGTGAAAAAAAAGTTGTTGCTAATCAAAGGGGGAGCAGTAAAGGGAGAGAAGACATGTGAATGGTTGTTGCTGATAGGGGGAGTTATGACAGTAAGGAGAAGTTCCTATCTTGATGGTCAAAACGGTTTTTCACATCATATGTTGCCATCAATGACAAAGGGGGAGATTGTTGCAAGTATGGGCCTAACTAGTGTTGTAATTGATGTTAACATACTCTTGTTGCATTAATGATAAGGATTGGATGAGCTATGTGCTAAGGATATTGAGAAAATTAGTCTCAATTAGGAACAGTGAAGAATAGTGATGACAATAAGGTAAAAATCTAAGATAGAATAAGGATAAGAGGATGCGGTTTAAAGGGTTTGTAGATATGTGTCTTAAGGTGGTCTAGACAAGATTTCAGAGGTCCACATGAAGATCTGAAGAAGTTGTGGCTGCTCAAGTAGAACTGGTTCCAGCAGGTGTTCAGTGGTGACAGAGTAATACAGATAGGTCTGGTGAGATCTGGAAATGCATTTTCTTGTTTTGCAGACTTGGTGGAGTATTTAGGAAGTCCTTGTGGTGTGTCAACTTGATTGGATCTTTGTTTGGAGGTACACAAGCATCTATTCCATAGTAACAATGGTGACAGACTGTGTTCTTGAGGTTCCGAATGAAGGTGAGAAGGATTTCAGCAAGCAGATGAAGTGTGGATGTTCTTGGTGATTCAGGCAAGCTTGTGGATGTCTTTGGATCATGTCCAGTTTGTGTTGGTGGTTTGCATTGAAGTTGAAGCTCACAATTGAAGAATAACTTTCAGATGATGGTGTTCTTTAGATTGGCCAACTGGATGAATTACACATCCTGCGGATGTTCTTGTTGATGTTTACTGACTTAGATGATCATTCCTAAGTTGATGTCTTGTATAAATAAGGGATTGCGAAGTCATTTTAGAGTTGTCCTTATGGAGATGAGTGTGTTGTAGCAAGGAGAAGAGCAAAAGGTGGAGCAGAAGTATTGGGCTTAAATGCAACTGATTCAAGCATGGTGAAGATGCTATTTTCCAGTTCAAGTAGGTGAAACTTATTTCTTTGTAGATAGTGTGTCTCTTGTAGGCAGTGAGCCTCTTGTGAGTAGTGTACTTAGGCAGTGAGCCCTAATTGGCATGTGCCATTTGTTCTTTCTATTTTCTAACAAAGAATACATTCTTGGGTTAATCACCCTGTGGTTTTTCCCTTAACTGGGTTTTCCACGTCAAAATCTTGGTGTCTCATGTGTTAATGTGTTTCTGCTCTTGATTTGCTGCATTGTGTTTCCATGATTGATTTACTATTATGCTACTGAATAACAATAAGGAGTTGAGTGTCTAAATTGGAAGAAAGTTTTGTACAACTGATTCACCCCCCCTCTCAGTTGTCTGCCCTAAATCTAACAGTTCCTTCGCACAAAAATCTAGACTATCAATCTTCTAAATCATGGGAACTTGATAACTACATTCCTAAGGATCTATTACATCATTATATGTCATTTCTAGACCAAAGGATTCCTCCGTGTTGGCCAAGGAAGGTCACAAACTTCATTGAAAAGCTATAACGTGTACACAGATAGGTCAAACCTAAATGCATAGAACACTTCCTAAAATGAATGGAATAATGTGCGGACCTCCAGGGAAGGTAAGCCACAAACCAAAGATCATCGAATGATGTGTCAATATGATCTATAAGTCAAGGAATGATCTGTAAGCCTTCTCCTTCAGCTAATTTGTCTGAGACTGTCAGGATGCTCTGTTCTAAGAAAATAGTCAATCTTCTGATAGCGATAACTTTCCGGTAATTGATTCAAATGCTCTAAATTCTTGATATGATGTAGATTAACAAATGTAGATGCTAAGTCCTGATCTGTAACATGTGAAATGCCAAAACTGGACCACAATGCTGAAACTACTTTTGACTGAACCACCTAAACTGAACTGGGAAATGAAAGAACTGAAATGCAAACAAACTAAAATGCAAATGTTTTTGGTTGATGCAAGATTGCTCTTGAACTAGGGATGCTCCTACGTCACTCCCTTCCTCTTTTGATCTTGATAAAAATATGGGGGCAAAATGTTGAAACATGCTTTGGATATCTCTTGACATACCTCATCCTTTCCAAATCAAACCCTATCATCCCATTGTCATGAGCCTTGCCATGTAAAACCCTATGTATTACACCTGGAATGGGGTAGGTTATTCCTATATGACATAGCCTTTGGAGATCACATCCTAGCTCTATTATGAGGCATACATCCATCAACTATAGCTTATCCTTGTACCCATCCATCTATCATGAGCTTTCCTTTTCATCCCTTATCGCCCATCCTTTAATCCATCCAATCCTACCTACCTACCTCCTTACACATAGACTTGGTTCTCCCCTTGTCATTGGTATCTAACACAAAGGCTACACAAATTGTAAATCCATGGACACCCCAAAACATATCAAAACCCCAAAAAATCAAAACATATCACAACATTCCAAAAAATCATAAAAAACATATCAAAAATATAAAAAGAAAATCATATAAAGTCCTAGAAAAATACAAAAAAAAATCAAATATCTAATCAAAAATCCAAGCAATAAAATCAATCCTCATCATCCATTCACATTATTCAAATCATTCCAATCAAATTCATCATCAATTTAACTCAATCTAATCAATCACATTCATCAAATCAAATCACTTCTTCAACTCAATTCTTCCATCACTTCTTCCATTCATCATTATCAATTCATCCAAGTAATAATCCAAATGCAAGTCATCCTTTATCCATACCAATCAAGTCAATCAATCTTGTCAAATTATCCAATCACATCAACGGTCTTGATCCTAATCTTATTGTAAACCAAATCAATCAATCATCATCATCATCATCAATGGGATATATTGTTCCCCATAATGACAACACTCTCACTCAATCAATCAAACAATTAATCATTGGTCTACAGCTTGACAAGGGCAATACCTTGTTTGTTTTTGAATCATTTGTGCATGTTTGCTTGCTTGCTTATGTGTGTTATCTTTTATTCTTGCATTTGTATCACATTAGTATCATTCTGGCTAATATTCATATCTTGTGTATGTTGGAATAGCTTTTTGCATCATTCTTTGCTTCTAAGGTCACATCATACATTTTGTACATTAGGACTTTAATGCTCTAAGTTTTCTTCCTCATTCATCTAGACAAGGTTGTATTACACTGGGGCACAAGACACATCGTCACCTTGGTCCTCATACCTTGGGGCATAACGTCTAGTGCTATATCAAACATCATGGTTTCTCACTTTTATTGCAGCATAATGCATCATTCATTTCTTCTATCCATTTCATTTCGAGAGCCTACTTGTGTTTGTCTAACCTGCCTATCCTCTTGAGGGGGCATCCTCATTCTATCTTTCCATCATCATCTTTTTTCTTCTATCCATACCTTATCTTCTTTGAAATGATGTTACTCAACACAAATTTCATCATCTCGAACATCATCTCAAAGAGGGGCAAAATGTAGACACCCAAAAATGTACATGTCTTGTAACACCTAGTCAATTACAGTATCTAGACATCTTGTAGCATGTTTTGCTCTAAGCACCCATATCATTACCTAATTAGTTAAATAAATATTATTTATTTGACTAATTTCATTTATTCCCTTTCTATCCCATAATCCCTTCTATAATTAAATAAATTTTATTTATTTAATTATTCATGACCATTTATCCCCTCTAATTAAATAATTTGTTTAATTCATCATTTATCTATTTTCCCATAATTAAATAAATTTTTCTTCATTTAATTATCTTTCCACATCATCTCTCATCATAAATCCAACATTAATTAAATAAATTAAATATTTATTTAATTAATAAAATTCTAAAAATATCTTCTTACTTTCTTTGCAAATTTGAACTCATGTGTATCTAATTAATCAATTTAATTAGATAATTCATCTATTATCCTCCCATCTTTTTCAAAGATTTATTTCCTTTTTGAGGATTTAAAACTAAAAGCCAATCTTTCTATCTTTTTTCTATCTTATCTTGTTTTATTTCCTCTTTGGTCTAATAAAGCAAAATCCAATCCTTATCAAGTATTATCAAATCTTCTTCCCTCCACATCAAAAAGTCTATAAATATGCCCTCTCACAAGCCATTTGGTAGGTATTATTGAGTTTTAAGTATCCTTATTCTATCGAGTTATCTTCACAACCATTCTCCATCATCTCCTATCAACATTATGCTGTGATTACGGACAATCAAAAATCAATCTACATCAATCAATCATGCATGCATCACTTTGAGGTATTCAAAAGGTTTGGGTAAAAAGGTAATACATTTATTGTTTTATCTTTCATTTTATCTAAATTTCTCATTTACATTATTGCTTCACACACTATCCTTGCCAAGTGTCGCCCAGTCGGCGAATCAGGAAATATTTGAACTTTCAAACTAGTTCATCATTAACACACTTTTGTAACAATAGGTAACAAGTACTGGAAACATGTTTTATTTCTCTTCAAAAACTCCCTGAAGACTTAACTTTTTCAAAAGACCTTATATGCTACAAATCGACAAAAAGCCAAACTTATGAACAAGTTCGTAAAATAAAGATTTTGCCAATAACATAAGTTGATTTACTTCAAAGTATTTTTCTCCCAAGTCTTCATCACATCACCTTTTCTTTGCTGTCAGTGAATCGGCCAAACATGAAACTAACAAACTTGCCAGTTCTAGAACTGCTATAATCTCTGATTGGCTATAACTTAGCCAATTTGCATCCAAACTTCACGAAAATGAAACTGGGGATACCCATTTGGGTCTTTAACAAGATGAAGTCTTCAAATTAAACACACAACCTAAAATTCAACAATCTCCACAATGTGCCAATTAATTGCTCCTTTCTTTGACATCAATGACAACAATTCAACAATCTCCCCCTTTGTCATTGATGGCAACACTTGCTAAATGCATTGATGGAAACACAAATGCATTTGTTCTTGAATTGCACCTATATCACCCATTCTCCAATAATGCAGTTCCGTAGCTACTGCAAAAATGTACAATTTCTCTCCCCCTTATGGCTTGTAGCCTGTCGTTCTATGAAACTGCTCTCCCCCTTGCAGCGTCCCTTGCAACTCACCATTTTGTGAAACTTCTCTCCCTTTTTACATCAATGATAAAGGGATGCATAGAATAATTGCAAAGCTGGGATGTGCTCCTCCTGAGGACACTCATCCTACAGGGTAACTGCAATACCAAGGAAAAAGAAATACTCTGATATACTCCCCTTGGATGAATACATTCTGTATTCAATTAGAGATAGGAGGAGGAACAACTCCTAACTTTTGTCTGAGCTATTCAAATATTTCCTTTCAAAGGGGTTTTGTAAATATATCTGGTAGCTTTTCTTTTGTAGCAACATATTCCAACTTGAATTCCTATTCAACAACTTTCTCCTTGAGAAAATGGTACTTAATGGATATGTGCTTGGACCTTGAATGCATAACTGGAATCTTTAAGATATTTATTGCACTGGTATTATCACAAATAATATTGATTGGTTCATTAAAGTCCACCTTAATATCTTGTAGCATTTGCTTCATCCATAACACTTGAGTACAACAAGATACAACAACTATATATTAGCTTTAGCTATTGACAAAGAGACTAACTCTTGTTTCTTAGTTAACCAAGCTACCAGTATCTCTCCTAGAAAGAATGCACCACCACTAGTCTCTTTCTATCATCCACACAACCAGCCCAATCTGCATGTGTATGTAGCTAAAGTAAAATAATCACCAATAGGATACCATAGACCATAATCTAATGTACTCTTCAAGTATCTGAATATCCTCTTCATTGCTTTGACATGTGTCTCCTTAGGAGCAACTTGAATTCTAGCTACCATGCAAACAACTTGCATGATGTTAGGCCTTGTTGCTATGAGAAACAACAGACTTCCAATCATGGATCTATACAAAGTTTGATTTGCTAAAGTAGATTCATCATCTTTTCTAAGATTACACCTAGTGACCATAGGTGTACTGACTGGCTCGCAATCTTCTATCTTTAATTTCTTCAAAATTTCCTTCACATACTTGGTCTAAGAAATGAAACTCCCTGTGTCTAATTGATTGACCTATAAACCAAGGAAAATGCTAATTCTCCTAGCATGGACATCTCAAACTCTTTTTGCATAGCGTCAACAAACTTTCTACACATTTTGTCACTTTCTTATAACCTTGTTGTTGAAGATATTTGTCCAACCTGGAGTACCAAGCCCGAAGAACTTGTTTTAGACCATAAAGTGCCTTTTTGAGTCTACACACATAGTCTTTGTTTTCAATCACTTGGAATTCTCTAGGTTGCTCTATATAAACTTCCTCATCCAAATAACCATTGAGAAATGTAGATTTCACATCCATTTAGTACACTTTGAAATGTTTATAAACTAAATATGTAAGAAATATTCTAATGGATTCAAGTCTAGGCACAAGTGTAAATGTCTCATCAAAATCTATGCCCTCAACTTGAGCATAGCCCTTGCAGACTAATCTAGCTTTGTTCCTAGTTATTTGCCCATCTTCATTTAGTTTATTTCTAATAACCCATTTTGTGCCTATGACATTCTTATTAGTAGGCCTTGGAACAAGTTCTCAAGTCTGATTTTTCTCTATTTGACTAGGTTCTTCTTTCATAGCCTCAATCCAACTTTCATCCTTACTAGATTCTTCATAAGATTTAGGTTCTATTTAGATAGTAAACAATAGTTTACCTATTCTTGTTGTTGTGCTTGCTTCAGCTTTCTCCTTGTTATGACACCATTAGTTTTGCTTCCAAGAATCTGATTCTCAAAATGATCTCTTTTGACATACTTGGGTGGAACCTTTGGAGTAGATTTTGGTTGCTTTTTTTCATCAGTATCACTCTCCTCTTGTGACACTTCTTTTGCAACTTCTTATTCTTCCTCTTCATAAACATGAACCTTTGAATACAAATCATATCCATGTGACAACTAAGAGAAGTCTTCATCCACTCTAACATTCACACTTTCAACTATCTTTTGCAACCTTTAATTGTAGCATTTATAGGCTTTTCTTGTAGTTAAATAACCAAGAAATATTCCCTCATCCAACCTTGTCTCAAATTTACTCAAGGTATCTTCATCCCTTTTTATAAAACATCTATTTCCAAAAATTCTAAAATGCTTCACAGAGGCAGGTTTGCATTTCCACAATTTATATGGAGTCTTATCATGATTTAGTCTTAACTGACCTCTGTTAAGAATGTAAACCGTAGTATGAACTACTTCCTTCTAGTATCTATTTGACAATTTTGCATAATTCAACATTGTTCTAGCTATTTCCTAGATAGTTCTATTCTTTCTCTCAACAACCCCATTTTGTTGAGGTGTCTTGGCTGAAGAGAAATGTCTCTTAATTCCATTCTTTTCACAATACTTATCAAATTTGTTAGAGGTAAATTCTCCACCTCTGTCATACCTTAAGCATTTTATCCTTGACCCAATCTCATTCTCAACCATAGCCCTAAAGATTTTAAACCTTTCAAGAGCTTGAGATTTTTCTTTAAGAAACATTACCCATGTCATTCTTGAATAATCATCTATCAATAACATGAAATACCTTTCTCCAGTGATACTTTTGGTTCTGGTTGGTCCACACAAATATGTATGTATCAATTCAAGAGGTTTTGAGGTTGAATAATCTTTTGTCTTGAAGTTGACCCTTATTTGCTTCCCTTCTTGACATTCTTTATAGAAGGTATTTTATGGCTTGTCAATACAAGGCATATGTCTGACTGCATTCTTCTTTCCGACCTTCACTAGATAGTCAAAGTTGATGTGGCCCATCCTTTTGTGCCATAACCAACTCTCATCAGTTTTCCCTAATAAACATCTTCCACTCCTCACCTCCTTCAAATGGTATAGGTTATTGTTTGTTCTATTTGCCTCAACAACAAGTCTACCAGAGCTATCTTTTCTTATTTCACATCCACTAGCATGAAATAACAAGTTATATCCCTTGTCACATAGTTGGATGACACTAAGCAAATTATGTTGTAATCCCTCTACATAAAACACATCTTGAGCATTAGTTTTACCATCTATACATAATATGCCTTTTCCAGCTATCCTAGCAGTGGTGTTATCACCAAACTTGATAGAACCACCATTACATTTCTCCAAAATGGTGAACTTGCTCTTATCTCTAGTCATATGACTAGAGAATCCACTGTCTATTACCCAAGGGTTGCCTTGTCCTTTGGCATGAAAATATTTATGGACTAAAATAGACTTTTCATCCTTCTTTTCTACCCAGTGCCTTTTTGAACTTTTCTCCTTTTCCCCATAATGATTTGTTGGTTCTTTCTCCTTAGCAGGGGGTGTAGACTGTTTCTTGTGATGTGTAGAGGATTGTGCTTTTTACTATTTTTGCATAGAAGCATGTGCATGTCTATCTTGCCTTGGAGGAGTAAATCTCTTTTTCTCCTATCTAGAAGCTTTTATAAACACACTTCTATAAAACTTGGCAATATGTGTTGAAAGGAACAAGACAACTAAGAGGGGGGGTGAATCAATTGTATCAAAACTTTAACTTCTTTACACAATATCACTTTCACATTCACTTAATTTAACTCCTCATTTTGTTATGAACATTAAACATGAATAGGAAAATCAGAACATGAACACCATGCACACATGAACACCAGATTTTACGTGGAAAACCCTAAAAAAGGAGAAACCACGGTAAGTGTTAGATCACAATATAATGTAGTAACAATACTGAATATCAAAAGAGGCTCACTGCCCAAATGAAAGGCTCACTGCCAAAGGGGTGGATCACTATTGGGGTTGGCTCACTATAGAGGGTTGGCTCATTGTCGAGGGTTGGCTCACTGTCGGGGGTTGGCTCACTGCTAGGATGAACTGATATAGTAGTATCTAGACCATGCTTGAGTTTGGTTCCATTAAAGTGCAATATATCTCCTCTCCTCTGCTCTGCTTTTACAACTCACACTTTATCTTTGCATCTTCACATCATGTTCACTCACTCACGAATTCATTACATACATTTATACCTATCATCAACCTTGGAATGTACATCAATGTCGGCAATACATTCTACAACCATTAGAACTATCTCCAAGGTCGGCATACATACATAAATCAAATTAGGACTAGACCTAAACAAACTTGTAGAGAAAATGAATGAAGGAGGAACACTTCATGACTTAGCTCAGGTCCAATCACATCTTCACATGCTTGGACATGCTTCTACAATCCATGAATCACCTCCACAACAAGTGTAACTAACCACGTCGGCCAGAACTAGTGCACATATATTCAAGAACACTTAGATACATGCTTCCAAGAACTTCACTGTAGCTTGTGGATCAAGAACACGCCTTCAATACATTTTGGTGACATCCATGAACAACATAGAATCACTTGGGAGCTGACAAATCCAACCGCAATAGATCTCACTTGAAGACAATAAATATCACTTGAAGACACATCACATATTGCTTCTCAACAGACACTGTCAAACTTTGTTAATCAATAACTTGCTTTCCAGAGAACCAAATAAAAAATCCTTTGGAATGAAGATATCTAAGGACCTTATAAGATTAAGTCTAGAACTACAAGACCAAAACCCAACCTACTAAGAAATGCAGAGAAAATACTATCTCTCTGTTACTCTACAAACATTACCAGGCACAGTCTTCAAATTGGTGAATAGAAATTTTTTTGCATAGCGATCCGGACCACCAAATTTTGGATTTAGGATCTTCAAAAGCTTCTCTAAAATATATCCAAATCTCATACTATGATCTTCAACATAGAGAAAATGTGGAGCAAAATAACTAGATAGTAACATGACAAATCAATCAATCAACAAACAATAATATCAGAAGATACAGTTGGCACTAATGACAACTTAAACATGTTGACATCAATGACAACACCAGTTAGCACATACTTGCAACAATATTCCCCTTTGTCATTGATGGCAACATATGATGTGAAAAACTAAATAACATGTGTTGGATTTAGACCAGACAATTGAGAGGGGGGGTGAATCAGTTGTCCCACAATTAAAACTTTTTCTACTTTTAACCTTCTTTATTATCTTTACTATCAAATTAATCATATCAACATTAAAGTATAGATCAACAACATAAGAGAAGAAACATAATCAACACATTTGACACCAAGATTTTGACGTGGAAACTTGGTTAAGGGGAAAACCACGGTGGGGCTTAACCCACAAAATGTGTACCCTATTAAAAGTACTTAATAAAATAGAAGGCACATGCCTTCAGGCACACTGCTTAGAGCTCACTACTCAAAAGAGAGGCTCACTGCCTACATAATTTATTTAGAAAGAATTACTTGAGAAATAGCATCTACTTCATGCTTGATTCAGTTTCAATGAATGCTCAAGAATTTTCACTTTTCCCCAAACTCTTCTTCACACTTTATACTGCTCTCGCTCCTTTTCTTTCTACTCTGCTCCCAATCCTTTATTTAGATTTTGTTTGTTTTGTACAAGGATGATTTCAATACCTCTTCAACAAGTATTTATATACTTCATCAACCTTGGAATGATCAACAAGGTTGGCTAAACTTGATGCAGATCATCACACTATCGGCCAAACACAACTGAGACTGGAATCTACTTCTACAACTACTCCACGCTTCATAAAAATGTTTCTAAGGCATCTGTAATAGGCTAGAAACATCTGGTCAGCCAAGAATAGGAAGAACATCAACCTCAAAGAAGAAATCTTCAATCAACAAGCTCAAACTTCAATGCGGACCTCTAACATAGTAGCCATACAATCCAGAGACCTCCACAAGCAAATTAAATTCACCAGTAACATCCATTCTAAACCAAACTACCAGAAACATTTGAATCTTCCTCCAGAATCTCAAGAACACTCTCTGTCATGACTATTAGACTGAAAGGATAGCTTGCAGACCTCCAAATCATGAACCACTGATGTTGATGATACACATTGACTTCCCAAACATGCCTTCAGATCCGCAGATCAGAAGTTTATATTTCCAGAGAAATCCAAACCTCTTTCTTGTCACTCTGTCTTTCCTGAGTATTGCATGAATCAGTCCTGCTTAGATGGCCATAACTCCTTCAAATCTTCATGCAGACTTCTCAAAACTTAACTAACGCAATCTCTAACAATCCTCTACATAGCCACATGATCCGCATGCATTGATTATCATTAATTTTCTCAATATCATCAACAGTCTAGTCTTCTATGCAGACAACAAAACATGATACAGTTGATAGTAATGGCAACAAGGATATGTTGACATCAATGACAACCCACTTAGGTACATATTTGTAACAATCTCCCCCTTTGTCATTGAAGGCAACATATGATGTGAAAAAAAACTGAATCTAACCATCGTGACAAGAACTTCTCCCCCTTTCTCTTCTCACTTCTGTAACTTCTTTCTTTATTGCTCCCCCTTACATCAGCAACTAGTTTTTCACATGACTTCTGTCCCCCTTTGACATCCATGGCAAAGGGCACATATTTTCTATCTTTTCTCCCTTTTTGCTTCAGATTGATCCCAAAAATTGCATATTGACTACTCCCCCTTTGAGTAGTACCTCCTTAACATCAATACGGATCATAAGATATGAACGTGAATTCTACTAGACTGATGCACCTTAGTGCATCTTAGTTCTACTCAGGAGGGGTAATAACCCCTAACTTCTCTTTGAGATACTCAAAAGTATCCTTGGGAAGAGGCTTAGTGAAGATGTCTTTAATCTGATCTTTGGAAGGCACAAACTCCAACTTGACTTCATTCTCATTTACTTTCTCTCTCATGAAATGAAACTTGATAGATATATGCTTTGTCTTTGAATGCAATACCAGATTCTTTGAGATGCTTATTGCACTAGAATTATCACAAAAAATTGTGACTGGCTCCTCAAACACAATTTTGATGTCCTTCAACATTTGCTTCATCCACAAAACCTATGTACAATTATTTTCTTCTACTATGTACTCTACTTCTACAGTAGACAATGATATTGCCTCTTGCTTTTTGCTTATCCAAGAGACCAATCTTCTCCCCAAGAAGAATGTAGCACCACTAGTACTTTTTATGTCATCCACATCTCTTGCCCAATCAACATCTGTATATGCATGAAGAGTGAAGTTATTGTCCTTTGGATACCATAGTCCATAATCAATTGTCCCCTTGAGATATCAGATAATTCTTTTGACTGTTGTAACATGGGATTCTTTTGGATCAGCTTGAAATCTGGCAACAAGTCCAACTGCATTCATGATGTCAGGTTTGGTCTGGGTTAAATAAAGCAATCCTCCAATCATTGATCTATATCTTTTTTGATTTTCCTTGGGAGAGTCATCATATTTTCTTAGCTTGCATTTGTTTACCATAGGTGTACCTACTGGCTTTGAACCTTCCATTCCAAATTTCTTTAGCAATTATTTTACATACTTGGATTGAGATATGAAGATACCTTTATCTGATTGAACAATTTGCAGACCTAGGAAGAAATTCATCTCACCAAACATTGACATCTCAAACTCACTTTTCATTTGATTAGCAAATGCTTTACACATGCATTCATTTCCACAAAAAATGATATCATCAACAAAGACTTCAACAATTAGAATATCCTCATGATCAATCTTGAAGTAGAGATTACTGTCAGCAATACCTTTGCTAAATCCTAGCTTAAGAAAATGCTTATCCAATCTGGCATACTAGGCTCTTGGAGCTTTCTTGAGTCCATACAAGGCTTTTCTCAATCTACAAACCATATCTCCTTGATCAGATAACTAAAAACCTTCTGGTTTCTCAATGTAGACTTCTTCCTCCAAATCTCCATTTAGAAATGCTGATTTCACATCCATTTGGTATACTTTAAAATCTTTGAAGGCAGCAAATGCAAGAAACAATCTAACTGCCTCTATCCTTTCCACTGGAGCAAAATTTTCTTCAAAATCAATTCCTTCCACTTAAGAGTAGCCTTTACATACTAACCTTGCTTTATTCCTTACAACCTCACCATCTTCATTCAGTTTATTCCAGAAGACCCATTTGGTTCCAATCATATTTTTGTCCTTAGGTCTAGGAACTAGATCCCATGTGTGATTCTTTTAAATTTACATCAATTACTCTTCCATTTCTTTGACCCAATTTTCATCATTGTAAGCTTCACTTACTGATTTAGGTTTAATCCTTGAAATTAAACAAATCTCTTCTTGATCTTCAGATATTTTTCTCCTAGTTTGAAACCTTTACTCTTATCTCCTATAATCTGATCTTCAAGATGATTTAACCTTACATACCTGGGAGTTTTGGAGATTGTTTGAGCTTCTATTTCTTGAACTTGTTCCTCATCATCTGTGTTAACCTCTGGAGTTACTGGTTGAAACTGAATCTGGGTCTAAACTTGAACTTGCCTTCCTTGATTTTGACTTTCATCTTGATCATCTAAATCATATCCAGAGTACCTAGAATGTCCATCTTTGCTTTCATCAACTTTAACATTCATACTTTCAACAATCTTCTTCAATCTTCTATTGAAGCACTAGTAGGCCTTACTTTGAGTTGAGTATCCCAAAAATATTCCTTCATCACTTCTTGCCTCAAACTTACCTAAATCCTCATCTCTTTTGATATAACATTTACTACCAAAGACTCTGAAGTATCTCCCAGTAGGAGGATGACCAAACCAAAGTTCATAAGGAGTCTTACCATAATTTCCTTTGATCTGCACCCGGTTAAGAGTGTAGACAATAGTACTCACAGCTTCTCTCCAATAAACTTGAGGAACATTTGTTTCCATCATCATGGTTCTGGCAACTTCTTGAATGGTCCAGTTCTTTCTTTCCACAACTTCATTTTGTTGAGGAGTCCTAGGAGCAGATAACTATCTTTTTATTCCATGCTTTTCATAGAAAGAATCAAACTCACTAGAGGTAAATTCTCCACCTCTATCAGATCTCAAACACTTTAATTTCCCACCAATCTCATTTTCAACCATCATCTTAAACACCTTGAACTTGTCAAGGGCTTTTGATTTTTCTCTCAAAAAAGTTACCCACATCATTCAAGAGTAATCATCAATCAGCAACATGAAATATTTGTCTCCTTGCAAACTTGTAATTCTAGAAGGACCACAGAGATCTAAATGTACTAGTTCCAATCTCTCACTTGAACCTTGTTCCTTACTCTTGAATGAAATTTTGTTCTATTTGCCCAATTGACATTCTCTACATATGTTATTAGGTTTCACAAGTCTTGGAAGATATCTCATAGCCTGAGTGGAACTTATTTTGATAATGTTGTCAAAATTCACATGACACATCCTCCTATGCCATAGCCAACTTTGATCTCTCTGAGCAATCAAACAACTTTTCCTAGAACTACTTAAGTGAAAGATGTTACCTCTGGTTTGAGTACCAGATGCAATTTTAGTTCTGAAAATTTCTAAGATTCTACACTTACCATCCTTGAAACGAAGATCATAACCCTTGTCAACCAACTGTCCAACACTGAGAAGATTATGTTTCAGTACTTCCACATATAGAACATCATTGGTGCTATTCTTGCCATCAAAAGAGATGGATCCTTTGCCATGGATTCTACTAGCTGAGTTGTCTCCAAATTTCACAAGTCCTCCATAGTTTTCAAAGTTCACAAACTTACTCTTGTCACCAGTCATGTGATGAGAACATCCACTATCAATCACCCATTCATCCTTTTCAATAATTTGAGCAGCCAAGGCTCTTTCCACATTTTCACAGCTAGCAGATTCAGTAGACACCAAATCTTCTTCTTTGATAGCAATAAACACCCAATCATTTTTAGAGGAGCCTCCATGATCAAATTCATCATCTGTTACCCCTTCTTCTCCATTTTCTTGGACATAGTAACATTTCTTCTAACTTTTATACTTGTTAGGGTTAGGTTTTGAAAACCTTTCCAGACATCTTGAGGCAAAATGACCAATCTTATTACAAGCAAAGCATTTAAGTGGTAATTTTCCTTCATACTTACCTGATCCTCTTGGCATTCTTTTGGCAATAAGAGCTTCAAGATCTACTATTTATATTTCAACATCTTCAAGATCCTTTCTTATCTTTACAAATCTGTTTGTTCTTGCAGAAGAGCTTTCACCTGGATCATATCTTTGTTTTCCATACACACTGGCCTTAAATGAAGATTCAAACTTGGGAAGAGAATCACCAAACTCACTTAATTTGAAAGCTGAATTTTTGCCAACTAGATGATCTCTTATGACCTCTGAGACTGCCCTGATTTCTTCTATAGTTGCAACCTTATGTTTGTATGAATCTGGTAAAGATCTAAGCACTTTTGATACAATTTCTAATTCTTCCAAAGTTCCACCAGTACACCTGATGCCACACACAAGTTCATTTATCTTTTGCATGTAGATAGTGATGTTTTCATCTTCACTTATCCTCATGGTTTCAAATTTTCCTCTCAGACTTTGCAGCTTTGCAAATTTGACATATTTATCACCTTCATATAGATACTCTAGCTTTTTCCAAATTTCATAAGTAGGTTTTAGACCAAAGACATTCGTCATTTCTGAATCAGTTAGGGCACTCAACAGGGCTTCTTTAGCTCAAATATTATTTTCAGCATCTTTGATTTGATCAAGAGTTGAAGGACCTTTCTCTGGAGGTTTATACTCAATATTGGTTATTACCCAATAGGCATCGCCCATGCATTGCAAGTGGCACTCCATGCGATTTTTCCAAATAGAATAATTTGTTCCATCAAATCTTGGTCTATCCTTCTTATAGGTCGACATCCTAGATCTCCTTAAGTGGTTAGGCTTTTATAAGAGGATTTGGCTCTAATACCAATTGTTGGATTTAGACCAGACAACTGAGAGGGGGGGTGAATCAGTTGTCCCGTAATTAAAACTTTTTCTACTTTTAACCTTCTTTATTATCTTTACTATCAGATTAATGATATCAACATTAAAGCATAGATCAACAACTTAAGAGAAGAAACATAATCAACACATTTGACACCAATATTTTGATGTGGAAACCTGGTTAAGGGAAAAACCACGATGGGGGTTAACCCACAAAATGCATATCCTGTTAAAAGTACTTAATAAAATAAAAGGCGCATGCCTTCAGGCGCACTGCGCAGAGCTCACTGCTCAAAAGAGAGGCTCACTGCCTATAGAATTTATTTAGAAATAATTAATTGAGAAATAGCATCTACTTCATGCTTGATTCAGTTTCAATGAATGCTCAAGAACTTTCTCTTTTCCCCAAACTCTTCTTCACACTTTATACTGATCTCACTCCTTTTCTTTCTACTCTACTCCTGATCCTTTATTTAGATTTTATCTATTTTGCACAAGGATGATTTCAATACCTCTTCAACAAGTATTTATATACTTCATCAACCTTGGAATGATTAACAAGGTCGGCTAAACTTGACGCAGATCATCACACTGTCGGCCAAACACAACTGAGACTGGAATCTACTTCTACAACCACTCCATGCTTCAGAAAAATGTTTTTAAGGCATCCACAACAGGCTAGAAACATCTGGTCGGCCAAGACTAGGAAGAACATCAACCTCAAAGAAGAAATCTTCAATCAACAAGCTCAAACTTTAATGTGGACCTCTAACATAGTAGCCATATGATCCAGAGACCTCCACAAGCAAATTGAATTCACCAGTAACATCCATTCTAAACCAAAATACTAAAAACATTTGAATCTTCCTCTAAAATCTAAAGAACTCTCTCTATCATGACTGTTAGACTGAAAGGATAGTTTGCGGACCTCCAAACCACAAACCACTGATGTTGATGATACACATTGACTTCCCAAACATGTCGTCAGATTTGTAGATCATAAGTTTATATTTTTAGAGCAATCCAGACCTCTTTCCTGTCACTCCATCTTTCCTGAGTATTGCAGGAATCAGTTCTACTTAGATGGCCATAACTCCTTCAGATCTTCATGTGGACTTCTCAAATCTTAACTAACGCAATCTCTGACAATCCTCTACACAGCCACGTGATCTACATGCATTGATTATCATTAATTTTCTCACTATCCTCAACAACGTGATCTTCTATGCAGACAACAAAATATGATACAGTTGACACTAATGGCAACAAGGATATGTTGACATCAATGACAATCCACTTAGGCACATATTTGCAACAACATGTTCCTCCATCAAGACACAATTTTGCATCAGGACTCCCCCTTTCTTTTTACACATCTAAACTTTTTCTTGCTCGAAGTTTTTCACATAATCTCTCTCCCCCTTTGACATCAATAGCAAAGGAAATCACATGTCTTCTACTGCACATACTTACACACCACTACTCTGATTAGTCTAAAATCATTCTTTACTCCCCATTAATGCAACAATCATCTCAAACCACTACCTGCTCCCCTTGAGAGGTAGCCTTGAACATCAGTCCAAAAGGAGAAATGTGTTGGATTTAAGGCATACAACTGAGAGGGGGGGTGAATCAGTTGTATAAAACTTCTTGTTCTTTCAAACACTTGAATCTTCGTTGTTAGTTAACAACATATCAATTAATCATCCATGAAAGCATAATACATTAACACAAGAGCAGATAAACATCAACACATTGAACACCAAGATTTTGACATGGAAAACCCGGTTAAGGGAAAAACCACGGGGTGATTAACCCAAGGATTATTCTCTGTTAGAAGAATAAGAAAAAGAATGGCACTTGCCAATTAGGGCTCACTGCCCGAGCACACTGCTCACAAAGAGGCCCACTGCCTACAAGGAGACACACTGTCTACAAAGTGATAAGAATCACAATCTTGAACTGGAGAATGACATCTCTACCATGTCTAGATCAGTTCCATTTAAGTCCAAAAACCTCTGCTCTGCCTTTCGCACTTCTCTTCGCTATGCCACACTCATCCACACAATCCACACTTCGAAATGAACTCACAAACTGTTATTTATACAAGACATTGACTTAGGAACAAACATCTAAGTCGGCAAACAACCATAAGAATATCCGCAAGATGAATAACACATCCGGTCGGCCACCATAAGAACATTCACAGGATGAACAACTCATCCGGTCGGCTAAACAGAGCAAGAACTTCATCCGGAAGAATATCTTCAATTTCAGGCTCTACTATCAATGCGGACCAACAACACAACCTCAACATGATCCAAGAACCTTCACAAGCCTGCCTGAATGACCAGGTACGTCTGCATTTCCTTTACTTACTGAAGTCTCTTATCCTCCTTATCCGAAACTTCAAGAACACTGTCTGTCGCCACTGTCATAATGCAAGAGGTACTTTCGGACCTCCAAATCATACACAACTCGAGATGGCACATCACAAGGACATACCAAAGACTCCTTCCAATCCGCAAATTAGGATTATACGGTTTCAGACCTCACCGGACCTTTTTGTGATCCTCTGTCACCTCTGAATACTTGCCAGAACTGGTTCTACACCGACAGCCACAACTCCTTCAGATCTTCATGCGGACCTCTGAAATCTTAACTGAAGCATCTCAAGACTCATATCTACAAACCCTTTAATCCGCATCCTCCGATTTGCATCCTATACAGTACATTTGCCTTCTTCTCATCACTGTTCTTTACTGTTCCTGACTGAGGCT
The DNA here is from genome assembly GCA_027924645.1 of Cunninghamia lanceolata. Classification (NCBI taxonomy): domain Eukaryota; kingdom Viridiplantae; phylum Streptophyta; class Pinopsida; order Cupressales; family Cupressaceae; genus Cunninghamia; species Cunninghamia lanceolata. Next base: position 8,433,510 of record BSBN01000682.1, on the reverse strand, counting down.
AATTTTCTCAATATCCTCAGCACACAGCTCATCCAATCCTTCTTGTCAATGCAATATGAGTATGTTGACATCAATGACAACATTGGCTCACCTCATACTTGCAACAATCTCCCCCTTTGTCATTGATGGCAACATATGATGTGAAAAACCATCAAGACAAGAACTTCTCCTTTCTGTCACAGCTCCCCCTATCAACAACAACTTTTCACATGTCTTCTCTTCCTTTACTGCTCCCCCTTTGATCATCAACCACTTGTTTTTCACATGTCTTCTCTCCCCCTTTGACATCAATGGCAAAGGGCTCATACTTGCAATTTTAACACATCAGAATCATACCAGCTACTCCCCCTTAGTAGCAGCTCCCCATCATCAATCTGGATCACAAGATATGACTGTGATATCCACCGGACTGATGCACATCAGTGCATCCTAGTTCATCACTGGAGGGGCCATGACCCCTAACTTCTCCCAAAGATATTCAAAGGATTCCTTGGGAAGAGGTTTAGTAAAGATATCTCCAATCTGATCCTTGGAGGGAACATACTCCAATCTGACTTCTTCCTTGTTCACTTGTTCTCTCAAAAAGTGAAACTTGATAGATATGTGCTTAGTCTTAGAATGCAATACCGGATTCTTAGAAATATTAATTGCACTTGAATTATCACAGAAAATTGTGATAGGCTCCTCATATTTAGCTTTAATGTCTCTTAGCATCTGCTTCATCCATAAGATTTGAGTGCAACTACCTGCTGCTGCAATGTATTCTGCTTCAGTTGTAGACAGAGATATTGCATCTTGTTTCTTGCTTAGCTAAGAAACCAATCTCTTCCCCAAAAAGAATGCTCCACCACTAGTGCTCTTCCGGTCATCCACATCTCCTACCCAATCTGCATCTGTGTAAGCATGAAGAGAGAAATCCAGATCTCTAGGGTACCATAGACCATACTCAACTGTTCCTTTCAGGTACCTAAAAATTCTTTTGATTGCCATAACATGAGATTCTCTAGGATTAGCCTGGAATCTTGCCACAAGACCAACAGCCTGCATTATATCTGGTCTAGTCTAAGTGAGATACAACAATCCACCAATCATTGATCTATACTTTGTCTGATCTACCTTTGGGGAGTCATCATCTTTGCTCAACTTACATCCGGTTGCCATGGGAGTGTTCATTGGCTTTGCATCTTCCATACCAAATTTCCTCAACAATTCTTTCACATATTTGGTCTGAGAAATGAAGATTCCTTTCTTTGTTTGAGTAATTTGCAGACCCAAGAAGAAATTCATTTCACCAAGCATAGACATTTCAAACTCACTTTTCATCTGATTTGCAAAAGTTTTGCACATACTATCTCTTCCTCCAAAAATGATATCATCCACAAACACTTCAACAATCAAAATGTTTTCATGAACAATTTTGAAATATAAGTTACTGTCAGCAGTACCTTTGTTGAATCCAATCTGCACAAGATGCTTATCCAATCTTTCATACCATGCTCTTGGGGCTTGCTTTAGTCCATACAATGCTTTCTTCAACTTGCAGACCATATCATCATTATCAGACAATTGAAATCTATCCGGTTGTTCAATGTAAACTTCTTCTTCCAGATCACCATTTAGGAAAGTAGACTTGACATCCATCTGATATACCTTGAAGTCTTTGAAGGCAGCAAATGCAACAAATAATCTGACTGCTTCAATTCTTGCCACCGGAGCAAAGGTCTCTTCAAAATCAATTCCTTCTATTTGAGAGTAGCCTTTGCAGACCAATCTAGCTTTGTTTCTGATAACTTCACCATCTTCATTTAGTTTGTTCCAGAAGACCCATTTGGTTCCAATCACATTCCTATCTCTAGGTCTGGGAACAAGATCCCAAGTGTGATTTTTCTCAATTTGCATTAATTCATCTTCCATTGCTTTGGTCCAATTTTCATCATTGTGAGCCTCATTTATTGTTTTAGGTTCAATCTTTGAAATCAGACAACATTCATCCTGATTTTGAGCAACATTCCTTCTAGTTTGCACACCTTTGTTTCTGTCACCTATGATCTGATCTTCTGAGTGGTTCTGTCTTACATACCTTGGAATTTTGGGAGTATCCTGCACTGTTGCTTCTTGATCAGGTTCATTTTGACCTATTTCTTCTTCCTGATTTACTGGATCAAGTTGATTCTGACTTACCGGAGGGGATTGAGTCCCTTGAACCTGAACACCATCTTGATCATCTTCATCAAACTCATAAAATCTTGAAGGCTTCTCAATTCCTTCATCAACTTTCACATTGGTGCTTTCTATCATCTTCCTCAATCTCTTATTGTAACACCGGTATGCTTTGCTTTGAGTGGAGTAGCCCAAGAAAATTCCTTCATCACTTCTAGCATCAAACTTTCCTAGATCTTCATCTCTTTTAATATAACACTTGCTACCAAATACTCTGAAATATTTCACAGTAGGAGTGATGCCAAACCAGAGTTCATAGGGGGTCTTACCGGTGTTGTTTCTGATTTGAACTCGATTGAGAGTGTAGACTGCAGTGCTAATAGATTCTTTCCAAAACATTTGAGGAACATTTGCTTCCAACATCATTGTCCTGGCAGCTTCCTGGATGGTCCGGTTCTTTCTCTCAACTACTCCATTCTGCTGTGGAGTCCTAGGAGCAGACAACTGTCTTCTTATACCTTGCTTCTCACAGAAGTCAATGAACTTACCAGATGTAAATTCACCACCTCTATCAGACCTTAGACATTTAAGTTTCAATCCGGTTTGATTCTCTACCATAGCTTTGAAGATTTTGAACTTTTCAAGGGCTTCTGATTTCTCTTTTAGGAAGGTAACCCACATCATCCGGGAATGGTCATCAATTAACAACATGAAATATCTATCACCTTGCAGACTCTTGATTCTTGTTGGACCACAGAGATCAGTATGTACTAATTCCAACAATCCGGTAGAGGACTGATCTTTGCTTTTGAAGGAGACTCTACTCTGTTTACCTAGCTGACATTCTTTGCACAAACTATTTGTAGGTTTCACCAATTTTGGAAGGTCTCTTACAGCCTGAATATTGCTTATCTTGATGATGTTATCAAAATTCACATGACACATTCTTCTATGCCATAACCAACTCTGATCAACTTGAGCAAACAGACAACTTTTGTTTGAACCAACCAGATGAAAGATATTACCTTTTGTTTGAGCACCGGATGCAATTTCAGTTCCGGAGCTTGTAAAGAATCTGCATTTTCTATTCTTGAACCAGAGATCATAGCCTTTGTCCACTAACTGACCAACACTGAGAAGATTGTGCTTCAATCCTTCAACATATAGTACATTACCTATTTTGCTCTTTCCATTAAAGGAAATAGTTCCCCTACCTCTGATTCTGCCAGCAGAATTGTCACCAAACTTTACCATTCCTCCTTCATACCTTTCCAAATCTAAGAACTTATTCTTGTCACCAGTCATATGGTGAGAACACCCACTATCAATAACCCAATCATCCTTTTCTTCCACTTGAGCAGCCAAAGCTCTTTCCACAACCTTGTGATTGACAGATTCAGAGGATATTGAATCTTCTTCCTTGATGGCAATAAACACCCATTCATTTCCAGATTTGCTTCCTAGTTCTGATTCATCATCTGTTACTCCTTCATTGTCATCTTCTTCATGAACATAATAGCAGTTCTTTTGAAACCTTTGTCTGTTAGTATTAGACCTTGCAGATCTTTCCAGACATCTTGAAGCAAAATGACCAATCTTATTGCAGTTGAAACACTTAAAGGGTAGTTTTCCTTCATACTTACCGGATCCTCTTGGCAGTCTCTTTGCAATGAGGGCTTCAAGTTGAGCTGTTTCTGCTTCTTCTTCTTCCATGTCTCTTCTTTCTTGATCATACCATGACATCTTCCTTGATGAGTTTTCTCCCGGATCAAATCTCTGTTTGCCTTTCACATAGGTACTGGCTTTGAAAGCAGATTCAGTCTTGGGAGGATCATCTCCAAACTCGGTCATTTCAAATGCAGCTAGTTTGCCAGCCAGTTGTTCTCTTGTGACAGTTGTGTGGGCTCTGAATTCATCAATGGCAGCAACCTTGATTTTGTAGGCAGCAGGAAGGGATCTTAGGATTTTGTAGACAATCTCATTTTCATCTAGAGTTCCACCAGCATTTCTAATTCCACATACCAGCTCATTCACTCTTGGCATAAAGGTAGTGATGTTTTCATCATCTCTCATCTTCAATCTTTCAAATTTCCCTTTCAGACTTTGCAACCTTGCACTTTTGACAAACTCATCTCCTTCATATAGAAGTTCCAGTTTAGTTAGGATCTCATATGCAGTTGGTAGGTCAATAACATTTGAGAGATCTGAATCATTCAATGCGCTTAGTAGGGCTTCCTTGGTCCGCAGATTATTTTCAGCATCTGTGATTTCATTCAGAGTTGTCGGACCACCTTGTGGAGGTACATATGGTTTTGAGACCATAGCCAAGTATGCTTTTCCCATACATTCCAAGTGACACTTCATGCGACCTTTCCAGAGAGTGAAGTTGGTTCCATCGAACTTCGGACTATCCTTCTTGTATGACGACATCCTGGATCTCCTCAAGCGGTTAAGCTCCTTTCAGAGGAACTTGGCTCTGATACCAATTGTTGGATTTAAGGCATACAACTGAGAGGGGGGGGGTGAATTAGTTGTATAAAACTTCTTGTTCTTTCAAACACTTGAATCTTCGTTGTTAGTTAACAGCATATCAATTAATCATCCATGAAAGCATAATACATTAACACAAGAGCAGATAAACATCAACACATTAAACACCAAGATTTTGACGTGGAAAACTCGGTTAAGGGAAAAACCACGGGGTGATTAACCCAAGGATTATTCTCTATTAGAAGAATAAGAAAAAGAATGGCACTTGCCAATTAGGGCTCACTGCCCGAGCACACTGCTCACAAAGAGGCCCACTGCCTATAAGGAGACACACTGTCTACAAAGTGATAAGAATCACAATCTTGAACTGGAGAATGACATCTCTACCATGTCCGGATCAGTTCCATTTAAGTCCAAAAACCTCTACTCTGCCTTTCGCACTTCTCTTCGCTATGCCACACTCATCCACACAATCCACACTTCGAAATGAACTCACAAACCGTTATTTCTACAAGACATCGACTTAGGAACAAACATCTAAGTCGGCAAACAACCATAAGAATATCCGCAAGATGAATAACACATCCGGTCGGCCACCATAAGAACATTCGCAGGATGAACAACTCATCCAGTCGGCTAAACAGAGCAAGAACTTCATCCGGAAGAATATCTTCAATTTCGGGCTCTACTATCAATGCGGACCAACAACACAACCTCAACATGATCCAAGAACCTTCACAAGCCTTCCTGAATGACCAGGTACGTCCGCATTTCCTTTACTTACTAAAATCTCTTATCCTCCTTATCCGGAACTTCAAGAACACTGTCTGTCGCCACTGTCATAATGCAAGAGGTACTTCCGGACCTCCAAATCATACACAACTCGAGATGGCACATCACAAGGACATACCAAAGACTCCTTCCAATCCACAAATTAGGATTATACTGTTCCGGACCTCACCGGACCTTTTTGTGATCCTCTGTCACCTCTGAATACTTGCCGGAACCGGTTCTACACCGACAGCCACAACTCCTTCAGATCTTCATGCGGACCTCTGAAATCTTAACTGAAGCATCTCAAGACTCATATCTACAAACCCTTTAATCCGCATCCTCCAGTTTGCATCCTATACAGTACATTTGCCTTCTTCTCATCACTGTTCTTTACTGTTCCTGACTGAGGCTAATTTTCTCAATATCCTCAGCACACAGCTCATCCAATCCTTCTTGTCAATGCAATATGAGTATGTTGACATCAATGACAACACTGGCTCACCTCATACTTGCAACAAAATGTACTTTGAAGAAAACTTGATGCATGAGCATCCATGGTTCAAGAGAAATCTTGCATTAACCAAAAACATTTGCATTTCAGTTTGTTTGCAGTTTAGTTTGTTTCCTTTCATTTTCTAGTTCAGTTTAGGCAGTTGAGTCAGTAGCAGTTTCTGTATTTTGGTCCATATTCTACAGTAGTTGCATTTCACATCTTGCAGAGCTAGACTTAGCACCTAGATTCATTCATCTACATCATATCCAAAATTCAAAGCATTTGGATTAAGTACCTGAAAGTTATCACTATCAGAAGATCAGTTGTTTTCTTACAACATAGCATCTTGATAGTCTCTGATAATCAGCTAAAGGAGAAGACTTGCAGAGCATTCCTTGACTTGTGGAGCTTAATGACACATCATTAAATGATCTTTGTTTCATGGCTGATCCTTCCCTGAGATCCACACATCATTTAATTCATTTGCGGAGGTGTTCTACATGATTAGGTCTAACCTATCCGTGTACACATGTTACAACTCTTCATTGGAGTTTGTGACCTTCCTTGGCTGATGTGGAGGAATCTATTGTTCTGGAGATGATATATATTGATGTAATAGATCCTTAGGAAAGAAGTTATCAATTGAATCATATAGTGATAGTTGATAGTTTAGATTTTTGTGCAAAGGAGCTTCAAAGCTATATCTTGTGCATATTATGATATTTGTAATCAAGCCTGTGAGCCAAATCGTAAGCCCGCTTGATGCTAGCCAAATTGTATTTGAATTATATGATATACTGAATGACTAAATCTGTATTTGTTCCATATCTTTGAGTTGTTTCTATTGTGTTTACTCTTGCTGCATGACCTGGACAGTTCATTCTGTGAACCCTCCTACTGTGATTGGACCAAGTGGTATTAGAGTGAAAGTTCAAATATTTGGGAGTGAATTGAGTGAAGTTGGCGAGGGAATTCTATAAGATCTTTCTATGGATAGATCACCGAATTGAGGTAGGTTACTTGTGTCACAATCGATCACCAATTGTGAGGCAATTGTCACCTTGTAGTGTGATCGCCAAACTTGAGGTAGTTTGCACTTGATCCTAGAAAGAATGCCACCGAGGAGAGTTGTTTCTATTGGAACAATAACTAGTAGAATGGATGAAATGATGGATATGATGAAAATGATGTGAATTCATTTGGATGCTGTTGAAGAAGATAGGCAAAGAGGATTGACACCGAGACCTAATGTTGAAAGTGATGCTGAAGAGGAATTTCAATCTGTTGAACAAATTGGTGAAACCCTAGGAGGTGATGAAGAAGAAGAATTAGATCAAGTAAAGATGTTGCAAGCTATTTTGAAGATTGGAAAGAGACATAGAGTTGATGTGCTGAACTATATTGGTAATTTGAACCCTGAAGAATTGATTGAATGGATAAATGACATGGAAGAATACTTTGAATATGAAGAAGTTGAAGATCCAGAGAAGGTGAAATTTGCAAAGACAAAATTGAAAGGACATGTTGCTTTATGGTTGAAAGAAGTTCAGTTGGATAGAAACAGAAGATGAAAAGAAAAGATTACGAAGTGGGATAGGATGGTGACAAAATTGAAGAATCAGTTTAGACCTGCTAACTATGAGTTGGAGTTGCTGAAAAGATTACAGAACTTGAGACAAAAGGAGAAATCTTTGAAGGAGTACACTAAAGAATTTCATAAGATGATTATAAGGACAAGACATAGTGAAGCAAGAAAGGAGAAAGTGGCTAGATACATTAATAGACTAAGATTGAGCATTCAAGAAGAACTAAGCTTGGTACAGATGACATCTTTAGAAGAAGCATATTAGTTTTCCTTGAAAGTTAAAGAGAAGCTAAATAAAAGGCATGATCTAAGATAGAGAGGCAGAGGCAGTAAATTTTAGAGAGGTAGAATATTTTCTAGAGGAGATAGATCATTTGTGGAGTAGAACAACCCTGACAACCCATTCAAGAAGGATGACAGAGATAATAATTATTACCAGAGAGATGACAAAAGATTTTACCGAAGAGGAAACCCTAGTGCATATTGGAATGAAGGATATGGAAGAGAGGGAAGAGTATTTGATAAGAGAACATTTAGAGGTACTTGTTTCAAGTGTGGAGGTGGACATAGAGTGTTCGAATGTAATCAAGGTAGTATAAGTAAGAAGATAGAGAATAGTAGGAGAGCAACTTATATTGAAGAAGAACCTATTGGATCGCCTAGTTCTGTTGGTAAACTAGAGAAAGGAGAATCATTGGTGATGAGGAAAGCACTATTTCAAGTAGAGACAAATGAGGAAGCACCGTAGAGGAAAAGTTTGTTCAAAACTAGATGCAAATCAGGAGGTAAGTGTTGTAAAGTTGTAATTGATAGTGGTAGTTTAGATAGCCTAGTTTTAGAAGAGAAGGTGACTAAGTTGAAGTGGGAAAGATTGAAACACCCTAAACCCTATCAGATAGCATGGATTTAGGATGATCATAAGGTACTCATGAATGCACAATGTTTGGTGAAATTTCATATTGGATCTTAACATGATGAAGTCTTGTGTGATATTATGCCTATGGATGTTTGTCATATCTTGTTGGGTAGACCTTGGCAGTATGAGAGAAAAGCTATACATGATGGGAGAAAGAATACATAAACTATAATAGAAAATGGAAAGAGAATTACTTTGATTCCTTTGGAGGATGATCCTAAGAATGAAGTATGTGGAAATGCTAGAATATGTGTTATGCTTTGATTCCTAAGAAGCTTGAAACATTGAAGGAGACTAGAGGAGAACAACTGGAGGAGATAATAGAGTTGTTGATAGAGTATGAAGACATCATATCGGATAATGTGCTTGAAGGATTGCCACCTATAAGGAGTATCAGTCATCGCATGGATCTTATACCTAGAGCAAGTTTTCCTAACAAAGTAGCACACTGAATGACACAGATAGAAAATGAAGAGTTAAACAGACAGATACAAGAGTTATTGAGGAAAGGTTTGATCAAAGAAAGTTTGAGTCCTTGTGCAGTACCTACAATGTTAGCACCTAAGAAAGATGGAGAATGGAGAATGTGTACTGACTTCAGATCAATAAACAAGATCACAGTTAAGTATAGATTTCCTTTACCTAGGATGGATGATATCATGGATTGTTTGAGTGGAGCAAGATATTTCACAAAGATAGACTTGAAGAGTAGATACCATCAGATTAGAATCAGAGAGGGAGATGAATGGAAGACTGCTTTCAAGACAAATGAATGATTGTATGAGTGGTTAGTGATGCCTTTTGGATTGACAAATGTACTGAGTACTTTCATGAGATTGATGAATGAAGTCTTGAATAAATTCTTGGGTAATTTTGTGATTGTATATTTGGATGACATTCTAATTTTTAGTAAGACAAAAGAACATTTGTGGCACATTAGACAAGTTTTGCAAAGGTTAAGAGAAGAGAAATTGCTAATAAACATCAAGAAGTGTAGTTTCATGAAGGAAGAACTAGTGTACCTAGGATTTGTGATTTCTATGGAAGGATTGAAGATGGACCCTAAGAAGGTAAGAGCAATTGTTGAATGGCCTACATTGGAGAGCCTTGGGGAGGTTAGATCATTTCATGGATTGGCTAGTTTCTATCAGAAGTTCATCAGAAATTTCAATTTAGTATGTAGCCCTATGATAGAGATAATGAGAGGTGATAGGAAAGACTTTAAGTGGACATCAGGAGTAGATAAAAGTTTTGAATTATTGAAGCAGAAAGTGACATAGCAACCTATGTTGGGATTACCAGATTTCAATAAGGTATTTCAAGTTGATTGTGATGCAAGTGGGAATGCAATTGGAGAAGTGTTAAGTCAAGAAGGTAGACCTATAGCATATTTCAGTGAAAAGTTGAATGATGCAAGGAGAAGATATTCAGTTTATGATCAAGAGTTCTATGCCATAATTCAAGCCTTGAAGAAATGGAGACATTACTTGTTGCCTAAAGAGTTTGTATTATATATAGATCATCAAGCTTTGCTGTATTTGAACAGTATAGGTAAGTTGAATCAGAGACATATGAGATGGGTAGAGTTCATGTAGAGTTATACTTTTGTGTTGAAGCATAGGAGTGGAAAATCAAACAAAGTTGCTAATGTGTTGAGTAGAAGAAGAAACTTGTTGACAAAAATGAGAGTTGAAGTGTTGGGTTTTGATGAATTGAAGAACATGTATGAGGGAGACACTGATTTTGCAGAACCTTGGAAAGCATGTAAGGAACCTGAAAACTACTTTTAGCCTCAGATACATAAGGATGTTGGGAAATTTATGCAGAGTTGTACAGTTTGTCAAGTTGCAAAAGGAAGTAGTCAGAATACTAGATTGTATAAACCTTTGACAGTACCAGAGAGACCTTGGGAAGACATAAGCATGGATTTTGTAATGGGATTGCCGAAGACAGAGAGAGGAAATGATTCAATATTTGTAGTGGTTGACAGATTTTTGAAGATGGCTCATTTCATACCTTGTAAGAAGACAATTGATGCAGTGCATGTAGTAGACCTATTTTTCAAGGAGATTGTGAGATTACATGGATTACCTAAGAGTATAATTTCAAATAGAGACACAAAGTTTGTTGGATATTTTTGGAAGACACTTTGGAAGAAAATGAAGATAGATTTGAAGTTTAGTTTAGCTTTTCATCCATAGACTGATGGATAGATAGAGGTAGTGAATAGGAGTTTGGGAAGCTTGTTGAGATGTTTGGTTGGAGAGAAGGCAGGAAGTTGGGATTTGATTCTTTCACAAGTAGAGTTTACATACAATAATTTAGTAAATAGGAGTACCAGAAGAACACGATTTGAGATTGTTACCAAAGTAAATCCTAGAGGAGTTGCTGAATTGAGAGACATTGGTATGGAAGAAAAGAGAAGTGTAGAAGTAGAGGAATTTGTAGATCACATGAAGATAGTGCATAATCAGGTTAAGAAGCATTTGGAGGATATGAACAACAAATATAAGGAGCAAGTAGATGATAAGAGAAGACATAAGGAATTTGAAGTTGGAGATGAAGTGATGGTGTACTTGAGAAAAGAAAGACTTCCAGTTAGGACATATAACAAGTTGAAGATGAAGAAGTTTGAACCTTGTAAGAAACTCAAAAAATTTGATTCAGGAAATGCCTATGAAGTGGAGTTATCAGAGACATTGGGTATATCACCTATTTTCAATATTACAGACCTTTATTAGTATCATGAAGTAGAGTTCAGTGACAACATGGAAGAAGACTTGAAGAAGCAGTTACCACAATAAGCACCGGAGCAGATTGAAGACATTTTGGATAGCAGAGTTTGACACAGCACTAGAGGAAGACAATACAAAGAATTTCTTGTGAAGTGGAAAGGCAGACCGGAAGAAGATTCATCATGGATTTCTTAGGCTGAAGTGGACCATCTTGGTTCTCCCCTATCCCCAGCAAAGTGAGGGACTCACTTTTTCAATAACCCTGGATGTCTGATGCAGGAGCATCCATGGTTCAAGAGCAATCTTGCATCAACCAAAAATATTTGCATTTCAGTTTATTTCCTTTCATTTTCAAGTTCAGTTTAGGTAGTTCTATCAGTAGCAATTTCTGTATTTTGGTCTGCATTCTACCACAGTTGCATTTCACATCTTGTGGAGCTGGACTTAGCACCTAGATTCATTCATCTACATCATATCTAGAATTCATAGTATTTGGATTAAGTACCAAAAAGTTATCACTATCAGAAGATTAGTTATTTTCTCAAAATAGAGCATCCTGACAGTCTTTGATAATCAGCTAAAGGAGAAGACTTGCGGAGCATTCCTCAACTTGTGGAGCTTAATGACACATAATTCAATGATCTTTGGTCCATGGATGACCCTTCCCCAAGATCCGCACATCATTTATTCATTTGCGGAGGTGTTCTACATGATTAGGTTTGACCTATTTGTGTACACACTTTACAACTCTTCATTGGAGTTTGTGACCTTCCTTGGCCAACGCAGAGGAATCTATTGTTCTGGAGATGATATATATTGATGTAATAGATCCTTAGGAAAACAACTATCAAGTGAATCATATAGTGATAGTTAATAGTTTAGATTTTTGCATGAAGGAGCTTCAAAGCTATATCTTATGCATATTTTGATATTTGTAATCAAGCTATGAGCTGAATCATAAGCCTGCTTGATGACGACCAGATTGTATTTGAATTCTATGATATACTGAATGACCTAATCTACATTTGTTTCATATCTTTCAGTTGTTTCCATTATGTTTACTCTTACTGCATGGCCTGGACAGTTCATTATGTGAACCCTCCTACTGTGACTGCACCAAAATTAGACCGATGCATCTTCTTATGCATCTAGTTCAAGGAAGGAGGGGCAATAACCCCTAATTTTTCCTAGAGATACTCAAATATGTCTTTTGGAAGAGCCTTGGTGAATATGTCAACAACTTGATCTTTTAAAGGCAAATACTAAAGATTCACCTCATTCTATGCAACTTTCTCTCTCAAAAAATGATACTTAATTGAAATGTGCTTTGTCTTTGAATGCATCACTGGATTCTTTGAAAGATTTACGGCACTTGTGTTATCACATAGAATAGGAATTGGCTCATCATACTCAACTTTGATATCCTTCAAGGTCTATTTAATCCATAGCACTTGAGTGTAGCTTGATACTGCAACAATATATTCTGCCTCTATAGTAGACAAGGAGACTGATTCTTGTTTCTTGTTATGCCAGGACACTACCCTATCTAAGGAAGAATGCACCTCCACTTGTGCTTTTACTATCATTAGCACATCTAGCCCAATTTGCATCTATATATAAACTGAAAGAAAAAGTATTGTTCTTAGGATACCACAATCCATGATCAGGATTACCCTTCAAATACCTGAATATCCTCTTTACTGCCATCACATGTGATTCTCTAGGATCTAATTGAAATCTAGCTACAAGACAAACTGCATGCATGATATCTGGTTTGGTAATAGTTAGGTAAAGAAGTTCTCTAATCATTGATCTATACTTGCTTTGATTAGCCTTAGGAGATTCATCATTCTTGCTCAGTTTATAGCCAATAACCATAGGAGTGTGTAGACACCTAAAATTGGACTGCTTCTGCAAACCAATTTTCCGTATCTTGCACTAATCCATTCCCCCAATCTACATATCCCTGGTGATCAATTAATTCACCTAATTGATTCATTTAACCTTACAATCCTATCCTATCAATTAAATGAATATTCCTAATATTCATTTAGTTGATTTATTCATTTCCCTAATTCCTGTTAATTAGATAAATCCTGATTATCTAATTAACCTAGACTTAAGTTAATTAAGATGCCACTTAATTAACCTTGTCCCCCACTCATCCACTTACTGAATTTAATATTCAGATGTCTCCCACTCACTAAATTTAATATTCATATGTCTCCCACTCACTGAATTTAATATTCAGATGTCTCCCACTTACTGAATTTAATATTCAAATGTCTTCCACTCACTAAATTTAATATTCAGATGTCTCCCACTCACCTCCACTCTTCTCAAAATGGGAATTTTTAATTCAATAACTAGGAATAAAAGATTCACTTTTATTCCTAGCCCTTGATCTGATCAAATGAATCTTGACCCTCCATCCTCATCTCCAAAATCCTATAAATAGGACCCCTCTCTAAGCCATTTGAGAAGACCATCTAATGCATCAGAACTCTGTCAAAATCACTCCAAATCTTGTCTCAATCCCCTATCTCCATCTGAATCAACTTGTCTCTCATCTCCATTGTGTTGAGCACTTGAGCAATCCACATTAGTCACACTGATCATGGGAACAATCTTGAGGAGCTCTCTTGGGTGCATCTCCTTCCCGCATGGATTTGTGAGGTCTCAATGAAAGTATAATCATTTTGTTATGCATTAGATTAGTTCTTATCTTCAGTTAGATTTCACTTATTACATTGGCATGCTCGGTCTAGAGTCTACTTGTCGTTTTGTGCAGGTTTTGTTGTCAAAATCTTCTTTTTTCTAACAATTTTTGTGGCAAGTTTTGCAAGTTTTGGGACTAACCTATTGCAGGTTATGTCTTGGGCAAAAAATAACCTCACGGTTGCGATCAGAACACTGTTTCTAAGTTTTTTGACAATAAATTTGCATATATTTGGTGACTAAAATTTTTGAAAATTTTTAAGGTACAGTCTATACTGTACTGATCCGTACTATATGGATCTGTACTATATGGACTGACCGTACTACTCCGTACTGTGGGTTTGTGTTTGAAGTCACAGGAAAGAGTTTCATATTGCAAGTTAACAGTCTACATTGCAGGTTCTATTTTATGCATTAACAAGTGTTTCTGGGTAACCACCGCCCTGTCACTGCCTGGTCACCACTCACTTCCTCTCCCATCGCCACTAGTGGTGGTGACCTGCATCGTCACCACCCCCTATCACTCAGTCGCCATCGCCTATCCCGTCAAACCACTTGCCAAAACCCACCCTACACCAGGTCGACACTGCCACTTCCTCCCCACCCCCGATCCCCCACCTCTCCCTCACCGTCTGCAACACCCAATCACCACTCCCACCTATCCTGCCTACACTCCCCACTTCCCCCTATTGCCACCCGCATTCCTAACTCCCTACCACACTCACCTCCCTTGACCTCTATTCTCCCTCCCGCCACCTGCCACCTACACCTCACCTCCAGTCACCGCTACCGAACCCCCAACCTCCGCCTGGTCGACACCCCCGGCCATCCCTACCTTCAAGCTCCCACCGGCTCTACTAAACACTCCTGCAGCCTCCGTCGCCCACCCCTACCTCTCCCTTCTCCCGAACACCTACCCTCCTTCCTGCCTCTAGTAAAACCCTTCCCTGCCACTCCCTGTCCCCCATGCCTTTCACCATCTCCAATGCCGCCTCTGCACATACAAATCTCTGCCTGCAGTGAAAACCCTATAACAAACCCTAACCGTGGCCTTTAGATCTTTTTTATTTTTTCCCAGGTTCTAGCCCCTGGTCATATTAGTGAACAGGGGGCTTAACACACTAACCACCAATCCAAACCCTAATTGCCGGAGATGCAAACCATTTCATGTGACCACCATATACTCTAACTGTTAGTGGTCATTTAAACTGCCAGTTAACCTCCTAGTGCCTTCTACACACCGAAGGAGGCATTTTTTTTCTCTTGATCATAACTTGGCCATACGGAGGCAGATTCTCACAAAATTGGACTTGTTGGAAAGTTGATAAGGTGAACTTCGCATTTGTGAGGTTTTTATCAGGTGATGGTACCTTTTTCTTGCCTTTTTCATTAGTCAAAGTCAAACAAGCTTAAAAACTTCAAATCGTCATAGCTTTTGCAAATTTGATCAGTTTTCAGTGAATTTTTTTTTCAAATTGCATAGAATCTCCTGAAGAATCTATTTATACACTTATTTTCTTTGTATCAATTCATTTTTTTATCAGATTTTTGTAGATTCTCAATTTTTGCATCACAATCCTCTTAGAAGTCTACTTGCTCTGTTTTCATTTTTATGACTTGCAGGCGAGCATCCGGGACTGGACAAACATCTGGAGCAGCATCTACATCAACTTGGACAGCAATTTTATCAGGTGCACTCATCCTATTTCTCATTCCATCATAATCTTGGTTGCATCACACATTTCAATTTGGGCTTATAAAACAAACATTTGTCTTCATCACATTGAAATCAGGCTTAAAACAAATCAGTGTCTTCAATCACATCCTGAAATTGGGCTAAAAAGAACCATTGCTTGATTTGTCTTCATCACATTTCATTTTTCTTAAGGGATAGTTAATCAACTGTGAGTGTGAATCAAGTGAATGTGTGTATGCTCTCTCCTTGCACTGCAAGGTGATCTTGGAGATCAAAAACACCTCACCTGATTCACTTTTGTTTACCCTATCCTAGGAGGCCTGCTAGGGGATTTCATCACCCCTAGGGATGACCTCATCCGAGGCTGAATCGAAAGACACCCTCTTTGAAATCAGAATCCTGTCACTCTTGGCTAAGCCCCAAAGAACTTTCTACCTTTGGGAAGTGAAGGTGAAGGGTGGGTTACCCCCTTCTCCCGGCTGTGTGACAGGATTTCGCTTTCAAATTATTAGTCAACCTCGTCTAAACATTGACCAAACCTAACTGGCCATACCTTACATCAAACTAGGCATTAGGGCATGTTGATTTGTCTTACACATGTGCTTGTTAATCCTTATCATATTCTTCAAATTTAAAATTCAAATTTGCTTGTGTCTTGTGTGAGTGATTCTTGTTTGTACATGTGATCATTTGCTAAACATTGCCAAATCAAACTAAAACATCAAACACATAAGACAAGTCATTCATCACATTCAAATCCAATCACACTCATCCTAATCACCCATTCTTAACCACACTAGTCCTAATCACATCCAAGTCATCCATAATCAATCCTACTCACATCCTAGTCACCTTCATCCTAATCCACTTCATCCAAACAATCCACATCATCATCGAATCATAAACAAGCACTTGCCAATAGGGATTTCAAAATCAACCACTTGTGTGACGTCATGTCAACCGTAGAGGACCTCCAAAAGCTCCTTCATATGCTTCACCACATGCATGCAAGCCAATCCCCTTTAGATCAGCGAACCTTTCAAAGCATTCAAGAATTGATTCAAATAGGTCACACAAGCCAATCCTCACACATACAATACCTCTTGGCAAAAATCCAACACCTCGTGGCCACTTGCAAAGTCCAACAACCCTCATATCTAACACCTATCCCATCATATCCATCTACACATCAAACCAATTCTGCATCAACTTACCCCACTCACATCAACCAAATTCATCCACATGTCCTCTCAACCCTTTCTCAACTTATCACAACCCCTATCTATATCAATCCATCTCACAACAATCACTATCCTATGCAACCCCTCCATTATCATCACATCAACACATTTACCACCATCAACAACAAACCATATCACAACAAGAAGTCCAAACATCATCTTCAAACTCATATCAACTTCCATCATCCTCATATCAACCTTCAACCTCATATCAACTTCCATCATATCAACCTCCATCAACCTCATATCAACTTCCATCATATCAACCTCCATCATCCTCATATCAACCCTCAACTTCATACCAACCCCAAAACCTTTCGTCTACATATCCTATCATTACACCTAGCTACCAAGACAACCAAGTGTCATCACAACAAGCACTAGTGAGCCCAAATCCACCTTTGCAACAAGAAGCACCTGCAAGTCCAAGTGGTCCCTTGTACATAAATCCAATGAGTCCAAGTTATCCTAGGTAGGATCTAATCACCTTTGACAAGGGAGATACCAATGTAGAGTGCCCTCCAACACCATCATCTAGTCCAACACCTATCCTTGAACCCATCCACGAACCATCACAACCTAATCCCATCACCCCCTATCCAATCCCAATCCTATTTCTACACCATCCACCATCATTATCCATCCATTATCGTGCTCTTCAACCCATCAACTCATGAAGGATACCATCCATTGGTTAGTAGAAAGGAATCAAACACCCTCATCTAATCCACTATCCACCAAATCCCTTGAACAACGCCCTATCATAACTCAAGAACCATCATGCAGCCCTATTCAAGAATCCATATGCCAAGTACCTATTGCATCCATCCAAGCACCTATCACATCCATCCAAGCACCCCCCACATCTATCCAAGTCAATCCCACTTCTATCCAAGCACACGAGCTATGTCAAGAAACAAATCCAAAGCATGTTGAAACATCAACCTCTTCTCCTAGTCAAGATCTAACCATCCCATCTAATACCATCCCCGATCCCCTCCCATCTATTGATCAACCCATGAATCTTTTACCTCCATCTACCAATCCCATCCCACATCCATCCCCTTATCCACTTGGCACAAGCACTTTCATCCATGGCGACTCCCTTGTAGGAGCCAAACAACTTCCATCCACCACCTATTCTTCTCCAACAAATAATGGACTCGCGTCTTGTTTCTGAAGCACCAAACATCCCATTGCATGTCGCATGCTCCAACACATGAACTACCAAGGCAAAGGCTTAGGCCTTCACGAACAAGGCATATTGGAGCCCATCCACACCACATTCCATCCATCCTCACATGGCCTTGGCTATGCATCCCAAGAACAACAATCTACACAAGTTGATACCATCCATCCACCTTCCAAAATCCATTCATCCAATCCCAAACATGGTGCATCTCATCGCACTCCCAAAACATATGTCGCCATCCCTCCTCCATCATCCTACCATTTGCAAAAGCATGTGACCACCCATCTCCCTCCATCCAATTTATCTCCACTACTTCCAACTCCAAAGATTCCTATCAAATCCACTCTACCTCCTATCCTACCAACTCCCAACATCCCTATCCACAAATCCACTTTACCTCCTATCCTACCAACTCCCAATATCCCAATCATCAAATCACTTCATCCATTTATCCATAAATCCACCAAAATTCCCAATCAAGACCAACAAAAGCACACACATCTTTCAAACATGAAGCTTCCCCCAAATCCATGGGATTCAAAAATTTGAATGCCTCAACTCATAAAGCACAAAAGCCTAAGGATATTATTCCTTCCAATCAACCTAAAAAATAAAAAAAGCTATCCAATCCAACACCATCACAAGAAAAAGCAAAAACAAAAATGGTGTGGGTCCCTAAACGAAAAGCACCAAACTCTAATGAGGCATCTACATCCCAATCCACTCCAAATTCCCCAACATCTTGCTCCACATCTAAAAATCCCATAAATCCTAAGTCTATTTGGGTCCCTAAAACCCCAAATAGACCATCCAACAATCCCCCATCCCGATCCCCATTACTCCCAACTCCACATCCAAAATACAAGCTTCCAAATACATCACGGTGTGTGCAACCGTTGGTCTTGGTTCCCCTCCATCACTTAACATTCCCACATACCCCCATCTCTCCATCTTTCATTCACTATCCTACATATCTTCCCCATCACATTCCTATGGTCCATGCTTTTGCATAATCCACATAATCCATTATCCACCATCCATTCCATCTTCTCCTATCTACCAACATCCATGCAATCATCATCCATAATGCTATCCAACATGGGACCATCTTCTCCTTGCTATGGAAACAGACGCTAGAGTCCCCCTTCCATCAAAAAAGTCAAAAACGTCAAAAAAAAGAAAAAAAAGCAAAAATCAAGAAAATAGTAAAGAGAAAAAATCCATCCAATGGTGAAAACCACTCCTTGTGGTGCCTTGGGCAAGTACCTTGATGAAAACCCCTTGTGGGCGTCATGCGTAATCCCTTCTCCATCCATTTTGTATCCCTACACTTGGGGGCAAAACCATATCCTTCACCCACATCCATAATATCCTTGTACATCTTATTCACTGTCTTATCTTTATCCTATCATATTCCTATCCACCATCCCCTATGCATCCTATCATTCCCCATCCATTCTATCCACTATATCTCTCACCCTAGATCTTGATAAAGACAAGGGGCAACATATCAACAACATGCTTCGGAGACCGCTTGACATACTTCCTTTGTCAGTATATCCTCCATCCATCTCTTGCAAAGTCCACCCATTCACACATGAGCCCATCATGCAAAACTCTTAAGCATTGGGGCATATGATTCCTTGCAACCTAGCCCTTGGAGAAAATCCTCATCCCCGTCTTCCATCCACGCATCTCTATCACTTGTCCATTCATCTATCATGAATTAGCTATCCAATCCCCCTATCCAACCCCATCACTTTCACCTCTAGACTTGGTGTTCCCTTGTCATTGGTATTTAGCACAAAGGCTATCCCCACGAGATCTAAAGCAACCATCATAATAAACCATTCCTTTTCCAAAAATCACAAAATCTAAAAACATCACAAAATCAAAAAATCCAAAAACATCACAAACATCAAAAAATCCAAAAATCACAAAATCCAAAAATCATAATAAACCATTCCTTGTCATTGGTGTTGAAGTTGGTAAACCAACCTCACAGATCCCAATGAACACCTGCAAGCAAATAACCTGTCACATAAAGGAGATCAAGAGGCACAAAAATGGTGCTCTACAACCTTGAAGCAAAAATGCATTAACAAGAATAAATAATTACAAAGAGATCAATCCTTAAGAAAGGAGATCAAAACCCTAAGATGAAAATTAATAATTAATTAATAATTAATTATTAATGAGCCTAAGTTTAGCTTAAGTGAAAAATAAAGTAAAGGTGACTTAATTAATTAATCAATATGATTAAATTAATTAAGTAATTAACCTATTACTCTAACACCCCCCCTTAAGATGAACTTAGGGAGAAGCTAAAAAAACTAAGGACAAAATGCATGAAAGCAAAGATGGGTCCCGGCAACTAGGCCTGATGAGGTACCCAAGTACAATGAAATCTCTATAAAGTGGAGAAAAGGAGAAAACCCAGTGGGAAAAAACTCCTCTCCTAAAAGAGATGCTGAAAGAAAGTACAAATGAATGTCTCAAGAGACTCTCTCAAGAACATATGCAGATATACAATTAGATACCCCCCCATGAGAGAGAGTGGAGACTCCAAAGCCCCCCCAGAATGAGAGAACCCCTGTGCCAATGATCAAACCAATGTGACTCCCCTGAGGAAGAAACCAATCCAACGGTCGATGATGAGGAAAGCCCTGGATGTGAGGTGGAAATAGAAGTCCTAGATGATGCTCATTGGAGAACAGAAGTGAAGCATGAGTGTCTGAATGACATGATGTTGAATCAAATGTAGCAACATTATCTGAATGACATGATGTTGAATCAAATGTATCAACATCAAACAACTCAAGATGATCCTGAAATGGAATCTCCAATGAAGATGGGATAATAGATGTGCTGAATCTGTCATCTGTGAGGAAATGAATATCCTCTGATATGGCCTCAACAACTGCACAAGATGGCTCGATGAGTGGAGCTACAATGTCAGTCAAACCTGAAGAGAGATCCTGCTGAACAGATGTGGTCTCAACAGGAGGTGGAGGTGTAGAAGTCTCAACACTGGTCTCATGAACAGATGGAAGAACACATAAGTTCAAGTGACCAAACTTCTCCTCAGATACAACATGCTCTCTTGGAGAAAGAGAGTGATACCCAAATAGTGGAGATGGTGGACCAAAGTGTGTGAATGCATACGATCGGGAAGAATGATCAACTGTCCCTGTTGCAACAATGTTGCCAGTCTGAATGTCTCTGATGTGCACTAAATCCGGTGTGAACTCAACTGTCTTCCCTGTCCCACTATGAGCAATCTGATAAATGGAGAGAAGGTTGGTGGACAAAGATGGTACACATAGTACATCATTGAATGTACCGTCATCAATGTCGATAGAACCTTTCCCACATACACTCATATAAGTGTTATTACCCATCAATATGTGTGGTGAGGATGCAGCCTCAAAAGATGAGAACATGTCCTGAGAAGATGCCATATGGTGTGAAGCACCTGAATCCAATAGCCATCTAGATGAATGTGAACTGGTGGTTGCACATAATGCATGACCCTTGTGTGGAGTCTGTCCATCTATTTGGAATGATGGTGAAGAAGAAGACCCACCTGATGTAGATGAAGAAGAGGGATGAATATTGTTCTTCATAAGAAGAGCTGTCAAATCTGAAACCTGTTGTGCATATCCATCTATCTTCTTCTCATAACATTTAGACTCATCATGTCCTAACTTATTACAATAAGTACACTTAGGTCTTTCTTTCTTCGATGATTCCCCCTTCGGAGAATGAGAATCAGAAGTGTTCTGTGAACTGAAATCCTTCCCATGCTCTGTGGTCTTTGGTTTCTGTTTCTGCTTTTGCTTCTGCTTCCCCTGAGATGACTGAGCTACCAATGCATGGTTCTGTGATCCTGGAAGAGCATCCAACTGTGATAACTTGGATTGCTCACGTGACAATCGATCACAAAATACCTCAAATGTAGGCATGGTAAATCATGGACCCAAAGCATCCATGGTGGAGTAGAATGTAGAAGAGAATATCTGAAATGAACCTCGAAGCTTAGATAGAATCAGGTAAATACTCTCGGTGTCAGTTTTGGTCTTGCCACAACTCTGCAAAAGTGATCTGAGTGATTTGAATTTCATCAAGAAATCCTCAATAGATGGAAATGAATCAGGTACCAAGGAAGTCAATTCTGCCTCAATCTGAAGTGCTCTGAACTCATTGATGGTGCCAAATAGATCATTGAATTTTGTCCACATTGCCCGAGGAGTTGTGCAACTCTCAAGGTGAAATAAAAGACTATCTGAAACATGCAATGATATCAAACCCATGGCCTCATCCATTTTATTTCTATGCTGCAAAATCTCAAACTGACGTTGCAACTGAGGCTGAATCTCATCCAAACAGGACCATAACCCCTTTGACATGAGAAGTCTGGTCATATGTGCTTTCCAGGTATGATAATTGTGTGGGGAAAGACGGTCAACTTATGAGGTGTCCGCCATGATGTTTGAGTTTTTGAAATGTGTTTAATGATAGAGGTTTTTGATTTCTGATGTGTATATACAGAAAGCAAAAAAAAATACCCCCCACAACACAAGAAACCAAACCCCAGTATAAATTTGAAAGCTGGAAAGCGTGAAAAAGTAAAAATCACTTCAGACTATTTTCTATGTACCTGGTGAATTTTTTGATGAAATAATCTACAGATCTGGAAAGAGCACTGTAAGACCTTTCCAACGCCTATTCGTTTGCAAAAAACGGAGTCCGTATGCAAGAGTTATGCCCCCGGAAGCGCGAAAACAAGGTTTGACTTTGACTAGCAATAAATACAGAAAAACAGAAAAACCATGAAAAAAGACCTATACCACTGGATCAGGCTCGGAACCAGCTTTCTGGCGATATTTCGTTTTCGAAAATCCGAGTTCATATGCAAAAGTTATGGCCAAAATACCAAAACTGCTCCAAAAGGGCTTTGGGGGAAGCCTGGCGGTTAACTAGCCGCTAACATTAACCGCTAGCATTAACCGCTAGAGGTTAACCGCTAGCGGTTAACTGACTGCAGCGCCTGTGCATTCTCTGTTTTTTTAATTTTTTTCTTGGATTGCGTGCCGTACCAGGCCGTACGACCCAGAAATGGAAAAAAATACCTCCCGGAGTCACTGTGACTGATTTTGATGATTTGACAGTCAATTTTGGGGTTTTGGGGCGCTCTGAATGCGATGGTAAGGTCCGTTTGGGCTGAAAATGCTCCAAAAATTGCAGGTACCCTCTGGATCTGGAAACCCTCTCAAACTTCAAACCTTCATAGATCGGGCACTGTATAACCAAAATTGATGAAACGAAGGTCAATCTTGACTATTTCGAACCTTCTGGACACAATGGTGAGGTCCAAATTGACTCAAGATGCACTGAAATGTTGCTTTAAGGCAAGATCCCTTAAAAAATGAACAAGAAGCTGCAGATCTGGAGCTCTGATACCATGTTGAAGTTGGTAAACCAACCTCACAGATCCCAATGAACACCTGCAAGCAAATAACCTGTCACATAAAGGAGATCAAGAGGCACAAAAATGGTGCTCTACAACCTTGAAGCAAAAATGCATTAACAAGAATAAATAATTACAAAGAGATCAATCCTTAAGAAAGGAGATCAAAACCCTAAAGGTGAAAACCCTAAGATGAAAATTAATAATTAATTAATAATTAATTATTAATGAGCCTAAGTTTAGCTTAAGTGAAAAATAAAGTAAAGGTGACTTAATTAATTAATCAATATGATTAAATTAATTAAGTAATTAACCTATTACTCTAACACCCTTGTCATTGGTATTTAGCACAAAGGCTATCCCCACGAAATCTAAGGCAACCATCATAATAAACCATTCCTTTTCCAAAAATCACAAAATCTAAAAACATCACAAAATCAAAAAATCCAAAAACATCACAAACATCAAAAAATCCCAAAACAATAGAAAACACACAAAATTCCAAAAATAATCTATCCATCACACAAATAAAACTTGCTCCATCACACTCTCATCATCATCACATCTATCATCAATAAGCTTACACTAGATCCAAGCATCGCATCACCTATCAAAGCATTGTCCTTAATCAAAATCATCAACTATCAAATCAGCATCAATCACAACTTGTCACCATCACATCTTGAGCCAATTTTACAACATCATCAAATCATCTATGAATTCCTACCTTAGGATATATCTTTCCTACGATAGGCAGAATCTATCAAATCATCATTCATTTTGGCAAAAGATACAATGGTTACTTGTTTGGTTCGTTGGTCTTTTGATTTTTGATTTTTATCTTTTGTCCTATTCGAAGATCACATCAAAGCTACCTTGATCTTACTATATCATGGTATGTGGCAAAAACATCTAGAATGGGGCATAGTCTTGCTTTTGTATGCTGTGCTTGTGGGTTGGTCTCATTACTCCAAGCTAGTATTCATATCTTGATCGATCATAGGGTCGGTTCTAGCATATTTATCTTGTTATGCATCTAAGGTTCATCATACCTTTTTTGTACTAAGGGCTTATGCTATGAGTCCCCTTCCCTCATCTAGACAAGGTTGTACTATCTTGGGCATGCATGAGATCATCCCTTTGTCTACGTGTCTAGTCCATGCAAATGTTGGATAAACATCATCACCCTGGTCTTCTATACCTTGGTGAACATATCTACTTTGCTATATCAAACCTAGGATTGCTCAAATTCAATTTCAACACAATGATCATCCACCAATCATCTCCGAACATCATCATCCTTTCCTCCCACCACTTATCCTCTGCCCACATCTACCAATCTGTTCCATCCATTTTGAGAGCACAACTGTGTTCTCGCAACCCGCCTATCCTCTCGAGGGGGCATCACCCTTACCAATTATCCCTAAAACCTTACCCTATTCTTCCAAACCAAAATCTTTTTTCTATCCAATCCATCTCTATGTTTTAACTTCTTTGAAATGATGTTGCTTAGTTGCAACACCATCTCAAAGAGGGGCAAATGTAGACACCTAAAATTGGACTGCTTCTGCAAACAAATTTTCCGTATCTCCCACTAATCCATTCCCCCAATCTGCATATCCCTGGTGATCAATTAATTCACCTAATTGATTCATTTAACCTTACAACCCTATCCTATCAATTAAATGAATATTCCTAATATTCATTTAGTTGATTTATTCATTTCCCTAATTCCTGTTAATTAGATAAATCTTGATTATCTAATTAACCTAGACTTAAGTTAATTAAGATGCCACTTAATTAACCTTGTCCCCCACTCATCCACTTACTGAATTTAATATTTAGATGTCTCCCACTCACTGAATTTAATATTCAGATGTCTCCCACTCACTGAATTTAATATTCAGATGTCTCCCACTCACCTCCACTCTTCCCAAAATGGGAATTTTTAATTCAATCCCTAGGAATAAAAGATTCACTTTTATTCCTAGCCCTTGATCTGATCAAATGAATCCTGACCCTCCATCCTAATCTCCAAAATCCTATAAATAGGACCCCTCTCTAAGCCATTTGAGAAGACCATCTAATGCATCAGAACTCTATCAAAATCACTCCAAATCTTGTCTCAATCCCCTATCTCCATCTGAATCAACTTGTCTCTCATCTCCATTGTGTTGAGCACTTGAGCAATCCACATTAGTCACATTGATCACGGGAACAATCTTGAGGAGCTCTCTTGGGTGCATCTCCTTCCCGCATGGATTTGTGAGGTCTCAATGAAGGTATGATTATTTTGTTATGCATTAGATTAGTTCTTATCTTCAGTTAGATTTCACTTATTACAGAGTGTATACTGATTTAGAGTCCTCCATTCCAAACTTCTTCAACAATTCCCTGACATACTCTAATTGAGAAATGAAAATGCCTTTATCAGTCTGATTGAGTTGTAGTCCAAGAAAGAAGTTCATCTCACCACACATAGACATCTCAAATTCCTTTTACATTTCATTTGGAAAATTCTTGCACATCTCTTCATTTCCACCAAATATGATATCATCCACATAGACTTCAATAATTAGGGTTTGATCTTTGCTTGCCTTAATATACAAATTGCTATCTACGGACCCTTTACCAAAACTGTACTGTAATAGATACTTATCTAGTCTTGCATACCAAGCTCTGGGAGCTTGCTTCAATCCAATATACAATGTTTGGTTTGCCTGATAACTGTAACCCATTTGGTTTCTCTATGTAGATCTCTTCTTCTAGCTCACCATTCAGGAAGGCAAATTTCACATCCATCTAATATACCTTGAAATTTTTATGTGCTATAAATGCCAAAAATAGTTTGATAGCTTCCATTCTTTCCACTGGAGCATAGGTCTCTTCATAGTCAATTCCTTCCACTTGTGAGTAGCCCTTACACACAAGTCTTGCCTTGTTTCTCACAACTTCTCCAAATTCATTCAGTTTGTTCCAGAAAACCCACTTTGTTCCAATCACATTCTTGTTTGTAGGTCTAGGGACAAGTTCCTAAGTCTTGTTCTTCTCAATATGCATTAATTCTTCTTTCATTGCCTTGACCCAATGTTCATCATTGCATGCTTCTTTTACTGTTTTAGGTTCCACCTTTGAAAATAGACATATATTTACTTGTTCTTCTGCAATCCTACTTCTTGTCATCACACCTTTCTTTTTCTCAGCAATAATTTGATCTTCAGAATGATCTCTTTACACATACCTGGGAGTTTTAGAAATTCTTATTGGAGCTTTAACTTGAATTTCTTCTTCTTCCATAGTAGCTTACACTTCATTCTGAACTTCCTTTTCTTTACCTTTTTCAATCTTTTCTGTATCAACAGATCCATTTGACTAATATCCATCTAGTTGAATATCTTCATCTACCATCACATTTGCACTTTCAATGATCTTTCTTAGTCTTTTTTTATAGCAATGATAAGGCTTGCTCTTAGTAGAATACCCAAGGAATATGCCTTCATCACATCTAGCATCAAACTTTCCTAATTCTTCATCTCTTCTGATGTAGCATTTGCTTCAAAAAACTTTGAAGTATTTGACAGTAGGAGTTCTACCATACCACAGCTCATAAGGTGTCTTTGTTTTTGCTCTGATTTGTACTCTATTCTAAATGTAGATAGCAGTGTGTATTACTTCTTTCCAGTATACTTCCAGTAGGTCTACTTCCTTGATCATTGTTTTGGTAGCTTCTTGAACAATTCTATTCTTCCTTTCAACCACTCCATTTTGTTGTGGAGTCTAGGGGGCAGACAAATGCCTCTTTATTCCATGTTCTTCACAAAAAGCATTAAACTCACTTGAAGTAAACTCACCACCTCTATCGGACCTTAAGCACTTGATTCTCAAATCTAATTCATTTTCAACCATAGCTTTGAATGCCTTGAACTTATCTAGTGCTTCTACTTTTTCTCTAAGGAAAGTATCCCAAGTCATTCTTAGAAATCATCAATAAGAAGCATGACATACCTTTCACCTTGCAGATTTCTTGTTCTTGTAGGACCACATACATTTGTATGCACCAACTCCAACAAACTAGTAGAGGATTGTTCTTTTCTCTTGAAGGTAGTCTTTGTCATCTTCCCAAACTAACATTCTTTGCATATAACATTGACATGCTTCACAATTTTAGGTAGGTCTCTTACAACTTGAACAATGATTATTCTCACCAAATTATTAAAGTTAATGTGACACATTCTCCTATGCCATAGCCAACTTTCATCTGTCTTAGTCAACAAACAATAGTTTTTAGTACCTTCCAAATGATAGACATTACCATGAGTCTTCTTACCAGCAACAATTAAGGTTCTGGAGCTTTTCCTTATCTCACACCCATTGTCCTTGAACACAAGATTATACCCTTTGTCATACATTTGTCCAACACTTAGAAGATTATGCTTTAAGCCCTTGAAATAAAGAACATCATCTATGTTGTTCTTGCCATCAAAGGTAATTGATGCTTTTCCACAAGTCTTACAAGTTGCATCATCACCAAACCTAACTAGTCCTCCATCATATTTTTCAAACTTAACAAACTTAGTCTTATCTCCTATCATATGATTTGAACATACGCTGTCAATGATCCATTCATCTTCCTTTTTAGAAGGAAATGTAGACAACTCTCTTGGACTTCCTTCCTTCACACATCTTGTGAGATTAGTAGAAACATGTTCTTCTCTAAGTGAAATAAACAAGTATTCACTCCTATTACTATCTTCAGAATCAAGTTCATCATCAGTTACACCATCATCATCTCTAACATAGTAACTCTTTCTTACCATCTTTCCTTTACTTTGATTAATTTTTAAAGATCTATTAGGAAATCTTGAATCATAGTGACAAATTTTACCACAATTGAAACATTTGAAAGGTAACTTACCTTTGAACTTTCCTTTGCTGCCTCTTTTTATTCTTCTTGCAAATTTTGCCTCAAGCTCTACAAAATCTTCTTTATCTGATTCCACAACATATTTCTCTGATCTAGTAGTCTTTTCTTCCTTGGCCTTGAAAGTAGTCTCAGTTTTCACAGGACCATCATTAATACCAAACTCTCTCATCTCAAAAGAAGTCAGTTTACCAAGCAATTGATCTTTTGAAAGTTTGCCCATATCAAACAATACTTCAATGGGAGTTACCTTGTGACTATAAGATTTGGGAAGACTTTTGAGTATCTCATCTACAACATCCTCATCCTTTAATTTTCTACCAAGACCCTTGATGCTACTAACAACTTAATCAATCTTCTGTATGTAACTTGTTATGTTCTCATCTTCAGTCATTCACATGGTTTCATATGTGGTCTTCAAGTTCTGCAACTTAGCCTTCTTAACAGATGCATCACCTTAATAAATTTTCTTCAATTTGTCCAAAATCTCATGAGCAGTTTCCAGATCCACAACTTTTGCCATTTTAGTGTTAGACAAGACATATAATAGAGCAATTTTAGCTTTATGATTAGTCTTAAAATCTTTAATCTCTTCAACAGACTGTAGACCATTTTTAGGTACTATGTATTTATTTTTAACCATTGTCCAAACATTATAACCGATTGAAATACTATAACTTTCCATTCATACCTTCCAGTATACGTAGTCAGATCCATCAAACTAGGGAATGTCTTTCTTGTGTACCATCCCAGATCTACCTTAAGTTGTTAGGATTTCTTCCAAGGAACCTCACTCTGATACCAATTGTTGAAAGGCACAAGACAACTGAGAGGGGGGTGAATCAGTTGTATCAAAACTTTAACTTCTTTACACAATATCACTTTCACATTCACTTAATTTAACTCCTCATTTAATTATGAACCTTAAAAATGAATAGAAGAATCAAAACCTAAACACATCAACATCACACATGCATGAGCACCATATTTTACGTGGAAAACCCTAAAAAGGAAAAAACTATAGTGAGTGTTAGCTCACAATATAAAGCAGTAACAATATCGACTATCAAAAGAGGCTCACTGCCAAAGGGCTCACTTCCAGAGGGGTGGCTCACTACCAGGGTTGGCTCATTATTCAAGGTTGGCTCACTATCAGGATGAACTGATATAGTAGCATCTACACCATGCCTGACTTCAGTTCCATTGAAGCACAATATATATCCTCTGCTCTGCTCTGCTTTTACAACTCACACTTTATCTTCACATCATATTCACTCACTAATGAATTAATTAAATACATTTATACCTATCATCAACCTTGGAATGTACATCAAGGTCAGCATTACATTTTTCAACCATTGGAACTATCTCCAAGATTGGCATACATACATAAATCAAATTAGGACTAGACCTAAACAAACTTGTAGAGAAAATTAATGAAGGAGGAACACTTCATGGTTTAGCTCAGAGCCAAACACATCTTCAAATGCTTGGACATGCTTCTACAATCTATGAATCACCTCCGCAACAAGTGTAACTAACCAGGTCAGCCAGAACTAGTGCACATATATTCAAGAACACTTAGATACATGTTTTCAAGAACTTCATTGTACCTTGCAAATCAAGCACACACTTTCAATACATTCTAGATACATCCATGAACAACATAGAATCACTTGGGAGCTAACAAATCTGACCACAATAGATTTCACTTGAAGACAACAAATATCACTTGAAGACACATCACAGACTACTTCTCAATAGACACTGTCAAACTTTGT
This sequence comes from Cunninghamia lanceolata, assembly GCA_027924645.1. Classification (NCBI taxonomy): domain Eukaryota; kingdom Viridiplantae; phylum Streptophyta; class Pinopsida; order Cupressales; family Cupressaceae; genus Cunninghamia; species Cunninghamia lanceolata. Next base: position 8,403,338 of record BSBN01000682.1, on the reverse strand, counting down.
TTATCAATAACTTGCTTTCCAGAGCACCAAATAACAAATCCTTTGGAATGAAGATAGATAAGGATCTTATAAGATTAAGTATAGAACCTCAAGACCAAAATCCAACCTGTAGAGAAATGCGGAGCAAAATACAATCTCTCTGTTACTCTGTAAATAGTGCTAGGCATAGTCTTCAAACTGGTGAATAGAACTTTTTCTGCATAGTGATTTGGACCACCAAATTCTGGATTTAGCATCTTCAAACACTTCTCTAAAACATATCCAAATCTCATACTTCATTATTTAACACAGAGAAAATGTGGAGCAAAATACTTAGACAGTAACATGACAACTCAATCAATAAACAAAAACAATATCAGAAAATGTAGTTGGCACTAATGACAACACAAACATGTTGACATCAATGACAACACTAGTTAGCACATACTTGCAACAATATGCCCATAGTTGTTACAATTATAACAAACATCATTCATATCAACTAAAGGGGCAAAAATATTTTTGCTTACAAAATCATGCCTATCCATTCTGCTAGGCCTAATTTTGCAGTTTATTGCTTTATGCCTAAATTGATTACATAAAAAACAATAACCATGAAATACATAATTGAACCTGGCTTGTCTTGAAAATTGATCTTTGAATCTCCTCCTTGGATTGTGGACTTTGATGAAACCATCATCTTCCTTTTTGAAATTTGCAGTCCTCATGTTCTTCCTGAATCCTTGAGGCTTCCTAGAATCGACATCTTTCTTAGCCATAGCAGAGCTTGATTTGCCCTATTCTCTAAGTACCTTTTTAAAGGGAGCAACATTCTTGGCAGTTTTATCTTCTACGTTCTTCTTAGAGATGACATCTTTGAAACTCTTGTTTTTAGGACATCCTAACCCAACCGTGTTGGAGAAGGATCTTGAGAACCAATTATTTGATCAAGAATTTCTGATCTCTTCTCAAACTTGAGACTTCTGTTTAACTATTCATTCACCTTTTCTAATTCCTTCCTCAGTGAGACTGTTGGGACTGAAATTCCCAGGATACTTTTTGGCAAATATTAAGTTTCAGTCATCCAAAGATTTCAGTATGTGAGCATATATGGAAAGATCCACAGTTGTTTTCAAGCAGAAATTAACAATTGAATTGATAGAACTATTTGTATTTGATCTATTTTGATTCCTAAAGACTTAATATAACATGGTTGAAGTGCACATTTAAACAAGGAAGTGAAAAGTTACAAACCTTGTTGAAAATAAAGGAAAATGGCATTAAGTACCAGAGCTAAATATGGGTGAATTCCTTGTCGAAAATGAATAGGGGTTGCTTTTTGAACCATCTTAGAATTCCCTGTATCTTGCAAGTTATGTGTGTTTTTAGTAAAATGCACTATGGTATGGGTTTGTATGTTTGTATATACAAAGTTATTTGTATATACAAGGTCTCTCATATACAAAGTGGTTTGTATGTTGTGTCATTGTATGATGCATATGCGAAGTCCGTTGTATATCGAGTCATGGTATGGTTGCATAAAGGAGTCATCGGGTTGATGCATTGTTCTAACGTTTTATTATTACATACAAGGTGGACCCGACGAAGTTAAAAGTTGAAATGTATTTTCTGTCGGGTCTGCTGCTTGTATGTTATGTTTGTATGTTTGTCAGAATGCAACATACATTGCGGTACATACAAGGTGATATGCATTGACCAGAACCGAAGCAATTATGAATTAACGTTAAGTCTTTCTATGTTTGCGCTTTGTATGTATGTTGCAGTATACATACATTGTGGTACATACAAGGCGATATGCATAGCCAGACTTGAAAAATTTGTGAAATAAGGAAAATTCGTTGTATGTTTGTATGTGTCTGACATACATTGCCGATATACAATGCATTACATGCAAGCCGCGGAACCAAAGGTTTATTAAAGTTGAAACATTCATTGTATGTTTGTGCTTTGTATGTATCTTAGATACATGCCGATATACATTGCATTATATACAAGTGGCAAAACTGAAAGGTTATTTAAAAGAGTTAAATGCTTGTATATTCCGTGCTTTGTATGCATTTTTCAAACATACATTGCATTTGATACATACAAGATAGAATTCAGAGAAATTTAAATCTAGTATATACAATGTATCACATCAGAACTTTATGTATATCACCAAAGCATATACAAGTTTATATAAGCCTAGATTTGAATGACATATTAAATATTGTGAATTTTAACTTGGGGCCGTGCTTGTATATGAAGGAAATGTATTCGATATACAAGAGAGAATGATGTTCTTACATCGATGTAGGAGGTCCTGCCGACATAGAAACCCTAAAATGACATTAAAATCTGAATGGTTAAGATATTTTTCTGACAGTTGAAATATTGGTTTTTTGCAGGATATACACAGATGAGATCAAGTTACATAAACACCCATGAAAAAGATATTGAGGAGCTGAATAAAATATCGATAAGGGAAGTAATTACTTAAGTAAATACATATGTTTAAAGAAATTTGTTTTGATTATTTGATCAAAAATTAATTTGTGTTTTATCTGGTCTTTTTAGGATAATAAAGAAACCCTTGAAGGAGATTAAACGGAACTATAGTTAAAGAGCTTTGTTTGACCCTAAAATGGTTATCCATTTGGTGATTAAATATGAATATTAATTTTCCTGAATCTATTTTATTAAGACAAACATTGTTGTTCGGTTATCAATCGTCACAACTATTGTAACTAGTCTGAAGCTTGTATGCCGCTCTTTATAAGAGATGACCAAGACCAGAATAAAGATAGATTAGAAGAAAAGATAGATAGATAGAATAAAGAATAGGGAGAAATTACAGAATAGAACAGGGGATACTATAGATTAGATTTGAATAGCAATGCTAGTTCACTTCTAATATATTTTATTTCTGGTAGACCATGTGCAAGCATTCTCTAATGAAGTCAAGTCTATGAACATGAAGCAGTAATTCCAAATTTTGGTATCAACTATCTGTTAAATTTATTCGATTATATGACTGTCTCCTTTCAAGGTTTTCTCTGTTATTCAATTTGAGTTATCACATACATTGCATTTGATACATACAAGCCAGAATTCAGAGAAATTTAAATCTAGTATATACAATGTATCACATCAGAACTTTATGTATATCGCCAGTGTATTTACAAGTTTATATAAGCCTGGATTTGAATGACATATTAAATATTGTGAATTTTAACTTGGGGCCGTGCTTGTATATGAAGGAAATGTATTTGATATACAAGAGAGAATGATGTTCTTACAGCGATGTAGGAGGTCCTGTCGACATAGAAACCCTAAAATGACATTAAAATCCGAATGGTTAAGATATTTTTCTGATAGTTGAACTATTGGTTTTTTGCAGGATATACACAGATGGGATCAAGTTACATAAACACCCACGAAAATATCTTGAGGAGCTGAATAAAATATCGATAAGGGAATTAATTACTTAAGTAAATACATATGTTTAAAGAAATTTGTTTTGATTATTTGATCAGAAATTAATTTGTGTTTTATCTGGTCTTTTTAGGATAATAAAGAAACCCTCGAAGGAGATTAAATAGAACTATAGTTAAAGAGCTTTGTTTGACCCTGAAATGGTTATTCATTTGGTGATTAAATACGAGTATTAATTTTCCTGAATCTATTTTATTAAGACAAACATTGTTGTTCAGTTATCAATCGTCACAACTATTGTAACTAGTCTGAAGCTTGTATGCCGCTCTTTATAAGAGATGACCAAGACCAGAATAAAGATAGATTAGAAGAAAAGATAGATAAATAGAATAGAGAATAGGGAGAAATTACAGAATAGAATAGGGGATACTATAGATGAGATTTGAACAGCAATGCTAGTTCACTTTTAATATATTTTATTTCTGGTAGACCATGTGCAAGCATTCTCTGATGAAGTCAAGTCTGTGAACATGAAGCAGTAACTACAAATTTTGGTATCAACTATCTGTTAAATTTATTCGATTATATGACTGTCTCCTTTCAAGGTTTTCTTTGTTATTCAATTTGAGTTATCAAGTATATCTTCAAGTTGTCTATACACATTTACTGTTATAGTGTGATAAGATTACTAGTTTCTACTTTCATAATTAAATCCTTTAAATCTGTCATAGTAACTGTGAAGACATTGTCATGGATCTATAAGAAGAGTCATATAGTTAGGGTTTGTATTCTGTCTCCAGTTTTTGATTAATCTGTTACAATTGCAGTATTATTCTAATAGGTTCCTTCAAGCAAGGATTAAATCCTTTTAGATGAATGCAAGTAATATTTTGTCAATTGGATATATGTAAGTATGGAATACTAACTATTTCCTTACAGGGTTGTACAAGTTACATACCTATTCTTTCATGCCAGATAGTTCAAGTTTTTAGCAAACAAACAGTCATTTATTTCATGATCATACTGAATCTATAATCAATAAGGCACTGGTCTAGTATTTTCATTATCACTTATACAAATTCATTTTAGATTTACTTAGTTAGATTTGCATTATTGATTTAGAATTACAATTTAGATCACTTAGAATTAACTTGCTGTCTTTTCATGTATTTTATAATTTGTGCCATTATCAATAATTAGATTAATTCTGATTAAAGTAGTGATCATCTCTTTATCTACTTTATTAATTTGAAGGTTTACCCACCTAGGTCTAGCAGAGCCTAAAGTGAAGGGGTTTTAGCCATATCTACCCTATGTCAGTTAGCCAAAAATGTCAAGAGAGCCTGGCAACCTCTTAGGGTTAACGACCTACGTTTTTGAGACCTAACAGAGACAACTTCAACCTCTAATTTTGACACTCTTCTAGTTTGTTCTTCAAATCCAAACTAGTTACCTCTTCTACTCTTTTAGACTCTGCTAACTGTAGTTTCAGATCTACAACAAGTTTATCAAATTCTTCAATCCTTAACTTGTATTTTTCATTTTTTTTTCTTTCATACCTTAGACCATCTAGAGAAAAAATAAATTCACCTTCCAAGTCAACTTCACCCTCTCCTTCTTAATCAAAGTCTTCGCAACAATCTTTTGTAGGAGTATTTTCATCTTTTTAAATTTCAATAGCTATGAAAGTAGTTTCATAATCTTCACTTGTATAAGAACAATCATCTGAAGAACTACTTTCTTTATCTACAAATAGACTCTTTTTATTCTTATTAAAGTTTCTCCTTTTATATTTTGAGACTTCTTGACTCCTAGAACTATCTCCCTTTTTTTTTTCACCTAAGAGACATTTAAAGGCAAAGTGACCAATTTTTCCACAATTAAAGCATTTGAAAGGTAGCTTACCTTTGTATATGCTAGATCCCTTCTTCAACTTTCTAAGAAAATTTGCTTCCTCTTCATTTGAACTGGTACTTTGTTCTGAATCTACTTTAGTCTCCTTGACTTTGGAAGTCATAAATGTTGTTTCTTTTCTTGTTGAGCCTATACTTTCACTTCTCATCTCATATACTATGAGTGACCCAAATAATTCATCCATAGAAAACTTATCCAGATCTTTTGCTTCCTCAATTGTAGAGACTTTAGAATCATACATCGGTGGGAGAGACCTTAGAACTTTCTTTACAACCACCTTATCTTCTATGTCTTCTCAGATTCCTCTGATTGCATTAACTACCTCATCTATCTTGAGCATCTAAGATGCACTATTCTCATCATCGTTCATCTTCAGAGACTCAAACTTACCCCTATGAGTTTGCAATTTTTCTTTCTTGACTTTATCATCACCCTCATAGATTTTGTGTAGCTTACGCATATGTCTTTAGTAGATTTACAATGCATGACTTTTACAAATTTTGTATTGGTTAGACCACATAGTATGACATTCTTTGCTTTCGCATTGTTTTCACAATCTTTCTTCTTAGCAGCAGTGGGAGTAGATGTTGGTGGTGTGTAGCCATCTAAAATAGATTTCCAAATATCATATCCAAGAGAGGTTAGGTAAGCCTCCATTTTGATGCTCCAAAAAGCATAATTGGATCCATAATTTGAAGAAGAACCCTCATGTCCTTCCATAATGTTCTTGAGACCAGATCTTCCTTAAGTGGTTAAACTTTCTACAATGAACCCGAGGATCTGATTATAATGCCTACCCATGAAAAATATCAATATATAACAATAATAGATTAATTTAGTAAGCAATAATGAAAGAAAAATGATGACAGGAGAAAATTCACTAGATCTAACTTAAAAAACTTCCTATTAAACATAAGTTTTGTATCATTCATCATAACTAAAAATTTAAGATACAAGTGTTTCTTATACAATTATACACAATTACAGTAAATGCCATTTAATCATCCATTCGCAAAGTGGGAAAATACTTTCTTAGCTCTAGTACCCTACATGTTAACAAACCTAAAACTGCACAACTAAATTTAAACATTAGTTGTGCAAAGTCATTAAATATACATAATAGATATCAATTTACACAAGATAATGAGACTACTGGCCCTAAGGGCCAAACCTAATCTCTCAAGGGCTCATGATGGCCTTGTTAGATTTATGGCAGACAACTGAGAGGGGGGGTGAATCAGTTGTACAAAACTTTCTTCCAATTTAAACACTCAACTCCTTATTGTTATAATCAATCATGAAAACATAATGCAACAAATCAAGAGAAGAAACACATTAACACATGAGACACCAAGATTTTGATGTGGAAAACCCGGTTAAGGGAAAGACCACAGGGTGATTAACCCAAGAATGTATTCTCTATTAGAAGGATAGAAAGAACAAAATGGCACATGCCAATTAGGGCTCACTGCCTGAGTACACTGCTCACAAGAGGCTCACTGTCTACAAGAGACACACTATCTACAAAGAAATAAGTATTACCTACTTGAACTAGAAAATAGCATCTTCAGCATGCTTGAATAAGTTCCATTTAAGCCTAATACTTTTGCTCTACCTTTCGCTATTCTCCTTGCTGCCAAGACAACTTTGAAATGAATTTACAATCCCTTATTTATACAAGACATCAACTTAGGAATGATCATCTAAGTCAGCAAATATCAACAAGAACATCCGCAGGATGTGTAACTCATCCAGTCGGCCAATCTCAGGAAGAACACCATCATCCAGAAGTTATTCTTCAATTGCAAGCTCTAGCTTCAATGCGGACCACCAACATGAACTGGACACGATCCAAAGACCTCCACAAGCTTGCTGGAATCACCAAGAGCATCCACACTTCATCTGCTTACTGAAATCCTTCTTTCCTTCATCCTGAACCTTAAGAACACAGTCTATCATTACTGTCACAAAGGAATAGATGCTTCCAGACCTTCAAACCACAAACTAATTGAGTTGACACTTCACAAAGACTTCCTCAGCACTCCCTCAAATCCACATAATAGGATAATGCATTTCTGGATCTCACCGGACCTATCTGTATCACTCTGTCACCACTGAACACCTGCCGGAACCGGTTTTACTTGAGCGACCACAACTTCTTCAGATCTTCATGCAGACCTCTAAAATCTTTACTGGATCATCTTAAGACACATATCTACAAACTCTTTGAACCGTATCCTCTAATCCTCATCCTATCTTGGCCTTTTACCTTACTGTCATCACTGTTCTTCACTTGTTCCTGATTGCGACTAATTTTCTCAATATCCTCAGCACTCAGCTCATCCAATCCTTATCATCAATGCAAAAGGAGTATGTATGTTGACATCAATGACAACATCAGTTAGGCCCATACTTGCAACAATCTCTCCCTTTGTCATTGATGGCAACATATGATGTGAAAAACTGTTTTGACCATCAAGACAAGAGCTTCTCCTTACTGTCATAACTCCCCCTATGAGCAACAACCATTCACATGTCTTTTCTCTCTTTCCTGCTCCCCCTTTGATTAGCAACCACTTGTTTTTCACATGTATTTTTCTCCCCCTTTGACATCAATGGCAAAGGGTACATACTTACAATTCCTCCACTTCAGAATTGTACCTGCTACTCCCCTTGAGTAGTAGCTCCCCATCATCAATCTGGACCACAAGATGTGACTGTGATATCCACCGGATTGATGCACATCAGTGCATCTTAGTTCATCACTGGAGGGGCAATAACCCCTAACTTCTCCCTGAGATACTTAAAAGAGTCCTTAGGTAGAGGTTTAGTAAAGATGTCTATAATCTGATCCTTGGAAGGCACAAACTCCAATCTGACTTCATTCTTGTTCACTTGCTCTCTCAAAAAGTGAAACTTGATGGAAATGTGTTCAGTCTTTGAATGCAACACTTGATTCTTAGATATATTTATTGCACTTGAATTATCACAGAAGATTGTGATAGGTTCCTCATACTCCACTTTGATGTCTCTTAGCATCTGCTTCATACATAAAACTTGAGTGCAATTACCTTCTGCTACAATATATTCTACTTCAGTTGTGGACAGAGATATTGCCTCTTGTTTCTTGCTTAGCCAAGAAACCAATCTTTTCCCCAAAAAGAATGCTCCACCACTGGTACTCTTCTGGTCATCCATATCTCCTACCCAATCAGCATCTGTATATGCATGAAGAGAGAAATCATGATCTCTAGGATACCATAGACCATACTCAACTATCCCTTTTAGATATCTAAAAATCCTCTTGATTGCCATGATATGAGATTCTCTAGGATCAGCTTGGAATCTAGCAACAAGACCAACAGCCTGCATAATGCCTGGTCTAGTTTGAGTGAGATACAACAGTACTCCAATCATTGACCTGTACTTTGTATGATTTGCCTTAGGAGAGTCATCATCTTTGCTCAACTTACATCTAGTTGCCATGGGAGTATTCATTGGCTTTGAATCTTCCATCCCAAATTTCTTCAATAATTCTTTCACATATTTGGACTGAGAAATGAAGATTCTTTTCTTTGTTTGAGTGATTTGTAAACCCAAAAAGAAATTCATTTCCCCAAGCATGGACATCTCAAATTCACTTTTCATTTGGTTTGCAACGGTTTTTCACATACTACCTCTTCCTCCAAAAATGATATCATCAACAAATACTTCAATAATCAGGATATTTTCATGATCAATTTTGAAATACAAATTACTGTCAGTAGTACCTTTGTTGAAGCCAATCTTCAAAAGATGTTTATCCAATCTTTCATACCAAGCTCTTGGGGCTTGCTTCAGTCCATACAGTGCTTTCTTCAACTTGCAGACCAAATCACCATGATCAGACAACTAAAATCCATCTGGTTGCTTAATGTACACTTCTTCTTCTAAGTCACCATTTAGGAAGGCAGACTTGACATCCATCTGATACACTTTGAAATTTTTGAAGGCAACAAATGCAAGAAATAATTTGACTGCTTCAATTCCTGCCACTGGAGCAAAAGTTTCTTCAAAATCAACACCTTCTATTTGAGAGTAGCCCTTGCAGACCAATTTGGCTTTATTTCTGATTACTTCACCAACTTCATTCAGTTTGTTCTGGAAGACCCATTTGGTTCCAATTACATTCTTGTTTCTTGGTCTGGGAACAAGATCCCAAGTGTGATTTTTCTTAATTTGCATCATCTCTTCATCCATTGCTTTAGTCCAGTTTTCATCATTGTAGGCTTCATCTACTGTCTTAGGTTCAATCTTTGAAATCAGACAATATTCATCTAAATTTTGAGCAATTCTCCTTCTAGTCTGTACACCTTTGCTTTTGTCACCTATGATCTGATCTTCAGAGTGGTTCAGTCTTACCTACCTTGGAACTTTGGGAGTTTCCTGCACTTCTAATTCATGATCAGGCTCATTAAGACTCATCTCTTCTTCCTGATTTACCGGATGAGTTTGAATCTAAATTTCAGAAGGAGCTTGGGTTCCTTGAATCATAATGCAATTCTGATCATCTTCATCATATTCATAAAACCTTGAGGGTTTTTCAATTCCTTCATCAACCTTCACATTTGTACTTTCTATAATCTTTCTCAGTCTCCTGTTATAACATTGGTATGCTTTTCTTTGAGTAGAATAACCCAAGAATATTCCTTCATCACTTCTAGCATCAAACTTGCCTAGATCTTCATCTCTTTTAATGTAACATTTGCTACCAAAGACTCTGAAGTACCTCATAGTAGGAGTGATGCCAAACCAAAGTTCATAAGGAGTCTTACCAGTATTGCTTCTGATTTGAACTTGATTGAGAGTATAGACTGCAGTGCTGATAGCTTCTCTCTAATAGATCTGAGAAACATTTGCTTCTCATTGTCCTAGATGCTTCCTGGATGGTCCGATTCTTTCTCTCCACTACTCCATTCTAATGTGGAGTCCTAGGGGCAGACAACTGTCTCTTTATTCCATATTTCTCACAGAACTCTATGAACTCACAAGATGTGAACTCTCTACCTCTATCAAACCTTAGACATTTCAATTTTAATCCGGTTTCATTCTCTACCAAAGCCTTGAATATTTTGAATTTCTCAAGAGCTTCTGATTTCTCTTTCAGAAAAGTTATCCACATCATCCGGGAATAGTCATCAATTAGTAACATGAAGTATCTATCACCTTGTACACTCCTGATTCTTGTCGGACCACATAAATCAGTATGAACCAAGTCTAATAATCTGGTAGAAGATTATTCCTTACTTTTGAATGAGACTCTGCTTTGTTTACCCAACTAACATTCCTTGCACAAACTATTTGTAGGTTTCACCAATTTTGGAAGATCTCTTACAGCCTGAGCATTTCTTATCTTGATGATATTATCAAAATTTACATGACACATTCTTCTATGCCATAACCAACTCTGATCAATTTGCACAAATAGACAACTTTTACCAGTACCAACTAAGTGGAAGATATTACCTTTAGTTTGAGTACCAGATGCAATCTCTATTCTAGAACTTTCAAAGATTTTGCATTTACCATTCTTGAATCGGAGATCATAGCCTTTGTCCACCAACTGTCCAACACTGAGAAGATTATGCTTCAATCCTTCAACATACAGTACATTACTAGTTTTGTTCCTTCCATCAAAAGAAATAGCTCCTCTTCCTTTGATTCTACGAGCAGAATTGTCACCAAACTTTACCACTCCTCCTTCATACCTTTCCAAATCTATGAACTTGTTTTTTTCACCTGTCATATGGTGAGAGAATCCACTGTCAATGACCCAATGATCATTTTCTTCAATTTGGGCAACCAGAGCTCTTTCTACAACTTTATGATTGACAGATTCAGAGGGCATTGTATCTTCTTCCTTGATGGCAATGAACACCCAGTCACTTCTGGATTTGTCTCCTATCTCTGATTCATCATCTGTTACTCCTTTATTATCATCTTCCTCATGAACATAGTAACAGTTCTTTTGGAACCTTGATCTATTAGGATTTGGCCTTGAAACTCTTTCCAGACTCCTTGAGGCAAAATGACCAATCTTATTGCAGTTGAAACACTTGAAAGGCAATTTCCCTTCATACTTACCAGATCCTCTTGGTAGCCTTTTTGCAATAAGAGCTTCAAGGTGAGCAGTTTCAGCTTCATCTTCTTCTAGGTCTTTTCTTGCTTTTTCATACAATGATAATTTCCTTGAAGAGTTCTCTCCCGGATCAAACCTTTGTTTACCTTTTATAGAGGCACTAGCTTTGAATGCTAATTCAGTCTTGTGGGGGCATCTCCAAAATCAGTCATTTCAAATGCCAATTTACTAGCCAATTAATCTCTTGTGACAATTGTATGGGCTCTGAATTCTTCAATGGTAGCAGCCTTGATTTTATAAGAAGCAGGAAGGGATCTAAGGATTTTCCCAACAATCTCATCTTCATCCAAGACTCCACTAGCATTTCTAATTCCACAAACAATCTCATTTACTTGGCATAAAAGTAGTGATATTTTCATCTTCTCTCATCTTCAGATTTTTGAATTTTCCTTTCAGACTTTGTAACCTTGCACATTTAACATACTTGTCTCCTTCATGCAGAAGCTCCAGTTTTTCCCAAATTTCAAAAGCAGTTGGTAGGTCAATAACATTTGAGAGCTTTGAATTAGATAATACACTTAGAAGAGCTTCTATAGTCCATAGATTGCTTTCAGCATCTGTGATTTCATTAGGGGCTTTCGAACCACCTTGTGGAGATGTATACTTTGTTGTAACCATGGTCAAGTATGCCATTCCCATACACTGCAAGTGACATTTCATGTGACCTTTCCAAAGGTTAAAATTGGTTCCATCAAACTTTAGACTATCATTCTTGTATGATGACATCCTAGATTTCCTCAAGTGGTTAAGCTCCTTTTACAGGAACTTGGCTCTGATACCAATTGTTAGATTTAGGGCAGACAACTGAGAGGGGGGGTGAATCAGTTGTACAAAACTTTCTTCCAATTTAAACACTCAACTCCTTATTGTTATTCAGTAGCATAATAGGAAATCAATCATGAAAACACAATGCAGCAAATCAAGAGCAGAAACACATTAACACATGAGACACCAAGATTTTGACGTGGAAAACCCAGTTAAGGGAAAAACCATGGGGTGATTAACCCAAGAATGTATTCTCTGTTAGAAGAATAGAAAGAACAAAATGACACATGCCAATTAGGGCTCACTGCCCAAGCACACTACTCACAAGAGGCTCACTGTCTACAAGAGACACATTGTCTGCAAAGAAATAAGTATAACCTACTTGAACTGGAAAATAGCATCTTCACCATGCTTGAATCAGTTCCATTTAAGCTCAATACTTCTGCTCTACCTTTCTCTCTTCTCCTTGCTACCACACACTCATCTTCACCAAGACAACTTTGAAATGACTTTGCAATCCCTTATTTATACAAGACATCAACTTAGGAATGATCATCTAAGTCGGCAAACATCAACAAGAACATCCGTAGGATGTGTAACTCATCTAGTTGGCCAATCTCAGGAAGAACACCATCATACAGAAGTTATTCTTCAATTGCGAGCTCCAACTTCAATGTGGACCACCAACACGAACTGGACATGCTCCAAAGACCTCCACAAGCTTGCCGGAATCACCAAGAGCATCCACACTTCATCTACTTACTGAAATCCTTCTTTCCTTCATCTGGAACCTTAAGAACACAGTCTGTCATTACTGTCACAAAGGAATAGATGCTTCCGGGCCTTCAAACCATGAACCAATTGAGTTGACACTTCACAAAGACTTCCTCAGCACTCCCTCAAATCTACAGAACATGATAATGCATTTCCAGATCTCACCGGACCTATCTGTATCACTCTATCACCACTGTACACCTACCGGAACCAGTTTTACTTGAGCAAACACAACTTCTTTAGATCTTCATGTGAACCTCTGAAATCTTTACTGCATCATCTTAAGACACATATCTCCAAACCCTTTGAACCATATCCTCTGATCCTCATCCTATCTTGGATTTTTACCTTACTGTCATCACTGTTCTTCACTTATTCCTGATTGAGACTAATTTTCTCAATATCCTCAGCACTCAACTCATCCAATCCTTATCATTAATGCAATAGGAGTATGTTGACATCAATGACAACAACGGTTAGGCCCATACTTGCAACAGGCCTTGCCTACGTACGCATAGCACAAAGACTTCATAGTTTGGGGTAAACTAGTCTTGCAACCATAAGGTTGACTTAGATATAATAACTCATAAGGGATCCAGTTTATCACATAATATTTTCTAGAATCAATAAACCAATTAATATAAACATCCCTATTGTTCTCAAGATTAAATACATCATATGCTGACTAAATCTTCAAATTCTAAAAAAGTGCATGCAATAATTAATTTATAAATAATCCCTACAGGGGTAAAATATGGAAGTTATAACAACAAAAATATTCCAACCATTCTCTTGGATAAAAAGCATAAATTTCCACAGACAATTACTTAGATTACAATAAATGAAAAAGTCTATCATAATTATGAAAATTATCATCTTATATTCAAGTTTTAAATAAAATGATTTATAGCACTATTCAACAATATATATCTTATCATTAACAAACACATAAAACCCTTATCAACACCTTACTAATGCATGCAATATCTACTCACTTAGAATAGATGAAAGTACATTCTGTTGTGATGCTCACAACACACCCCATTTTACCTCTTAGCAAAATGAGGACCCCTACTGTGGTTTTGCTTGGTGGTAAAGGGAAAAAGAGGTAAGTGTTGCAAATCATGTAAAAATTGAAAAGATCTAGCATTAAGTACCAGGAGAGAATAGTGGTGAATTCATTGTTTAAAATGAGTAAGGGTTGCCTTTTGAACCAATAAAAAATTCCCAATATTTTGCGAGATCTATGTGTTTTTGCAAAAATACATTATTTAGGGGTTTGTATGTCATATACAAAGTCATTGTATAAGACATGTCGAGTATAATCAGGTTTTGTATCCTGGTTGTTTGCATGCATATGCTTAATCTTTGTATCCTTTGTATGCAAGTCGGACCCGATAGCTTTTTCACAAGTGGAATGAATAAAGTGTCAGGTTCTCATTGTATGTCAGTTTGTATGTATGTCCAGTATAAGCACAAATGATATATAGGGTGATATACTTTCACGGACCTGAAGGAGGTATAAAATATGGTTCATTAAGGTGAGAAAAAAGGCACTTCACATAGTTTGTACATTTGTATGTTTCAATTTTGCATCTTTAACATACATACAAGTGCGGATTCCAAAAGATAGTTAAATATGATGCAAGCGATGCATTGTATATTAACACTTTTTCGAGTAAGTATGCATTCGTTTAATAAACATGTATGGATCTGAAAATATTGTACAGTATGGTTAATAAGAGGGAAAAGTCCAGAATAGTTGTATAAAAGTTTGCATGTATAAGAGATTGTATCTAAGTGTAGATACAATTATTGCTTTAAAAAGATACAAGTGGTTAAGTAAGGTGGGGTCCACCGTGGTTGTCTCGCGATTGTATGTTGCATATACAAGCGGAGATACACAAAATGAAAAGGTAAGATTCGACGTGGATTTCAAAAGAGATGAAATAAGGTTAATGCTTTGTATGTATGAGTGATTGTATATTGACAACATACAATCCATATACAAAGAGGTTAAGGCACTATTGGGAAATAAAAGGGTAAAGGGTTTGTATAGGTTGCATTTGTATGATGGTTTGCATCTATTTTATATACATTGTGACATATAAACAAAAGATACAAAGTTGAACATAAGGTAAAGAGTAACATTGTTTATAACCCGTTGCATATGTAGGGTTGTATATTAATGACATACAAATGGATATACAAAAAATGATATACAACGAGACATTCGAAAAATGATATGTATGCAAGGGGAAAACTAATGGATACAATGTTCAAAATTAAAACCTGAAATAGAAAGTTGAAGCCCTATGTGCATTGAATGCAGCATTTATTGTAGAACTAACATTGAAATGATGGATTTAACATGTTAAGGTTAAAATAGAGATTGTTTTTCTTTTAGAATTGCATCGTTAAAACTGAAATTGCAGAGAAAGAGAACTATTGCATAGATTGAACAGAAAGTTCATTGCTTGATGGAATTTTAGAATGGGAATGACTTGAAAAAAATGGTAAAGTGGGTCAACACTTGTAAGGTTGAGTTGTCACGGATATAGGTATGTTTCTTAAAACGACGTTACCATGCAGTTAATCATAAAATGTGAATGGATTATCAGTAATTTTGTTTAAAAATGCAAGAAACTGACAAATTACTATATCTGATTAGGAAATTAACTGATTATGTTAAATAACCTAAAATTTAAAATGGGAAAAGACAAAAAAGGGTTAGGCTAAATGGTAAAACGTAAAAATTCATGGTAAAACCCTAGGAAAATTAAAGTAAAACAAGTAGTTAAATATGTAAATTTTCACAGGATGGCCCCTAAACAGAAGAGAACTGATCCGGCGAGTGAAGAGAAGGTAAAAGTGAAGAAAGAAAGAAAACCAAGGAAGGAAATGAAAAAAGAGGAATTGCCTATACATCGAGGGTATCAATCCATGATCAGCATGAGCAGGGTTGCAACAGATGCAGGCATAGGATCGTATGATGTAGATGATGTTCTTCAGAAAATCACAGCAGCAGATGCTACCCCTAAAATGAAATGCATTTGGGATAGTGGATTATACAGAGCTGCAGGATTTCCCTTGGCCTTAGAAGCTAAGGATCTAGTTTTGGAGTGTATAAACAAGTATGATCTGAATACCAGAAAGGTAATGCATGAAAACCAGATTATTACTGATTTGACCACCGAGGGGATAGCAACGACATTTGAATTGGATATTCAAGAAACAATGATGGACATAGATATGGATCAGTACATAGAAGATTTCAACATTAATGAAAGAGATTGCAAGAGCAAGATATTCTACAGCTGGTATACTACAAAAAACAAACCAAAAGCTGTAGCTTGAGTGCTAAAGAACCTGCATAGAATAGATTTGAAAGAGGAAATACATCTGATGATAACAATGTTGAGTAGGCTAGTAGGTTTGAGAGATGCAACTAAATGTGAACCCTGGATGTTCTTTGTTATTCAATTCATGAGGGAAGCAAAGAAAGAATAGGGACAAATTCACTGGGCTAAGGCTATTAGCACAGCCATATGGAAACAAGCAATGTTGAGAAAATAGAAGATGATGTCATTTTATGTGTCCTCATATGTATTATACTCATGTGCATCTATGAATCAACCATACATAATTGGAATTGACAGAGTTGGATCCATGGGGAATGGCCTAGATCATAAACTAGTCTATGACCACTATCCAAATCTATAGGAGGATAATGTATTAAGGAAATATGCTTTAGTGAATGATGTATTCTATACATAAATGGTAAGGGTTTTGAGAGGAGAGAAAGATAAAAGGTTATCTAAGGATACAAAGGATACTATTGGATTACATAGTTCCTGGTACATACAATTTCAGAATTTTACATATATTAGAATTGAGGGTTTTGAAAGAAAACTATTTATGTTGCCCAAATATCCATCCAATAAGTTGATTGTGTTAGAGTTCTCAAGACAAAATTTGAATGCTTTCAAGATGTACAAGAGGAAGTATGGAAGAGGGAACCTCAATCTCCCTTGGGCAATTGGTAGGTATTCCATCTATAGTGAGGACGTGGCTAGATATTCAGAGGGTGAACTAAGATATTATGGCTTTGAGGAATTTAAACTAGCAAGACGGTTTGATCCTTTCCACAGGATCCAAAGAACCATTGATCCCAAATTTAAGCATCAAGTGCACATTGAGGACTATTGGTCAGATTAAAAAGATGACTGAGAAGTGAGGAAAAGAGCAGACAAAAGGCTGACAATAGAACAAATGAAAACTATGGGGGAAATCTATGTGCCTCCAAAAGTTAAAGATGATGATGAATTGTTACATCATAGCTATAAGAGCCCCAGGCTTGTTCCTATGGGAAAGCCTGATTGGTCACAACCATGGAATACATCTTTGGACGCATTGTCCAAACCTGTCATTTTATTTTCCAAGACATGGTTGAAGGATAAAATAGAAGAACTTAGGGCTAAGGGAATTGAGCCAACATTTCCAAAGAAAGGTAAGCAAAGAGTAAAGGAGCATCAAGATGAGCTCCAATGCTTCTATGAGAAGAAGAGAAAGGTTGTATAAGCAAAGATTATTAAAAAAGATAAGAGTGCCACCCTAATGGATCCATATCCCTTAGGAGTGACAGTGGTAGTATCATCAGGCACATTTATGGAAGCAGAATCATTTGGTCATGACACCAGTACAGAGCAGACCCAAGCTACTAAGGGGCCAATAGGATAGAGGATCATGAGGGCCATAGCAGTTGAAACATCAAAGGGAGAAACATCAAAACAAAGTGATGCTATAGGTGCATTACAAGTGGGTGCTAAGTTGAATAGCATACCTAGTGAGTCCACATCAGAGGAAAAAAGACAAGAATATACAAAGGTTAAGAAAGAGTTGGCTGAAGAAAAGATGCAAAAGTCAATATTGCATGAAGCAAAAAAGGTAAGTGCGACTGTTAATGTAGAGGATGACATCAATGATAGTGAGGTTAGGGAGGTAGATCCTGAGATAAGAATAGAAACTGGTAAAGATGAAGAGGAATTAAGTGAATACTCTGGTGTAGAAGAGAGGCAGGATACTTAGACATATATGGAAATTGAACAAAGCCCACAATCTGAAGAGGAAAATGTACAAGACAGGTCAGAGGTAGTGGACCCTTTTGGTACATTGGTACCACCTAAAATCATAAAAGATGTGCAGAATGTGGTACAATAGATAGAGGAGTCTGAGAAAGAGGGCACACCAGAAAAAAATAGTAAAGGAAACACTAGCCCAGGTTGAGAAGGAAATAGAGATAAGTGCTTCTAGTGCTGATGTGTTAGGTATTTTAAATATGTATGATGAGCATAGTGAGGAATAAAATGATACAGAGAATAAGCATGAAAAGGAGAAAGACACAAAGGAACCTAAAAAGAGTACAGGTTCACCTTCACAAATAGAACAAACAAACATGCCTGAGAAAGTACAAGGACAAGGTGAACCAGTAGAAGAACTAAGGGAAGTATCGGATAAGCTTGAGGAAGGCAGGGATAATACAAAGAATGTTTCTAAAGTTAATATTGAACATAAAGAACAAAAGGAAGGTGAGGATATAGAAAATATGGAGTAAAAGGATAAGGAAGAAGAAGAACAAAAAAAGTCTTTAGGAAAAATGAATCCAGAAAAGGAAGATGAAGAGGGAGGAGACACTGAAATAGAGGAAGATGATAATGAGGGAGAATCAGAAAAGTAGGGTAATCCATTGATTCCAGAACAAGGTCCTCAACCTTAGCCCCCTCCACAACAACAAGAGCAACACATGGAATAGACAGGAATGGAAAAACCTCAAGAGGAGGTGATCAATGAAGAGAAAATAGAAAAGGTTACCAAAGAGGTTCCAGCCTGGTTAGGCTCAAAAGTTAGGAGAGAAAAGGTAGAGGTACAATTGGTACCTATTGATATTAAAAGCCTATTAGGTGGTTCTACACCACAGAAAGAGAAGAGAAAAGCCAGACCCATGTCACCAATCAAGAGAGGTCCTTCTAGACCTAAATGGTGAATCTAGCCATACCACAAAAAGACAAGTCAAAAGGAGAAATAATAATAGAAGATTATAAAATACTTAATATAGATCTAGGCCATAGGACAAGGGAACAACATATACATGAGTGGAAGGACATGCATCAAGCCACTGCAGAGATATTGAAGAAAGATAAGGATAAACATGAATACTTGAAGGGACACATTGTCCAATTACAATAATTTATCAAGGGGATGTTTGATTCCAGTACAAATGTATCAGCATTGCCTACAGAAATGACAATATTATCTAAGGAAGAGGTAAAGGAGATGGGAAATAAGAAGATTGAAGCCAATATTTTTGAGAAATGGCCCGAAGGCCTCATACATAAAGGAGAAGAAATAAAAATGCAAGCAACAACTAGTTTGGAGAGAAAAACAAATGCAATGGTATATTACATAGCTGCCACTTTAGAAAAAAGGAATGTAAATCAAAAATAAAGCAACTTGATGCAATAAAAGACAAAATAGAAGAACTGATAATTGAAGGAACCATTACTCCTCAAATGGTCAATCAATTGCCACAGGCCAAATTGGAATTAAAATATGAAGAAGAAATTCTTAGAAATTGCATCATAACTACTAGAGACGTAAAAGAGGTCACAGATAGCATGATAATGGTACACATGAAAATGGTAGAAAAACTCATTGGGCATGAATGCCTAGAAGTACTTGCATATGGATTAGAAAAGGCTATAATAGAATTTAAAGCAATATTTTTGCCATGTTTAGAGAACCTTGCAGCACATCTTAGCATGGAAATGATTGATTCAATGATGGAAATAGGTGTTAAGATTAGGAAATACCAGAAAAGAGTTAAAGATTTGGGGACAAAAGAGAAGAAGTTGCAAGATGGAGTCAAAGCACAAGAATTTACATGGGCAAAAATCCAGGAGAGTGACTGTGCTTTTATCAAAGGAATGTTAGGTAATTTCGTAGAATACCTAAAGGAATAGAAGGGTACTGAAAAAAGAATATGTCAAGTAAGAATGCAATTGGAGGGTATCATCGACCAAAGTCAACAAACAAGCAAAAGTCAAAGAGTATCTTTATTTTGAAAAGATTCTAAAGGCATTGGTGCAGGAGCACCAAGGCTCAATGCAGCCTGTACATAGCCTTTTTGGTTTGTCTATTTTGAGTTTACAGTTTGTGTTTTGTCTTTGGAGTTTTTCGAGCATTTTGAAGGTGTTCGGCATTTGGGTCAATGGTTGAACCTCGCAGTCGAACCACGCCATTGAACCATTCCTTTGAACCTTGAAATTGAACCATTTCGTTGAACCTTGAGATTGAACCTCGCTGTTGAAGTTCAATGGTTCAACGGGTTCATGCATAGAGGATGGAAGAGTTGAAATTGTTGGTCATTTTGTTGGGGGTTGAACCTCACTGTTGAACCGCGAGATTGAACCTCACTGTTGAAGTTCAATGGTTCAACAGTTCTTCGTTCTGGAAGGGTGTAGTGTGACTGATCGGAGTGAGATGCATATCGAGAGGAGATATTACGGATAGGCCGAAGACACAGGTCTGGCCGATGGTTCTAACCATCGGGAAGATATTGGATATCAGCAAGCAAGGAGAATGTTCCAACGACAGAGGTAAGTCTGACCAATGGTGAATGCATTTCGGTGTGAGAGAACCCATCGGTGGAAGAAGTTTGGAAGTCACCGACAGTAGAATGTCTCACCGAAGATAAAGGCATTGGTGAGATTGTTGATATCGGAGAGTAAGTGAAAAGTCCCACCGAAGGTGGAAGTCTGACCGATGAAGGATAGTAGCGAAGGTTCATCGGAATGACACAAGCATCAGGCTAACAAACTTGAAGGATACCGATAGCTATAAGTCACAGCGAAAGAAGTATGTGTCAGGTGACAAAGGAGATCGGCTTAGGATGTTTGGTGTTCACCGACAGAGGTAGGTCTGACTGATCGGGGTGAGATTCAAAAAGTGTCACCGACGAGGGTATTTCATATCGGAAGGCAAGGAGTAAGGTAGGCCAATGATTAATGTCTGACCGATGTAGCAGTTGCATCGGCATGTCGGAGAGAGAAAGGGAGACACTGCCAATAGAGGCAGTCTTGCCGATGGAGTATTTTGGGAGGAAAATAGTAAAGTCTTACCGATAGCATAGAATTTAACTGGTAGTTGGAATACCAATAGTTCTGGTAGCTGAACCGTCCTATAATGGACATGAGCAACTACATAAAATGTAGCATTCTTTCTGTATGAGGAGTTCAGCAGAAGAAACAAGAGAAAGATTTTGATTTGAGAAGCATTTTGATGTAAAGGCAATTTTTGAATAAAAATCAAATTCAGTAGTTCGATCATTTGTGTATTTCTTTTCTGTTTTCAGTTTACCATTCTGAAGTAGATTAGTCTTTTCTGTTTCTGCAATTTTGTTTTCTTTTGCAAGCCATGACTCTATTTTGATGATTCTTCAAATCCCACTGTACAGTATGGAGGTCATCAAGCAGAGTCATGCTCTTTGTTTGTTTTTCTTTTGTGGGGTGGTCGAATTGCCGGCTAGAGGCAATGCATGCTTGTTCTAGGTGAGCTCAGTAAGGAGTCCGGCTAGATAGACAAGTAGGAAAATAGATTTGCAGGGGTGGAAAATAGAGAGAAGGAAAGTGAGCACCAAGCAGTCCAGACCCTTGAACAGAGTGAGAAGGGTGGGCAACGGGCTTAGAAAGTTATGTGCCATTGAGGTAGTATCTTGGAAAGTAGTGAGGACAAGGTATGTGTCCCACACCAAGTAGTGAAGTAGAGTTTTCCATCTCTACAAAGAGTATTTCTTTTAGCACTTTGAATTGGTAGGAAGGCTAGTGTTGTCAAATAGTCTTGTACACCTACAGGATGTAGAGCAGGCAGCCTAGAGTCCTCCCTATCAAATTGGTATCAGAGCGGTAAGATTTGGGTTATTCCTAGGTTGGAATAGAAGAGTTGTATGTCATCACCAAGTTCAAGTGAGTTTGTAGGTTCATCCAAGAAAATGGTGACTAATGCAGAGTTAGCAAAGAAGGTTGAAGATCAAGAAGAGGAGAATAGACTCCTACAAGAAAGACTAGCAGAAATGGAGAGTAAGCTAGGTGTAATGTTGCAAAAGACTGAGGAAGTCAGCCAGAGAGTTAAATATTCTGAGGATAAGGGAAAAGGTGTGTCTATAGAAGATGAAGAGCCCACACCTGATCCTAAGTTGGAAGAAGAACCATTCTTGAAAGCGTTGAAAGCAATGAGTGGTAAAACATTGGAAGGAGTACCACTTTTCAATGGAAAAATGGACCTAGATTTGGTCATGGAGTGGATAGAAGGACTTGAAAATCACTTTGAATGTGATGGTGTAAGCGAGGCATAGAAAGTAAAGGTGGCCAAATCCAGACTCAGGGGAGCTGCCTTAACCTGGTGGAAATTTGTGCAGACTGAAAGAGCAAAAGAAGATAAGAAGCCCATAGCTACTTGGAAGGGAATGGTAGCTAAAATTAAAGAAGCATATATGCCAGAAGATTATGAAATACAGTTGCATAGGAAGAGATAGAATCTAAGACAAAAGGAATTAGATGTCAGTGCATATACTAAAGAATTCCAAAAGCTATGCTTAAGGTCCAAAGTAATGGAGGATGAAAGCATAAAGGTAGCAAGGTACCTTAATGGTTTGAAGTGGAATATACAAGAAGAAATCAGTTTGTTGTGTCCTACAACAGTGCAAAAATGTTATCAGCTGGCACTAAAAGTGGAGGAAAAGAATAAGAGGAAACAAGACTCAAATAGCAGAGGAAGAGGAAGAGGCAGAGATAACAGAGGACACAGAGGAGGTTTTGGTGGAAGAAATACTGATAATAGATCCCAAGCAAAATCCAAACTCACAGAGCAGAGTGGGGAGTCGAGTGGTAGAGGAAACCACAGAGGAAGAGGATCTAACAAAGGAAGGTCAGGAGGATCAGGCAGAGGATCCTATTTCACCAACATGAAGTGTTACAACTGTGGCAATCTAGGTCATCCAACATATAGGTGTCCAGAAAAGGCCACATCCTCTTCTCAAGGAGGTGATAAGAGAAATCACTATGTCCAAGATAATGCATCCAGCAGCCAGTCACCTAAGGTCAATTTGAACTCAAAAGATGGAGAGAACCTAATGATAAGGAGAACCTTGATGAAGGAACCAGTAAAGTCTGAACCAAGCCAGAGGAGAGCACTATTTAGAATCAAGTGCAAGATTTTGACTAAGGTATGTAAAATTATCATAGACTCAGGATCTACTGATAATATTATTTCTGATGAAGCAGTTAGGAAACTGAATTTGAAAAGAATTACTCATGCAAACCCATATAGAGTCACATGGTTGAATAAGGGTCAACATGTGGTAGTAAATGAACAAAGTTGGGTGGAGTTTAGTATAGGTGGCTATAAGGATAAGGTATTATGTGATATACTACCCATGGATGCATGCCATCTCTTATTGGGTAGACCATGGCAGTATGACCGAAAGGTAGTACATGATGGTGAGAAGAATGCCTATTCTTTTCAGAAGGATGGTGTCACCTATAAAATTCAGTCATTGGAGGATGAAGATGCAGTTCAGACAAAGAGTCCTAATATCTTGGTTGTAAGTGGAAAAGAGTTTCTGAGTACTCTTAAGGAGGATGGTATTGGTTATGCCATCATAGTAAAACCAAAAGAAGGACAACAGGATAAGAAGACAGAGATTCCCAAAGAGATGCAGCCTATACTAGAGAAGTATAAAGGCATAATCAGTGACGGTACACCAGCCACATTGCCTCCACAGAGAGCAATAAGCCATCAGATAGACCTGATTCTAGGGGCATCTTTGCCAAACAAGGCACCCTACAAGATGACTCTAGATCAGCACAAAGAGATTTCCAGGCAAGTGCAGGAATTGCTAGATCAAGGATTGATCAGGAAGAGTATTAGTCCTTGTGCAGTGCCCACAGTATTGGCACCCAAGAAAGGAGGATCATGGGTTTATGCACAGATGCCAGAGCCATAAACAAGATAACTATAAGGTATAGATTCCCAATTCCCAGAATTGAAGATCTCATGGACTGTATTGGAAAAGCAAAGTATTTCACCAAGATAGACCTGAAGAGTGGTTACCACCAAATAAGAATCAAGGAAGGAGACAAGTGGAAGATAGCCTTCAAGACCACAGAAGGACTGTATGAGTGGCTTGTTATGCCATTTGGTCTATCAAATGCACCCAACACCTTTATGAGGCTCATGAATGAAGTCCTAAAGGATTACATTGGTAAATTTGTTGTTTTTCTAGATGATATTCTAATTTTTAGTCAGACCAAGGAAGAACATCTAGAACAGGTAAATACTGTTTTGCAAAAATTACATGATGAACAACTAACCATAAATCTAGAGAAGTGTGAATTCATGAAGCAGGAATTGGTATACCTTGGTTTTGTGGTGTCCCAGGGAGAGTTGAAGATGGACAAGTCCAAAGTAGAAGCCATATTGAGCTAGCCTACTCCCAGAGTAGCCACAGAGGTGAGAAGTTTTCATGGCTTAGCCCAGTTTTACATAAAGTTTATCAAAAATTTTAGTGGAATATGTGCACCCATGTTGGATACAATTAAGGGTGGAATGAAAGCAAAATTCAGATGGACACCAGCTGCAAATAGAAGTTTTGAAAGGTTGAAGAAAGAGGTAGCAACACAACCTGTTTTGTTGTTGCCTAGTTTTGATAAGCTATTTACTATTGAATTTGATGCAAGTAATATAGCTGTAGGAGCAGTGCTAAATCAGGAAAACAGACCTGTAGCCTTTTTCAGTGAGAGGCTGAATGAAACAAAGAGTAAGTACTCTTCGTATGACTTAGAGTTGTATGCTCTAGTCCAAGCATTGAGGAAGTGGAGACATTATCTCCTGTCTAAAGAATTTGTGGTCTACACAGATAACCAAGCTCTGAGTTTTCTAAACTCACAGGATAAGTTAAGCAGCAGGCATATCAAACGGATGGAGTACCTGCAATCTTATACCTTTACAATTAAGCATAAGAAGGGGCAGTTGAACAGAGTTGCAGATGCTTTGAGCAGAAGATTGCTCACAGTGCAAGAAGTGCAGTTGAAGAGCATTGGGATTGAAGATTTCAAGAATCTCTATAGAGATGATGAAGATTTTGCTAAGGCATACAAGGTATGTCAAGCTTTTGAGAATCACTTTCACAGTGAATTTGCAGATTTCACCTTACAGCAGGGATTGCTATTCAAAGGTGGACAATTATGTGTACCCAGAGGATCTATGAGAGAAAATCTCATACAGGAGAAGCACAATGGTAGTCTGAGTGGCCATTTTGGTCTAAATAAGACACTGGAGCTAGTCCAAAGGTTCTATTATTGGCCAAGGATGCACAGAGACATCAGAAGGTATGTAGAGTAGTGTATCGTATGTCAGAAGGCCAAGGGAACCACTTCAAATGCAGGACTGTACCAACCCTTACCCATTCCTTCCAGGCCATGGGAATGTGTAAGTATGGATTTTGTAGTTGGTTTGCCTAAGACTAAGACTGGTTATGATAGCATATATGTAGTTGTGGACAGGTTTAGCAAGATGAGCCATTTCATTCCCTGTAAAGTGACTCATGATGCCAGTCATATAGCACACTTGTTTTTCAGAGAAGTGATCAGAATTCATGGACTTCTAGCAAGTATTGTGTCTGACAGAGATGCTAAATTCATGGGGTATTTTTGGAAAACATTGTGGCAGAGATTGGGAACAAATTTGTCATTCAGTTCAGCATATCACCCATAGACCGATGGTCAGACAGAGGTGGTAAACAGGACATTGGGCAACCTATTAAGGTGTATAACCAAAGAATATGGACAGAGTTGGGATCTTGTTATTCATTAGGCAGAATTCACCTATAATGATAGTGTGAATAGGACTACTGGTAAGAGTCCATTCGAAATAGTCTATGTAATGCATCCCAGAGGTATATGTGAGCTCAGAAATATGGAAAACATGGAGAACAAAAGTGGACATGCAGAGGATTTTGCACAATCCATGAAAGAAGTGCATGAGCAGGTGAAGAAAACCTTGACAGAGAACACACAGAAGATCAAGGATAGAGTAGATGCCCACAGAAGGGATATTCAGTTTGAGGTTGGTGATCTGGTTATGGTGCACTTGAACAAAGCCAGAATGCAGAAAGGCACGCCAACCAAACTGCAGATGAGGAGAATTGGTCCTTGCAGAATCCTGAACAAGTATGGAAATAATGCCTACATAATTGAATTGCCAGAAGACTTGGCAATCTCACCAGTGTTTAATGTCCAAGACCTGGTGAAATACAAGGGTCCTCAATCAGTAGCAAACGGATCCATTTCAGAGAAGGAACAGACAGAAATAGATGTGACTTTGCCATTACAACCCAAACTACAGGCAGAAAGAATACTAGATTCAAGAGTATAGAAGCAAACCAGACATGGTGTCTACATGGAGCATTTGGTCAAGTGGAAGCAGTTGCCTGAAGCAGAAGCTACCTGGGTTGCAGAGGCAGAGTTCAGAAAAAGGGGCATTGATTTTGCCTCATTGTCATCGAAGGTGACCTAGTTCTTTCCGCACAGGGGGAGTATGGTGCAGGAGCACCAAGGCTCAATGCAGCCTGTACATAGCCTTTTTGGTTTGTCTATTTTGAGTTTACAATTTGTGTTTTGTCTTTGGAGTTTTTTGAGCATTTTGAAGGTGTTCAGCATTTTGGTCAATGGTTGAACCTCGCAGTCGAACCGCGCCATTGAACTATTCCTTTGAACCTTGAAATTGAACCATTTCGTTGAACCTTGAGATTGAACCTGTTGAAGTTCAATGGTTCAATGGGTTCATGCATAGAGGATGGCGAAGTTGAAATTGTTGGTCATTTTGTTGGGGGTTGAACCTCACTGTTGAACCGCGAGATTGAACCTCACTGTTGAAGTTCAATGGTTCAACAGTTCTTCATTCTGGAAGGGTGTAGTGTGACTGATCGGAGTGAGATGCATATCGGGAGGAGATATTACGGATAGGCCAAAGACACAGGTCTGGCCGATGGTTCTAACCATCGGGAAGATATTGGATATCGGCAAGCAAGGAGAACGTTCCACCGACGGAGGTAAGTGTGACCGATGGTGAATGCATTTTGGTGTGAGAGAACCCATCGGTGGAAGAAGTTTGGAAGTCACCGATAGTAGAATGTCTCACCGAAGATAAAGGCATCGGCGAGAGTGTTGATATCGGAGAGTAAGTGAAAAGTCCCACCGAAGGTGGAAGTCTGACTGATGAAGGATAGTAGCAAAGGTTCATCGGAATGACACAAGCATCGGGCTAACAAACTTGAAGGATACCGATAGCTATAAGTAATAGCGAAAGAAGTATGTGTCAGATGACAAAGGAGATCAGCGTAGGATGTTTGGTGTTCGCTGACAGAGGTAGGTCTGACCGATCAGGGTGAGATTCGGAAAGTGTCACCGACGAGGGTATATCGGTTGGACATTTCATATTGGAAGGCAAGGAGTAAGGTAGGCCGATGATTAATGTCTGACTGATGTAGCAGTTGCATCGGCGTGTCAGAGAGAGAAAGGGAGACACTGCCGATAGAGGCAGTCTTGCCAATGGAGTATTTCGGGAGGAAAATAGTAAAGTCTTACCAATAGCACAGAATTTAACTGGCAGTTGGAATACCAACAGTTCTGGTAGCTGAACCATCCTATAACGGACATGAGAAACTACATAAAATGTAGCATTCTTTCTGTATGAGGAGTTCAGCAGAAGAAACAAGAGAAAGATTTTGATTTGAGAAGCATTCTGATGTAAAGGCAATTTTTGAATAAAAATCAAATTCAGTAGTTCGATCATTTGTGTATTTCTTTTCTGTTTTCAGTTTACCATTCTGAAGTAGATTAGTCTTTTCTGTTTCTACAATTTTGTTTTCTTTTGCAAGCCATGACTCTATTTTGATGATTCTTCAAATCCCACTGTACAGTATGGAGGTCATCAAGCAGAGTCATGCTCTTTGTTTGTTTTTCTTTTGTGGGGTGGTCAGATTGCCAGCTAGAGGCAATGCATGCTTGTTCTAGGTGAGCTCAGTAAGGAGTCCGGCTAGATAGACAAGTAGGAAAATAGATTTGCAGGGGTGGAAAATAGAGAGAAGGAAAGTGAGCACCAAGCAGTCCAGACCCTTGAACAGAGTGAGAAGGGTGGGCAACGGGCTCAGAAAGTTATGTGCCATTGAGGCAGTATCTTGGAAAGCAGTGAGGACAAGGTATGTGTCCCACACCAAGTAGTGAAGTAGAGTTTTCCATCTCTGCAAAGAGTATGTCTTTTAGCACTTTGAATTGGCAGGAAGGCCAGTGTTGTCAAACAATCTTGTACACCTATAGGATGCAGAGCAGGTAGCCTAGAGTCCTCCCTATCAGGCATCCTTTGAGGTGAGCAAAGATACCATGAGGATATTTTGGAAACGGTTAGAAATTGATTCACACCATTGATCTAGAAAGTTTGAATGCTGACCGTTGATTAATTTTTTTAACCTTAGCAGTATGGAGCTTAGAAGTCTATATAATAAGCTCTGTTACTTGTATCATACTACATAGGGATTTTAGAATTTTAGCTTGAACTTGTAATTTGTCAAAGTTTATTGCAATAGTGAAGTATTTCTTTTAGTTTAGGAAGGGAGGTCGACTATGTCTACATTAAGGAGTACGTGGAATGTCTGGTCTCCTTAGTGTATCTGTCAAAATGTCTGTAAGTTTTCTAGTAATTTGATTAATAAAATAGAAGTCATTCTTACATTGTAAATTTTATATGACTCCGTACTTTGAATATAAGTAAATTTAGAATTCTGGATCTATTTCTGAGTGTTTCTGATTTTGACTTGTATTTGAAGTAGTATTCTCTGAAGGCTTGCAATCTTTGGTGTATAGTCATGAAAATGTTCAGGACTTTACATTTGTAGATTTAAATGTGTTGATTTGATCAATTTACTGTATTCCTTAAAATGTGAGTAATAGAACATTTAGATCTTGTATAGAATGGTACTTAATTTGAAGTTTCTCTAACTTTTCTCCAATAATTAAAAAACTAATTAGCTTAAATGCAGAAATCTGAAGGAAATTGTCTTGCATTCAAATAAAGAATGAGGAATTACATTGATATTTGGCAATTTTCATATTAATTTGAAAGGCAATGTTTGTTTCATTGAAATTCATACAAAGCTTTATGATACAATAGTGAATTTATGCAAAAAAATGAATACTTTGTTGATATTTGCAACAATTTGCATAATTTGAGTTCAGTAAGTCACTAAATACTTTAATTTATGTAAGGCCCATTTGAATATTACAGTTTCACATTAACGTGTTGAATTATCCATAAGGTCAAGACCTGACCATACAGAAACTTGAGATTAAGAATTCTTAGTTAATTCTTCATATCTTTCAAGACAGCTAAGGTTCCTTTGTGAATTTTAACTTTTGTTGTGAATGTGTAAGAACATACATCAACTATTTTTGGCGCTAGAATGAGGGCCTGATTTGAATTGAGGTAAGATTTTTGCAAAGTTGGCTCATAATAGTAGTTGAGTGACCAGGTCTAGGTCTAGTTCAGGAGATGTTTTTGTGCAATTACCTAATAGGAGACAAAATAAAGGTCCTTTGATCTAGAATCCTAGATTATTACACATAGGAGGTTCATCTGGAACTCCTCTAGGATCATCTTTTAATATACATAATATCGTAAGTCTTGATAGCTTGTCATTTAGATCTGTGAATCTTGGTTCAGAACCTCCCAAAAGTCCTAGTCCTCCTAGAAGCCCGAGTCCGCCCTTAAATACAAGTCCACCTAGAGGTCCTAGTCCACCTCAAGGTCTAGTAATGGCGTATTTCAATGTCAATTCCCCTATAATGTTCAATGACTACCATGAGATACCAAAAAAATCTTGAAAAGATTTGTCCTAAGTATTAATTGCATCAGGATCTAGAAAATCATATTAGGATCTTCAAGGAATCATGTTTTAGAGCCAAATTAGAATATGAAGATGTTGTGTGTAGGTTGTTCCCTTACACCTTCAATAAGCAGGCTTCTAACTGGTATGTCAACTTGCCAAATGGTTATACTTCTTCTTGGGCGCTCATGGAAGAAGCATTCTTGTCTAGGTTTAGGGGACCAGTCGATTCTTCGACATTATATCATAAATTGATAGCAATTAAAAGAGGTGAAGGAGAGCTCATTGATAATTTTAATGATAGGTTTCAGAAGGCTTTCTCTAGGTTAGTTTCTCCTTATACTGTAACTCCTGAAGCCCTATTAGCCATGTATTATGTCGCCTTGGATCTGTTTATTGCCATGTTTGTCAAGGGAAAGGTCGATATAGATACTATATCAAAAGCTTATAAAGAAGTAGTTGCTGTAAATTAGGAGATGAGACAAACCACATATAATCCTTTTCTAAATGTAGGAAATCCTAGGATGCAAAATCAAGCATAGCCTTGGAATGGAGTTCCCATGCACCATACTCCATTGTTAAATCCAATTCCTACGTATACACCTATCTATAATCCTTCCCCTATTCAAGCTATAGTTCCTTATACTGGTAATAATGCTGGTAACAATTAGACTAATGGTCAGTCTTTCTTCCAACATCCTCATGATACTTTTGTTGCTAAGGCACAAGATGATAGAGAGGAAATAAAAGAAATTACTGCACACTTCAGAAGGTTGACCACTGAGATGACACAATTGAGAAATGAGAATTTCTATGGTAGAAATACTCAGGGATATAGTCAAAATCAGAGTCAGAATTATAGTCAAGGCCAAAGTTCAAATCAAAATTAGAATTACAACCAAGGACAAAATCATAATCAAGGACAGGGGATGCAAAATAGAGGATATAATGGAGATAACAAAGCCTAGGGTAATAACAATAGAAATTAGAATCAACCTAGGCCATCTAAGACATGGAACACAGGACCAAATAATAGTACTCTGGCATCTCCATTTGAGAGTCCATATAATCAAGAAGGGAAACAACCAGCTAGAATTCAAATGGCTAATGTAGCATTAAAAAATTGGTGCAAAATTCACAATGGGCCATCCCACAATAATGGGTTACACTTTTTGGCCAAATTTGACATTGAAATCAACATTTTGAACTAAATCTTCACTTTCTAACACCTATAGCCGCTAAACCATTAGGAATTTGAAGATGATGTGAACTAGTGATTTGTGAAATTTTGTTTGTAGATTCTAAATATATATTTTTAAAAAAAATTAGAATTAAATTGTAATTTTTTTAGTCTCCTTTGATAACTAGTTTTTAATAGTAAACAACATTTTTTTAAAGTGATGTGTATTCCATAGCACATAACTTCTTTTCTACAAAGGATAAAATTATGATTCTTTTGAATTTAGATTGGTAACACCAATATATAGGGCATGCATTTGGTTTCATAATGTTTTGTTGAATATTTTTTTTTAATTAAGTTTTGAAGTCAAACCAATTATAATTCAGACATAGGTGTATTTCGTAAAACATAACTTTTTATGTATGTACCAAAAATCAAAATTTCTTTTCTTGTTGAAACAAGGACATAAATACCTAGGGCATAGATATTTTTTAGATTTTTTTTTCACTAATTTACTAATTTTCCATGTGTGTAGAACAGAGAACTTGATGTTCGGTGAAAAACCTACATTCACAAGAAATAAAAAATAAATATAATAATCAAATTAAATACATTTAAAATTATACTTTTTGGGAAGCTTATAATAAGGAATATGTACTTACAAAACATAAATTTTAAATGAATTCATTTGATCCCCCAAAAGTTAAATCGAAAGTAGTTTTTTATCAGCATTTTGATAGGTGTAAAGGAGACTCCATTATAGGTATGGTTTAAAACTAGCGGGGTTCTATCCAAGGGGGTTCGAATCTAAGGAGGTCTAATCAAACCCTCTTCAATTAAAATCCTTTAAATGAAACATTTCAAGGCTTAAATCATTGTATTTTCTAAAAATATGTGATTTCAACAAAAATCTGGATGTCCCAGAAAGTGTAACCCATTATTGTGGCAGCACCCCAATACAAGTGCACATGCTAAGCTTGATTACCCTTAATTTCACCTTGCTGCTAGCATTTTCAATGTTGGTGTACAAGCCCCTACACCTAAATTTCTTATTCTTAAGGGGAATGAAATAGTACCTTCAGAATTGACTCTGCTTTAGTCTTGGAAAGTTTCACTTTCACAACTAGAGAGGAGGGTAATCAGATATTAGAAGATGAACCTTATTTTTGTGAGAATTTGTATCCTAAATCAGCCCTAGTATTGGATGCTTTTCATTTTCCCTTTGAAACTAAAAATGAAGTACTAAATGAGCCAGAGGAGGTGCAGGCTTTTCAATAGTCTAATAGGAAGCACACTTATAATTTGAGGAACAATACCAAGCCTGGAGGTCCTTTCACTACCTCCACTCCTCCTAACAACTTCAACACTCCCCCATATCAACATGCTAGTAATAATCCTGCAATCTTAAAATCTAATCATCAAGGAATTGGTGGGACAACAACATCAAAGGTCCAAACAGGAAAAACAGAGTCTATGGAAACAATGAAGTTAATGAACTATTTGTCTGAAGAAATAAGAAAAATCAAGGTTAGTGTACCCCTATATGAGTTATTGAAAAGTCTAGGGGTACGGTCTTCCTTCATGAAGTCTTTAGACACATCTGTAGAAAAAGAAATTGCTGTTGATTTAGATGTTCATGGTAAAAACACACAGTCCAAGGATAAAGGTAAGCAAGCGGAACAACCTTCCAACACAAATGTCATCATGTATGCAGATAAGAAGGAAGCTCCTCCTTTTCTGTTAACCATTAGAATGTTAGAAAAGAATATACACAATTGTATGGTAGATTCGAGAGCCTCAGCTAACGTTATGCCTCTAGGGATATGCAAAGCTTTAGGATTGACTCCAGCCAAATCTGCCAAGGTTGTTACACAATTGGACAAAACTGAGGTAAATGTGAGGCAAATTGATGCACATTCAAATGCATTTGGCCTATGATCCTAGAGTGAGTCAGTTTATTGATAATTAGGTAGTTGATATACCTGTTAATTATGGAATGTTATTGAGTAGGGACTGGTCCAAGACATTGAATGGATATATGGCCACTGATTTCTTACACATGTGGTTACCTTGGAGAGGTGTCCCAAATCAGATTAGGATAGAAGCTAAACCCAGGATGAAACACATGATCACAGAGTATAATAGAATAAATGAGATATTATATGCCTCTGTTGAACCAAGTGTTTATAGAGTCACAAACAAGGGAGTACAAATTGAAGAAATCCTGATGTTCAACTTTGAGACAAAGCCTGCTAGCAAAGAAACTGTGGTATTCATTGAGTCAGATTGTAACTCTTTAGATGAAGAGGATAATGCTGTAAACAACTTTGGCCAGATTATAAGGTAGGAGATAGAAGAATGCATTAAGCGACAATCTCCAAATCAGTGTAAATTATACAAAACTCTGTGCAGAGTTCATAACACTCCCCATCCTAAAGAAAATTGTGGAATGTGCAGGGATATCATAGAGTATCAATATGGAAAGTGCATGAAGAAAATAGAACAACAAGGTGAAAAGTTTAGTCTTGGTAAACTAGAGTTGTATTTTCTTGATGACATAAATGAACCAATCCAGGCTTTGGAAGGAGAAATAAAATTAAAAAATGTTGATTATTCTGGATTACAACCTGAAAATGCTAATGTATAGGTGATGCAAGATGTGACACCTAGAAATAAATAGGATGTTCCAATACATGTAACAGGTAAGCGAGGTCATTCTAAAGTGAAAGGTCCAGGTCAAAATGATAAGAATGGCATTTGGACATTAAAGTGTGACGGATCTAATTCTAAGCAAGGAGCAGGAGCTGGGGTTGAGCTCATTAATCCAAGTGGTAAGTCATTTTTCATAAAGGTTACAATTTCCTTGTACTACTAATGTAGCAAAGTATGAAGCTCTAATTTATGGACTTGTCATGGCTATTAAGAAGAGGGTAAAGGTAATCAGAGTTTTTTCTGACTCTAAATTAGTGGTCAAACAGGTTAGGATATTGTATGCCTGTAATTACAAGAAAATGATCAGCTATAGACATAGAGTATGGGATTTAATTGAGTCATTTGATGCTTTTAACATTGAGCATATCCCTAGGGAATTGAATCAAAGACCAATTGCATTAGCAACCGCTGCTAGTACCTTAGAGCCATTAACATTGTCAGGGTTAAAGTGGTTTGCTGTAGAATTGGTGAATGTTCTGAGTATACCTGACAACATTACTCATTTTCAAGTATTTGAAGGAGATCAACAAATCGTAGACTTTCTTACTTGTAATGAGGTATTTGAGGCTCAAATTATTGATGAGCAGGAAAGACCCGACATATCTTGGGATTAGGAAGATGTAGTAAACCTAAAGAGCAATTTCCTGCCCAAAGGGGTAATAG
The DNA here is from genome assembly GCA_027924645.1 of Cunninghamia lanceolata. Taxonomy (NCBI): domain Eukaryota; kingdom Viridiplantae; phylum Streptophyta; class Pinopsida; order Cupressales; family Cupressaceae; genus Cunninghamia; species Cunninghamia lanceolata. The sequence goes on along the minus strand of BSBN01000682.1, from coordinate 8,368,745 downwards.
AGTTAGAAAAGATTTTTGACTTTGATGGGGTAGTTAGATAGAAAGATCTGCCCAAAACCAAGGGGGGTAAATGTCACCCCTTTAACCTAGGACTAGAGCAAAGTCCACAAAATGTGTTGATTGGAAGGGCTTTCTTTAGAGAATTAAGAAAATAAATTGTTGATGTTCTAAAAGAATATAAGCACGTAATAGCATGGACATATGAATATTTGAAGACTTATGATACGTCCATCATAACTCATGTGATACCTTTAAGACCAGGAGTGAAACCATTTAGGCAAAAACAGAGGCCTGTGAATGCTATTCTAGAGCATTTGATCTTTGAGGAAGTTAAAAAATTGTTGTCTGCCACAATAATTTTCCTAGTAAGACATTCAACCTAGGTAGAAAACTTAGTACCTATGAGAAAGAAAAATGGAGACATTAGATTGTGTGTGAACTTTAGAAACTTAAACAAAGCTTTTGAAAAAGATAATTATCCACTACCCCCCATTGATGAAGTACTACAAGAAGTAAATGGAGCCAAGATGATGTCTTTTTTGGATGGATTTTTTAGGATATAATTAGGTTTTGGTTGATAAAGAAGATAGGTTGAAGACTACATTTACTTGTAAATGGGGTAATTATGCATACAGGAGAATGCCTTTTGGTTTGATTAATGTAGGTGCTACTTTTCAGAGATCCATGGACATCGCATTTTGAGGACCGTCAGTTAAGTGTATTGTCATTTATATGGATGATTTAACCACATATTCTAAAGATGCATCTACTCATGCAGAGGATTTGAGAAAAGTACTCAGAAGATGTGAAAGGTATGGAATTTCTCTCAACCCAAAGAAGTGTTCTTTTGGCGTAACAGAGGGAAAATTGTTAGGGCATATCATTTCTAAAAATGGAATATCTATTGATCCAGATAGAGTAGAAGGGATTAAAAAGTTGCAATTGCCTAATAGTAAGAAAGATTTAAAGTCTTTCTTTGGAAAAATTAACTTTGTCAGGAAATTTATTACAGGATTTGCAGAGATCGTGCAACCATTGAATCCAATGCTAAAGAAGGATGCAAAAATAGAATGGACACCAATAGCCAAGGCTGCATTTGAAGATATTAAGGAGGTCATTTCTGATGCTCATGTGTTAGCAAGTCCAAATTATACCAAGCCATTCTACATCTACTCTTTTGCATCTACACACTCAGTTGCTGCTACTTTGACACAAAAAGGAGAAGAAAATGAAGAAAAACCTATTGCTTTCATGAGTGCACCTTTGAAAGATGCACAATTGAAATATTTATACACAGAGAGGCATGCGTTTGCATTAGTAAGGGCAGTAAAAAAATTCAGGCATTATATCCTGCGAAGCCAAGTTAAAGCCACAGTACTAGATGTAGCAGTGAAAATGTTGCTGATACAAAATGAGCCTGGAGAGAAAAGGGCCAAATGGATTACATTATTAAAAGAATTTGATATGGATATTATTCCAATGAAGTTAGTTTGAGGCCAAGCATTAGTACAGACAATAGCCAATACTGACCCAAATTTGGTGAAGTAGCAATATGTATTAAATTCTAATGATGCATCAAGTTGGTATGATGATTTAAACACATTTATGATATCAGGAAAATATCCAAATAAGATGAAGTCCTCTCAGAGGAGAGCCTTGAAGATTAAAGCACAAAGATATATGGTACAAGGAGGCCTTTTGTTCAAAAAGAATCATGAGGGTATATATTTGAGGTGTTTGAATAGAGTGGAAGCAGACAAGATATTGCTAGAGTTGCATGATAAATATGGAACTGCTCATGGTTCTCATTTGGCTACTACTCATAGGATCTTAAGTGCTGGTTATTATTGGCCCACCATGTTTAAAGATATAGAAAGTCATATTCAAAGGTGTCACACCTGTCAGACTACAACAAACAAGGGAAGGAATCAGGCTAATCCATTACAACTAGTTATTGAGTTCAGGCCATTTGCACAGTGGGGCTTGGATTTCATTGGAGTCATAAATCATCCATCATCTGTTGGGCATAAGTTTATACTGATAGTGACAGACTACTATACAAGGTGGGCAAAAGCCACGTGTTGCAAATTCTCTACTACTGAAGTTGTCATCAAATTTATGGAAGAAAACATCATTACAAGGTTTGGGGCTCCTTATTCTCTGGTATGTGATAATGGCCCTGCCTTTTCTTCTCTGAAATTTTCTAAATAGGCATTTGAATATGGAATAGTTTTAAAGTTTTCTTCAAACTATTACCCTCAGGGTAATGGTTTGGAATAATCTACTAACAAAATCCTGTTAGATATCATTAAGAAGCTAATTGTAAAAAATCCAAAAGAGTGGAACACCCTGCTGAAATATGCATTGTGGGTAGATAGGACCAAGGTTAAGACATCCTTAAGTAATGCACCTTATCATTTGGTTTATGGGACTGACCCCATACTTCTAGTGAACTTAAGAATACCTACTTGGAAATTTGCTAACGAGTATTTAGGCTTTGATGATCGTAGAGAGGCTAGATTAGTCCAGATGTTACAATTGGATGAAAAGAGAGATCAAGCCATATATAGATTTGATAAACATCAAGATGTGGTCAAGAGGTGGTTTGATAAGAGAGCAAGGGTCAAAAATTTTAGAATATCAAATCTAGTGTTGTGTTGGGATAAGGCGCATCAAAAGAAAGGAAATCACAGAAAATTTGACAAATTATGGTTAGGTCCACTACAGGTCACAAAAATAATAGGAGACAACACTTTTAGGTTCAAGACTTTGACTGGAGAAGATGTGCCATTACCTGTTAATGGCCAACATTTGAAACATTACTTCCCAGCTTGAGAAAATAGGGTTTGTTCTATCATGTATCATATTGTAAACAGTGTATAGGGTTTTTTTTTTTTTTTGTTGTGTTTCTGTTTCTGTTTTGTTTTGCTTTTGGGTTTATTTTGTTTCTTGGTTGGTTTGTTTTTGTGTTTCCTTGGTAGGGATGGTTGTTTTAATTTGAGGTATGCAGGAGCAGATTAACAATCTTTAAAATAGCAAAAAATTCAAAGCATTCAGGTTAATCATTTTGAAACTTATGCATAACTTATTGTGACTTTCATAAATGTAGAATAGTGTTTGACTTGTGAAATTTTGTATTCAATAATTGTGAGTTGAGTATTCAAGGGAAGTTTCTCATGATGACACACCTAAAATCCTTGGGTTTGTTGAACATACCAATGTAGGTGTTAAATGAAAAATCAGAGGTCACCCTTGCTACCTTTACAATTCTCAGCTTAATTTCAGCAAGTGATCATACCTTGCATCATGAACTTACAATGATAATATCTTATGATTATCTATGTTACACAAAGTTAAAAAAAAATATAAATAAATAAAAATGGACTTTACTGAATATCTAGATTAAGTCATTTATGTAACTCTACTGGGGCTATAGATGCTTGCTAGCAGTGGGACTCTACTTAGGAGAATTGTAACAATAACCTTGTCAGGGCTATGAATGCCTATTGGCAGCAAGGTTCTATCCGGTTGGCTATGAGGGAATGACATCAACTATGTAATTTAACACTAGCCACTAGTTTATTCAACTCATTTTCAAGATGAGGATTATTAATCACATGCACACACTTAAACTCTATTGAAAGATTCATGCACCTTATTGAATACATTAAGTCTTAGATTAAAACAGTGGTTTGCATATAAGGAAGATGGAAGTTATGAATTTATTTCACTTAGTTTTCTTTAATGATTTAAATTTAGTTATTTTTTTTATTGCTATTTGTTGTGATGCTCACAACAGGCCCTATTTTACCTCTTAGCAAAATGAGGACCCCTGCTATGGTTGTTGCTTTCTGCTTGTGTGTGGTTTTGCTTGGTGGTAAAGGGAAAAAGAGGTAAGTGTTACAAATCATGTAAAAATTGAAAATATCTAGCATTAAGTACTAGGAGAGAATAGTGGTGAATTCATTGTGAAAAATGAGTAAGGGTTGCCTTTTGAACCAATAAAAAATTCCCAATATTCTGCGAGATCTATGTGTTTTTGATAAAATGCATTATTTAGGGGTTTGTATGTCATATACAAAGTCATTTATATGTGAAGTCATTGTATAAGTCATGTTGAGTATAATCAGGTTTTGTATCCTAGTAGTTTGCATGCATATGCTTAATGTTTGTATCCTTTGTATGCAAGTTAGACCCGGTAGGTTTTTCACAAGTGGAATGAATAAAGTGTCAGGTTCTCATTGTATGTTGGTTTGTATGTATGTCCAATATAAGTGCAAATGGTATATAGGGTGATATATATTCATGGACCTGAAGGAGGTATAAAATACAGTTCATTAAGGTGAGAAAAAAGGCACTTCGCGTAGTTTGTATGTTTGTATGTTTCAGTTTTGCATCTTTAACATACATACAAGTGCGAATTCCAAAAGATAGTTAAATCTGATGTAAGCGATGCATTGTAACTTAACATTTTTTAGAGTAAGTATGCATTCGTTTAATATACATGTATGGATCCAAAAAGATTGTACAATACGGTAAATAAGAGGGAAAAGTCCAAAATGGTTGTATAAAAGTTTGCATGTATAAGAGATTGTACTAAGTGCAGATACAATTATTGCTTTGAAAAGATACAAGTGTGTAAGTAAGGTGGGGCCCACAGTGGTTGTCTCACGATTGTATGTTGCATATACAAGCAGAGATACAAAAAATGAAAAGGTAAGATTCAACGTGGATTTCAAAAGAGATGAAATAAGGTTAATGCTTTGTATGTATGAGTGATTGTATATTGATGACATACAATCCATATACAAAGAGGTTAAGGCACTATCAGGAAATAAAAGGGTAAAGGGTTTGTATAGGTTGCATTTGTATGATGGTTTGCATCTATTTTATATACATTGTGACATACAAACAAAAGATACAAAGTTGAACATAAGGTAAAGAGTAACATTGTTTATAACATGTTACATATGTATGCTTGTATATTAATGACATACAAATGGATATACAAAAAACAATATACAAGGAGACATAAAAAATGATATGTATGCAAAGGGCAAACTAATGGATACAATGTTCAAAATTAAAAGCTGAAATAGAAAGTTGAAGCCGTATGTGCATTGAATGCAACATTTATCGTATAACTAACATTGAAATGATGGATTTAACATGTTAAGGTTAAAACAGAGATTGTTTTTCTTTCAAAATTGCATCGTTAAAATTGAAATTACAAAGAAAGAGAACTATTGCATAGATTGAACATAAAGATCATTGCTAGATAGAATTTTAGAATGGGAACGGCTTGAAAAAAATAGTAAAGTGGGTCAACGCTCGTAAGGTTGAGCTGTCACAGATACAGGTATGTTTCTTAAAATGTTGTTACCATGTAGTTAATCATAAAATGCGAATAGATTATCAGTAATTTCATTTAAAAATGCAAGAAAGTGAAAAATTACTGTATCTGATTAGGAAATTAGCTGATTATGTTAAATAACCTGAAATTTAAAACAAGAAAAGACAAAAAAGGGTTAGGGTAAATGTTAAAATGTAAAAGTTCATGGTAAAACCCTACGAAAATTTAAGTAAAACAAGTAGTTAAATACGCAAATTTTCATAGGATGGCCCCTAAATAGAAGAGAACTAATCCGACAGGTGAAGAGAAGGTAAAAGTGAAGAAAGAAAGAAAAATAAGGAAGGAAATGAAAAGGAGGAATTGCCTATACACAGAGGGTATCAATCCATGATCAACACAAGCGGGGTCGCAACAGATGCAGGCATAGGATCGTATGATGCAGATGATGTTCTTCAGAAAATCATAGCAACAGATGCTACCCCTAAAATGAAATGCATTTGGGATAGTGGATTATAGAGAGTTACAGGATTTCCATTAGCCTTAGAATCTAAGGATCTAGTTTTAGAGTATATAAACAAGTATGATCTGAATACCAGAAAGGTAATGCATGAAAACTAGATTATTGCTGATTTGACCATCGAGGGGATAGCAAGGACATTCGGATTGGATATTCAAGGAAAAATGATGGACATAGATATGGATCAGTACATAGAAGATTTCAACATTAATGAAAGAGATTGCAAGAGCAAGATATTCTATAGCTGGTATACTACAGAAAATAAACCAAAAGCTGTAGCAAGAGTGCCAAAGAACCTGTATAGAGTAGATTTCAAAGAGGAAATACATCTGATGATAACAATGTTGATCAGGCTAGTAGGTTTGAGAGATGCAACTAAATGTGAACCCTAGATTTTCACTACCATTCAATTCATGAGGGAAGCAAAGAAAGAACAGGGACAAATTCATTGGGCTAAGGCTATTAGCATAGCCATATGGAAACAAGCAATGCTGAGAAAATAGAAGATGATGCCGTTTTATTTGTCCTCATATGTATTATACTCATGTGCATCTATGATTCAAACATACATAATTAGAATTGATAGAGTTGGGACCATGGGGAATGGCCCAGATCAGAAACTAGTCTATGACCATTATCTGGATCTATAGGAGGATAATGAATTAAGGAAATATGCTTTAGTGAATGATGTATTCTATACATACATGGTAAGGGTTTTGAGAGGAGAGAAAGATAAAAGGTTATCTAAGGATGCAGAGGATACTATTGGATTACATAGTTCTTGGTACATACAATTCCAAAACTTTACATAAATTAGAACTGAGGGTTTCGAAGGAAAACCATTTATGTTGCCCAAATATCCATCCAATAAGTTGATTGTGTTAGAGTTCTCAGGATAAAATTTGAATGCTTTCAAGATGTACAAGAGGAAGTATGGAAGAGGGAACCTCAATCTCCCTTGGGCAATTAGTAGGTATTCTTGCTATAGTGAGGAGGTGGTTAGATTTTCAGAGGGGGAACTAAGATATTATGGCTTTGAGGAATTTGAACTAGCAAGACAGTTTGATCCTTTCCATAGGATCTAAAGAACCATTGATCCCAAATTTAAGCATCAAGTGCACATTGAGGACTACTGGTCAGATTGTAAAGATGATAGAGAAGTGAGGAAAAGAGCACACAAAAGGCTGACAGTAGAACAAATGAAAACTATGGGGGACATTTTTGTGCCTTTGGAAATTAAAGATTATGATGAATTGTTACATTAGAGATATAAGAATGCCAGGCTTGTTCCTATTGGAGAGCCTGATTGGTCACAACCATGGAATACATCTTTGGATGCATTTCCCAAACCTGTCATTTTATTTTCCAAGACATGGTTGAAGGATAAAATAGAAGAACTCAGGGCTAAGGGAATTGAGCCCACATTTCCAAAGAAAGGTAAGAAAAGAGTAAAGGAGCATCAAGATGAGCTCCAATGCTTCTATGAGAAGAAGAGAAGGGTTGTAGAAGAAAAGTGTTGATAACTAAGAGGGGGGGTGAATTAGTTATCATAATTATTTAACTTTCAGTCCTTCTTTTTAACTAGTGCAGAATCAGATCATACATGCATATATAACAATGAAAGTAGAAACAACTTCAGTACACATGACACAATGATTTTGACGTGGAAAACCATGTTAAGGGAAAAACCACAGGGTGATTAACCCAAGATTTTATTCTCTATTAAAAGAATATGAAAGTACAAAATGGCACTTGCCAGTTAGGGCTCACTGCCTGAGCACACTGCTCACAAGAGTCTCATTGCCTACAAGAGACTCACTGTCTACAAGATACAAGAAGGTAACACATTACTTGAACTGATGAGAAGCATCTAATCATGCAGAGGTTTAGTTCCGATTAGGCTCAATACACTGATCTGCTACACTTCATTCTTGCTCTGCTTAACTGTTGTTGTACTATTACATTCCAAACCTATCTTATTCCCTTCACACTGCTCTTCTACTTTTTTTCACACTTCACAACACACAACACACTTCTTCACATTTAAATCCATCTTGTATATATATCCACACAAGTGATTTCAACACTTTTCTAGTCGGCATCCGGAATAGTCAATAATTTCCCAAACTCTGATCTGTCAGCGGAATCCTTGCATACCAAGTGATGCGGATCAAGGAGATACTTGTAAAAGTCATCAATCATGTCAGCCAATCATGAATGATACCTTAAGAAACTTAATCACCAACAATATCTAATCCAGATTTAGGTCTGATGCTTTGTCGATTAGTTCTTCCTCTGTCTACTCTGCCAAGTAGAAATCCAACACTTAAGTGCTCATATCTTTTCACTCTTCCATTACCAGAGGCTAAATACTTGGAATCTATCAGTCAAAGTACTCCTCTTGACTTCTTCAAATCCTCACTTCACTGAGATACTTCTTCTGAGAGATCCGGACTTGACTGTCGAACCTTGCTGACTATTCTGTTCTTGCTTATCGGACCACAACACTTCTTCAATCTGACTTCCGGTAAAGACACATCATGTTCTGCGGATGTGTGGGATTAACTTTGTTGCCATCAATGACAACATTCATGAATCCATATAGTGTCTCTTGCCAACAATCTCCCCCTTTGGCATTGATGGCAACACTTAGTGAAAAATGACTGTCACACTATACTCCCCCTTGGCTGATGCTCTATCTTTATGTACATTTTTTAGAGCTCCCCCTTAGCTAGATTCCTCATTTTTCATTGCTCCTCACTCCCCCTTTGACATCAATGGCAAAGGGTAGGGTCCGCACACCAAAATTTTCAAAAAACTTAATCTATACTTAGTCGCATAAGTGTATTATCTGGTTATACTTTACATATACTTTAGTACATCTGAAAAAGATGTCTTCAACTGAGCAAATTTTGTTGCCCAACTTTGCTTCATCCTATCCAAAATTGAGATGTGACCACTCAACAGGAATGCAAAAGCTTTTTCCCTCTTAAGATCTATCGGATCACTGGTTCGGGCTGTGGTTTGGGCATCAGTTAGGGCCTCATGCATGGCCTCTAATTTAGGGATAATTATCCCTCTAAGTTCACCCATTCTTCTTATTATGTTCTTCCTCTCCTTCTCGAGCTTCTTAATCTCATTTATAACTACAATAGTTTGACATTCCTAGTTTGTTATGGATATAGTAAGAGGATCAAAATTCTGAGAGAGGTTGGATAGTTTATCCTCTTGTTCTTTCACTTTCTTCTCAATGTCCTTTGTTACTTTTGTCTAGGATATGCAAAATTTATATACTTCTCCTCCATCTTTAAGAGCATTTTCTAAGCTCTTTATTTTGATATTCATGTTTCTCCTATCATTGGTTATCAGCCCTTGTAACTCAGAGAATCTCTTATCCAAAAACTCTTTCTGGACCTTTACCTCAGCTGATTTCTCTAAAGATTCAAAATGAGTACTGACAGAACTAACAAGAGACTTGAGATTACCAGATGAAGAAGCTAAAGAATCCCTTTGAAAGGATGGCATGATCTTTTCAAGCACACCAGATGCAGTTTCTATAAACTCACAGTCTTCCATGTGAGACTTCAGGAGTTTTTCTTTGGCCTTTGCTTGGGCAAAGGATGCTATCTTCATTGTTTGAACTGGGGAGAGAGAATCAAAGTTAAATGGACCTTGAAGTAACTTTGGTTCATCAATCTCCATCATTTCTTTTGTCAAGAAGTCCTTGATAGTTTCTGTAGTGTCTCTTGCTGGAGACAGAGATTTCTTCCCTTCTGCACTGTCACTTATGTTCTTCTCAGCTTGACTTTCTTCTCTTCCTTCTGCAACCTTAGTACTGTCATCTTCTTTTTCCTTCACTTCTTTTTCTTTCTCCTCTATTCTTTCTTCTTCTTTGGATCCAAAGTCAGCAGGGGAAACCGGAGGAGTGATGTTTGTTTATTCATTGGCCTCCTTTTCCAAAGAAGAGGATTCCAAGTCCTTATCTTTTTCTTCACCGGTGTCCATTACTTCTTCTGTCATTGCCTCAGTAGATTCTTTTTCAACAACTGTAACCAACGGTTTATCACTTAAGTCCTCTACAATAGGTATATTGAATCTTTGAAAGGCATTCTGGAGGATGACTTCTATTTCTTGGGCTACCTTGTCAGTCTCACCAAGCATGAGCTGATTCATTCTGGCTTTGCTCTGGAACTCATCTTTGGAATCTTTAAAGATCATATTCATTTGTTGTGGAGTGATGGAGGGATACAGTTGAATAGCTATTTGCTCTTGGATCTCCAGATCTTTGGCCTTGGCATTCTCCTTCCTCATTTCAAGTTTCTCCTCTAAACCTTTAGGAATTAGAGAGATGATTTCAATAAATGCCTTATTGTATGTGTTTAAATGTTTGACTGTGGCTTCCTCCAGAATCTTCTTATCTGCATCATTATATTCATCATAAAATTCTGTTATTGGCTGTAGATTACCATCCATGGTGACTGCTTTTACTACATCATCAATTGATAGAGTAGGTTTCTCAACAAACTCTTATGTTACTTCTTCAGCAGATGGTTCACTGGATGTTTTCCTTTTCTTCTTTACTTTCCTCACTTCCTCATCTGATTCGGTCTCTTCTTCATCCTTTTGACTTGTGTAGGACCTTGTTGCCTTTTTCTTGGTTCTCTTTTCACTTTTACTGGATGATTTTTCTTCCGGTTTTGATGCCTTGGTGCTTTTAGCAGTGATAGGTGTAGAGCTTCTAGAAGATCTGGTCTGGGAGGAGGATTCTACTGGAACACTTTGCTTTTCTGCCTCTTTCTTCTCTTTCTTAGTCCTTTCCATCTTTTCCCTGTTGGCATCAAGTGCCTCTTTTGAGATGCCAAAGATTTTGGCAATGTTTTCTACTTCTTTTCTTACCTTTCTTTTCATTTCTAGTTGCCTTAGCTCAACATGGATCTTCATACTCAATTCTTCAAAGGTTCCAAACCTTTCTGCCTTGGGATCCTTTGGTTGACTTAGCATGTGCTAAACATGCAGCTCTACGATTTTCTCATCCACCTCATACCCCATTGGCATGATCCACACTGTTCTTGGTTCCACTTCCTCCATTAGGCACTGATCAATCTCTACCATAAAGCATACTGTGTCTTTATATTTTTCAACTAGAGATTGAGGAATTCTCTCTCTAGCTTGCATCATGTTCTGGAAGTTCTTGAAGAAACCCCAGAGAGCTGTGTTTTGGGCTTTGTTATCACCAAGTCCATGCAAATAGTCCCTGATTTGTATTGCTACTGGTCTATCATTTTTCCATATCCATCCTTTAGATCTGGGTAGCTCATTCATGTAGTAGAAGAATAAACACAATATTAACCCACCATACTTAAATGAATTCTTTTTATCTTTCTTTATTTTCTGCAGATTCTCCAAGAGTTGGTTTAGAAGGAGCTCACAAAGGTCATAGTCTACATTTTTTCTCAACATTTCATAAGTAGTGTAGATAGTAGTTCCAGGTACTGAATTCTCCCTGCTAGAATGATATATCTCGTAACTAATGATCATGGAGGCAAACTTGATATCAGATCAGTGATATCTTCTATTGTCATTGCCCTTTTGTCAAACCTTGATCTAGTAGCCTCACTCACAGTTTGGTTTTTGATAGATTTGAGAACAGGTATCCCACCGGATGAGTGCAATTTGATAACTACCCTAATGGCATCTTTTGTGATTTTGAATCATCCATTTAACCACATGAAGTTGTCATGCATTCTGCTCAAGACATACCTAACCCATTCATCCTCAGCAAAATAGGGGAAATGTATACATTGTGCAAAGTGCTTGTCCCAGAAGGCCTTGAATTGGGGTTTGAGCTCAAATGAATCATCTATTAGTTGTTTGTGGTAGATATCCATCAGTTTAGATTCCCTAAATTCTTCAATGTTTGTGTGAATGTAAACCCTAACGTCCTCTACATACAAAACCCCATGCGGAATGCTGGAAAATGCCCCTAAGGGATCCACTTCTAGAGACTTGTAGGGATGTTTCTTAAATTTGGGGTGAGGCCTATCAAAAATCTTTACAACATTCAGAGTAGCCATCTTTCAAAGGATTTACAGAGAGATATCAAGAACAGAAAATACCTTTTACGTTGATTAGGGCACGCGATGGAATCTGGATTGAGTTGTAGAAAGAATCGTCTTGATCTTTGGGAGAATTTGTTGCAGAGCTCCTTTTCACTTTTCTTCAAATGTGAGTGTACAAATGATGAGCAAAAGAAGCCTTATATTTATGCACAAAACCCTAATTCCTTGTTGCAATAAATGCATACCTTAATTTGTTCCAGTTGCTCTTGTTTATCTTATTCTGAGATAGTTCTCTTTATGGATCACTATAATATGCTTAGATTTATCCTTGGTGATTAATAATGAACTTTCTTACTCTCCTCAACCATTTTGATTTATCCACAGATCAAGATGCCCCAAATTTAGATCATACTGGATCTATCTATGATAATCTTGTTTTACTGGTTGACTATTAAACTGGATCAATTTTGGAAGTCAAGATTCTTCAAAACTTCTTGCGGATCTCCCATATCTTTACTAAAGCTTATCTAGATGTTCCTTTGTGAATCCTTTGATCCGTAATCTTTCATGTGCCAATTTCAGGCACCATTTGATTGGCTGGGGGAATTGGTTTTTCTTTTTTTACTCCCCCTGAGCCAGAGCTCATCTACTCAATTTTTGGAAGGAATATTAGCACCAGATTCTGGTGCGGATCCATTCCCAACATTCTCTATGCTTTTCTTCACCCAAATCTTATTCATCTCCTTTTGAATTTCATTCGCGTTCACTTTACCTTTTCCTTTGTCTTGGTTTTGGTTATAATGCACCAGACCTTTTTTGTCTTGACTCTTACTTCTACAAAATTTGGCAATATGACCGGATCTATTGCAATTGTAACAAACAACATTTCTTTGCATATTTGACTGATATCCTTTTGATCTACACTATCTGGCCATATGTCCCATTCTATTGCATGCAAAGTATCTACCATTGAATGAATTGTTTATTTGCATGTTTCTGCACTCATGGGATTTGTGACCATACCTTTTGCAATTGAAGCATTGTCCAGAGAAGGATGTATAAGTCTGATTCATTCTTCTCTTACACTGATTTGCCTTATGACCAAAGTTATTGCAGTTGTGGCAGTAACCATTGAAAGATGGATATCTTTTAGCATTTGGTTTCCTTACCAGAGGTCTTCTAGACCTGTTTCTTGGATTTTCTGATCTGGAGTCCTTCTGACTGGATCCGGAGCTTTCACCTCTTTCATACCCCAAGCCATGCTTGTCATCTACCCTTTTTTGTCTTTCAAGAAGAACTTCAAGTTGAGCAGAGCTTATCTTGAATTTCTCTTTATTTTCATTTGTTGTTTGAAGATCCCTTTTGAGAGTGTCAATCTGATTCTCAAGTTGTTCTTCATTTTCTTTAGCTTCTTCAAGATCTGATTCTAAATGCCTGATTATTCTGTCCATATTGTGGTAGTCTTCTAACTTCTCCTTAAGAGATTGTCTTAGGTTATCTTTAGTTTTTCTTTTCTCTTCAATTTCTTGAGTGAATTTTTTAACACCTGATTCCATTTCATGTCTTACCATAATGACCTCTTTTGACAATTTTTCGCATAACTTGTTCTTCTCATTCAGATCATCAGTGTTATTAGCTTCATTTTAACTTGCTAATTGATGAAGTAGATCCTTTCTTTTTTTCATAGAGATACTCAGTTTCTCTCTTAATTCCTTGATGAAATCATCAACTTTCCTGAGTCTTTCTTTTAGGTCATGAACTTCAGAATGAGATTACTCAAGATCATCTAAAGCAGACTGAAGCTGTTCCCTCATACCATAAGTATCCATTGAGATTCCTAGATCTTCCTCAAGTTGTTAAGCTCTGTTTTAGAGGAACTTGGCTCTAATACCAATTGTTGATAACTGAGAGGGGGGGTGAATCAGTTATCTTAATTATTTAACTTTCAGTCCTTCTTTTTAACTAGTGTAGAATCAGATCATACATGCATCTATAACAATGAAAGCAGAAACAACTTCAGTACACATGACACAATGATTTTGACATGGTAAACCCTGTTAAGGGAAAAACCACGGGGTGATTAACCCAAGATTTTATTCTCTGTTAAAAGAATAGGATAGTACAAAATGACACTTGCCAATTAGGGCTCATTGCCTGAGCACACTGCTCACAAGAGGCTCACTGCCTACAAGAGACTCACTGTCTACAAGATACAAGAAGGTAATGTTAGATTTAGGGCAGACAATTGAGAGGGGGGGTGAATCAGTTGTCTTAAAATTTCTTCATTTTCAACACTTATATTCACTTAGCAGTATAACAATGAATCAAACATGAAACTTAATGCATTTAATCAAGAGCAGAAACACATCAACACATGAGACAACAAGATTTTGACGTGGAAAACTTGGTTAAGGGAAAAACCACGGGGTGACTAACCCAAGATTATATTCTCTGTTAGAAGAATAGAAAGAATAAAATGGCACATGCCAATTAGGGCTCACTGCCCGAGCACACTGCTCACAAGAGGCTCACTGCCTATAAGAGACACACTATCTACAAAAGAATAAGTATCACATACTTGAACTGGTAATTAGCATCTTCACCATGCTTGAGTCAATTCCATTTAAGCCCAAACCTTCTGCTTTTGCCTTTTGCTCTTCTCCTCGCTACCACACACTCATCTCCACAAGTCACACTCTGAAACAACTTCACAATCCCTTATTTATACATGACATCAATTTAGGAACAAACATCTAAGTTGACAAACACCCATAGGAACATCTGCAAGATGAATCATTCATCTGGTCGGCTAGCCTGAGGAAGAACACCTTCACCAGAGGTATTACTTCAATTTTGAGCTCTAACTCTAATGCGGACCAACAACATGAATTGAACATGATCCAAGGACCTCCACAGGCTTGCCTGAATCATCAGGAACATCCACACTTCCTCTACTTACTGAAATCTCTCTCTCCTACATCTGGTGCCTCAAGAACATAGTCTGCCTTTACTGTCACAAAGGAATAGATGCTTCTGGACCTTCAAATCATGAATAAATCAAGCTGACACATCATAAGGACTTCCCCAACACTCCTTCCAATCCACAGAATAGGATAATGCACTTTTGGATCCCACCAGACCTTTTTGTAACACTCTGTCACCTCTGAACATCCACTAGAACCAGTTCTACTTGAGCGATCACAACTTCTTCATATTTTCATGCGGACCTCTGAAATCTCTACTGGAACATCTTAAGACTCATATCTACAAACTCTTTAATCCGCATCCTCTTATCCTTAACTTGTCTTGAGCTTTTACCTTGCTGTCATCACTGTTCTTCGCTATTCCTGACTGAGACTAATTTTCTCAATATCCTCACCGAATAACTCATCCAATCCTTATCATTAATGCAATAGAAGTATGTTGCCATCAATGATAATCCTAGTTAGGCCCATACTTGCAACAATATCCCCCTTTGTCATTGATGGCAACATATGATGTGAAAAATTGTTTTGACCATCAAGACAAGAACTTTTTCTTTATTGTCACAACTCCCCCTATCAGTAACCATCATTCACATTTCTTCTCTCCCATTACTGCTCCTCCTTTGATCAGCAACCACTTGTTTTTCACATGTCTTCTCTCCCCCTTTGACATCAATGGCAAAGGGCTCATACTTGCAACTCTACCACTTCAGAGTTATATCTGCTGCTCCCCTTGAGTAGCAGCTCCCCATCATTAGTCTGGACCACAAGATGTGACTGTGATATGCACCAGACTGATGCACCTTAGTGCACCTTAGTTCATCACTAGAGGGGCAATAACCCCTAACTTTTCCCTTAGATACTCAAAAGAGTCCTTAGGCAGAGGCTTTGTAAAGATGTCTGCAATCTAATCCTTAGATGGCACAAACTCCAATCTGACTTCACTCTTGTTCACTTGTTCTCTTAGGAAGTGAAATTTGATGGATATATGTTTAGTCTTTGAATGCAACACCGGATTCTTAGATATGTTTATTGCACTTGAATTATCACAGAAAATTGTGATAGGCTCCTCATACTGTACTTTGATATCTCTTAACATCTTCCTCATCCACAACACTTGAGTGCAACCACTTGCTACTGCAATATATTCTGCTTCAATTGTAGACAGAGATATTGCCTCTTGTTTCTTGCTTAGCCAAGAAACCAATCTCTTCCCCAAAAAGAATGCTCCACCACTGGTACTCTTTCGGTCATCCACATCTCCTTCCCAATCTACATCTGTATATGCATGAAGAGAGAAATCCTGGTCTCTAAGATACCACAGACCATACTCAACTGTCCCTTTTAGATATCTAAAAATCCTTTTGATTGCCATGACAGGAGATTCTCTAGGATCAGCCTGGAATCTTGCAACAAGACCAACAGCCTACATAATTCTGGTCTAGTCTGAGTGAGATATAACAGTCCTCCAATCATTGATCTATACTTTGTCTGATCAGTCTTAGGAGAGTCATCATTTTTCCTTAGCTTACATCCAGTTGCCATGGGAGTGTTCATTGGTTTTGAATCTACCATCCCAAACTTCTTCAACAATTCTTTTGCATATTTGGTCTGAGAAATGAAGGTTCCTTTCTTTGTTTGAGTGATTTGTAGACCCAAGAAGAAATTTATTTCACCAAGCATGGACATCTCAAACTCACTTTTCATTTAATTTGCAAAAGTTTTACACAAACTATCTTTTCCTCCAAAAATTATATCATCAACGAACACTTCAACACCTAAGATGCTTTCATGATCAATTTTGAAATATAGATTACTGTCAGTAGTACCTTTGTTGAAACCAATCTTCAAGAGATGTTTATCCAGTCTTTCATACTAGGCTCTTGGGGCTTGCTTCAATCCATATAGTACCTTTTTCAACTTGCAGACCATATCACCATTGTCAGACAATTGAAATTCATCAGGTTGCTTAATGTACACTTCTTCATCCAAATCACCATTCAGGAAGGCAGACTTGACATCCATCTGGTACACTGTGAAATCCTTGAAAGTAGCAAATGTAAGAAATAATCTGTCTGCTTCAATTCTTGCCACCGGAGCAAAAGTTTCTTCAAAATCAACTCCATCTATTTGAGAGTAGCATTTGCAAACTAATTTGGCCTTATTTCTGATCACTTCACCGGCTTCATTCAATTTGTTCTAGAAGACCCATTTGGTTCCAATCACATTCTTGTTTCTAGGTCTGGGAACAAGATCCCAAGTGAGATTCTTCTCTATTTGCATCAGTTCTTCCTCCATTGCCTTAGTCCAGTTTTCATCATTGCAGGCTTCATTTACTGTCTTAGGTTCAATCTTTGAAATCAGACAATACTCATCTGAATCTTGAGCAATTCTTCTTCTTGTTTGTACTCCTTTGCTTTTGTCACCTATGATCTGATCTTCAGAATGGTTCAGTCTCACATACCTTGGAACTTTGGGAGTTTCTTGCACTTCTAACTCTTGATTAGGCTCATTGAATCTTATCTCTTCTTCCTGACTTACCAGATCAGTTTCAATATGTTTTTCAGAAGAGTCTTGACCTCCTTGAATCAGACCATCATTCTGATAATCTTCTTCATACTCATAAAACCTTGAGGGTTTTTCAATTCCTTCATCAACCTTCACATTTCTACTTTCTATAATCTTTCTCAATCTCTTATTATAACACTGGTATGCTTTGCTTTGAGTAGAATAACCCAAAAATATTCCTTCATCACTTCTAGCATCAAACTTGCCTAGATCTTCATCTCTCTTGATGTAACATTTGCTACCAAACACTCTAAAATATCTTATAGTAGGTTTAATACCAAACCAAAGTTCATAAGGAGTCTTACCAGTATTGTTTCTGATTTGAACTCGATTGAGAGTATAGACTGCAGTGCTGACAGCTTCTCTCCAATAGATTTGGGGGACATTTGCTTCCATCATCATGGTCCTAGATGCTTCCTGGATGGTCCGATTCTTTCTCTCAACTACTCCATTCTGCTGTGGAGTCCTAGGAGCAGACAACTATCTCTTTATTCCATGTTTCTCACATAAATCTATAAACTCACCGGATGTGAATTCTCCACCTCTATCAGACCTCAGACATTTCAATTTTAATCCAGTCTCATTTTCCACCATAGCCTTGAATATTTTGAACTTCTCAAGAGCTTCTGATTTCTCTTTTAGAAAGGTTACCTACATCATCCAGGAATAGTCATCAACTAGCAACATGAAGTATCTATCACCTTGCACACTCCTGATTCTTACCGGACCACATAAGTCAGTGTGAACCAAGTCTAATGATATTCTACTTTTGAATGAAGATTGTTCCTTGCTTTTGAATGAGATTCTACTTTGTTTTCCCAACTAACATTCTTTGTACAAACTATTTGTAGGTTTTACCAATCTTGGAAGATCTCTTATAGCCTGAGTATTGCTTATCTTGATGATATTATCAAAGTTCACATGACACATTCTTCTATGCCATAACCAACTCTGATCAACTTGAACAAATAAACAACTTTTACCAGTACCAGCTAAGTGAACGATGTTACCTTTTGTTTGGGTACCAGATGTAATCTCTGTTCTAGAACTTTCAAAAATTTTGCACTTTCCATTCTTGAATCTGAGATCATAGCCTTTGTCCACCAACTGTCCAACATTGAGAAGATTGTGCTTCAGTCCTTCAATGTATAATACATTACCAGTTTTGTTCTTTCCATCAAAAGAAATAGTTCCTCTACCTCTGATTCTACCTGCAGAGTTATCACCAAAATTTACCACTCCTCCTTCATACCTTTCCAAATCTATGAACTTGTTTTTGTCACTTGTCATATGGTGAGAGCAACCACTGTCAATAACCCAATCATCTTTTTCTTCTACTTGGGCAGCCAGGGCTTTTTCTTCAACAGATTCAGAGGGCATTGGATCTTCTTCCTTGATGGTAATGAACACCCAGTCACTTCCAGATTTGTCTCCTTTTTCTGATTCATCATCTGTTACTCCTTCATTGTCTCCTTCATGAGCATAGTAACAATTCTTCTAGAATTTTGGTTTATTAGTGTTTGGCCTAGATATTCTTTCCGGACACCTTGATGCAAAATGACCAATCTTATTGCAATTGAAACACTTAAAGGGCAATTTTCCTTCATACTTACCAGATCCTCTTGGCAATCTTTTTGAAATAAGTGCTTCAAGATGAGTAGTTTTAGCTTCTTCTTCTTCCAAGTCTTTTCTTGCATTTTCATACCATGATGATTTCCTTGAAGAGTTTTCTCCCAGATCAAACCTTTGTTTTCCTTTTACAGAGGCACTGGCTTTGAATGCAGATTTAGTCTTTGGAGGATCATCTCCAAATTCAGCCATTTCAAAAGCAGCCAACTTACCAACCAATTGATCTCTTGTGACTGTTGTGTGGGCTCTGAATTCTTCGATTGCAAAAGCCTTGATTTTATAAGAAGCAGGAAGAGATCTGAGAACTTTTCCAATGATCTCATCTTCACTCAGGGTTCCACCTACATTTCTAATTCCACAAACCATCTCATTCACTCTTGGCATAAAAGAGGTAATATTTTCATCATCTCTCATCTTCAGTTTCTCAAATTTCCCTTTTAGACTTTGTAACCTTGCACACTTGACATATTGGTCTCCTTCATGCAAAAGTTCTAGTTTATTCCAAATATCAAAGGCAGTTGATAGATCAATAACATTTGAGAGCTCTGAGTCACATAATGCACTTAGAAGAGCCTCTTTGGTCCATAGATTGTTTTCAGCATCTGTGATTTCATTTAGGGTTGTCGGACCACCCTGTGGAGGTACATACTATTTTGTAACCATAGACCAGTATGCCATTCCCATACACTGTAAGTGACATTTCATGCGACCTTTCCAAAGAGCGAAGTTGGTTCCATCGAACTACGGACTATCCTTCTTGTAAGATGACATCCTGGATCTCCTCAAGCGGTTAAGCTCTTTTAAGAGGAGCTTGGCTCTGATACCAATTCTTAGATTTAGGGCAGACAACTAAGAGGGGGGGTGAATCAGTTGTCTTAAACTTTCTTCATTTTCAACACTTATATTCACTTAGCAGTATAACAATGAATCAAACATGAAACTTAATGCATTTAATCAAGAGCAGAAACACATCAACACATGAGACAACAAAATTTTGATGTGGAAAACCTGGTTAAGGGAAAAACCACAGGGTGACTAACCCAAGATTGTATTCTCTGTTAGAAGAATAGAAAGAATAAAATGGCACATGCCAATTAGGGCTCACTGCCTGAGCACACTGCTCACAAGAGGCTCACTACCTACAAGAGACACATTGTCTACAAAAGAATAAGTATCACATACTTGAACTAGTAATTAGCATCTTCACCATGCTTGAGTCAGTTCCATTTAAGCCCAAACCTTCTTCTTTGGCCTTTCGCTCTTCTCCTCGCTACCACACACTCATCTCCACAAGTCACACTCTGAAACGACTTCACAATCCCTTATTTATACATGACATCTGATGAAAGTAGATTGTCATCGATGTCAAAAATGTGTTGGTATTTACAGAAGTTGTTCATATACTTCAGGTTGATATGTTGCTTCATGTCTAAGTCAGGAAATGCTAACTTGTTTGATCAGTTTGTGTACATTCTTGATATTCACAAGACTGCATGATCAGAATCATAATCAGGATAAGTATGATACAATGCATATGTTTTATGATACAAGGTTGCTAATAAAGTTCATCTTGCCATGCTTGATCAAAGTGAGGCATTAATGTTTATTAATGGTTGAATCAATGGTTATCAAAATGCCTAAAATATTAAAATCCTAACTATAAGCTCTAAGTGTATACAAAGAGATTAAATGTCAAAGTATGCACTTTATGTTATAAAGTAATGTTGACCTGCAAGAGCAGGTTATACTACTTAGAGCAACCTACTAGAGGGTTTTAATTCATGACACCTACCGGTCCCTTCATATTCTATTTACCATTTGAATTTGGTTGAATATCCTTATTTAATTTATGAAGAGCTTGATTTAAAAAAAAAGCATGGAATATCATTTATATTAGAAAGTCTTATTTAAAGGGGAGCATGAAAAGGTTTCCAATGACTTTTTATAAAGCTTTAAATATAAAACATTTAAAAAAAAGAAAAAGCATTAAATATGCTTTAAGAGGGGAATGTGAATAAGCCATTTTATGGCTTTATTTAAAATATTTTTATGAGCTTTTAAAATGTTTTTTTTGTGCTATTTTCTAGGGGGCACATTTCAAGGAGAGCTTTAAGGAGATTTTGGGAGACTTTAAAGGAGAGTTTCTTTTTATGAAGAAAATCTATTTTTTCATGTTGTGGCTGAAGTAAAAGATAAAGGGGAAAGTTTTTTTTTAGAATATGAAAGGAATTTCATGTGGTGGATTTAAGGGGTTTATTTTTAGAATGTTTTTTTTAAAGACATTCTATTATATTAGAAATATTTTTGGAAGACATTTTTGTGAGAAGATTATATTTTTGAGAAGATGATAAGATTGATTTTTTTTATTGAAGATTTTTGGCAAATGGGATTTTGAAAAGTCATTTGTTGCAGATTGAAGAATATTTTGAAGAAGACAAAGAATTTTTTTTTTTGCAGAGAAGATGATTTTTTTTTTGAAATAAAAAATATGAAGAACAGTGAAGAGTGAAATTTTTCAAGTGCATTATGATTTTTTTTTAAGATATTTTTGAGATGAATTTTGGAGAGAAAAGAATTTCAAAATAATGATCATAGATGATCTTGCAGAAGAAAATATATTTGCATATGTTTTTTATTCTTACAGGTTGAAGAATATCTTATGATAGAAATGGAAATGTATTTTCTTCAAAGGAATATGAAGAGACATTTTGAAGATGATCAAAGAGATTTTATTTTTTTTACAAGGGAAGATTGAAAATATTATTGTTGAAGATATTCAAAGAAAAAGATGAAGATTTGCAGAAGATGAAATTGAACAGGGAGAACATATTTTTGAAAAGAAGAAAATGAAAAGTAAAATTAAAAAAAGTAGAGAAGAGTTAAATGTGAAAGGTTATTTTTTCATATTTAATGGCATTACAGGTGCATTAAAGTAGCGTGGTGATGTGGATCAATATTGAGTGTTGAAGATATTTTACAGATGAATCATGTTATTGTTGTTGATAACTGAGAGGGGGGGGGTGAATCAGTTATCCTAATTATTTCCCTTATTGAACTTTCCTTTTAATTGAAGCAGCATAAAATCAAACACAAAACATTAACCATGAAATAAGAAACACATGACACAGTATTTTTGACGTGGAAACCCTGTTAAGGGAGAAAACCACGGGGTGATTAACCCAAGAATTATTCTCTGTTAGAAGAATAGGAAATTACAAAAATGGCACTTGCCAATTAGGGCTCACTGCCCGAGCACACTGCTCACAAGAGGCCCACTGCCTACAAGAAGACACACTGTCTACAAAGTGATGAGAATCACAGTCTTGAACTGATTGGAAGCATCTGCATATGCTGGAGTTCAGTTCCGTTTAGGCTCAGTACACTGATCTGCTGCACTTCATCTTTCCTCTGTTCTTTATTCTGCTATCTTTCACATACCGGATCCTTTTTGCTATCTCTGCTCTTTCTCTGGACTTATTCACATTTATCTCCACACTAACACACATTTCACAACTAAATCCATCCTCTATATATATCCGCACAAGTAATTTCATCACCTTTCTAGTCGGCATCCGGAACAGTCTAGTTTCTTACAAACTCTCATTCTGTCGGCTGAATCCTTCCTCACCAAGCAATGCGGATCAAGCATATACTTGTAGATATCATTAATCATGTCGGCCAAACATGATTCATGCCTTCACAACCTCTGTCATCAACAGTAACACATCCGGAAAGCAGTCTGATACTCTGCCAGTCAGTTCTTCCTCTGTTTTCACTGTCTCTCAGAAATCCGGTACTCAACCATTCATATCTTTTTCCTTGTCCATCACCGGAGGCTAAATCCTTGGAATATACCACTCAAGGTAGTCCTCTTAACTTCCCCAAATCCGCACTGCACCAAGACACTTCCTCTGAGAGGTCCGGACCAATCTGTCGGACCTTGCCACATGCTCTGTTTTTCTTTACCGGACCACAACATTCTTTATTCTGACTTCCGGTAGAGACACATCATGACTTGCGGATATGTGGGATGACCTTTGTTGCCATCAATGACAACAACCATGAATCCTTATAGTGTCTCTTGCCAACAATCTCCCCCTTTGGCATTGATGGCAACACTTAGTGAAAAATGACTAAGTGTTTTCACTATGCTCCCCCTTAGCTGATGCTCTGTCTTTATATACAATTTCCGGAACTCCCCCTTCGTTGGATTTCTCATTTTTCACTGCTCCTCACTCCCCCTTTGACATCAATGGCAAAGGGTAGGGTCCGCACACCAAAATTTTCAAAAATTTTCTATATATAGCCGCATATTTACATACTCACATGTACTGAAGAATGTCTGCAAAGGATGTCTGCAATTGGATCATTTCTGTAGCCCAACTTTGCTTCATTCTATCCAAAATTGAAATGTGACCACTTAGCAAAAATGCAAACGCTTCTGCCCGCTTGAGATCTGTCGGATCTTTTGTTTGGGCGGTGGTCTGAGCATCACTGATGGCCTCATGCATGGTTTCCAACTTAGGGATTATAATCCTTCTAAGTTCTCCCATCCGGTTGGTGATGTTCTTCCTTTCCTTCTCAAGATTCTTTATTTCGTTCAAGACTGCAATAGTCTGACATTCTTGATTTATTATAGAGGAAGAGAGAGGATCAAAACTTTGAGATAAGCTTTGTAGCTTATCCTGTTCCTCTTTTATTTTCTTGTCAAATGCAGCTGTTGCCTTTGACCAGGATATACAAAATTTATAGATATCACCGCCATCCTTAAGAGCATTCTCTAAGCTCCTTATTCCAATGCTTACAATCTTCCTATCCTTAGAGATTAATTCTAATATTTCTGAAAATCTCTTATCCAAAAATTCCTTCCGGACCTTTTCTTCAGCTGATTTTTCTAAAGAATCAAAATGTGTATCAACACTGCTGACTAAGGTTTTTAGATTACCGGAAGTGGAGGCTGTCGGATCTATCTGGATTGATGGCATGATCTTTACAAGTATTCCGGAAGCAGCCTCTATCAACTCACAGTCTTCCATATGAGACTTCAGGAGCTTTTCATTTGCCTTGGCATTTGCAAATGAGGCTATCTTCATTGTTTGTACCGGAGAGAGAGAGTCAAAATCAAATGGACCTTTTAGAAGCTCCGGTTCATCAATCTCTAGAGTTTCTTTACTCAAAAATTGTTGAACAGTTTGTGCAGTGTCTCTTGCCGGAGACAGATGTTTCTTTTCTTCTGCAGTCTTAGAACTGTCAACCTCTTTGTCTTTCACCACTGCTTCCTTCTCCTGTAGTTGCTCTTCTTCTTTGGATCCGGAGACTGTAGGGGAAACTGGAGGAGAGATGCTAACTTGTTCATGGGCCACTTCTTCTTGAGCAGAGGGTCCCAAGTCCTCACTTGTCTGTTCAGGGCTCACTTCTTCCGGAACAGAAGATTCCAAATCAGCAGCTGTTTCTGCACCTAAGTCCTCTACAACAGGAAGATTGAACCTTTTGAAGGCCTTCCGGAGGATCTCTTCTGTTTCTTGGGCCACTTTGTCAGTCTCACCAAGCATGAGTTGATTCATCCTGGCTTTGCTTCTGAACTCATCTTTACAGTCCTTGAAGATAATGTTCATTGTCTTGGGATCAATTTGAGGATATAGCTGAATAGCTATCTGCTCCCGGATCTCAAGATCTTTAGCATGAGCATTATTCTTTCTTACTTCCATTTCCTTCTCTAGGCTTTTAGGAATGAGAGATATGATCTCAATGAAAGCCTTATTGTATATGTTCAGATATTTAACTGTGGCTTCCTGCAGAGTCTTTTGGTCTGCCTCACTGAAGTCATCATAGGATTCAGTCATTGGTTGAAGGTTTCCATCCACCGTGACTGACTTGATTATGCTCTCTAGAGACAGAGTGGGCTTCTCAACAGATACCTCTGCCATTTCATCCTTGTCTTGGCCTGTGGAGGGCTTACCGGATCCTTTCTTCTTCTGTTTCTTTACTTCTCTTACTCCCTCATCTGATTCTGTTTCCTCTTCATCCTTTTGGCTTCCATAAGCCCTTGTGGCTTTTGTCTTGGATCTCTTTCCGGATGCCTGAACTTCCGGTTTTGAACTTTTGGTTGAGGGAGGTGCAGATCTCTTTGTTGATCTGGTCCGGGTGGGAGCTCCAACTGGAGCACTTTCTTTGCTTTTCTCTTCTTCCTCGGCCTTCCTCCTCTTTTCCCAGCTGGCATCAAGTGCCTCCTTTGAGATACCTAGGCCTTGAGCAATGTGCTCTACTTCTTTTCTTACCTTTCTTTTAATCTCAGGTTCCCTGAGTTCTACATGTATTTTTACACTCAGCTCCTCAAAGGTTCCAAACCTTTCTGCCTTAGGATCTTTGGGCTGACTTAGCATGTGTTGAACATGCAGCTCCACTATCTGTTCATCAACTTCATACCCCATGGGCATGATCCAGACAGTCCTTGGCTCTACTGCCTCCATTAGGCACTGATCAGTGTCAACCATAAAGCACACTGAGTCCTTGTATTTCTCAATGAGAGACTGGGGAATTCTCTCTCTTGCTTGCATCATGCTCTGAAAGTTTTTGAAGTATCCCCATAGAGCTGAATTTCTCGCTTTTGCATCCCCAAGTCCATGCAAGTAGTCTCTTATCTGGACTGCAACAGGTTTGTCATTCTGCCATACCCATCCACTTGTTCCGGGTAGCTCATTCATGAAGTAGAAGAATAGACATACAATCAGAGTACCATACTTAAAGGAATTCTTCTTATCCTTCTTGATTTTCTGTATATTTTCCATTAATTGGCTTAGCAGTAGTTCGCAGAGATCATACTCTGCATTCTTTCTTAGCATCTCATAGGCAGTGTATACTGCAGTTCCGGATACAGAATTTTCCCTGCTGGAGTGGTAGATCTTGTATCCTATTATCATTGATGCATATTTGATATCCGGATCGGAGATGTCTTCAATGGTCATTGCCCTTTTGTCAAATTTTGATCTGGTGGCCTCAGTTACAATGTTGTTCTTGACAGATTTGAGGATAGGTACTCCTCCGGAAGAGTATAGGCCAGTTACTGCTCTAATTGCCTCTTTTGTGATCTTGCAGGGTCTATCTAGCCATAGAAAGTTGTCATGCATCCTGCTCAGCACATACCGGACCCATTCATCCTCTTCAAAACAGGGGAAATGAATAAATTGCTCAAATTGTTTCTTCTGAATATCCTTATACTCTGGTTTAAGCTCAAAAGCATTGTCAATCAGCTGCTTGTGATAGAGGTCTCTTAATTTGAATTCCCCAAATTCCTCAATGTTTGCATGTATGTAAACCCTAATGTCTTCGGTGTGTAAAACTCCGTGAGGAACACTAGAGAAGGCTCCTAGTGGGTCTACCTCCAATGATTTGTAGGGATGTTTCTTGAATGAGGGGCGAGGTCTATCAGAGATCTTAACTATGTTTGGAGTAGCCATTCTTCAAGGATTTGCAGTGAGGTAATGAAAAACGGAGAATACCTTATGCACCTTCGGTTTGCACGGAGTGGTTGGATTGATTTCTTTATCCAATAGCTTTGGCAGGAGATCCTTGGTGTGCTTGAAGAACCTTGTTGCAGAGCTCCACTTTTCGCTTCTTCTCGAGTGCAGAATGAGCAAATGACCTTTGAGAAATCCCTTAAATTGCTCCGCGAACCCTAATACCTGTCTGCAATAAATGCTTCACCTACATCATTCCGGTTTGCCTTGTCTGAATAGCTTGGAGTATCCCGGATTAGTCCTGATCTGTGGATATCATCCAGATCTTTCAATCATGAATAAATCGAGGTAGCATATTACAAGATCATCTCAAACACTCTGTCCAATCCGCAGAACAAGATAGTGCATTTCTGGATCTTTCCGGACCTTTTTGTAATCCTTTATCATACCGGAGCATCTCCCTAAACAGGTCTTATTTGATTGATCATAGCTTCTTCATAACTCCATGCGGACCTCTGAAAACTTGACTGAAGTATCTCAAGACTCATATCTACAAACCCTTTGATCCGCATCTTGTGCCACATCCGGCACCACTTGTTTGGCTGGGGGAACAAGATTTTCTTTGAGTCTCCCCCTGAGCCTGAGCTTACTTTTTAATTTCCGGAAGAAATATCAGCACCAGAGTCTGGTGCGGATCCAACCTCTACATTCTCTGAACTTTTCTTTACCCAAATCTTGCTCATCTGATTCCTAACCTCATCCGCATTCATCTTTTGTTTACCCTTGTCTTGATTCTGATTATACACCGGACCTCTCTTGTCCTGATTCTTGTTTCTGCAGACTTTAGCATTATGACCGGACCTATTGCAGATTTGGCAAATAACATTTCTTTGCATATTTGACTGATATCCTCTTGATCTGCATTGATTAGCCCTATGACCTATTCTATTGCATGTGAAGCATCTACCTTTGAATGATTTGTTTACTTGCATAATTCTGCATTCATGGGATTTGTGTCCATACCTTTTGCAGTTGAAGCACTGTCCGGAGAAGGATGAATTATTCTGATTCATTCTCATTCTGCACTGATTAGCTTTGTGACCAAAGTGGTTGCAGCTGTGGCAGTATCCATTGAAGGATGGATATCTTTGAGCATTTGGCTGTCTTACCAGAGGTCTTCTAGGCCTACTCCTTGGATTTTCTGATCCAAGATTCTTCTGACCGGATCCGGAGCTTTCTCCTTTCTCATATCCCAAGCCATACTTGTCATCTGTCCTCTTTTGACTTCCAAGAAGAACTTCAAGTTGAGCAGAACTTATCTTGAATTTCTCTTTATATTCATTTGCTGTTTGAAGGTCTCTTTTGAGAGAGGTAATTTGATCCTCAAGTTTTCCTTCATTATCTTTGGCATCTTCAAGATCAGATTCAAGATGTCTGATAATCCTGTCCATCTGGTGGCATTCTTCTGATTTTTCTTTAAGAGATTGTCTTAGATTGTCTTCAGCCTTTCTTTTTTCTTCAATCTCTTGAGTAAACTTTATAGTTCCTGATTCCATTTCATGTCTTAACATAATGACTTCTTTTGATAACTTTTCACTTAACTTGGTTTGCTCAGTCAATTCTTCATTTGTATTGCTTTCTTCACTTTGTCTTGCCAACTGTTGAAGCAGCTCCTTTCTCTTTTTCATAGAGAGACTTAATTTGTCTTTTAATTCTCTCATGAATTCATCAGCCTGTTTGAGTCTTTCCTTTAATTCACTGACTTCAGAATTTGACTGTTCAAGATCCTCAAGGGCAGTCTTGAGTTGCTCCCTTAAACCATATGCATCCATTTGAAATCCCAGATCTTCCTCAAGCTGTTAGGCTCTATTAGGAGGAACTTGGCTCTGATACCAATTGTTGATAACTGAGAGGGGGGGGGTGAATCAGTTATCCTAATTATTTCCCTTATTGAACTTTCCTTTTCATTGAAGCAGCATAAAATCAAACACAAAACATTAACCATGAAATAAGAAACACATGACACAGTATTTTTGACGTGGAAACCCTGTTAAGGGAGAAAACCACGGGGTGATTAACCCAAGAATTATTCTCTGTTAGAAGAATAGGAAATTACAAAAATGGCACTTGCCAATTAGGGCTCACTGCCCAAGCACACTGCTCACAAGAGGCCCACTGCCTACAAGAAGACACACTGTCTACAAAGTGATGAGAATCACAGTCTTGAACTGATTGGAAGCATCTGCATATGCTGGAGTTCAGTTCCGGTTAGGCTCAGTACACTGATCTGCTGCACTTCATCTTTCCTCTGTTCTTTATTCTGCTATCTTTCACATACCGGATCCTTTTTGCTATCTCTGCTCTTTCTCTGGACTTATTCGCATTTATCTCCACACTAACACACATTTCACAACTAAATCCATCCTCTATATATATCCGCACAAGTAATTTCATCACCTTTCTAGTCGGCATCCGGAACAGTCTAGTTTCTTACAAACTCTCATTCTGTCGGCTGAATCCTTCCTCACCAAGCAATGCGGATCAAGCATATACTTGTAGATATCATTAATCATGTCGGCCAAACATGATTCATGCCTTCACAACCTCTGTCATCAACAGTAACACATCCGGAAAGCAGTCTGATACTCTGCCAGTCAGTTCTTCCTCTGTTTTCACTGTCTCTCAGAAATCCGGTACTCAACCATTCATATCTTTTTCCTTGTCCATCACCGGAGGCTAAATCCTTGGAATATACCACTCAAGGTAGTCCTCTTAACTTCCCCAAATCCGCACTGCACCAAGACACTTCCTCTGAGAGGTCCGGACCAATCTGTCGGACCTTGCCACATGCTCTATTTTTCTTTACCGGACCACAACATTCTTTATTCTGACTTCCGGTAGAGACACATCATGACTTGCGGATATGTGGGATGACCTTTGTTGCCATCAATGACAACAACCATGAATCCTTATAGTGTCTCTTGCCAACAATTGTATGTGAGATTATGTTTGTACAGGAATGGATCAAACACAGTATGAGGACATCATGCAATAAACTTACATACTGAACCATGAAGATAAAATGCATGTGAATATGCATAGGTGAATCAAATTTGCAGAGATAAGAGTGTTGTAAAGATGTGTAAAAAAAATTGTTTTGTATGGTCTTGACTTGAAAATCAAATAGGAGGTATAAGGGTGTATGATGAAACACAGGTTGCATAATGGTGCAAATCAGATTGAATAGCAATCAATTCTTGCACACAGAATTTTATGATTGAAAATTGTCTATGCCAGTGAGGCACAGTATGCCAGTGAGCCTTGTAGGTCAGTGAGACCTTAATATTTGTCAGTGAGACACATATTGTAGCCAGTGAGGCTTCTTTGTAGCCAGTGAGGCATGTTTGATTAGTTAAGCTAGTGAGGCAGTTTAGAGTGGTTTTTCTACCCCTGGAGGGTTTTCCACTCATGCAATTCTTGTGTCATAATCTTCTCTATGTGTGTATGATTTACTTATGAAGTTTTGTTCTCTTTCTGTATTCAAAGTCATGTGCATATGTATTTGACAAATCAATGCTATCTTTCTCTCCTTGTGCTCTGAAAGTTAAAGTGTGTAAAAAGATTTGAAAATTCACACAACACTGATTCACCCCCCCTCTCAGTGTTGATTGTACTCCTACAATTGGTATCAGAGCCACGTTTCCCTTTTGTAGCTTAATCAGCTTGGGTAGGTCCTGTGTGTGGAGTTCAATGGGTAAGTGTAGAAGAAATAAGAACATGAGAAATGTTAAGATTCTTTCTGGTCAAAAGATACAAAAGAAATCATCCATATCAAATCCAGATTTTGATAAAAAGTCAGTCGATAAAGTTCTTCTCCAAGTTGAATCTGATATTGTCTTAGAAGAAAATTTTTCAGATGTTCCTCAGTTTGATGGTTCAAATTTTTCAGTTTGGTATGTTAGAATGCAAGTATATTTATCCTCCTTAGGATATGATGTATTAATGTCAGTTGAGAATGGTAATTCTGCAAATAACAAAGAAGTTCTTGAATATAATGATATTGCAATGAAGGCTATATTATCTGCTCTATCTAATGGTGTTATTTGTAAAGTTATGGATTGTGTTACAGCTTAGGATATGTGGAGGAGATTGAAAAGAATTTATCAAGAT
This sequence comes from Cunninghamia lanceolata, assembly GCA_027924645.1. Taxonomy (NCBI): domain Eukaryota; kingdom Viridiplantae; phylum Streptophyta; class Pinopsida; order Cupressales; family Cupressaceae; genus Cunninghamia; species Cunninghamia lanceolata. Next base: position 8,338,008 of record BSBN01000682.1, on the reverse strand, counting down.
AATGATAAAGAAGGGGACACTCTGGTGTGTGAAGAAAGTAGCAATGAAAAGAGACTTTCAAATGAAGGAGTTGAAGTTCAATCCCAATCAAATTCAGAAGAAGTTAACATCACAAGTGATGATGATCAAGAAGATGATGAACAAGACTGTGAGATTGATCTGGAAGGAGAGCTCATATATGCTCTAACTGAACTCAAGAATTATAAGAAGGAAAATAAGAAATTAATGTTGCAATTGCAGCAAGAAAGAGATTTAAAAGACAAAGCACTATCTGACCTTGAAGATACTAGAAGTCTGATTATGGATTTGAGGAATCAAGTTAGTGAATCAGATAAATTAATTATTAGTCTGAAGATGGAGATTCAAGAAGCTAAGAGGATTGTTGATATAACAAAGGTTGAATTGGAAGCTAAATCAGTTGATTACCAAAAACTTGAAGGAGAAATAGTTTCCTTGAGAAAAAATCTTGAGGATGTTAAGAAGCAATTAGAAAAGAATCTGAAATTTGAAGAGAGCACAAGCAGGTTAAATAAGATGCTTGGTAAACAAAAACTATATGCAGACACTACTGGACTTGGTTTTGAAGAAGGAGAATGTTCAAATGCTAAAGAGACACCTAGAAAGAAGATTGATTTGAATGTTGCCACTGAAAACAAAATGCAAAGTCAAAGAAGAAGAAATGCTCCTGTAAGACAAGCATACATGTACAGGTATACTTATTCTTTTAGTGGTTATTGTTATACTTGTAATCAATTTGGACACAAATCAGTTAATTGCAGAAGGAAAAGGAATACTGATATTGTTTGTTACAAGTGCAATAATGCTAGTCACATTCAAAGAAACTGCAAAATCAGTAGAAGGTATGATCCTGCTTGGAAGAATAATATAAATACTCAAGGGATGTTAAAAAGGTACTATCATTCATTTGATTATGATTTTGACATAGTTTGTTATAATTGCAACACTCCTGGACACAAAGCACAGAGTTGCAGAATGTATGCTTCACCTGATTTAAAAAAATTGAAATGGAAAGAGGAAGAAAAGGTTTGGAGAAAGAAAGTACCTGTGAAAATTTGGAAGTAGAAAGAAGGTAAAGAGAAGTCAGAATCTAAGCTTGTGCATCTTGCACAAGTCATTTCATCTGTTGCATAACAGATAGCATGAAGTAAGGGGGAGTTGTTCATGTGCTATCAATTGACCCCAAGAAGTTTCAGGAAGGAGATCATTTGAATGGTGATCTTGTCTTGTTTATCATATTTTCCAATCTTGTGAAATAGTTGATGATGAAGTTTCTAACTAAGTTAATTTTTAGTGTGTATCAGTGATACAAGTAATCTTTGGTTCAGTAAGCATACAAGATATTGAAAAGGTGTTTCAGAAGCTCTCTGCACAAAGAGGTTGATGTTGTTGTGAATTGATCCTATTTGTATACTGTTCATATCATGTTGGTACTCAAAAAATTGTGTTGCAGTTCTGTGTGATCTTGCTTGTCAGGGCAAAGAGCTTAGGATGCTCTCAAGAAGCTCTTATTAGAAATTAGCATGTGTTGGCTAAGGTGGCTGAAAATGAAGATTCAATTCATAGCAATTATCTCTGCTTTTGATTTGTACAAAGTGTTGTTACAGGAAGAATTTGTTGATGCAGTTTGTTTGTTGTTGTTTGAATGACAAAGTCAAGAGGCAGGAGTTCTTGTTGGTTGCAGGATGTAGTTATGTATATATCAGATTTGACAGTGTGTTGTGAAAAGTGTTTTGTGCAGAATAGGAGGATAGTTCAGATGGTCTTCAGTCTTTGTCATGTCAGAAAAGGTGTTAGAATAGTTTGGTTGTAGGATGATAGTTCATATCAAAGAAGTTAATTTGATGGTCATATCTACTACCTTGTTGAGTAATGTTTTTATGGCATATCTTTTGCATAAGTATTGAACCTTTCAGGTGATTTGGAGACAGTGTTTCACTTGTTTCATTGATGATCTTCCTCACTAATATGTTTCAGACAGAGTTCTTCAAGCTATGACATTGATAGTGATATCCTGCATTTCATCAGAGGAAGTTAAAATCAGAAATAGCAGGTGGTAATGTTCAAAAAGGTTTGTCATATGTTGGCCTCAGGATTGTTATCATCATAAATCATTACTTGTTCAAAGGTTAACAGGAGTTTATGCCTTCAAAGTGTTCAAAATTCAATATGATTATAATGGTTATGATCATGCTATAACTTCTTTAAATGGAGTTGTTCTCGGGGGGAGTTAATCAAAGGATTGAGTTGTCACTATCATGGGAGATTTGAAAAGAGATATGTTTTTCTTCATCCTCATATTAGTATTGTGTCAAGAAGTGATATTATGTTGAGATTGATATACATGTTTCATTCTGTCAAGACAATGGTTTGTGTTGGTTATTCTTGCTAGTAATTGCCAGTGGTATTCAACACAGGGGGAGCAAATAGTTTTTGAGTCTTTGTCATCAGATGTCAAAAAGGGGGAGAAAGAAAAATTGCATCAGGTAGTTTTGCCATCAATGACAAAGGGGGAGATTGATTAAAGTAGATTGTCATCGATGTCAAAAATGTGTTGGTATTTACAGAAGTTGTTCATATACTTCAGGTTGATATGTTGCTTCATGTCTAAGTCAGGAAATGCTAACTTGTTTGATCAGTTTGTGTACATTCTTGATATTCACAAGACTACATGATCAGAATCATAATCAGGATAAGTATGATACAATGCATATGTTTTATGATACAAGGTTGTTGATAAAGTTCATCTTGCCATGCTTGATCAAAGTGAGGCATTAATGTTTATTAATGGTTGAATCAATGGTTATCAAAATGCCTAAAATATTAAAATCCTAACTATAAGCTCTAAGTGTATACAAAGAGATTAAATGTCAAAGTATGCACTTTATGTTATAAAGTAATGTTGACCTACAAGAGCAGGTTATACTACTTAGAGCAACCTACTAGAGGGTTTTAATTCATGACACCTACCGGTCCCTTCATATTCTATTTACCATTTGAATTTGGTTGAATATCCTTATTTAATTTATGAAGAGCTTGATTTAAAAAAAAAAGCATGGAATATCATTTATATTAGAAAGTCTTATTTAAAGGGGAGCATGAAAAGGTTTCCAATGACTTTTTATAAAGCTTTAAATATAAAACATTTAAAAAAAAAGAAAAAGCATTAAATATGCTTTAAGAGGGGAATGTGAATAAGCCATTTTATGGCTTTATTTAAAATATTTTTATGAGCTTTTAAAATGTTTTTTTTGTGCTATTTTCTAGGGGGCACATTTCAAGGAGAGCTTTAAGGAGATATTGGGAGACTTTAAAGGAGAGTTTCTTTTTATGAAGAAAATCTATTTTTTCATGTTGTGGCTGAAGTAAAAGATAAAGGGGAAAGTTTTTTTTAGAATATGAAAGGAATTTCATGTGGTGGATTTAAGGGGTTTATTTTTAGAATGTTTTTTTTAAAGACATTCTATTATATTAGAAATATTTTTGGAAGACATTTTTGTGAGAAGATTATATTTTTGAGAAGATGATAAGATTGATTTTTTTTATTGAAGATTTTTGGCAAATGGGATTTTGAAAAGTCATTTGTTGCAGATTGAAGAATATTTTGAAGAAGACAAAGAATTTTTTTTTTTGCAGAGAAGATGAAGGGTTTGAAGAAGATGATTTTTTTTTTGAAATAAAAAATATGAAGAACAGTGAAGAGTGAAATTTTTCAAGTGCATTATGATTTTTTTTTAAGATATTTTTGAGATGAATTTTGGAGAGAAAAGAATTTCAAAATAATGATCATAGATGATCTTGCAGAAGAAAATATATTTGCATATGTTTTTTATTCTTACAGGTTGAAGAATATCTTATGATAGAAATGGAAATGTATTTTCTTCAAAGGAATATGAAGAGACATTTTGAAGATGATCAAAGAGATTTTATTTTTTTTACAAGGGAAGATTGAAAATATTATTGTTGAAGATATTCAAAGAAAAAGATGAAGATTTGCAGAAGATGAAATTGAACAGGGAGAACATGTTTTTGAAAAGAAGAAAATGAAAAGTAAAATTTAAAAAAGTAGAGAAGAGTTAAATGTGAAAGGTTATTTTTTCATATTTAATGGCATTACAGGTGCATTAAAGTAGCGTGGTGATGTGGATCAATATTGAGTGTTGAAGATATTTTACAGATGAATCATGTTATTGTATGTGAGATTATGTTTGTACAGGAATGGATCAAACACAGTATGAGGACATCATGCAATAAACTTACATATTGAACCATGAAGATAAAATGCAGGTGAATATGCATAGGTGAATCAAATTTGCAGAGATAAGAGTGTTGTAAAGATGTGTAAAAAAAATTGTTTTGTATGGTCTTGACTTGAAAATCAAATAGGAGGTATAAGGGTGTATGATGAAACACAGGTTGCATAATGGTGCAAATCAGATTGAATAGCAATCAATTCTTGCACACAGAATTTTATGATTGAAAATTGTCTATGCCAGTGAGGCACAGTATGCCAGTGAGCCTTGTAGGTCAGTGAGACCTTAATATTTGTCAGTGAGACACATATTGTAGCCAGTGAGGCTTCTTTGTAGCCAGTGAGGCATGTTTGATCAGTTAAGCTAGTGAGGCAGTTTAGAGTGGTTTTTCTACCCTTGGAGGGTTTTCCACTCATGCAATTCTTGTGTCATAATCTTCTCTGTGTGTGTATGATTTACTTATGAAGTTTTGTTCTCTTTCTATATTCAAAGTCATGTGCATATGTGTATATCGAAAAATTTGGATTTATAAATGGAAATGATCAAACAATTGAAATGCATAACCTAAACCCAAATAATTCAATACCTCGAAGATGCAAAATGAGCTTGATTGATTGATCGCTTTGTTGTGTTGATTGCTCGATTCCGCAGCATAACGTTGATAAGGAGATAGATGATGGATGCAAAGGCTCTAATGATATTTCAACAGCATGTGGATACTTGAGGATCAATGCCCTTTTAGAAAATTTGACAGAATAAAGGTGCTTAAGGCTCAATGCATGCTAATGGCTTGTGAGGGGTTTGATTTATAGGAAAGGCTTGGTTCCAATGGATGGCTAGGATCAATTAGGGCTTTAGGTGAAATGGATGGATAGGATTAAGTTAGGTTTCCTTGCACATCAAGAAATTGTAGTCATATGACATGTGGCAAAGGAGGATGAGGCTTAGGTGTGCTTGTGTAGATAAATACTAAAATTAGGTCCCATTAGTTGTGCATGTGAAAGATAAAAGTTGTAACACATGATTGACTAGACAAGTGTTGGAATGTGATGAAAGATGAGTGTTTAATTCAAATAAAATATTTGAATTAGTTGGGATATGAGTTGGATATTAATTAAATAAATAAAATTTATTTAATTAATTGAGAAGTTGAATAAGATGAGATAAGATATGATGTGGAAATTAAATAAATAAATAAAATTTATTTAATTAATTGGCTAAGTAGGATGAGGATGGGATTGAATGGGATTTTAATTAAATAAATAAAATTTATTTAATTAATTAGCTAATGGATAAATGGGATTAAGAGTGGGATTTAGGACAAAAATGGCTTATGATGTTTAGGATAATGTTTTAACAAGGTGTTGTAGGACATGGATAAAGTTGGGACAAATTTGGGTGTCTACATTTTGCCCCTCTTTGAAATGATGTTCGAGATGATAAGATTTGTGTCAAGTAACATCATTTCAAAGAAGCCAAGGTATGGATAGAGGAAAATGATAGTGATGATGGAAAGATATGATGAGGATGATGATGGTGGAAAGATAGGATGAAATGGGATGATGATGCCCCCTCGAGAGGTTAGGCGGGTTGGACAAACACGGGTAGGCTCTCGAAAAGAAATGGCTTGGCTGCAAAAAGAAAGATAAGGGGATAGATAGAAGAAATGATGATGCGTTATGCTGCAATGAAGGTGAGCAACCATGATGTTTGATATAGCACTAGACGTTATGCACCAAGGTATAAGGACCAGGGTGACGATGTGTCTTGTGCCCCAGCGTAATACAACCTTGTCTAACATATGAGGAAGAAAACTTAGAGCATTGAAGTCCTACTACACAAAAGGTATGATATGACCTTAGATGCAAAGGATAGTGCAAAAAGCTATTCCAACATACACAAGATATGAATATTAGCTGGAATGATATAGATGTGATACAAGTGCAAGATAAAAAGATAACACACACAAGCAAGCAAGCAAGAAAGCACAAATGATTCAAAAACAAACAAGGTATTCCCCCTGTCAAGCTGTAAACCAATGATTAATTGCTGATTGTTGATAGTTGAGAGTGTTGTCATTGCAGGGAAAGCTATATCCCTAGATCAACACAAGGTTGTTTGCTGAGTTGGTTGGCTAGTTGATTGATTGATTTGGCTTACAACAAGGCTAGGATCAAGACCATGGATTGCGATTGGATAATTTGGCTTGATTGATTAACTTGATTGGTATGGATTAAGGATGGGCTTGCATTTGGATCTTTGCTTGGAAGGACTTGAAGATGATGAAATGATGGATGATTAGATTGATATGATTTGATTTGATGAATGGATGATTAGATGATATGTGGGGGATTGAGCTACTTTTGATTTGTTGGAGTGGCTGGATTTGTTCCGATTGGAGTTGATGTGATTGAGTTGATTTGTTTTGGTGTTGATGTTGATGATTGATAGGATTTATTTTGATGGTTGGATTGATGTGCTTTGAGTTGATTTTCTTTGGTGTTAATGTTGATGATTGATAGGATTTGTTGTGATGGTTGGCTTGATGTGCTTTGGTTGTGATGGTTGCTATTGCTGGGTTGATTGTTTTGATGATTGGATTTGTTTAGAATGATGATAGTGATGGTGTGATGATAAGAGTGTCCACTCAATCTAAGTATAAGCAAGTGTTCTTAGTGTGCACAAAGGATATAAAATAAACAAGGTATTGCACTTGTCAAGTCATAAACCAATGATTGATTGTTTGATTGATGATGATAGATAGTGTTGTCATTGTGGAGAAAGCTATATCCCTAGATCAACACAAGGATGTGGGAATGCGATATCCCATTGATGATGATTGATTGGGCTCATGACAAGATTAGGATCAAAAACTTGTTGATTTGATTAGATAATGTTTCTTGATTCATTAGCTTGCTTGATATGGATTAGTGTGACATGGATTTAAGATCATTGCTTAGATTGATTTGATTGATATGACTGGAAGAAGTGATTGATTGAAATGGATGAATGAATGTTATTGATAAGAAGAATTGATGATGATAATTTTGATTTTGATTGATGTTGATGGAGTGGATTGTTTTGGATGATGATTGAATTGATCTTATTGCTTGGATTTTTTGTTGGATATTTGATTTTTTTGGATTTTTTGACATATTTGATTTTTTTTTTGTAGTTTTTGAAATGTTTTGGGATGTCAATGGATTTACAATTTGGGTAGCCTTTGTGCTTGATACCAATGACAAGGGAAAAAACCCAGTCTAGGTGCAAGGATGGATAAAAGGATGGATGATAGTAAATGGAATGAAAGGCTCATGATAGATGGATAGTTAAGAGGATAGGCCATATAAGAGATGGATGCTTGCCTCATGATAAATGGATAGGTAGGCTATAGTGGAAAGCTCATGATAGATGTAAAACTCGTGATAAGGATACGCCATAGTGGATGGATCATAAGGGAGCTAGGATGTGATCTTAAAAGGCTATGTTGCATAGGAAAAACTTGCCCCTATTCTAGGTGGTAATGCTTAGGATTTTTACATGACAAAGTTCATGACCATGGGATGACATGATAGATTGGGTTGAATGGAATGGATAAATGGTAATTGGATAGGACTTGGTTTGGAAAGAAGGTATGTCAAGAAATATCCAAACATGTTTCAACATTTTGCCCCTATGTCTTCATCAAAATCAAAAGGCAAGAGGATGGATAAATGGGTTTAATAGGATAAGCATGTTTATGTAATGGCTAAGGATGGCAGAATAGAATGGTATATGATAGGTTGGAAATGGATAGGATTGAAAATGATATAATGGGATAGATAGTTTGGAAATGGATAGGTTGGATGAGACAATGTGCCCCCAAGTGTAAGTGACATAGAAGATCAACCTACACATGACGCCTGTTTGCCAGGTTTTCATCATGGTACTTATCCAAGGCGCCTGTTTACCAGGTTTTCACCGTTGGATGAAGGGATTTCTCTTGACTTTTTTGATTTTTTGGTTTTTTTTTTTTTTGCTTTTTTGCTTTTTTTCTTTTTTGTCTTTTTTGGATGGGATGACAATTACACATGGCGCCTGTTTGCCAGGTTTTCACCATGGTAATAGATAGGACGGACTCAAGTGTTTAGTGCTATGAAGGTTGATAGTGTCCCTTTAGAGATGGATGTCGTCTTTGCATGGACCATGTTGTTATGCTCATAGATGTTGGTAAGGGAGATATGGATGGGAGATGGATAAGGTAGATAGTGGATTATGAAGGGAATGATGGTAGGGTAGGCTAGTCGCTTATGATGTGGATTTATATAGGCTTATGGAATGAAGATGGATGAAAAGTTGATGCCAAAGCATGGACCATAGAGATTGCATAGGGGAGATATGTAGGATAATGGAGGGAAGATGGGGAGATGTAGATATGTGAGAATGTTTTGGAATGAATGGGAACCATGACCAACGGCTGCACACACCGTGATAAACATTGAAGCTTTTGATGAGATGGTGGTGTAGGAAGCAATGGAGATGTTTGCTTAGGAGATGGTTGATGAAGTGATTTAGGAACCCACATAGATTTAGTATTTTTAGTGCTTTTGTTTTGCTTGTGGGATTTTTGAAGGGAATGGAAGTTTTGGATGGAAATAGGCTTTTGGATGGAGGTAGGTGATTGAGATTCTTGAGATGTGGAGGAGGATGCCTCATTTGACTTGCTAGCTATTTGCTTAGGAACCCAAACCATTTTGCTTTTGGGCTTTGCTTTTGGAGGTAAGGGTTTGGATGGTTGCTTAGATGTGGATGAGGATGCCTCATTCGCTTTGCTAGCTGTTTGCTTAGGAACCCAAACCATTTTGCTTTTGGGCTTTGCTTTTGGAGGTATGGGCTTGGATAGCTTTGTGAATGTACTTTGCTTAGAAGATGGATGATTTAGAGACTTTTCACATTGATACCCTAAGGCATGAGGGTCCTTAGGAGTTTTAGTTGGATTTTTGGCTTTATAGATAAAGGCATCCAAATGTTTATTTTGGAATCCCATGGGGTGGGTGGAGTGGATGGAATGATTGGAAGCTTTATGCTTAAACAATGTGTGCTTTTGTTGGCCATGATTAGGGATGTAAGGATATTGATGAATGATAGGTATGTTAGGTGTTGGAAGCAATGGTGGCAAGGTGGATGGAGAGATCTTTGGAGTTGGTAAAAGTGGAGGCAAAGTGGATGGCAGAAGATGTACGGTCACATGCTTTTGACATTTATAGGATGATGGAGATGGAATGGCTACATATGTTTTGGGTATATGATGGGGGGTGTGATGGAAAATGGTAGGTTTAGGATGCATGAAAGGATTACCAACATCTTGGCCTTGTTTACCGTGGGGTGTGTATCCAAGGCCATATGAGCATGGAGGGATTTTGACATGGTTTGGCTCCAAAATACCTTTTTCATAAAGGCCTAGACCTTTTCCTTGGTAGTTCATGTTTTGGAGGATGCGATTGACAATGGGACTAGCTCTGGTTTGAACACTAGACTTGAGCTCTTTATTGGATGGAGAAGGTGAAGTGGATAGAGGTTGTTTTTGTCCTAAGGAAGAACATTCATGGACAAAGGTGGTAAGACCAATAGGACATGATGGTGGACTTGAAGTGGAATCGATGGTCAATGTGAAAGGAGGATCACTAGGATCTTGCTTATGTTCATGTTGATCCAAGTTATTGGTATGATCTTTTATGCTTACTTGGGGGACAAGTGTCTCATCATGACAAGTTGATGTTTGCTCATTATGGATAGGGCTAGATGGTAGATGACTAGGAGCAATGTGGATATCTTGGTCATGGATAGATATAGGATTATGGATAGGATCAAGGTGCTCATGGATAGCTTCTTCATAGGTATCATCTTGATCATAAAGAAGGTAAATGTTATGGATGGGTTGCATGGAAGTGTTTTGATCTTGAGTTGGACTAGGGCTTAATGTTTCCACATGTTTAAGATTATGCTCTTGACATACCTCTTGACTTTGGATGGAAGTGGAAGGTTCTTGAGTGGACTTGATAGGCTCTTGATAGTTATTAACATGAAGGCATGATGGCTCTTGACTTAGGCTTGTGGTTGGAGACTCTTGAATAGACTTGTTGGCTTGTAGGTCACATGATGGGCTTAAAGGGCTAGGTATGTTAATGGAAGCCTCTTGAAGAGGCTCAAGGATATGTGAACCACATGATGAGATTATAGGATTGGACATGACCTTTGGAAGTTCATTGGTAGGCTCATGAATTAGTGTTTGACATGGAGGTAGTTTATTCATATCTAGTAGCCAATGGATCACATCCTTTGCAAGTGTATGGGTGGATGGAAAATATAATGGATGTATGATAATGGTAGATGGTGCTGGAAGCTTAGGATTATGATTAGGTTGAGGGCTAATTGGATTGGATGGATTAGGATTTGAACTAGATGGGGATGATGTGGCACGATTTCCCATTATAGGTGGGTACACCTTGTAAACAATTGAGACAAATATTGGACATTGATTTGTATTATGGCCTTTGGTCCTATGGTATGCACAATAATCATATTCATCATATGGACTTTCTTCACATGGTTTGACTTTAGGAAGTTCAATGAGTTTTGCTTCAAGCATCCTTTGTAAAACTCTCTCAGCCGCATCCTTTGGTGAACGATTAGAATGATATGGTGAGGAAGGTAATGAGGGGCTTGGTGGTTTGGAAGGTAAAGGGATCAATGGACTATGATTGGGATCACATGGTGGTGTTGGGATAGGATTAGTTGGCTCATGTGTTGGCGGGTGATTAGATGATGAAGGCCACTCATAAGATGCATTTGCTAGATTGGTATCTCCCTTGTCAAAGGTAATTAAGTCTTGCATAGGATAACTTGGGCTTGTTTGATTTATGTACAAGGGATTACTTGGACTTGGATGTGCTTCTTGTTGCAAAGGTGGACTTAGCTCTATCAATGGTGCTTGGTGGTCTTGTTGAAAAGGTGTACTTGGACCTGATTGATTTATGTACAAAGGGCTATTTGGACTTGCATGTTGTTCTTGTGATATCACTTGATTGCCTTGTGGATGGGCTTGGTAGTGCATTGGAATGGTGGTATGAGGGATTGGATAAGCTTGAGGTGGAGGTTGATAGGTTGATGTGGCATTGACTTGGTGGATAGGTGGATTAAGTTGATAGGAAGTGGATGGATATGACATGTGGCTATAAGGTAGATTAGGTTGATAGGAAGTGGCTAAGGATTGTTGTACTTGTCGAGCTTGACTAGTGGCTAAAAGGTGTTGGACTTGGGCTATGGAGTGTTGTAGTTGAGGTGATTGGCTTGCGTGGGGTTGAGCTTTTTGGATGAAGAATTGTAATATTTCAATGGCGTCTTGGTTTAGGGGTTGTAATCCTTTATAAAGATTTTGGAGGAATCTTTGGAATTTGATTTCTAGGTCCTCTAGTGTAGACATGTTGTCACCACGTGTTTGTCTTAAGTCCTTTTAGCAAGTGCTTGCTTAGGGATTTGGATGATGATGTGGAATGTTTAGATGATGTGTTTAGATTGATTTATTTATGTGTTTGGGTGTTTAGAGCTTGATATGGCAATATTCAAACAAATGATTATGCATATACACACATGAATCACTCACGCAAGACACATAAGCAAGTTGTTGACTTTAAAAATGAAATGTGATGATTATGCAAGCACACATGGAAGACACATCAACAAGCCTAATGTGTAGTCAAGTGGGTATAGCCAATTAGGTCTTAGGCTATCTATTGCATAAGGTTGACTATGGAATTGAAAGTGAAATCCTGCCACACAGCCAGGAGAAAGGGGTAACCCACCCTTCACCTTCACTTCCCAAAGGTATAAAGTTCTTTGGGGCTTAGCCAAGAGTGACAAGATTCCAACTCCCAATGAGGGTGTCTTTCGATTCAGCCTCGATTGAGGTCGTCCCTTGGAGTGGTGTGTCTCCAAGCAGGCCTCCTAAGAAGGGTATGACAAAAGCAAACCAAGTGAGCTGTCACTTGATTCACACTCGCAGTTGTTAATTTCCCCTTAGAAACTTGAAATGTGTAACAAACAGTTCAAGCACTTGTTCTTTTTAGACCCAAATCTAAATGTGATGGAAGACAATGGTTTGTTTTAGCCTAATTTTTTGATGTGAATTTGCAAACAATTGTTTATTTTAAAACCCAAATCCAAGTGTGATGACAAACAAGTTGTTTGTTTTATGCCCAAAATGTAAATGTGTGATCAAATAATGATTAGAGATGAGAGATTAGAATGAGTGCACCTCATAAAAATTGCTTTCCAAGTTGCTATTATGATTGATCCAAATGTTGCTCCAGCTCCTTTGATTCACTTACAAGTCACTGCAAAAAATAAAATGTGATTTGGTTCGCTAGATTGGAAGATATGATTTTTTTTTCTAAAAGTCGCGCGTCAAAAATTTCTGAAAAATTAGAATCGCAGGGTCAACTTCAAATCGCCATAACTCTTTGAATACTGAACCAAATATTTAATGTAACCACTTTTCGGAAAGCTCTCGAAGTCTTCTTTCCAACGAATCTAAGATCTCCTTTTTACAGGACCTATGTAAAACAAAAAAGCCTCTGCAACAGATCTGGTCATAAATTAAAAAAATCAGCAAAAAGTTGCGCGTCAAAAATTTCTGAAAAATTAGAATCGCAGGGTCAACTTCAAATCGTCATAACTCTTTGAATACTGAGCCAAATCTTTAATGTAACCACTTTTCGGAAAGCTCTCGAAGTCCTCTTTCCAACGAATCTAAGATCTCTTTTTTCCAGGACCTGTGCAAAACAAAAAACCCTCTGCAACAAATCTGGTCATAAATTAAAAAAATCAGCAAAAAGTCGCGCGTCAAAAATTTCTGAAAAATTAGAATCGCATGGTCAACTTCAAATCGTCATAACTCTTTGAATACTGAACCAAATCTTTAATGTAACCACTTTTCGGAAAGCTCTCGAAGTCCTCTTTCCAACGAATCTAAGATCTCCTTTTTACAGGACCTGTGTAAAACAAAAAACCCTCTGCAACAGATCTGGTCATAAATTAAAAAAAAATCAGCAATATAAAATATCTTCAACCTACAAATCAAAGTGCATAAACCTGCAAAAATGAATGATTGACGCTCCAAGAAATCTAATCTTCACAAAAACAACTCAAACAAGAGGGTTAATCAGGGATGTGAGTCCCACCGGGCGTGCCAAAATGTATATCGAAAAATTTGGATTTATAAATGGAAATGATCAAACAATTGAAATGCATAACCTAAACCCAAATAATTCAATACCTCGAAGATGCAAAATGAGCTTGATTGATTGATCGCTTTGTTGTGTTGATTGCTCGATTCCGCAGCATAACGTTGATAAGGAGATAGATGATGGATGCAAAGGCTCTAATGATATTTCAACAGCATGTGGATACTTGAGGATCAATGCCCTTTTAGAAAATTTGACAGAATAAAGGTGCTTAAGGCTCAATGCATGCTAATGGCTTGTGAGGGGTTTGATTTATAGGAAAGGCTTGGTTCCAATGGATGGCTAGGATCAATTAGGGCTTTAGGTGAAATGGATGGATAGGATTAAGTTAGGTTTCCTTGCACATCAAGAAATTGTAGTCATATGACATGTGGCAAAGGAGGATGAGGCTTAGGTGTGCTTGTGTAGATAAATACTAAAATTAGGTCCCATTAGTTGTGCATGTGAAAGATAAAAGTTGTAACACATGATTGACTAGACAAGTGTTGGAATGTGATGAAAGATGAGTGTTTAATTCAAATAAAATATTTGAATTAGTTGGGATATGAGTTGGATATTAATTAAATAAATAAAATTTATTTAATTAATTGAGAAGTTGAATAAGATGAGATAAGATATGATGTGGAAATTAAATAAATAAATAAAATTTATTTAATTAATTGGCTAAGTAGGATGAGGATGGGATTGAATGGGATTTTAATTAAATAAATAAAATTTATTTAATTAATTAGCTAATGGATAAATGGGATTAAGAGTGGGATTTAGGACAAAAATGGCTTATGATGTTTAGGATAATGTTTTAACAAGGTGTTGTAGGACATGGATAAAGTTGGGACAAATTTGGGTGTCTACAATATGTATTTGACAAATCAATGCTATCTTTCTCTCCTTGTGCTCTGAAAGTTAAAGTGTGTAAAAAGATTTGAAAATTCACACAACACTGATTCACCCCCCCTCTCAGTGTTGATTGTACTCCTACAACATCAACTTAGGAACAAACATCTAAGTCGGCAAACACCCATAGGAACATCCGCAAGATGAATCATTCATCCGGTCGGCCAGCCTGAGGAAGAACACCTTCACCGGAGTTATTACTTCAAGTTCGAGTTCCAACTTTAATGTGGACCAACAACATGAACTGAACATGATCCAAGGACCTCCACAGGCTTGCCTGCACCACTAGGAACATCCGCACTTCCTCTACTTACTGAAATCTCTCTCTCTTGCATCTGGTGCCTCAAGAACATAGTCTGCCTTTACTATCACAAAGGAATAGACAATTCTAGACCTTCAAATCATGAATAAATTGAGATGACACATCATAAGGACTTCCCCAACACTCCTTTCGATCCGTAGAATAGGATAATGCACTTCCAGATCCCACCAGACCTTTCTGTAACACTCTGTCACCTCTGAACATCCATCGGAACCGGTTCTACTTGAGCAATCACAACTTCTTCATATTTTCATGCGGACCTCTGAAATCTCTACTAGAACATCTTAAGACTCATATCTACAAACCCTTTAATCCGCATCCTCTTATCCTTAACCTGTCTTGAGATTTTGCCTTGCTGTCATCATTGTTCTTCATTGTTCCTGACTGAGACTAATTTTTTCAGTATCCTCACCGAATAACTCATCCAATCCTTATCATTAATGCAATAGAAGTATATTGCCATCAGTGACAATCCTAGTTAGGCCCATACTTGCAACAAGTAACACATTACTTGAACTGATGAGAAGCATCTACTCATGCAGAGGTTCAGTTCCGGTTAGGCTCAATACACTGATCTGCTACACTTCATTCTTACTCTGCTTAACTGTTGTTGTACTATTACATTCTAGACCTATCTTACTCCCTTCACACTACTCTTCTACTTTTCTTCGCACTTCACAACACACAATGCACTTCTTCACATTTAAATCCATCTTGTATATATATCCACACAAGTGATTTCAACACTTTTCTAGTCAGCATCCAGAATAGTCAATAATTTTCCAAACTCTGATCTGTCGGCTGAATCCTTGCATACCAAGTGATGCAAATCAAGGAGATACTTGTAGAAGCCATCAATCATGTCAACTAATCATGAATGATACCTTAAGAAACTTAATCACCAACAATATCTAATCTGGATTTAGGTCTGATGCTCTGCTAGTCAGTTCTTCCTCTGTCTACTCTGCCAAATAGGAACCCAACACTTAAGTGCTCATATCTTTTCACTCTTCCATTACCGGAGGCTAAATACTTGGAATCTATCAGTCAAAGTACTCCTCTTGACTTCCCCAAATTCACATTTCACTGAGATACTTCTTTTGAGAGATCTGGACATGACTGTTGGACCTTGCTGACTGTTCTGTTCTTGCTTACTGGACCACAACACTTCTTCAATCTGACTTCTAATAAAGACACATCATGTTCTGCGGATGTGTGGGATTAACTTTGTTTCCATCAATGACAACATTCATGAATCCATATACTGTCTCTTGCCAACAAAAAGATTATTGAAAAAGATAAGAGTGCCACACTAATGGATCCATATGCCTTAGGAGTGATAGTGGCAGTATCATCAGGCACATATATGGAAGCAGAATCATTTGGTCATGACTCTAGTACAAAGTAGACCCAAGCTACTAAGGGGCCAATAGGATAGAGGATAATGAGGGCCATAGCAGTTGAAACATCAAAGGGAGAAACCTCAAAATAGAATGATGCTATAGGTGCACTACAAGTGGGTGCTAAGTTGAATAGCATACCTAGTGAGGCTACATCGGAGGAAAAAGACAAGAATATACAAAGGTCAAGAAAGAGTTGGCTAAAGAAAAGCTGCAAGAGTCAAGATTCTATGAAGCCAAAAAGGTAAGTGAGATTGTTAATGTAGAGGATGATAGCAATGATAGTGAGGTTAGGGAGGTAGATCACGAGACAAGAATAGAAACTGGTAGAGATGAAGAGGAATTAAGTGAATACTCTAGTGCAGAGGAGAGGTAGGATACTCAGACATATATGGAAATTGAACAAAGCCCACAATCTGAAGAGGAAAATGTACAAGACAAGTCAGAGGTAGTGGACCCTTTTGGTATGCTGGTGCCACTTGAAATCATAAAAGATGTGCAGAATGTGGCACAACATATAGAGGAGTCTAAGAAAGAGGGCACACTAGAAAAAAATTGTAAAGGAAACACCAACCCAGGTTGAGAAGGAAACATAGATAAGTGCTTCTGGTGCTAATGTGTTAGGTATTTTGAATATGTATGATGAGCATAGTGAGGAAGAAAAGAATACAGAGAATAAGCATGAAAAGGAGAAAGATACAGAGGAACCTGAAAAGAGCACAGGTTCACCTTCACAAATAGAACAAACAAACATGCCTGAGAAAGTGCAGGAACAAGGTGAACCAGCAAAAGAACTAAGGGAAGTATCAGATAAGCCTGAGGAAGGCAAGGATAATACAAAGTTGTTTCTAAAGTTAATACTGAACATAAAGAACAAAAGGAAGGTGAGGATATAGAAAATATGGAGGAAAAGGATAAGGAAGAAGAAGAACAAAAAGAGTCTTCAGGAAAAATGAATCTAGAAGAGGAAGATGAAGAGGGAGGAGACATTGATATAGAGGAAGATGATAATGAGGGAGAATCAGAAAAGCAAGGTAATCCATTGATTCTAGAACAAGGTCCTCAACCTCAACCCCCTCCACAACAACAAGAGCAACACATGGAATAGATAGAAATGGAAAAACCTCAAGAGGAGGTGATCAATGAAGAGAAAACATAAATGGTTACCAAAGAGGTTCCAGCCTGGTTAGGCTCAGAAGTTAGGAGAGAAAAGGTACAAGTGCAATTGGTACCTATTGATATTAAAAGCCTATTAGGTGGTTCTACACCACAAAAAGAGAAGAGAAAAGCCAGAACCATGTCAACAATCAAGAGAGGTCCTTCTAGATCTAGAATGGTGAATCTGGCCATACCACAAAAAGACAAGTCAAAAGGAGAAATAACAATAGAAGATTATTAAATACTTAATATAGATCTAGGCCATAGGACAAGGGAACAACATATACATGAGTGGGAGGACATGCATCAAGCCATTGCAGAGATATTGAGGAAAGATAAGGATAAACATGAATACTTGAAGGGACACATTGTACAATTACAACAATTTATCAAGGGGATGTTTGATTCCAATACAAATGTATTAGAATTGCCTATAGAAATGACAATATTATCTAAGGAAGAGGTAAAGGAGATGGGAAATAAGAATATTGAAGCCAACATTTTTGAGAAATGGCTCAAAGGCCTCATACATAAAGGAGAAGAAATAAGAAGGCAAGTAACAACTAGTTGGGAGATAGCTTTGGTAGATAAGAACAAATGCAATGGTATATTACATAGCTACAAATTTAGAAAAGAGGAATGTAAATCAGAAATAAAGCAACTTGATGAAATAAAAGACAGAATAGAAGAACTAATAATTGAAGGAGCCATTACTCCTCAAATGGTCAATCAGTTGCCACAGGCCAAATTGGAATTAAAATATGAAGAAGAAATTCTTAGAAATTGCATCATAAATACTAGAGACCTAGAAGAGGTCACAGATAGCATGATAAGGGTACACATGAAAATGGTAGAAAAACTCATTGGGCATGAATGCCTAGAAGTACCTGCATATGGATTAGAAAAGGTTGTAATAGAATTTAAAGCAATATTTTCACCATGTTTAGAGAACCCCGCAACACATCTTAACATGGAAATGATTGATTCAATGATGGAAACAGGTGCTAAGATTAGGAAATACTAGAAAAGAGTTAAATACTTGGGGACAAAAGAGAAGAAGTTGCAAGATGGAGTCAAAGCACAAGAATTTACATGGGCAAAAAGCCAGGAGAGTGACCGTGCTTTTATCAAAGGAATGATAGGTAATTTCATAGAATTCCTAAAGGAATAGAAGGGTACTGAAAAAAGAATATGTCAAGTAAGAATGCAATTGGAGGGTATCATTGACCAAAGTCAACAAAAAAGCAAAAGTTAGCGGGTATCTTTATTTTGAAAAGATTCCAAAGGCATCCTTTGAGGCAAGCAAAGATACCATGAAGATATTTTGGAAACAGTTAGAAATTGATTCACATCATTGATCTACAAAGTTTGAATGCTGATTGTTGATTAAGTTTTGTAACCGTAGCAATATGGAGCTTAGAAGTCTATATAATAAGCTTTGTTACTTGTATCATTCTACACATGGATTTTATAATTTTAGCTTGAACTTGTAATTTGTCAAAGTTTATTGCAATAGTGAAGTATTTCTTTTAGTTTAGAAAGGGAGGTAGCATGTGTCTACATTAAGGAGTATGTGGAATGTCTGGTCTCCTTAGTGTATCTGTCAAAATGTCTATAAGTTTTCTGGTAATTTGATTAATGAAAAAAAGTCATTCTTACATTGTAAATTTTATATGACTTTGTACTTTGAATATAAGTAAATTCAGAATTCTGTATCTATTTCTAAGTGTTTCTAATTTTAACTTGTATTTGAAGTAGTATTCTCTGAAGGCTTGCAATCTCTGGTGTATGTTCATGAAAATGTTTTGGACTTTACATTTGTAGATTTGAATGTGTTGATTTGATCAATTTACTGTATTCCTTAAAACGTGAGTAACAGAACATTTAGATCCTGTATGGAATGGTACTTAATTTGAAGTTTCTCTAACTTTTCTCCAACAATTAAAAAATTAATTAGCTTAAACGCAAAAATTTGAAGGAAATTGTCTTGTATTTGAATAAAGAATGAGGAATTACATTGATATTTGGCAATTTTCATATTAATTTGAAAGGTAAAGTTTGTTTCATTGAAATTCATACAAAGCTTTGTGATGCAATAGTGAATTTATGCAAAGGAATGAATACTTTGTTGATATTTGCAACAATTTGCATAATTTGAGTTCAGTAAGTAACTAAATACTTTAATTTACGTAAGGCCCCTTTGAATATTATAGTTTCACATCAACCTGTTGAATTATCCATAAGGTCAAGACCTGACCATACAGAAACTTGAGATTAAGAATTCTTAGTTAATTCTTCATATCTTTCAAGACAGCTAAGGTTCCTTTGTGAATTTTAACTTTTGTTGTGAATGTGTAAAAACATACATCAACACATCCTTTACACATGCTCAAATAAAGATGACTAATTTACTCATTATTTTTGATATTCAACTTCCTGCAATACATCAAACAAAGAGAAACATAACTTGTCATCGGTTTTCCATTGGCACATCCTAGGTTTGACCACCATAGAAAGGTTGCGATAATATTCTCAAGGACTAGTCTTCAACAAACATTTTCTCAATTTTATCAATAATTCAAGATAATATGGTAACTTCCAAATCAAGTACTCACACTTCATCAAAGTCAACAATAATGATAAAAAATATTAAATAGACATTATTGAAATAGTTCAACTATTTTTGTCTAATCTATGATTATATCTTATATGATTTTTCTAACTATACTAGCATTTCCAAACTAACTATTTAGTCTATTATTTTAATTTTAATCCTAACTTGACTAACATGATAAAATATTCTTAACCAAATCATGACAAAAGGTAGAATATGTATGAAGATTTAACATAAAAAGATTCTTCTAGACAAAATTATCAAGTTAAAATTCTCTAATCAAATATATTAATTACTCTTACTAAATAATTCAATACCAATGTAATTCTAAATATAAAAAGATTCTAGACAAATCATTAAAGATTTAGTTTCTAACATCAATATGAAATTATCATCATATATTCACTAATTCATTATATCATCCTAGACTTATTAAAAGAATGAACCCTTTATAGTCAACCCTACACCATACTAGAACAAATGTATTAAAACATAACTATTAGAGATCTAAGAACATATATGATATTAATAAATTAAACGTAATTTCAACTTGTGATGAAAGTGGGATACTCTCCCCTTTCAAATATGATCACAAACACACATACAACACTATGCAAGAAGGAAGAAAATTAATTTGAAAAAAATAAAATGGAAAAGAAATCTGCAATATGTATTATATTGAAAATCTGAAAATGAGATACATAAACATGGAGCTCATATGCTCTCATACAACACGGGCTTTAAACAAACAAAAATCTACAACTCAAGATTCTAGCTTCATTCCAACATCGTCTAGGTATGCAACCACAAGTTCTCCAAAAGTCCCCTCTTCACCAAATGAGCAAGCATCAATATATAGAAATTGTGTGAGAAGAAACCACTATTGGTTTTTCAAAACAACCTCCACTAAACCACCAAGAAAACCTATCACATTCTTCCTATCAATGCTCCCTCATTTTTCTAAATTTTCTAAAATTATTTCTGGGTTTTCTGTGCCTCCTTCCCGTATTTCCAAAACATTTTGAATTTTTGTATTTTGATTAGAAATACAAAAGTTATGCCTACTTTACTGAGACTAGGTCTCATAATTATGACCCATACATGCAACAACATGCAAAGCTTGTGGCCAACATGCAAAGAATGCAATTGAACATGCAATAACATGCATACCAAGTGGTCCCACCTAGAAATGGGATGCCCAAATGGAATATTCAACCATTTATGCCTTTGAAACATTTACGAGAGAATAATTCCTCAAAAATTACATTTACAATTTTTGCCACAAGGAATATTACAAAGTTGCAAATCAAAATATTTATTCTCCTATCCCCTAAGCCCTTATTGAAATTAAACCAAATTAAAATAATAACATTTTTTTTGGTTGACGAGGACTACCATTGACCATGGATGCTCTTGCATCCGACACCCATGGTAAGAAGTTTGTGAGCATATACTCACAAATATGTGGAAAAAAATGCTCTTTTTCCTCTTTTTAAAGCATCTTGTCAGAACAAGCTTCACTCTCATCGAACAAATCTGCACTTCATTTTTCTCTCCTCTCATGGACTTGCATCCACCATGCACTGTCTTCCTCTCCCAAATTATTTCTCCTCTCTTCTCCTTCTTCGTGGGACTCAACCCACCACAAACTGACCACCTCCACCAGATCTCTCCTGTAGCTTCCTCTACAACCTCTACCTGTAAGTATACATCTACATACCACTCTACATCTACAGAATCCTCTTTCTTCTCTAACTCTTTGCTCATCTCAAAATGCAATTCATTTTCAAATTGAACATTACAAAACTCATAAAAAATAGATTTTACCTCAATGACTTCTTCCTCACCGTTGAATGCTACTATCTCCGCTGTTGTTCTGAACAACTTCTCTACCTCTACAATCTCTTCCTCAAGAAACTCTTGGTCTTCATCAGGTTCTATTATCAGAAAATTAGAGGAATATCAATAATATCAAAGTAATCCAAATAACTTAATAGAAATGGAAATAATCAAGATTCAAACACAAAGACAAAACCTTGCAAACCTCAATACTTCGCAGCTTCCATTCGTTGCCTATCCCAATTGATCTTTCATATGAATGAAGCCCTCAGAAAGTACACTTCCTTGCTTTTTTTGCTTTAAGATGACAATAGAGAATGACTATGATAGTTCTTGCTATGAAGAGGAGCTTCAATTCCATAGTAATGGTGATGGTAACAAGTTGATTGCAAGCAATGGAGTAATTTGGTGCCAAAGGGGCACTGTGATTCTTGCAGAGTAAGTTTACTAAAAGCTTAGATGATAGAAATGGAAGAAGAGGGTTGTATTTATAGACTTGTGAGAGAGAAGATCAACAGAGGAGATAAATAAAGAATTCATGATAAATGTGCACATGACATGTGTCACACAAAAAACTGTTTTGTTTGAGTTAACTAATTTAAAAAATAAAGATAAGATTTGCTTTCATAAATTAGAATGTTTTTTTCTAATTTAAGAGTTGATAAAAACAAGATTGATTAAGTCAATTAACTCAACTTGTGATTTTCTTTTTGCATAATTTGAGATAAATTAAATAATAAATTATTTAATTTTGTGTGCATGATGAACAAGATTTATTTTTAGAAGATTTGGAAGATAAAACAACAAATTAAATAAATAAATTTATTTAATTGTTTGTGCAATATAGAAGAATAAATAAAATATTTGATTATATTTTATTTTTAGAGATTGAGATAATTTAAATAAATTTGATTGATTTATTTAAATTTGGAAGAATGATTTGATTTAATTAAATAATGTAGAATTATTTAATTTGTAGATAAGAGGATTTGGAAGAATTTGATGAAATTAATTAAATAAGTGATTTTATTTAATTAATAGGAGGAATATGAACCAAATAAATAAATTGATTTATTTATTTATTGATAGAGGAATATTAAGATGAAATAAATATTTAAAATATTTATTTAGATAGAGTCGTGTCATTTTTAGGCATATACATTTTGCCCCTCTTTGATGCAATGTGTTTCATCACGTTGTTTCAAAGAATAGATTTTTCTGATAATGATACATGCCCTAGTTTGCCCTTGGTACAGGTTTAATGATGGTAGGATACCCCCTTGAGAGATTAGATGGGAATAAGGCCAGAAGGACGTGAGACGGACAATCTCACGATGAAGAAGGTTAGGTTACGGGAGAAATGGTAGAGGAACGGGCTACGTTTTGAGAAAGACAGAGAAGAAAGGACTCAGAAAGCAGGTCATGCTACCACATAGCTAGGTAGGTTGGTATGTCTATATATATAAGTAGGGTCCACAATCCTAGTCATTTGCACACTTGTCATTTGGAGAGAGAGCTTAGGAGAACTTTGAAGAGTGTAGGAGCTAGAAAAGTCAGTGGAGCTATGGATATTCCACACGAGGAGCATCGGTTTGAGCAAGTCATGATGGTGTTAGGTTGTCATTGATGTCAAAAGTGTTTGGGAGATGGTTAATGAGGTATTCATCATGATGTCTTCATATGTTTGAGGTAAATTCAGATGTGATCATTACTACTTCCTTGCATTTGATATGTCAAGTTTCTATCAGGAGATTTGCATCATAATGATATCTTTATATCATTTTGCTTACATGTGATGGAATGTTGTTGGATCATCTTGGATCATGTGAAATCAGATATAGGATCCTATTAAGGATGCATGCTCATATTTTCAGTGGATCTTTATTGTGTCAGTGTGTAACTAAAGTGACGGACTTGTTTGATCAGTAGTACATGCAGAGAATGTTTCAGAAGTATATCATCTTGTGTGTTGTTGCAGGATTACATTATCTTGTGTATTGTTAAATTTGTCATGATTGATCTTTACAGATGCATATATCAATTGAAGTTGTGAATCTAATGATAAGATTCATTAAATATAAAACTTAGGGTGATACAGATGACATACAGTGGCAGTGGCTTGGTCATTTGATCTCAGTATTCAATGGCATAGTCTTCAGTTGTGAGTTGATCATCATACAAACAAATGTTGAAATGTTCATGGGTGTTGAAATATTTGTAGTTTCATTGTATGAAGTTCATGATCATATGTGCAATTAGTATCTTGTATCAAGAGAATGATATATGGCAGAGGTATGTATTGAGAAGCTAAATCCTCCTTGTCTATACTTTTCTTGGTGATCGGGGTATACTTTAAGTCCTAAATATTCCTAAATCCATCTTGTGTCAAAATGAATCTTGGAGTTGATGCTTAGGGAAGATGATCAAGATGTGTGTTGAATTATCGACAAGTCTTCTTTCTTCATATAAGGTGCTTGCCAGTTACTGTGACAGATTAAAGTATTGTCTTCACTATATTATATCAAAATGAGTATAGTGTCTGTTGTTTTTGATAGTTCTTAGAGGTTTATTTTAACTTACAACATATGAATAGTGACCGTCACCCAAGTTTGCACTTTTGTTATATTGATTTGGTGACTTATGATTAAAGGTTTATGACTTAAGTATTACCTACTAAAGGGGTCTTCAGTTGTGGTGCACACCGGCCCCTTCACCTAGTCTAACCCGCTAGATTGGTCATCTCCATGGAGCTCGGGCGGGTAAAACTAATCAACGGTCATATTTGAAATGTATTTGGGCACACTTTTGGAAATTAGTGGATAGAGTTTGAAGTAAGGAATCAAGTTATGTGGTTGAAATTTGAAGTTCAATTAACTGTTGAGACTGCAGTTAATTATTTTTCTAAAGCTATTTTTAGCATCTTTTTGTGGTAGTTAGTGGAGATTGAAAACCTAGTTTTTTAGAAGGATTTTATTTCCTTCTATTTACTCCCATGGCAGTTGAGTTAATACAGGAATTTTTTATTTCTAAGAAGGATTTTATTTAGTTAAGGTTTAATTCCTTTTAAAAGAATCTTAAGGTTTCATTTTTTATTTTTAATGATGATAATGTTTTTTGAGAAATGAATTTCAAATGGAGGAAATTTTTTATTGGGCAGATTATTTTTTTAAAGTTATTTACAGAGAATGAGTTCTTGAAGAATATCATAGTTTTTTAGATTGAAAGAGTTTTGATTTTTTAAGAAGAAATTGTAGAGATGGAAGATGAAGTTGCTCAGAGATTTTGTTTTCTCCTATAGAGCACTAATTGATTTTATTGAAGATTTTTGTATGACCTTACTATTATTTTTTAGATGAATTGTTTATGCAGATGTCAAGGGTCAAGGGTCAGAAGGTGAAATTGACACAAAAATAAAGAAGAAGCTATTTATTTTGGAATATGAAAGGTTATAAAAAGATGAAAGGTGAAAAGACATTCAACTTGTATAAAATTGTTTTTCAGATGCATTGATGGAATGACTATAAGATAGAGAAGAAACATATAGAGTATGTAGTACACAAGATTGATTTTGAATATCTAAGTTTGTATATGATTTGCGTTGATAAAAAGAATGGCCATTTGACAGATACATGAGACAGAAGAAATGTTTTGTATTGAAACAGAGAAACCCTCTGAGTTCTTGTTTTTAGTTTATTCTGTTTTAGGGGTTGGTGCTCCTTGAAGCTGGTGCTTCTAAACATTGTTGCCAGTGAGGCACACAGTATGCCAGTGAGGCTTGTAGGTTAGTAAGACCTTTCAATTGTCAGTGAGACATAATATTCAGCCAGTGAGGCCTTGTAAGAAGTTTTTAAAGTTAAGCCAGTGAGGCACTTCATGAATGGTTTTTCTACCCCGAGAGGGTTTTCCACTCCAGAAATTTTTGTGTTATAATTTGTCTCTATGTGTGCATATTTGTGTTTTGTTGATAAGTTTTTGATTCACATCTTTCACTATCAGTCTTGTGCATATGAGCTCAACATATCATTAATGTCTTTCTTTCTACTTGTCTTGTAAAGTTTGCAAAAAGTTAAGAATTTACACAACACTGATTCACCCCCCCTCTCAGTGTTGTCATTGACTCCTACAATTGGTATCAGAGCCTAGGTTCCCTTTTTGAAGTCTAATAGGCTCGGGTAGGTCCTGGTAGTGGAGTAAAATGGGTAAGAAGAATAGAATTAAGGTCTCAAATAGAGAAAAGAGAGATGCTGATCAAAAGATGGTAAAACAAGCCTCAGTTAAGTCTAGCAATGATTTGTTGAATATGTCACCCCTGATAATTGATACAAAGAATGATCCAGTAATTGAGAATGATGAAGAAATAGGTCTCTTTGTGGATGAAGTTGATTGTGAAGTTGATTTTGAAGGAGAGCTTCTATGTGCCCTAGATACAATCAAGCAACTTAGTAAAGAAAACAAGAGATTAAAAGACCAGCTTAAACATGAGAAAGAATTCAAGGACAAAGTTTTTTTAGATCTTGAAGATGCTAGAAACCTGATTATAGATTTGAGGAATCAAGCAGGAGAATTGGATAAATTAATCACTAGTTTGAAAACAGAGGTTGAGGAAGCTAAGAGAATAGCTAATGTAACAAAGTCTGAGTTAGAAACTAAAGGAGTTCAATGTCATAGGCTTGAAGGAGAACAAGTCTATTTAAGAAAAGAACTTGAGGATATTAAGAAGCAGTTTGAAAAAAATCTCAAATTTGAAGAGATGCTGAGTAAACAAAAACAACATAGAGACACTATTCCACTTGGTTATGAAGAAGGAGAGTGCTCCAAAGCCAGTGAAATTCCAAGAAGGAAAATTGATTTAAGTCATGCTGCTGCCCTTGAAGGTAAAAAGAAGTGTGAAACTGAGAGAAGAAATTTTAGAAGAACTGCTCGTGTACGACAAGCATACATGTACAGGTATAACTATTCATTTAATGGTTATTGTTATACTTGTAATCATTTTGGACACAAAGCAGTTAATTGTAGAAGTCTTGTATGTTACAATTGCAATAATGTTGGTCACATACAAAGGAATTGTCAGATGCATAGAAGATATGATGATCCTGCATGGAATCATAACATAAGTGTTCAACAGATGTCAAAAAGGTATCATCAGTCATTTGATTATAACTGCAGTATAATTTGTTATAATTGCAACTCTCTTGGTCATAAAGCACATAGTTGCAGAAATACATCACCTGATTTGAAAAGGTTGAAAAGGACAGAAGCTGAAAAAGTTTGGAGGAAGAAAGAACCTGTGAAAGTGTGGAAGCAAAAACAAAGTGAAAAGAAGACAAATCCTAAACTTGTGCATCTTGCATAGGTTACATCATCAGTTGAATAATAGTTAGAATAATGTGAGGGGGAGTTGTTCTTGATATATCAATTATCCCCAAGAAGTTTCAGGAGAAGATGGTGATCTTGTCATGTTGATTCTTGAAATAAAATTTATGATGGTATTGCTAACTATGTTGATCTTCAGTGCTTTTTAGTGATACAGGTGATCTTTGGTTTTGTATGCAAACAAGATGTTGAAAGAATGATCAGGAGTTCAATGCTCAAAGAGTTTGTTGATGTTGAATAACTTGGTTGAGTTGATATGATTTTGCAGTTCATTGGGATCTTGATATGGTGAAGTATTTTGTTATCATGCCAAAGAGAATAAGATGTTTCCAAAAATCTCTTATTAGATATTAGCATGTAAAAAAAAAAATTCAATTCATAGCAAATATCTTTGTATTTGATTTGTGCAAAGTGTTGTTAATGCAGATTGGTTTGAGTGTGCTCAGGGATGTCAAGTTATGTTTATATGGAAGTGTTCTTGGAAGTGAGATTGTATGTTCAAATTCAATTAAGATGTTCTCAAGGTGCTTTTTCATATGTTTGAGCTAAGGAGGTTACAGAAGGAAGTAATCAAGGATCTCATTGCTGTGAGTGTTTCATCTTCATCTACATATTTGTGTTGTGATAAGAAGTGATATAGTGCAGTCTATGGTAGTTAACAGTGGTTTGATGCTTTGGTTGGTGTGCCTTACATGATGTTTCTTTCAGGTCCTATGCTTCATGGTTTCTTATTACTCATAAGTTGAAAAGTTGTGCAGTATGCAGATGTGTAAGAACAGAGCTTTCAGAATAACAACAAATTGTAAATATGATTAGTGCCTTAAATTTTCAGAGGCTAGTAGTATCAAAGGTTGGGTAAGTGTTTTTTCAATTCCTTGGTTGGTATGAAAGATAACAAGGTCAGTGATAGTGTTTATGATCCAAGAAATGTGTAAACAGTTGATTGATATCTTTCTCATGATTTATAAGAGTTATTTTTCTTAGGGGGAGATATTTGTCTTTGTCATCAGATGTCAAAAAGGGGGAGAAAGAAAAATTGCATCAGGTGGTTTTGCCATCAATGACAAAGGGGGAGATTGATGGTGTTAGGTTGTCATTGATGTCAAAAGTGTTCAGGAGATGGTTAATGAGGTATTCATCATGATGTCTTCATATGTTTGAGGTAAATTCAGATGTGATCATTACTACTTCCTTGCATTTGATATGTCAAGTTTCTATCAGGAGATTTGCATCATAATGATATCTTTATATCATTTTACTTACATGTGATGGAATGTTGTTGGATCATCTTGGATCATGTGAAATCAGATATAGGATCCTATTAAGGATGCATGCTCATATTTTCAGTGGATCTTTATTGTGTTAGTGTGTAACTAAAGTGAAGGACTTGTTTGATCAGTAGTACTTGCAGAGAATGTTTCAGAAGTATATCATCTTGTGTGTTGTTGCAGGATTACATTATCTTGTGTATTGTTAAATTTGTCATGATTGGTCTTTACAGATGCATATATCAATTGAAGTTGTGAATATAATGATAAGATTCATTGAATATAAAACTCAGGGTGATACAAATGACATACAGTGGCAGTGGCTTGGTCATTTGATCTCAGTATTCAATGGCATAGTCTTCAGTTGTGAGTTGATCATCATACAAACAAATGTTGAAATGTTCATGGGGGTTGAAATATTTGTAGTTTCATTGTATGAAGTTCATGATCATATGTGCAATTAGTATCTTGTATCAAGAGAATGATATATGGCAGAGGTATGTATTGAGAAGCTAAATCCTCCTTGTCTATACTTTTCTTGGTGATCGGGGTATACTTTAAGTCCTAAATATTCCTAAATCCATCTTGTGTCAAAATGAATCTTGGAGTTGATGCTTAGGGAAGATGATCAAGATGTGTGTTGAATTATCGACAAGTCTTCTTTCTTCATATAAGGTGCTTACCAGTTACTATGACAGATTAAAGTATTGTCTTCACTATATTATATCAAAATGAGTATAGTGTCTATTGTTTTTGATAGTTCTTAAAGGTTTATTTTAACTTACAACATATGAATAGTGACCGTCACCCAAGTTTGCACTTTTGTTATATTGATTTGGTGACTTATGATTAAAGGTTTATGACTTAAGTATTACCTACTAAAGGGGTCTTCAGTCGTGGTGCACACCAGCCCCTTCACCTAGTCTAACCCACTAGACTGGTCATCTCCATGGAGCTCGGGCGGGAAAAACTAATGAACGGTCATATTTGAAATGTGTTTGGGTGCACTTTTGGAAATCAGTGGATAGAGTTTGAAGTAAGGAATCAAGTTATGTGGTTGAAATTTGAAGTTCAATTAACCGTCGAGACTGTAGTTAATTATTTTTCTAAAGCTATTTTTAGCATCTTTTTGTGGCAGTTAGTGGAGATTGAAAACCTAATTTTTTATAGGGATTTTATTTCCTTCTATTTACTCCCGTGGCAGTTGAGTTAATACATGAATTTTTTATTTCTAGGAAGGATTTTATTTAGTAAAGGTTTAATTCCTTTTAAAAGAATCTTAAGGTTTCATTTTTTATTTTTAATAATGATAATGTTTTTTGAGAAATGAATTTCAAATGGAGGAAATTTTTTATTGGGCAGATTATTTTTTTAAAGTTATTTACAAAGAATGAATTCTTGAAGAATATCAAAGTTTTTCAGATTGAAAGAGTTTTGATTTTTTAAGAAGAAATTGCAGAGATGGAAGATGAAGTTGCTCAGAGATTTTGTTTTCTCCTATAGGGCACTGATTGATTTTATTGAAGATTTTTGTATGACCTTACTATTATTTTTTAGATTAATTGTTTATGCAGATGTCAAGGGTCAAGGGTCAGAAGGTGAAATTGACACAAAAATAAAGAAGAAGCTATTTATTTTGGAATATGAAAGGTCATAAAAAGATGAAAGGTGAAAACTTGTATAAAATTGTTTTTCAGGTGCATTGATGGAATGACTGTAAGACAGAGAAGAAACATATAGAGTATGTAGTACACAGGATTGATTTTGAATATCTGAGTTTGTATATGATTTGGGTTGATAAAAAGAATGGCCATTTGACAGATACATGAGACAGAAGAAATGTTTTGTATTGAAATAGAGAAACCCTCTGAGTTCTTGTTTTCAGTTTGTTTTATTTTAGGGGTTGGTGCTCCTTGAAGCTGGTGCTTCTAAACATTGTTTCCAGTGAGGCTTGTAGGTCAGTAAGACCTTTCAATTGTCAGTGAGACATAATATTCAACTAGTGAGGCCTTGTAAGAAGTTTTTAAAGTTAATCCAGTGAGGCATTTCATGAGTGGTTTTTCTACCCCGAGAGGGTTTTCCACTCCAGAAATTTCTGTGTTATAATTTGTCTCTATGTGTGCATATTTGTGTTTTGTTGATAAGTTTTTGGTTCACATCTTTCACTATCAGTCTTGTGCATATGAGCTCAACAGATCATTAATGTCTTTCTTTCTACTTGTGTTTGCAAAAAGTTAAGAATTTACACAACACTGATTCACCCCCCCCTCTCAGTGTTGTCATTGACTCCTACAATTGGTATCAGAGCTTAGGTTCCCTTTTTGAAGTCTAATAGGCTCGGGTAGGTCTTGGTAGTGGAGTAAAATGGGTAAGAAGAATAGAATTAAGGTCTCAAATAGAGAAAAGAGAGATGCTGATCAAAAGATGGTAAAACAAGCCTCAGTTAAGTCTAGCAATGATTTGTTGAATATGTCACCCCTGATAATTGATACAAACAATGATCTGGTAATTGAGAATGATGAAGAAACATGTCTCTTTGTGGATGAAGTTGATTGTGAAGTTGATTTTGAAGGAGAGCTTCTATGTGCCCTGGATACAATCAAGCAACTTAGTAAAGAAAACAAGAGATTAAAAGACCAGCTTAAACAAGAGAAAGAATTCAAGGACAAAGTTATTTTAGATCTTGAAGATGCTAGAAACCTAATTATAGATTTGAGGAATCAAGCAGGTGAATCGGATAAATTAATCACTAGTTTGAAAATAGAGGTTGAGGAAGCTAAGAGAATAGCTAATGTAACAAAGTCTGAGTTGGAAACTAAAGCAGCTGAATGTCATAGGCTTGAAGGAGAACAAGTCTATTTAAGAAAAGAACTTGAGGATATTAAGAAGCAGTTTGAAAAAAATCTCAAACTTGAAGAGATGCTGAGTAAACAAAAACAACATAGAGACACTATTCCACTTGGTTATGAAGAAGGAGAGTGCTCCAAAGCCAGTGAAATTCTAAGAAGGAAAATTGACTTAAGTCATGCTGCAGCCCCTGAAGGTAAAAAGAAGTGTGAAACTGAGAGAAGAAATTTTAGAAGAACTGCTCTTGTAAGACAAGCATACATGTTTAGGTATAACTATTCATTTAATGGTTATTGTTATACTTGTAATCATTTTGGACACAAGCAGTTAATTGTAGAAGTCTTGTATGTTACAATTACAATAATGTTGGTCACATACAAAGGAATTGTCAGATGCATAGAAGATATGATGATCCTGCATGGAATCATAACATAAGTGTTCAACGGATGTCAAAAAGGTATCATCAGTCATTTGATTATAACTGCAGTATAATTTGTTATAATTGTAACTCTCTTGGTCATAAAGCACATAGTTGCAGAAATACATCACCTGATTTCAAAAGGTTGAAAAGGACAGAAGCTGAAAAAGTTTGGAGGAAGAAAGAACCTGTGAAAGTGTGGAAGCAAAAATAAAGTGAAAAGAAGACAAATCCTAAACTTGTGCATCTTGCACAGGTTACATCATCAGTTGAATAATAGTTAGCATGATGTGAGGGGGAGTTGTTCTTGATATATCAATTATCCCCAAGAAGTTTCAGGAGAAGATGGTGATCTTGTCATGTTGATTCTTGAAATAAAATTTATGATGGTATTGCTAACTATGTTGATCTTTAGTGCTTTTTAGTGATACACGTGATCTTTGGTTTTGTATGGAAACAAGATGTTGAAAGAATGATCAGGAGTTCAATGCTCAAAGAGTTTGTTGATGTTGAATAACTTGGTTGAGTTGATATGATTTTGCAGTTCATTAGGATCTTGATATGGTGAAGTATTTGTTATCATGCTAAAGAGAATAAGATGTTTCAAAAAACTCTTATTAGATATTAGCATGTAAAAAAAAAAATTCAATTCATAGCAAATATCTTTGTATTTGATTTGTGCAAAGTGTTGTTAATGCAGATTGGTTTGAGTGTGCTCAGGGATGTCAAGTCATGTTTATATGGAAGTGTTCTTGGAAGTGAGATTGTATGTTCAAATTCAATTAAGATGTTCTCAAGGTGCTTTTTCATATGTTTGAGCTAAGGAGGTTACAAAAGGAAGTAATCAAGGATCTCATTGTTGTGAGTGTTTCATCTTCATCTACATATTTGTGTTGTGATAAGAAGTGATATAGTGCAGTCTATGGCAGTTAACAGTGGTTTGATGCTTTGGTTGGTGTGCCTTACATGATGTTTCTTTCAGGTCCTATGCTTCATGGTTTCTTATTACTCACAAGTTGAAAAGTTGTGCAGTATGCAGATGTGTAAGAATAGAGCTTTCAGAATAACAGCAAATTGTAAATATGATTAGTGCCTTAAATTTTTAGAGGCTAGTGGTATCAAAGGTTGGGTAAGTGTTTTTTCAATTCCTTGGTTGGTATGAAAGATAACAAGGTCAGTGATAGTGTTTATGATCCAAGAAATGTGTAAATAGTTGATTGATATCTTTCTCATGATTTATATGAGTTATTTTTCTCAGGGGGAGATATTTGTCTTTGTCATCAGATGTCAAAAAGGGGGAGAAAGAAAAATTGCATCAAGTGGTTTTGCCATCAATGACAAAGGGGCAGATTGATGGTGTTAGGTTGTCATTGATGTCAAAAGTGTTCAGGAGATGGTTAATGAGGTATTCATCATGATGTCTTCATATGTTTGAGGTAAATTCAGATGTGATCATTACTACTTCCTTGCATTTGATATGTCAAGTTTCTATCAGGAGATTTGCATCATAATGATATCTTTATATCATTTTGCTTACATGTGATGGAATGTTGTTGGATCATCTTGGATCATGTGAAATCAGATATAGGATCCTATTAAGGATGCATGCTCATATTTTCAGTGGATCTTTATTGTGTTAGTGTGTAACTAAAGTGAAGGAATTGTTTGATCAGTAGTACTTGCAGAGAATGTTTCAAAAGTATATCATCTTGTGTGTTGTTGCAGGATTACATTATCTTGTGTATTGTTTAATTTATCATGATTGATCTTTACAGATGCATATATCAATTGAAGTTGTGAATATAATGATAAGATTCATTGAATATAAAACTCAGGGTGATATAGATGACATACAGTGGCAGTGGCTTGGTCATTTGATCTCAATATTCAATGGCATATTCTTTAGTTGTGAGTTGATCATCATACAAACAAATGTTGAAATGTTCATGGGGGTTGAAGTATTTGTAGTTTCATTGTATGAAGTTCATGATCATATGTGCAATTAGTATCTTGTATCAAGAGAATGATATATGGCAGAGGTATGTATTGAGAAGCTAAATCCTCCTTGTCTATACTTTTTTTGGTGATCGAGGTATACTTTAAGTCCTAAATATTCCTAAATCCATCTTGTGTCAAAATGAATCTTGGAGTTGATGCTTAGGGAAGATGATCAAGATGTGTGTTGAATTATCAACAAGTCTTCTTTCTTCATATAAGGTGCTTGCCAGTTACTGTGACAGATTAAAGTATTGTCTTCACTATATTATATCAAAATGAGTATAGTGTCTGCTGTTTTTTATAGTTCTTAAAGGTTTATTTTAACTTACAACATATGAACAGTGACCATCACCCAAGTTTGCACTTTTGTTATATTGATTTGGTGACTTATGATTAAAGGTTTATGACTTAAGTATTACCTACTAAAGGGGTCTTCAGTCGTGGTGCACACCGGCCCCTTCACCTAGTCTAACCCGCTAGATTGGTCATCTCCATGGAGCTCGGGCGGGTAAAACTAATCAATGGTCATATTTGAAATGTGTTTGGGTGTACTTTTGGAAATCAGTGGATAGAGTTTGAAGTAAGGAATCAAGTTATATGGTTGAAATTTGAAGTTCAATTAACTGTCGAGACTGCAGTTAATTTTTTTTCTAAAGCTATTTTTAGCATCTTTTTGTGGCAGTTAGTGGAGATTGAAAACCTAGTTTTTAGAAGGATTTTATTTCCTTCTATTTACTCCCGTGGCAGTCAAGCTAATACAGGAATTTTTTATTTCTAAGAAGGATTTTATTTAGTAAAGGTTTAATTCCTTTTAAAAGAATCTTAAGGTTTCATTTTTTATTTTTAATGATGATAATATTTTTTGAGAAATGAATTTCAAATGGAGGAAATTTTTTATTGGGCAGATTATTTTTTTAAAGTTATTTACAGAGACTGAATTCTTGAAGATTATCAAAGTTTTTCAGATTGAAAGAGTTTTAATTTTTTAAGAAGAAATTGCAGAGATGGAAGATGAAGTTGCTCAGAGATTTTGTTTTCTCCTACAGGGCACTGATTGATTTTATTGAAAATTTTTGTATGACCTTACTATTATTTTTTAGATGAATTGTTTATGCAGATGTCAAGGGTCAAGGGTTAGAAGGTGAAATTGACACAAAAATAAAGAAGAAGCTATTTATTTTGGAATATGAAAGGTCATAAAAAGATGAAAGGTGAAAAGACAATCAACTTGTATAAAATTGTTTTTCAGATGCATTGATGGAATGACTGTAAGATAGAGAAGAAACATACAGAGTATGTAGTACACAAGATTGATTTTGAATATCTGAGTTTGTATATGATTTGGGTTGATAAAAAGAATGGCCATTTGACAGATACATGAGATAGAAGAAATTTTTTGTATTGAAATAGAGAAACCCTCTGAGTTCTTGTTTTCAGTTTGTTCTGTTTTAGGGGTTGGTGCTCCTTGAAGCTGGTGCTTCTAAACATTGTTGCCAGTGAGGCACATAGTATGCCAGTGAGGCTTGTAGGTCATTAAGACCTTTCAATTGTCAGTGAGACATAATATTCAGCCAGTGAGGCCTTGTAAGAAGTTTTTAAAATTAAGCCAGTGAGGCACTTCATGAGTGGTTTTTCTACCCCGAGAGGGTTTTCCACTCCAAAAATTTTTGTGTTATAATTTGTCTCTATGTGTGCATATTTGTGTTTTGTTGATAAGTTTTTGGTTCACATCTTTCACTATCAGTCTTGTGCATATGAGCTCAACAGATCATTAATGTCTTTCTTTCTACTTGTCTTGTAAAGTTTGCAAAAAGTTAAGAATATACACAACACTGATTCACCCCCCCTCTCAGTGTTGTCATTGACTCCTACAGGTCAGACAGTTCGGACGGACAGTAGAGGTAGGACCCCCATTGCATACATAAAAAAAACTAGGCTAGGGTCATTTATTAGAGCAATAAATGCTAGGCAAAGTTAGGGAAATGAATGCATCGTTTCACGATTCAACGCATCTGCTATGCAAAACCGCACATTTGTTCCTAGTCAGTGCATTTAGGTTATGAATCGATACATCTATTCTTTCAGCGCATTTGTTATGGGAAACTGTGCATAGATGAAGAAACTGCGCATGTATGATGTCTTGCTGTGCATTTGTCAAAGCGATGCATATGTTATGTGTTGCTGCGCATTCGTTCAGTAGCTGCGCATTCGTTCAGAAGCTGCGCATTCATTCAGAAGCTGCGCATTTGCTCAATTTGGTAGCACATCTGCCAGAAGCTATGCATTTTCTATGAAATGGCACATTTGCTATCTGGTTTAGTGCATTTGTTTTTAGATAGTCAATTTACTTAGCAAAGTTGACTCAATTGGCATTTTGATCGATGCGTCAATTTATAAGCAATCTCTGAGATTGCTGGAATCTAGTCAAGAGATGATATGCTTGTTTTGATCAATTTGATATGTTAAGTAAGTGATAAGATAGTTTCATAGGTTGAGTAGTTTTGCAGTTGATATTGTTTTGGTTGACACATTACTTTGTTGATTTCAGGAGGACATTTTTTATTATGTTGTGGGTGCAGTTCCCTGTGACGATGTTGCGGTGGTATATGCTGACAGAGGTAGATCAGACATTTCTCAGTGCTCTTGGTTTAGACTACATGTGCTTCATGCCTGAGGTTCATGCGAACCTCAGCTTGCTGACTGCTCTAGTGGAGCACTACCACAGTGAGGATGGGACCTTCCATCTTCTGACTGCGCGAGATGACAGTGACATTGGAAGACGTCTATACGATACTGTACCTATCTATAGTAGGTGAGCTTGTGGAGTACAAGCCGTAGGACTAGAGGAGTGTAGGTGAGTATTCGATGATCCTGATCTTCAGGGTCAGGTGATCTTCTGGTAGGACATGCATGACTACTATGACTACTTCCCGGGGATTGTGGCAGGACTGATTGGGGGTGTTATATGCCCAGATAGGCAATCTCATGGGTTCCTGATTGGATGGGGATGGACACTTAAGTGAATGGTGAATGAGGACACCCGCTTTTCTTGGGGTGTTTGCATTCTTGTACACCTGTATCATGACATGTACTAGGTGGTTTACCATGGAGCAGCCAGTTTGTTGGTAGGAGTTTCATTGCTTCAGTTCTGGGCATGGGAACATATAGCTGTGACTGGGCTGATTTGTGTGTTTTCTAGGAAGCCAGGAGAGCCCTACTCGTATGGATATGTAGGTGTAGTTTCCCACCACAAGCTGGGGAAGCTACAGTACTGGTGTCACGTGTTGGACAACGTGGACAGAGTGATTTAGCGACCTTATATAGATTGTGAGGTCTAGGATGACGAGGATAATGAGCTCCCATATGTCTTTCAGATGTGGTGTGATGCAGAGTAAAACTAGTTAACAGATAAAATAGGGTTGAATAATCCTTGAAAAGCCCACAAAATAGCCATTATAGTGTGTATCAGCTAGATAAGGTAGAAGTCACACCGAAATATACATATGCCTGCCTATCGGCAAGATAGTCCACCGTCGGTCAGGTTCAAGAATCCTTCACCGACACCTTCACCATACTCGACCAAGTTGCCTATCAGCAACACTTGGATTATCGGCCTAGCTACGGGAAACCTCCCTGATTTCTTATGTCACTCTGATGACTATGTTAATTCCTCCGTCGGGCTGATCTCTACCGTCGGCCCAGCATTGGGTTCTTTCGCCGATACACCCCTCTCTCGCCGATGACCTCTCTCTATCGGCGAGACCACTTATTGTCAGCACCACCTTTCTCCCTTCTGCCGATGATGTAACTCCTGCCGATATATACTACATCGACCAAACTTCTTCGTCGTCACCCCGATTACACACCTCCTACCGATGAGCCTTCCATCGGCAAGACTTCTCGAATCTCACCCCGATCGGTGAGAGTTCCTTCTGTCGGTCCAACATAGCTTTCTTATGCCGATGGCATTACTCACACCGACGGGCTACATATCAACTTTGTCTTCGGCAGAACTTGCTTCGTCGGCCACACTTGTTTCTTGTTCTCTGATGGGCTATCTTAAGCCGATGACTTCGCACATTCATTCTTTGACCTTCTACAGTTAGTCTCACATATAGATGCAGGATATACATGAAATATTTACCATATGCAGTATATACACAAAATGCACCATTCTTCCTCTATAACCGTTGTAACCAAACCACACACAGAAAACCATTAATTTCCACAAAATGACCTCACATGAAATTGCGATATACACACACTGGTTGCCATATCCACTTGCTGTATACACACAAAACCTCCTCTACCACAATTCGTAACCGAACAACATAGAAAAGCTAACA
This sequence comes from Cunninghamia lanceolata, assembly GCA_027924645.1. Taxonomy (NCBI): domain Eukaryota; kingdom Viridiplantae; phylum Streptophyta; class Pinopsida; order Cupressales; family Cupressaceae; genus Cunninghamia; species Cunninghamia lanceolata. Next base: position 8,299,979 of record BSBN01000682.1, on the reverse strand, counting down.
ATTCAACCAACACATAAAAAACTACTAATCCAACATTGAATTGGAAATAAACTAACAACCGGGGGTCATTCCACTGATTTCAGAGAAATTCTCCAGTGGAATGGCCCCAAACGAGATTCACTGTGATTGCACCAGAACACACAATTCCTTCTATTCCTTCTGATTCAGAATGTACATACAGTTTCTTTTCACTCTATCTCTCACTGCACACCACTCTTTTCGGTCTATCCACATTCTTTTATAGATACAGACTTTTGCTAGAGAATGACACCTATGCGAACAGTTACATTACGTGGTGGGAGGTGAACTACCAACCGACCACCGTTTACAAAACAAATAGTTCGGTTACATGCTTTTGACCCTTTTTGACACGTATTTCATGTGGCTCGAAGGCCTTTACAAATAGACATAACATTTCTTGAAATGTGAGGAACTTTTAGATTTACGAGGTGCCCCTACACAGGAAATTTTAGATTTTCGAGGGTGCTCCTGCACCATACTCCTAGACTTGAAAAATTTCCATGTCCCATGGAAATTCTCAGTGAAAAGCCTGCAATATCTTTTGTCTTTCTCTATGTCTTCAATGCTAACTGGATGCCTCTGCTGCTTCCTCTTCATCCTCAACTGTGCCTTCTATTAATGGCTGCCTCCGAAATGCAACAATTGAAATCCACTCCTTCATGCTACACCAACACCTCTGTCCCTCACCTGGGAGTCCTCTCTCGCCTCTCTCCCCAGAACTTTTGGCGACACCAACTGAACCTCCTTCTCAGGCCCTTGAACCATCTCCTATGGCTCCATGACAGATCTCTCATCTGCCCACTGTAGTGAGTGAATCAGCACCTGCAACCGAAAGTTAGCAAAAGTCTTTTCTAGCACTTCTTTTAGCTTCTTGCTTCTCTCTTCTTCTTCTTTCTTCTTCTGCCTATTCAGTGACTGAATACCCACAACTTTTTCTGCCTATTCAGTGACAGAATCAATACACAAATAGCCCAGTTCTTTTGCTGAGCTCTGATACCAATCTGATGCAGAGTAAAACTAGTTAACAGATAAAACAGGGTTGAATAATCCTTGAAAAGCCCACAAAATAGCCATTATAGTGTGTATCGGCCAGATAAGGTAGAAGTCACACTGAAATATACATATGCCTGCCTATCGGCAAGATAGTCCACCGTCGGTCAGGTTCAAGAATCCTTCACCGACACCTTCACCATACTCGACCAAGTTGCCTATCGGCAACACTTGGACTATCGGCCTAGCTACGGGAAACCTCCCCGATTTCTTATGTCACTCCGATGACTATGTTAATTCCTCCATCGGGCTGATCTCTACCGTCGGCCCAGCGTTGGGTTCTTTCGCTGATACACCCCTCTCTCGCTGATGACCTCTCTCTATCAGCGAGACCACTTATTGTCGGCGCCACCTTTCTCCCTTCTACCGATGATGTAACTCCTGCCGATATATACTACATCGGCCAAACTTCTCCGTCGTCACCCCGATCACACACCTCCTACCGATGAGCCTTCCATCGGCAAGACTTCTCGAATCTCACCCCGATCGGTGAGAGTTCCTTCTATCGGTCCAACATAGCTTTCTTATGCCGATGGCATTACTCACACCAACGGGCTACATATCAACTTTGTCTTCGGCAGAACTTGCTTCATTGGCCACACTTGTTTCTTGTTCTCTGATGGGCTATCTTAAGCCGATGACTTCGCACATTCATTCTTTGACCTTCTACAGTTAGTCTCACATACAGATGTAGGATATACATGAAATATTTACCATATGCAGTATATACACAAAATGCACCATTCTTCCTCTATAACCGTTGTAACCAAACCACACACAGAAAACCATTAATTTCCACAAAATGACCTCACATGAAATTGCAATATACACACACTGGTTGCCATATCCACTTGCTGTATACACACAAAACCTCCTCTACCACAATTCATAATCGAACAACACAAAAAAGCTAACAATTCAACCAACACAGAAAAAACTACTAATCCAGCACTGAATTGGAAATAAACTAACAACCGGGGGTCATTCCACTGATTTTAGAGAAATTCTCCAGTGGAATGGCCCCAAACGAGATTCACTGTGATTGCACCAGAACACACAATTCCTTCTATTCCTTCTGATTCAGAATGTACATACAGTTTCTTTTCACTCTATCTCTCACTGCACACCACTCTTTTCGGTCTGTCCACATTCTTTTATAGATACAGACTTTTGCTAGAGAATGACACCTATGCGAACAGTTACATTACGTGGTGGGAGGTGAACTACCAACTGACCACCATTTACAAAACAAACAGTTCGGTTACATGCTTCTGACCCTTTTTGACACGTATTTCATGTGGCTCGAAGGCCTTTACAAATAGACATAACATTTCTTGAAATGTGAGGAACTTTTAGATTTACGAGGTGCCCCTGCACAGGAAATTTTAGATTTTCGAGGGTGCTCCTGCACCATGGTGCCTCATTGGCAGGACACCACACATACTAGAGGGACAAATAGTCACTCATGTGTTGAGGAACTTTGGGAGGACTCAGGGTCAACCACAGGGGTAGGCCTTGTTTGCGAGGACGTATGTAGAGCGGTAGTGGTGGGGACCTATGGCTTCCTATGAGGAGGCTAGGATAGACTTTTTTAAGATATCGTATCAGGCATGTCTGATGAGGCGTGAGGTTGTGGATGTAGACATGACCCAAGACTATGAGGATTGGTTTGCAGCCCACCCATTCCCCAGATATTCAGGACCAAGAGAGTTAGCTCCTCATTTGGAGGAGGTGGAGTCAGAAGAGGAGGGTGATGGAAGTAGACGGAGAGGAGGAGGAGGAGGAGGCAAGGAGGAGATGGTGAAGGCTAAGGAGATGGCAGAGATGGTGGAGGAGGTGGGAGGCTAAGGAAGCGATAGAGAGTGGGGCAGGGCCCCTCTTAAGAGGTAGTACAATAGTAGGTGGCATAGCAGTAGGTGCCATAGTAGGCACAGGTTCCACCACAATAGGTGGTACCTCAGGTACAGGTTCAACAGGTGGCGGCCCCACAAGGACCGCAATTTCAGGGGTAGCTTGACCCACAATAGCAAGCAGAGGCAGATGTAGTGGGCATGCTTCAAGGGTAGGTTAGATAGCTTAGAGCACAGTTGAGAGCTACAGATGCCCAAAGAGATGGAGATGCAGGAGTTATTTTTGGCATCACCGTAGAGTGGGATGCCGCCTTAGCTAGGGTACAGGGGTTGATAGGGGAGAGAGACACAGCACTAGCTAGGGTGCAGGGATTGATAGAAGAGAGGGATGCAACTATAGATACCTTGGGTATAGACATAACCACAGATTTTTTGGTTACATAGGTCTAGGCCCAGGTGACACAGGTGTTAGGAGAGCTAGCTAGAGCTTAGGTGCAGACATAGTACTACAAGGGTTTGTATCACGGGGCAGTGCCAGTCGATCAACGGGCGCCTAGTTATAAGAGTCAGTCAATGGCATTACAAAGAGCAGGTGGATCATGATCAGGTGCTTCAGTGATGGGCCCACAGTAGTCTGGGTCAGGTCACGGCAGAGGAGGAGGGGACAGCACTGGGAGTAGTACCCCACACTAGCAGTGTTAGCTACTACTTGGACAGTTTTTGCACTTGTACATACATTGTTTTTCATGGCTCATGGATAGCCAGATTGTATATATCACTCATATTTTGTACATCAACCGAGACATGTATCATTATCTTTTTGTATGTATTTACCTTTTTGATGAGGTGACTCACAGACTTGATACTGATATTGTACACTTGGACATGTTTTTATGTTTCACTTATATGATGATGCAACTATATGATTTATCTACATGTATGGTATTTATGTGATGATTATGGATGTTGTTTACTTGTGATGCATTATATGCAATGCATGTTTATTATATGTTATATACAATTATGATGGCCTATATGCATGTTTATGTGATGATCATGGATGTAGTCTATCTTATGATGTTTAGATGCTATGTTTTTGGTATTTTTCTAATGGGATATTATGTATGCATCTATGTTTGATGACACAAATGTACATGCATTATTTAAATGCACCTGTATGTTCACATTCTATGATGATGTATTGCAAACAAATGTGACGGTAGCTATGTTTTTGGTGTTTTCTAGTTAAATGCAATGTTACGCTTGACTTATGCAGCTATTATGCATGCAAATGATCTAATCAAGTTTAATGATTGTCGTACCTATTTTGAAATGATTACATATGGATGTCTTAATGTACTTACATGAATGCAAATGATAAAATCAATTTAATGACTATTTCACTTAATGCACAATGATTACATGCTTTTTTGATATGTCTAACTGTACGCAATCAACATAGATGAGACTTGATGAAAGACACAACTATGAGATAGAACTTTGATTAGATAGAAGACTCAAATGAAAGACTCTCAAGCTTTTATAAACATTTATACTACAAACAAAATTTTTATTAATGGATGGTATGCAAGTGGATACAGATATGGATGTGGCTATGTGACATCTTGATATTGCAAGTCTTTTGAAATGCTTGTTTCATCATTAGGTGATTTTTTTGGTACTTTTGTGTTTTCCAAATGTTGTAAGATAATACAAGCATCTAGGTATAATTAAACCAGGATGACCTAAGTATCGCTTACATGGATTTTGATTTAGCAAGTTAATACAAGCATCGAGGTATAATTGAACCAAGATGACCTGAGTATTTCTTGCGTATCAATAGACAAGGATTGCCCCCTTTCATGTTAGACCTCTGATGTCCTTGATGATCATTGTATTGATCTTACTAAAGATAAACCCATAGGCAGTAAACAAAGAAAATAATCATGTCCCCATCCTAGCATCTCTAGTTTTTAGCCATCCTCGAGTAGCATAGGAAGACATGATAACAAAAAATCAAGATGCTGTAACTTGACCTGCTCACAAACACAAAACATTCTTGCATTAGATGTGTCTTCTTGCCAGAATTTAGATAGAATCATTTAGATTGTTTAGGCATTGCTTGTTTTGCTTTGGATAGGTTGATGTTTTGCGCCAAAATTTTTGTTTTTGGGAAGTGAGCTTTGTTGCACTTGCATGTCTGATGAAAGGTATCACAATCTTTATTGGTGTCTTTGTGGAACATGTGGTAGGATAGAATCTAACTCCTTAACTAGGTCAAGGAATTGCCCCCAATCAAGTAGAGGTATCTAGTTTATTATGGATGAACTGACAATGGATATGAAGAAAACAGGTCCTAAGGGACTGACCTAGTGCCTCGAGGGTTGCTAAATGGCCTTGCCTACGTGATGACACAGATGCAACATAGTTTGGGGTGAACTTTGATGGACCTAAGACCTAGGCAATAGGAAAATGGTGCAGACTTAGATAGTTAGAAGGATAGACGACATGTGATGGGATGGACATGTAGCCTCGGGGGTGCATTGATAATGGCCTTGCCTATGTGATGACGCAGAGGCAGTGTAGTTTGAGATGAACCTTGATACTAATGATGGATGCTATGGTAGGCTGATACTAGGGATATGGTAATTGACAACCTTAGGTATTAAGGTGACAATGGTTACATGGTATCAAGCCATGATAGGTTATCGTTTAGGTTACGCAAGGTGTTTATTGTGAAACTGACATGATTGGATAATGGATAACAGTAGGAAGAATGGACACAAGCCGATTGGTTTCCCAGAGATGGGGGAAGCAGTTCACATCACAAAGAGCACCTTTTTGCCAAGTTTTCACTACTTTGCTTTTATTGCACAGGAGCCAAAATACACATGACACTTGTTTGCCCAATTTTCATCATTGTATCTATCCAAGGTACCTGTTTACCAGGTTTTCACTAGAGGACAATTTTTTTGTTATTTTTCCATTTTTTTATGTGCCCCCCCTTACATTAGGGTTCTCTAGGTATAGAACTGGTGAAGATGCAGACTAATGATTAGGTCATCAAATAACTCACCTTCTGATGTAGCTAATAGATATGCTCCTGATCCATAAGCAACAACGATTACATAAGGACCAAGCCAGTTGGGTTCAAATTTTCCTTTCTTTTCTCGATCTTGTTGATTGCAGAGATTTTCCTTAAGTACTAGATCACCAACATTGAATACCCTGGGATGGACTCTGTGGTTATAGCTTTGTGACATCCTTTGTTGGTATGCTTTGAGATGGTTGAAGGCATTCTGATATTTCTCCTCCAACAGTTCTAACTCTTATAGTCTAGAAACTCTGTAGTCTTCATCAGTTATAAGACCTTTTAATGACAACCTCAAAGATGGTAAATCAACCTCAATGGGAAAAATAGATTCTAATCCATAGACAAGGGCATATGGGGTGTTGGTTTTTTCCCAGACTAGATGCTTGTTCCCAGTATCCCTACAAGGTAGCCATCATTGATCAATAGAATATCTGGGCTAGGGGCCAACAGTGTAGGAGATAGACTCTATAGATATCTCCTCTTCTTCTTCAGGCTCTGCAAAACCTAGGGGGTATTCCCTATTCAACATCCATAAAATATATCTGTGGATGGTGGGATGCTGATATAAAGCAGATGAATCCTCCTTTATGTAGACCAAAATTGTAAGATAAGTGCAAAGGGGCTAGCTTTGGGCCTATGTTTAGTTGTGAGATAGAAGATTCTGATCCTCAAACTAATTCTAAGGTCCTAATGGTTTGGTTTTGAAGTTTAGGTTGATTTGGTATTTGGATGCAAAACTAGGACCTGAGGTGTAACCTCAATGCAAGACTAGATTGGTGCCTATCCAGGGCTTGGAGTCAATAGACATACACATGTGAATGGTCACCATGAACATACTAAGATTGGATTTCAAGGGGATGTTGTGGTATCTGCCTTACAGATACCTCCCAGAACAGAGTATTCAGTTACCTATACTCACAATATCCTTACTGCAACATATTCCTCCCAACCCTTGACCTGAAACACTTTAATCTACCCCTTAGGCAGAAGCAAAAGATCAAGTTTTCAATATGCCAGGACCATATCCTAGAATACCAGACACCCCTTAGATGTTTAGATTCAAAAGAAGAACACATTCAGTTTGGAGATAGAATAACCAGATACATGCAAATACAACATTACTCATATAAAATTAATCATGAAACCAGTAAATTCATGCATAAGACATACAACATGAGACTCATAAACTCACAAGACATCTAGATAGGGTCACCAAAGGAGTTGCATCTTATTACAGCACCCAGACTTGTCCAGTTTTCCACCAATAATAAGTGACACAGTTTGCCCTTTATAGAAAAAACTATGTACTTAGAAAAAATTAATTACATCACAAGGTCAAGATTCCACCAGATACAAAGTAAGAGAGAATGGCGCTCAAAATTGAATGTAGCCAGGAAGCAAAGGAAGAGAGAGGGTGGGATCAGGATCTGAGCTGCCGCTCAAAGACTTGCATCTTAAATTTGGTAGTTGGTCTATCCACTGTCGACCCATACTCCTCTGCTTCAATCTATCATTAAAGCTTCAGCTACTTGCTGGATGCTGCAACGAACACACTTGAGGTTTTTCCGCTCAAAACAAGCCTAAGGAAGCAAAGAAAACCAACTCCACAACTTTGAAACCTGGCCGTCGATCATTTCCCATCGCTTAAAAAATCCATGGCATAAAATCCACGTTGAAAAATCGTTGACCTGCGAAATTGCTCCACATAGGCACCTTGCATATGCATGTTTTTCTTTGTATGTCATGCCATCAGCGTGACCATGACCATCGGGGAGACCCTAACCTTTGCATGACCCAATATCCCACATTCGCCAAACATGGACCTCCCGATCACTTTATATATCATGCTGCATGTAGACATACTGTCGCACATTTTACCCTACGTGACCCGCGAACTGACCGTTGGTAGTTTACCTCTCCAACTCCCGCCTCCGTCGGTGTGACCTACACCATCAGAGCGACCAAAGATACTTCTGCCAACTGCACTGATCACACCAATGCCTAAACCCTTTGATTGGTCTTCGGCCAGACCCAAACCATCAGAGCAACTAAGAATTTCTTCACCAATATGCCTTGTCATGCCGATTTCGCCTACAAGTCATACTCTGTCGGTAAGACCTTGTCTCATTGGAACAACATAGCGACGCTGCATTGATCAAAGGGATCCTGCCGATGACAACCTCCATCAGAGAGACAAACACCATCAGAGGGACACCACAAAACTTAGCCGACAATGACAAGATACACTGATATAACCCCATCGGCCAGAGTATGGCTGTCGGCCCAACTCTCCACAATCTGCTTGATGCACAATGTCACCTCGATGGCAACTCCATCGGCCAGAGTCAAACACATCAGCGGAACACCACAATTCCTTCACCATTGACCATTTTGAACAACCCACATCGGCCTAACACACACCATCGGTAGAACATGTAGCACAGCTACCACTGGACAAAGTTTTGGCGATGGAATGAACATACCGAATGAAGAACGTGGTCACCAAGACAAAGGTGAACTAACACCGATGGTCAAATAAATTCTAAGGGTTTGGGATGAAAAGTACCCCCTGATATTTTACTTTGAAACCCTAATTACAGGTAGGGTACCACCACATTTCATGAAGGCTGGTCAACTCTCGAACACTTAACCCTAAGGATGAGAAAAAACAACTAGGAACCCTCCATAGAAAACCAACATCAGGAAAGACAAAGCAGTGCAATATCCCATGACTCAAGAAATTTAGGGTTTGAATGAGAAAACCTACAAACATTCAAGCTTAAAACCCTAAACACAAATGAGTACCAACACAGGCTCCGATTGGGGACGTGCAGGCATAAGACTGCAGCGAGGACCAGACTACTCTGGGGTAAACCAGACAAAACACAAGACTCAAAATAGGACTGACTATATAGGGTATTTACAAGCAATATACACATACTTTACAATTGTGCACAGACGCAAATCATTTATGCAAAATAAAACTTGAGGAATTGACCGTGCATAGGCAATTCCAACACTTCACCATCTAGGGCCTGGAGGAAGTAAGAATTTTCTCCACGAGTATTGCAAACCTGATATGGGCCCATCCACAAGGGCTCAAACTTACCATGTTTGCCCTTGTCCTGACTCCTTGCATTCCAAATAAGGACTAGATCATTGATTTGAAACTTCCTTTCTGTAGTCCTTTTATCAAACATATATTTCACGTTTTGTTGTTTCTTTATGTTTGTTTGGTGGGCTTCTCTTCTAACCTCATCTAGTGCAACCAGCTGGTTTATTCTCTTTATCATGGAGTCTTCAATCTCTTCATCATTTTCATGGACAAACTTATAGAGTGGCAGGAGGTTGTTCACAGGCAATCTAGCTGATGCACCATATACCAGTTCAAAAGGGAACCTTCCAATTGCTCCTTTCACTGTCACCTTGTCAGCCCATAATGCTAACTTAGCTTTGAATCCCAGGCTCTCTTGTTTTTGTCTACCATCCTTTTGATGATTTTCATGAGGCTCTTGTTACTTGACTCTGCTTGACCATTTCCTTGTGGGTGGTATGGTGATGCATATGATAAGTTAATTCCATATTTGTTGCAAAAATCAACAAATTCACCTGATCTGAAGCACATTGCATTATCTGTGACCAACATGACTGGTACTCCAAACCTGATAATAATATTTCCCAGTATGAAATCCATCACCACCTTACTTGTAGCTCTCTTAGTTGGAATGACCTCAATCCATTTAGTGAAGTAATCAGTTGCTACCAAAATCCAATTGTGCCCCCCACTTGATTTCTCTGCAATTTCCCCTATGAAGTCAATTCCCCATTACTGAAATGGAGCCTCCATAGTTACAGTTTTAAGGGGCAATGCACCTTCATACCTTAACCTTCCTGAGAACCTTTGGCAAGGATCACATTTTCTTACCAACTTTTGTGCATCTGAAAAGAGAGTTGGCCACCAATATCCTGCCCTAAGGATTTTGTGAGCTATTGTCTGGGCAGTATAATGTCCACCACACACCCCTTTATGCATGTCCTTCAAAATATTGTTAGCTTCATTTTCATCCACACACCTTAGCAGCACACCATCAGGATTCTTCCAGCATAATTCTCCTTGAACAATAACATACCTGATTGCATGTAGTTTTAAAGTCCTCTTTTGACTATCATTGAGATGGGAAGGACAATTCAGGTTTTGCAAATAGTATATGATGCCCTGATACCATTCAGATTCTAATACACTGACAATCTCATTTTGGACTACATTGACCTGGCATGCTTCCAAGTTTGACTGTGCAATCATCTTGGCTAACCCTTGTCCCCTTACCAACTTGGTAATTCGTATCTCTATGTTGAACTCTTGCAGTTTATTTATCCATCTACACCTTCTTCCTGTTATCTCATGCTGAGTGAAGATATCCTTGACTGCTACATGAGGCACATATGCAACTATCTGGGATCCTACCAGATATGGCCTGAAACTCTTGACTGCTATGACTAGTGCATATGCTTGTTTCTCCATGATGTCATACTTTAACTCAGCAGCTTGCAAGGACATATTGAAGAAAGCTATGGGTTGCTCAAAACCATCCTCATTTTTCTGTAGTAGACATGCAGCAACAGTGTGGAAAGAAGCAAATGAAAACAATTGAAATGGCTTAGAAAAATCAGGAGATTTCAGCACAGGAGCCATCTTTATTGCTTCCTTGATGTCTTGGAAAGATTTGCTTACTTCACCTTCCCAACTAATAGTCTCACCCTTCTTCAGCATTTTAGAAATGTTCCTTGTGGTTTCTGCAAAGTTGGGAACAAATCTTCTAACAAAATTTATTTGTCCAAAGAAGTACTAGATTCCTTTTACTGTTTTTGGCATCTGGATCTTATCAATTGCAGCAACCCTTTCAGGGTCAATCCTAATTCCATCTTTGGAAACAATGTGCCCCAGGAGCTTTCCTTCAACTACCCCAAAAGCACACTTCTTTGGATTTAGAGAAATACCATATTCAAGTGCTCTAATAAAAATCTGTTCTAAGTGCATACAATGCTGCTCTTCCTTCTTTGAATAGGCAGTCAGATCATCCTGATAAACAGCCAAGATTGAATCAATCAACCCTGCAAAAGCAACATCCATTGCTCTTTGAAATGTAGCACCTGCATTTGTCAGTCCAAACGACATTCTCACATATACATAAGTTCCCCATGGAGTGATGAAGGTAGTCTTGTATTGTTCTGATTCCCTTACCTTCACCTGATTGTAACCTGAGAATCCATCCATCATGGATAGGAGTTCACAACCAGTCACTTTCTGCAACATAGCTTCCATATTAGGCAATGGGTAATTATCCTTTAAGGAGGATACATTTAAATTTCTAAAGTCAACACAAAGTTGAATATCACCATTATTTTTTCTAACTGGGACAAGGTTAGATACCCAAGTTGAATGTTTGATTGGCACAATTATTCCAGCCTCCCTAAGCTTCTTGAGTTCTTCTTGCATTTTTGGAGCCAAGGTGGGATTAATAGGCCTTTGCTTTTGTCTAAATGGCTTAGCTTCAAGCTTCAATGGGATTTCATGCTGAAATAAATCCTCTCTATAATCTTTGAGGTCTTCATATGACCAGGCAAAAACATGCTTATACTTTTTCAGTAATGCAATCAGCATGCTCCTGATGTGTGGTTTGAGTTGTTTGCCAATATATACCTTCTTGAGGGCCTGAGATGTCCCCAAATTTATCTCCTCTAAGTTATCTTTATTTGTGGGAGATGTCTTTGTGACCAATTGGTCTCTATTATCAAAAGCTCTTTCTAAAGCTACTAACCCTCTAGGGATTTTGTTAGTCTTCAACTGAATTACTTCTTTCCCCATAAGAGTTTCTTTTCCATCTACAATTTCTACAAAATTTTGAAAATCAATTTCTTGGTTCTCATATTCATCTATGCAGTGCAAAAATTTTAACAAGTCCTTGTCATCATCAAACACTTGCCAACTGCATATGTTCTCTGGTACTGCAGGTCTAATTTTAACCTCAACATTTGTAATGTCTGACAGGGTTATATCATCTGGCCTAATAGCCACATTAGCTAGAAAATCTGCCATGACATTTTTTGATCTCTCTACCCAACCTATTGAAAATGCATCAAATAATTCAATTGTATCCTAGACAGCATGCTTATATTGTTTTAACCTTTATTTTTTGAAGCATACTTATCTCTAACCTGGGAAACAATTAACTTTGAATCTCCAAATACTCTTAACATCTTAATTCCATGTTTCAGAGCCATATTCAATCCTAGCAACAGAGCTTCATACTCTGCAATATTATTGGTGCAAGCAAACTTTAACAAGAAAGAGAACTTTATAAGCTTACCAGTTGGGGACAAGAACACAACTCCAGCACCAGAGCCTTCTTTTGCACAAGCTCCATCAAAATACATGGTCCTTAGGCCCTGCTGGTCTAACTCTTGAGTGCAGATATCTGCCCTTTTATGTTCTTGATCATCTGAGACAACCCTGAAATTATCACAACCAATATCAACAAAATAGATGTGCTCCTCTGAGTCTTGATCTTCAATTGTCTCATGTGATCTTTCTTCTCTAACTAGTTTGACATCCTTGCCATTCATTGGAATCATGGCATATGATAGGTCCAGCTGCATGCTTCCACCAATCAGTGTTGCCCATCTTCTTGACAACAGCATACCATACTGCGGCTTTATGTCAACCACTATTATGTTCATTTTATATGTCTTCTCTGGATATGCCGCTAGCCTGAAATCTACATCTTTCATGTTTCCAATAACAGGTACTTCTCTAGCATCCATTGCATAGCACTTCCCACATGTCTTATCTATCTTTAACCCAGCTTGTTGCATGATAGCCAGAGGCATGATATTTGTTGATGCTCCTGAGTCAAGCATACAGTTCTTAATCACTTTTCCATTTATGACAAGGGAGACATAAAATGGTTCCACTTGTGAAGGACATTTTGTCATGGTCATCCCCAATATACCTCAGGAACTTCATCTTCATCAATATATAGGGCCTGTTTCTTACCCTGAGGTTGATCAATCTGCTTGGCTTGACATGGTGTTCCTGAGATCAAAGATACAGCCTTGTTTCTAAATTCTTCCACTTTCATCAGCTCCATCAGTGGAACGGAGACTTTTATTTGAGACAAGACCTGAGTGATGTCAAATGGGGCATAATTTTGAATGACAGTTGTAGCTTGATCCGTAGTTTTATTTTTATCTTGATGTAATCCAACTTTAATTTTCGTAGCTCTCTGACTGTCATCTTTAATCTAGAAATTTCTATTTTGATCCTCAACCTGGGGAACTTTGTTTTCTGGTTCTTGAGAATCATGACCTACTTTTTGCCTAAGGTTTTGCCTATTATTACTCCACTGCTTCTTTTGTAGTTCAGTTCATTTATGACTATGCACTAGCTGGTGTGAGTTGCTTACCTGAGCTTTACCCCTAAGATTGTAATTGCTTTTGACTTGAGCCACTGCTGCAGCTGTGAAGGCCCTGATTTCTTCATCAGATGGTCTTCTTAGGTTATTCAAAAAATTATGTGAATCCTAAGCATAGGCATAGTTGTTTTCCTCATCCTTTTCATCACAGGGAAACTACTGACAGACCTGAAACTCATCATTTGCACTTGCATCATCATCAGGAAACCCTCTGTTTGTGGACAACATATTAACATCATCATCCTATACATAATGTGGCTCATTGCACTCATTACAGGATATAGCATTATCATACAAAGACTGAGCAATCATGTATTATGACTGTGAATGTGGCATCTGACAGATTATGCACCATGGAGTATCATCAGCAATATTTACAGCTTTCTTCAAAGGATCGGGAGTTTCCTTCGTATGTGGAGTTCTCTGATTTGTGTTGTTATGTGGAAATACAGGCTTACCATTATGCCAATTGGTATTATATGGCATATCATGTAATGATGGTCTCTTTTCATGCCTTTGGTAAACTTGCTTGTCAGGACCTATCCCTTTTTCACTTCTAGCCAGTCTATAACTTAGGTCCTTAACAACATTTGTCAGTTTATCAATTTTCTCTTCAGGGGAAGATGTACTACCTTGAGTGTTTTGAGACTTGTTTGGATTCTGTAGAATTTTCACATCATCCCTCCTGTTTGTTTTGCCTGATGCTTTCCTATTGTTCTCAATATTTATTGCTATCCTGAAAGCATCCCTGAGAGTAGCAGGACCTTTATATCTTAACCCATATGCAATTTTGACATCAAAAGCATTAATATACAATATTATGCACATTGGTTCATTTGGCCTCGTGTGATGTGGCAATTTGTTCAACACATTAGTAAACCTTGCATTAAAATCTGCAACCTGCTCATTTGACCCTTTAGTGATACTAGTGAACTCATTTACAAAAAAGCTAGGGTCAGTTTTATCACCATATTGCTCCTTAAAATCATCCCATGATGAGATACTCCGATTAGGCAGATTCTTGTACCATTCTCTAGCTTCATCAACAAGGGATTGCATAAATGACTTCATAAAAACATCCTCATGTTCAACTTCAAAGTTGTCCATGACATTCTAAAAAGCTTTTAAATGATCCTCCCCTGACACAGTATTATTTCTTGAAAACTTTGGCACTTGAAGCCTTACATGCTTGTCAATGGGGTTAGGATAACTAGGGATACCATCAAAAACAAGTTGTCTAATCCTACCCAGCTGCATGGGTTGTCTATCAAACTGATTAGCATTAATATTTCTATTAGCATTTTGATCTCTTGCATTATTTAATGGTATCCTAGCATTATTTGCATTATGCCTAGTATCATTCTGCTGATACTGGACCTCATTTCTATACTGGTTCCTTAGGGTATCTACATTATCCAGGGTGGGAACTGCATCCTACTGAGTAGTCCTTAAAGCTTGTACCTTTTACCTCATATCATCTCTAATTTTTACTACTTGCAGATATTCAAATTCTACCCTCAGGTTCTTAATCTCTTCAGCTAATTGCTCATCTCTAGGCATGGAGGTAGATGGTCTCATACCATTCTGGTCATCATCTTCATCATCCCTTGGGGATTCAACTTCTTCAAATCTTTCACTGGGATCTAGGAAAGGGCATTCTTGAAACACCTCTAACCTCATTCTTAGGCTTCCACCTTGTTGCCTCTCATATGCACCTTGGATATCAGCTTCTGCATTTGAAAAATAAGGTACATGTTTCCCTGAAGACCTAGGGTTATCCTGGGCATTATCATTATTTATGGGTGAACCTTCATTACTGGCTGAGACGGTTCCCTTTTTCCTATATATCATCTTTCTTTTTATGGGTAACTCTTCAAATAAAGGATTACGTAGGGATCTTCTCCCTTGCATACAAATTTTACTTTACCGATTGGGAGATTTTTTCAGAGTTGCCACCTATAACTAGGAATTGTTTTTTTTTTTAGGCATGAAAAGATAATACTTTCACTTCAATCCCCAGTAGAGTCGCCAAAATCTATTGGTTTTTTCCTAGACTGGATGCTTGTTCCTAGTATCCCTACAAGGTAGCCATCATTGATCAATAGGATATCCAGGCCAGGGGCTAACAGTGTAGGAGATAGACTCTATAGATATCTCCTCTTCTTCTTCAGGCTCTGCAAAACCTAGGGGGGTATTCCCTATTCAACATCCATAAAATATATCTGTGGATGGTGGGATGCTGATATAAAGTAGATGAATCCTCCTTTATGTAGACCAAAACTGTAAGATAAGTGCAAAGGGGCTAGCTTTGGGCCTATGTTCAGTTGTGAGATAGAAGATTCTGATCCTAAAACTAATTCTAAGGTCCTAATGGTTTGGTTTTGAAGTTTAGGTTGATTTGGTATTTGGATGCAAAACTAGGACCTGAGGTGTAACCTCAATGCAAGACTAGATTGGTGCCTATCCAAGGCTTGGAGTCAATCGACATACACATGTGAATGGTCACCATGAACATACTAAGACTAGATTTCAAGGGAAGCAAAAGATCAAGTTTTCAATGTGGCAGGACCATATCTTAGAATACCAGACGCCCCTTAGATGTTTAGATTCAAAAGAAGAACACATTCAGTTTAGAGATAGAATAACCAGATACATGCAAATATAGCATTACTCATAAAATTAATCATGAAACCAGTAAATTCATGCATAAGACATACAACATGAGACTCATAAACTCACAAGACATCCAGATAGGGTCACCAAAGGAGTTGCATCTTATTACAGCACCCAGACTTGTCCAGTTTTCCACCAACAATAAGTGACACAGTTTGCCCCTTATAGCAAAAACTGTGTACTTAGCAAAAATTAATTACATCACAAGGTCAAGATTCCGCCAGATACAAAGCAAGAGAGAATGGTGCTCAAAATTGAATGCAGTCGGGAAGTAGAGGAAGAGAGAGTGATGTAGAGTACTGCCCAGCTGAAGCGTATGAACCCTATCAAAGACCCTTTTGAGCTTACAAGATAGCAAATTTAGAATGTATCAGCAAGACCTTTGAATTGTCTCACCGAAAAATACAATCTCTTGCCTATCGGCAAGACAGTCCACCGTCGGGCAAGCCAAAATCTCTTTCACCGATCCTTACCTCTCTCCGATGAGCCTTCTATCGGCAGGACCATCGAAATATTCTACTGACAAAAACATCCACTCTCCTATCGACAAGAAGAAGCCTATCGGCAACCCCCAAACATGTTATGCCGACGCCTTTGTTCACGCCGATGAACTGTTTGCCTTTTTGTTGAACCGGTGAACCAAAAGAACCGATGAACCGGTTCAATCCATTGGTTCAACAGCTAGGTTCAACCTGAAGGTTCAATGCCAAACCCTTCTTTGTCAGCAACACAAATGTCACTCGCGCCGATGACTTCTAACACACATCCTTTCACCTTGAACCCGTGAACCATTGAACCGATGGATTGGTTCAATTCGATGGTTCAACGGCGAGGTTCAACGCCGAGGTTCAACCGGTGAGATTCAATCTTCTCCTTCGGTGAGACTTCTGACTATCGGGTTGAACCATTGGTTCAATGGCGAGGTTCAACGCTGAGGTCCAGTGCCAAGGTTCAACCTTCTCCTTCGGTGAGACTTCTAACTGTCGGATTGAACCATTGATTCAACGGCGAGGTTCAACGCCGAGGTTCCACGCTGAGGTTTAACACCGATACTAAATGTCGCGCCAAACACTTATCACCAGCTACTCCGTCGGTGAGACTCCTATGTTCGTCACCCCAATCGGTGTGACCTCCTACTGTCAGCCCACTGTTGAAATCTTCCACCGATGACTCCTTTCTCGCCGATAACCTTAATTCTATCGGCAAGACCACTTATCGTCAGCACCACCTTTCTCTCTTCAGTCGATATCTCATGTCCTGCCGAAACTCCTACACCAACCCCCTTCGGCCAAACTTCCCTACAGCTCACGCTGATGACTTGAATGCAAACTACACCCGCAGGTTATCCATTATAAATAGCAAACACTCAAAACTGGTGTCTTCTCGCCATACAACAGCAAAGCATCTAATCAATATACACTAGACATATACATCAATGGAAATTGCAACAACAAAAAACACTGAGAGATTACTAGAAGTGGTTCTGCAATTCTAACCTTCCATACCTAGATCGAATAATCAAAGTTGGGGAATTAATCTACAAGTCCATTCCATTGATTTCCCCAGAAATCTACCAATGGAATGGATTTATCCAGTTAATTCGACCACAGAGGCACAAAACTAAATTATATACAAACCCTACATAGAAGAAATGTCTACACAGAGTATCTACACTGGATATTTACACAGTATTTAGAATCTGGAAAGAAAAACAACAAATTGCAAAACTTCTATTCTTTCTTGATGTTCAGAATTACATTTGACTATCCAAAGACTAGACCCAAAAACTACCACCGTCCCCTCTACAAAAGGTTTTTCCTCTTTTTATCTTTTTTCAATGTGAGGGACTGACATTCCCCTCTATTTCTGGGATTTTAGTTTTTCAAAATTATAGGTGGAAACCCTTTATCTATTACAAATGACATCTGTTTTGCATAAGATAGCAAAACTCTTAAAGCTAAGACACCTTGATTATCTTTCCCTTAATCCAAACTATCAATAAATGTCAAGTTTGGAGTTTACCCACATGAAATGCTAATAGAGAATGTTACATTTTTGAAGATGCTATAAGGTAACATAAAATGTCAAAAACTATATTAGTCTTCTTCCTCTCCCTCTTGTGTATGTTGATCCAATTGAAGGGGTGCCCTTGCACCATACTCCCCGGGAGAAGAGATCTCAAGCCCCTTTGAGATCAGAGTTTGGAGGTCTGTACCATGCTTTGAAATCTAGTCAGCAGTCATCCAAACTACCTCTGAAGCTGGTTGTCCTTGCCAGGCCACCAAATACTCCAAGTATTCTCTGTTTCTGGTCTTCTTGAGCACTCATGAGTCTAAGATGTGGTTCAACTTTGGTGGAGCATGCTTCGGAATGCCATCAGCTGCTGCCTGCAATGGTTCCTGTTCTACATCTGCATTTGGTTTGTATGGAGTCAAATCATAGACATTAAAAATTGGGGACAATCCAATATCAGGAGGAAGTTGGATCTCATATGCATTCTGTCCACACTTCTTTAAAATTTGACATGGTCCAATCTTCCTCTGCATTAGCTTGGTATACTTACCTTTGGGGAGCCTCTCCTTCTTTAGATTTACCTAGACCAAATCTCCAATTTCAAACTGTAAATGTCTTTTCTTCTGGTCAGCATATGTTTTGTACTTTGTTGTAGCCTGTTGGAGTTGGTGCTTGACCTAATCATGTACTTCTTTAATAGCTGAAGCAAAAGCTTCACCATCTGCACTAATAGGCTCTCCTACAGGTAGATCTCTCAGCTCTAGAATACCCCTTGGATGAATTCCATACACTATCTGAAAAGGTGACTTTCCTGTACTCCTATTGATGGTGTCATTATAAGAAAATTCTGCTTGTGGGAGGATATTATCCCATTTCTCTCCATGCTGTCTGGTTAAACACCTGAGTAAGTTACCCAATGAACGGTTAACAACTTCAGTTTGCCCATCTGTTTGAGGATGGTAGGCTGATGAGAAAGACAAATTTGTTCCTAGCTTTTTCCAAAGAGTTCTCCAGAAGTGGTCAATAAACTTCACATCTCTGTCTGATACTATGTTCAATGGTAAACCATGTATTCTCACTATCTCTTTGAAAAACAAATCAGCTACATATGAAGCATCACAAGTGGTTTTACATGGCACAAAATGTGCCATTTTACTGAATCTGTCTACTACCACAAAAACACTATCATATCCTTTCCTTGTCCTAGGCAAACCTAGTACAAAATCCATGCTTATGCTCTCCCATGGCCTAGAAGGAATGGGTAATGGCTGATACAAACCTACATTTGTGGATTTTCCTTTGGCTTTCTGACATATTACACATGCATCCACAAATTTTCTCACATCTGACTGTAACTTAGGCCAATAGTAGTGTCTTTTGACAAGATCAAGAGTTTTATCAAGACCAAAATGTCTTGACAGAGCCCCACAATGTTTTTCCTGAATAATATTCAATCTCATAGAACATCTGGGAATACATAGTTGTCCACCTTTGAAAAGTAATCCATCTTGGATCAGAAATTTAGAAAACTCAACATGATATTTGTCTCCAAAAGAAGTACATACCTTATAGACCTCTCCAAAGTCTTCATCATCTACATACATTGTCTTCAACGAATCAATCCCAACACTCTCCAATTGGATCTAATTTATGGTCAGAACTCTCCTGCTCAAAGCATCTGCTACTTTGTTCTTAACCCCTTTCTTGTGCTTGAGTGTGAAAGTGAAAGCTTGCAAAGTTTCCACCCATTTCATGTGTCTATGGTTCAATTTCTCTTGACTGTTTAAAAAACTGAGGGCTTGATTATCTGTGAACACTATGAATTCTTTGGGCATCAAGTAATGCCTCCATTTCTTAAGTGACTGGACTAGAGCATACATCTCCAAATCATAGGATGAGTATCTCTTCTTGGCATCATTTAATTTCTCACTGAAGAATGCAATAGGCCTACCTTCTTGGCTGAGTACTGCTCCAATGGCAATATGACTTGCATCACATTCTACTTGAAAAATCTTGCTGAAATCAGGGAATGCAAGAACTGGTTGTTCTGCCATCTTCTTCTTCAATGTTTCAAAAGAATTATCTACCTCCTTTGTCCATGTAAACTTGCACTTCTGTCCTCCCTTTATAGTGTCAAGCATGGGTGCACAGATATGACTAAATCCCTTTATAAACTTCCTATAAAAGGTTGCTAATCCATGGAAACTTCTAACATCATTCATAGTTTTGGGTGTTGGCCAAGACAATATGGCACGTACCTTTTCTGGATCCATTCTCAGTTTGTTATGTGAGATAACAAATCCTAAGTAGATGATTTCTTCCTGCATAAACAGACACTTTGCTAAATTTATCATCAGCTGCTCTTCATGCAACCTTTTGAGAACCAAGTCTATATGGATGAGGTGTTCTTCCCTCAGATTGCTGAAAATCAGGATGTCATCTAGATATACTATGACAAATTTACCTATGAACTCTCTCAAGACCTCATTCATCAATCTCATAAAGGTACTAGGAGCGTTGGATAAACCAAAAGGCATGACCTTCCACTCATATAACCCCTCATTTGTCTTGAATGCAGTTTTCTACTCATCACCAGGTCTAATCCTAATCTGATGATAACCACTCTTTAAATCTATTTTGGTGAAGTATTTAGCTCCTCCTAAATAATCAAGTAAATCTTCTATCCTAGGGATTGGAAACCTGTACCTGATTGTTATCTTGTTGATAGCCCTTGAATCAGTGCAAAGTCTCCACGTGCCTTCCTTCTTTGGTGCTAGTACAGCTGGTACTGCACATGGGCTTAAACTTTTGCCAATTAGGCCTGTCTTCAACAACTCTTCAATTTGTCTTGCTACCTCTGTATTCTGATCTAGAGTGAGCTTATATGCTGCTTTGTTTGGAAGTGTAGATCCTGGGATCAGATCTATACAATGGCTGATGTCTCTTATAGGTGGTAGGGAACTTGGCATCCCATCAGAACTAATGCCTTTGTATTTGTCCAATAGCTCTTGGATAGCTGGGTCTATGAATTTTTGTCTCTTTTCTCCCTTGACTTCTTGTTGTTGTTCTTTGTTTACCTTTAGGCAAGGAATTAGAACATATGTATCTGCTCCTTCTTCTCTTATCTCTTTCATGAATTGTCTTCCTTCTACCATCATCACTTTAACCTCTTTTCCTTTTGTCTCCACCTCATTCTCCATTAATGGTATCAATTCTATCACCTTACCATTCTTGGTAATGGAGTAGGTGTTCCTAACACCATCATGGTATGCCTTTAAATCATACTGCCATGGTCTTCCGAACAGGAGATGGCAAGCATCCATCTTGGCAATGTCAAACAATAACCTATCCTTGTATGGGCCAATTTGAAATTCTACCCAAGCCTGTTCTTCTACAACTGTTTGCTGTCCTTGGGTAAGCCATGAAATTTTATAAGGGAAAGGATGTGGCAGTCTCCTAAGCTTAAGTTTTTCTACCATCTCAATGGATACAAAATTTTTAGTAGATCCAGAGTCAATCAAAACTTTACATACCTTTCCTCCTGCCTTGCAAGTAG
Organism: Cunninghamia lanceolata; assembly: GCA_027924645.1. Lineage (NCBI taxonomy): Eukaryota > Viridiplantae > Streptophyta > Pinopsida > Cupressales > Cupressaceae > Cunninghamia > Cunninghamia lanceolata. The sequence continues at coordinate 8,278,250 of BSBN01000682.1, read as the reverse complement.
TTCTGAAGAGAGACTTCCTTTGTGGAGGTTCTTTTCCAGGCACTTTCATTGTGGTCATTGCTCTCCTAATCATTAAAGATTCTCCATTCTTAGGATACCCATAACTGCTAGGAGCATTCACACTTTGAATAGTGCTTGAGCTTGCTACACTCTGACAATCAAATTCTTGGATCAGATTGATCCTCTTTTCTCCTATTGAACTTGTTGCCTTTGCTGGACATCTGCTGGCTATATGGCCTTCTTGGTTGCAATTGTAACATCTGATAGGTCCTCTACCCTAAGATCTTCCTCTAAAAGGTGGTCTTCTGCCCCTGAAGTTTCCCCTTGGATTGTAGCTTCCTCCTTGGTTCTGACTGATATCTCCTCTGCTGGTCTCTTGGTTGGATTCACTCTGGTATCCAAATCCTCTACCTCTAAAAGGACTTCTTCCTCCTCTCTACTGTCTTCCCCTACCTCTATGATTTTGTTCATGCCTTCTCTTTAGTTTTTCTTCCACTTTGAGTGCTAACTCATAGCACTTTTGAACTGTATCTGGATTATGCAGATTTAAATCTTCCTGGATGTTAAGTCGCAATTCATTGAGGTATCTTGCTACCTTCTCTTCCTCATCTTCCCTTACCTTTGTTTTTACACACAACTTCATGAATTCTTCTGTGTATGAGCTGACATCTAGCTCCTTCTGCTTCAAATTATGTTTTCTCTTATGTAATTGAATATTGTAATCCAATGGAACATAGGCCTCCTTCACTAATACCATCATTCTCTTCCATGTTGTAACTCTGTTCTTTCCCTCTTTCACCCTGTCATCTTGGATGAAATTCCACCAAGTCAGTGCAGCTCCTTTCATTTTGGACTGAACCATCTTCACTTGTTGGTGTTTTGGTATCTCTTCTATCTCAAAGAAATTATTCAAGCAGTCTATCCACTCCAATACTGAATCAAGTTCCATTTTTCCTGCAAACACTGGCAAGTCTATTTTCACATCCATGGTCCTTCTTTCCATGGACTTGAGGGCATTGAGTAAGGGTCTCTGGTCTGCAGGAACCTCTAGCTCTTCCTGCTCTGGGGTCTCCTCTTCATCCCCATCTTCACGTTCACCAGAGTTTTCTTCCCCTCTCTCCACTCTTTCCCTCAGCTTCTCTAGTTCTTCCTTCAATGCCTGATTCTGAGCTCTATCAACTCTACTCTCTGCTATTTGCTTCTTCACCAAGGTTGTCAATTCAGTATTGGTCATTTTTGCTAGAAGAGTGTCTGAAGCTTCTCCTTCCAACATTCTGCTTTCTCCTTCTACTACTAGATGGAACAAATAACTTCAGAAATGAAATTTACACACTAACCTTTCCTAGAGCTTTCTCTAGCTCTGATACCACTTGATGCAGAGTACTGCCCAGCTAAAGCGTATGAACCCTATCGAAGACCCTTTTGAGCTTACAAGACAGCAAATTTAGAATGTATCGGCAAGACCTTTGAATTGTCTCACCGAAAAATACAATCTCTTTCCTATTGGCAAGACAGTCCACCGTCGGGCAAGCCAAAATCTCTTTCACCGATCCTTACCTCTCTCCAATGAGCATTCTATCGGCAGGACCATCAAAATATTCTATCGACAAAAACATCCGCTCTCCTATCAGCAACCCCCAAACATGTTATGCTGACGCCTTTGTTCTTGCTAATGAATTGTTTGCCTTTTTGTTGAACCGGTGAACCAAATGAACTGATGAACTGGTTCAATCCATTGGTTCAACGACTAGGTTCAACCTGAAGGATCAATGCCGAACCCTTCTTTGTCGGCAACACAAATGTCACTCACGCTGATGACTTCTAACACACATCCTTTGACCTTGAACCCGTGAACCATTGAACCGATGGATCGGTTCAATCTGATGGTTCAACGCCGAGGTTCAACCTTCTCCTTCGGCGAGACTTCTAACTATCGGATTGAACCATTGATTCAACGGTGAGGTTCAACGCCGAGGTTCCATGCTGAGGTTCAATGCTGATACTGAACGTCACGCCAAACACTTATCACCAGCTACTCCGTCGGTGAGACTCCTATGTTCGTCACCCCAATCGGTGTGACCTCCTACTATCAGCCCACTGTTGAAATCTTCCATCGATGACTCCTTTCTCGCCGATAACCTTAATTCTATTGGCGAGACCACTTATCGTCGGCACCACCTTTCTCCCTTCGGCCGATATCTCATGTCTCGCTGAAACTCCTACACCAACCCCCTTCAGCCAGACTTCCCTACAGCTCATGCCAATGACTTGAATGCAAACTACACCCGCAGGTTATCCATTATAAACAACAAACACTCAGAACTGGTGTCTTCTCGCCATACAATAGCAAAGCATCTAATCAATATACACTGGACATATACATCAATGGAAATTCCAACAACAAAAAACATTGAGAGATTACTAGAAGTGGTTCTGCAATTCTAACCTTCCATACCTAGAACAAATAATCAAAGTTGGGGAATTAATCTACAAGTCCATTCCACTGATTTCCCCAGAAATCTGCCAGTGGAATAGATTTATCCAGTTAATTCAACCACAGAGGCACAAAACTAAATTATATACAAACCCTACATAGAAGAAATGTCTACACAGAGTATCTACACTGGATATTTACACAGTATTCAGAATCTAGAAAGAAAAACAACAAATTGCAGAACTTCTATTCTTTCTTGATGTTCAGAATTACATTCGACTGTCCAGAGACCAGACCCAAAAACTACCACTGTCCCCTCTACAAAAGGTTTTCCTCTTTTTATCTTTTTTCAATGCGAGGGATTGACATTCCCCTCTATTTCTGGGATTTTAGTTTTTCAAAATTATAGGTGGAAACCCTTTATCTATTACAAATGACATCTATTTTGCATAAGACAGCAAAACTCTTAAAGCTAAGACACCTTGATTATCTTTCTCTTAATCCAAACTATCAATAAATGTCAAGTTTGGAGTTTACCCACATGAAATGCTAATAGAGAATGTTACATTTTTGAAGATGCTATAAGGTAACATAAAATGTCAAAAACCATATTAGTCTTCTTCCTCTCCCTCTTGTGTATGTTGATCCAGTTGAAGGGGTGCCCCTGCACCAGATAGGGTGGGCTCGAGATCTGAGCTGCCGCTCAAAGACTTGCATCTTAAATTTGGTAGTTGGCCTGTCCACTGTCAACCCATACTCCTCTGCTTCAATCTGTCATTAAAGCTTCAGCTACCTGCCGGATGCAGCAATGAACACACCTGAGGTTTTCCCACTCAAAACAAGCCTGAGGAAGCAAAGAAAACCAACTCCACAACTTTGAAACCTAGCCGTCGATAATTTCCCATCGCTTAAAAAATCCATGGCATAAAATCCACGTTGAAAAATTGTCAACTTGCGAAATTGCTTCACATAGGCATCTTGCATATGCATGTTTTGCTTTGTATGTCATGCCATCGGTGTGACCATGACCATCAGGGAGACCCTAATCTTTGCATGACCCAATATCCCAGATTCACCAAACATGGACCTCCCGATCACTTTATATATCATGCTGCATGTAGACATACTGTTGCACATTTTACCCCACGTGACCCACAAACTGACCGCTGGCGGTTTACTGCTCCAACTCCCGCCTCTGTCGGTGTGACCTACACCATTAGAGCAACCAAAGATACTTTCACCGACCGCACCGATCACGCCGATGCCTAAACCCTTTGATTGGTCTTTGACCAGACCCAAACCATCGGAGCGACCAAGAATTTCTTCACCGATATGCCTTTTCATGCTGATTTCGCCTACAAGTCATACTCCGTTGGTAAGACCTTGTCTCATCGGAACAACATAGGCCCACAGAGTGGGATTGAGTTGCATGTGCCAATCACGGCTGGCGTTGCTGACAATTTTCTTGAGGATTTTCAAGATTATTTTGTTGATTGCCTCTACTTGACCATTACCTTGGGGGTAATAGGGGGTGGAGAAGTGGTGTTGGATTTTGAATTTGTCACAAAGCTCTTGGACATCCTAGTTTTTGAAAGGTCTTCTGTTATCCGTGACTATGGATGAGGGAATTCCATATTGACAAATAAGGTGATTGAGGATGAAGGAGGCAATTTGTTTGCATGTAACATTGGTTAGTCGAATGGCTTCAATCCACTTGGTAAAATATTAGGTGGCATTTATGATGAACTTGTTGTTGTTGGATGAGGGAGGGTGGATTTTACCCACAAGGTCAAGTCCCCATTGACAAAAGGGCCAAGGTGTTGTTAAATGTCGCAGTTCTTAAGCTGGTGCATGGACAAGGTTACCATGAATCTGACACTACTTGCATTTCTTGACAAAGTGATATGAGTCTGTCTCCATGTTCGGCCAATAATATCCCAAACACATGAGTTTCTTAGCTAAAGTAGGACCACTAGAGTGTGATCCGCATATTCCTTCGTGCACTTCTCACAAGGCGGTTTGAGATTCTTCCTATTCAAGACATCTGAGTAAAGTACCATCCAGACCTTGGTGGTATAGGGTATCGGCGATAATGGTATAACGGGATGTTTGGCGGATGAAGAGTCGACGTTGGTTGTTTGATAGGTCACGTGGTAAGATGTTTTCCTTGAGGTAAGTGTAAATCTTACCATACAAGGGTGAATTAGATCTGACTAAGAGGCAAATGGATTGGGTTTCAGGGATGTCATAAGCCGGTTACGTGACTGTTTCCACCAAGAACTCAAAATGTGACTCATTCTCTAGAATGTCGAGAAGCGAGGTGATGGTTGCCATGGCGTCTATTGCCTTGTTCTCAATGTGAGGAATTTACTCAAAGGAGATGATCACTAAGTACTCTTTAAATTCATCCACCATACGCTTGTATGGTATGAGCTTGTCATCTTTGGTCTGATAGTCATCATTTACCTGATTGATGATGAGTTGTGAATCACCATAAACATGAAGCTCCTTCACCTTCCATTCTACTGATAGCTTAAGACCAATGACCAAGGCCTCATACTCTACTATGTTATTTGTGCAAGGAAGAAGAACATGATAAGACTTAGGTGACCAAAAAAATGCCTGCTCCCGATCCATGGTTTGTATAGGAGCCATCAAAGTAGAGTGTCCATGACTGTGTTGTGATAGTGAAGATTGATTCATCAAGAAACTTGAACTTCATTGGGGTTGTATCCTACAATGGTGCCTTTGCCAACTAATCGGCAATAACCTAACCTTTGATTGTTTTCCTTTCTACATACTCAATGTCATATTTGCTTAGGAGCATTACCCATTTAGCTAGGTGACCTATGAGAGTTGCTTTGCCTAACAAGTATTTCAGTGGATCAATCTTTACAATAAGCTTGATGGAGTGCGCAAGCATATAATGTCATAGTTTTTGGGAAGCAAAAATCACAGCAAGACAAGATTTTTCAATTTGAGAGTATTGCAGTTCATACCCCACCAATGTGTGACTAATGTAGTATATAGCCCTTTCCTTGCCTTCATTGTCTTGTTGTGCTAGAAGGGCACCCAGAGCTATCTGTGTAGCAGATATGTAAAGTAATAGCATCTTGCCTTGTATAGGGGGCATCAAGATAGGTAGATTCATGAGATACTCTTTCAGTTTGCCAAATACTTCTTCACACTTCTCATCTCATCTAAATGGAATGTTCTTATGTAAGAGATGACTGAAAGGTTGACACTTGTCTACCAGTTACGAGATGAATTGGCGGATTGCCTATAATTTACCTTGTAATGATCGTAGCTGGGTAATGTTCCTTGGAGGTGGCATCTCCATGATAGCTTTGACCTTTGCAGGATCTACTTCAATCCCATTTACTGTCACTATGAAACCCAAGAGTTTTTAGGAGGTGACCCCAAACACACATTTTTTTGGATTCAATATGACCTTGAATTGTTGGAACCATTGAAAGACCTTTTCCTGGACATCTAAGTGGGACTCCCTTGTTAGTGCTTTGGCAAGGATGTCGTCCACATAGTCTTCCATTATCACATGCATCATGTCATGGAAAATGGTAGTCATTGCACATTGGTATGTCGCTCCTGCATTCTTTAACCCAAATGACATGATGCACCAACAAAAGGTACACCATGGACAAGTGAATGCCATCTTATGTTGATATTCTAGTGTATCCTAATTTGGTTATATCTGGAGAAGCCATCCATGAGAGAAAGCATAGTATGTCCAACTATCAAGTCGACGATGATGTCAATGTTAGGCAATGGGAAATCATCTTTGTGGCAGGCCTTGTTAAGATCTCAAAAATCATTACAAATTTTGACTCTTCCATCTAGTTTAGAGATAGGAACTATGTTGGAAATCCACTCTGGATAGTCTATTGGTCTGATAAACCCAACATCTAACAACTTCTTGAGTTTTGCTTTGACTAGCAGTGCAACATGTGGATGCATTTTCCTGAGTTTTTACTTTACACGTTTAAGTCTAGGATCGAGTGGTAAATGATGTAGGACCAATTTTGGATCTAACCCAGGCATATCCACATAGGACCAAGCAAAGTTGACATGATCTTACGATTACCTTCGGTGCTGATATCTACAGGTTCTGTAGGTTCTACCAGAATCTGTGACTTCTCCTAATACATGTCGTTGGGGAGAGTGTCAAGCCTTCCATCATCTGGCACCTCAGAGAGGTTTTCACCATTCGATGCGTCCTTTATTTTTACTTTTTTGGGATCTGACACTACTGCAGAGTGGTTTTCACCATCAGATCCATTTTTTATTTTTATGTTTTTGCGACTAGAAGGCTTGGCACCCTCTCTGAAATAAGCCCCTATATTGAGTTCTATGGTGTAGCCAACTTTATGATCTCCCGCAGGTAGGTGGTCTCTTAGTTCCATGAAATCAATATAGGCATCGTCATTTTGGAACATGTCTAGTTGAGGTGTTCTTCATAGTTCCCAATTGATAAGCTTAGGATGTACTAGGGGGAGGGGGTTGATATGTTGATTTGATTGAGTGGGTGTTATGGTAAGGATGGATATGTTGTCAGGATGAGGATTTATAGGAACAAGGTCTGGTATGGTACTTTCCTCAAGATTTTTTATCTCATGCGAACTCTGACCTTCCTCGTAAGTTGTGTTCTCAGGAATAGGTGAATCACACTCTATCAGTCTATGCTTTAGCATTTGTCCTTCACGGTAGGGAATATAAGTATGAATGATATTGATTCCTTTATATTCATAGGAATGTTCTGAGAGTTCATTCCATTCATATTCATTGGAATTTGTGTCACTATTTTCTTGAAGATTATGGATCATTTCTACAAAACATGTAGTAGCCTTAGCTTTGCCTTTGCCTTTAGCTTTTTCTTGGTATCCTATCCCTGTTGTGTTTCGAGCCGATGAGGATGAAGCACATTGAATGGGTTCAATGATTCCCATAGATTAGGTTGGTCAAATCAAGGTAAAAAACACAAACCAAATGAAAATCAAAACAAATAGTTATACCTTAATCACGAAAACCCAATCTCATCAAGGGAAGAGGAAACTTGCACCCAAGAGCTCCTAAGACATGATAATCCCTAGATAATGATTCAAATGTGAAATACTATCTTAATTATGCAACTCACAATTCTAGCTCAATGGACATTTGGACATGGTAACATTACTTGAAAATTGGATCCTCAAATGGGTTGAGAGATGTTGTATTTATAGATTTTTGGAAGGGATTTTGATCCAAGGGTGGAGATTGATTTGGGAGATCAATGGTGGAGGATAAAATTGATGTGGAGGGCCTAGATTTGATCTTGGAGGAATGGAGGGCTAGGAATAAAATTAGATCTTTTATTCATTTTGGGAAAAGGGGTAATTAAATGAGCATAGGTGTGAAGGATTATTTTTGAATTAAAGATTCATATGGGGAATGTAAAATGAACTAAAAATTCATTTGGGAATAAGTGGAGATAAATGAGGTATGGGGGTGTAAGGAGAATTAATTGTGATGTGGGATGTATTTAAATAAAAAACTGACTTATGTGGATTTATTTCAATTTTTTATTTGGAGGATGTGGGGAAGGGTGTTAAACTAGGTTTGACCACCCGAATGAGAGGTTAGGATTAATTAAATATAGGTTTTATTTAATTAATCTTAGGGCTAGGATGAGGTAGGCTAGGGTAGGCAATTAAATAATAGCTATTTAATTGTTTAAGGTAGGGATAAGTCAATTAATAGGCTGAATTAATTAGTTAAGCATGTTTTAACTAATTAATTGGACTTAGTGAGGAGAGGGAAATTGATTAAATAAATATTGCATATTTATTAAATCAATTGGCTAAGGTTTGGACTATTGAATTAATGAAATTAATTTAATTTTGGGGATAAAATGGTGTAAAATTAGGTGATGAATGGATAAATAAATCAATTAAAAATTTAATTAATTGGTTAGAAGGGAAATTGGTATGTTTAGGGATGTTGAGAGTCAGTTTGGTGGTAAAAGACATTTTTAGGTGTCTACATTTGCCCCTCTTTGATGTGGCGTTAGGACCTAGGAGGGAAGTGGTGTCAGGTCGAAGAAAAATATGCCCCAGCTGCCAGGAAGGAGTGAGATGGATGAGGGATGCCCCCTCAAGAGGTCGGCGGAAAAAATAAAATTTTTATGGTGACCTCTCGAAAAGACGCGACGGGAGTGAAAGTTGGATAGGGGATGGAAAAAGAAGACGACAGGAAGAAAAATGGAGAAAAAAGGTTGAGATCCGCACCCTGGAGGGGAAAAAGAGTGGACGGGAGGATGACATGGCATGCTATATTAGGTGAAGTGGGCCCTAAGACTGTCACATTTGCACACATTGACTTGGTGAGAAGAAGAAGCAGAAGAGAGATGGTAGAGCGCAACCCCCACTTCCTTCATATTCGACACATCTCTGAGCGGTTTCGATCATTTGGCCAGGCATCGACGGCTAGACCCCAGGTAGGGCCTAACCCTAGCTTTGTGATGTTTTTGTTTTTGTCACTTTTTTGTGTTCAGGAATTGGGGTTAGACCATGTAGCGCCAAAAGTTAAGCAGATTAGCGCCATCCTCTAGATTGGCGCTATCTGATTGGGTAGTATAGAGGCTGTTTGTCACCATCTGTCTAGCATTTTAGTGCTATTTTCTAAAATAGCGCAATGTTGGAAAGTGGTTAGGGTTTGGCCATTTAGTGCCAAATGCATGTTAGGGTAGCGCTATGTTGTGAACTAGCGCCATTTTGGGTAGTAGCACTATTTTTCATTTTAGCGCTATATAGGGGATTAGCGCAATATATTATATAAGCGCTTTTGGTAGAATTGGTGCTATTCACTGGATTAGCACCAAGTGACAGGGCGACGCCATTTGGTAAAATGGTGCTAAGTATGCTGCGTAGTAGCGTAATGTGTGGGAGTAGCGCCAAGTGTCTTGCGCAGTGGCGCTATTATCTATAATAGCGGCATTTGGAAAAATGGAATGAAGCATGGAATGTTTTGGTGCCAAGTGATTTAGGCATTCAACATTAGAAGATAGGGGGTTATTTGAAGAAAAAGATAGGTAAATTTATGACTAGAAAGTTGTGGATGCAGGATACGCAGTCGTTTATAGTGTATTCACGAGAGTGACGCGTGCCATCTATGATGCCATTGTTCAACCAGTTTGATGATGCCACACAGGCCCGATTGGCTAGGTTGGGGCTCTTGATAGTGGCATCGATGCCGGTGCTACGAGCCCATAGAGCTTTGATGACAGCCGTGGTGGAGCGGTACCATTCAGAGACATGCACCTTTTTGTTGCTGACTAGTGAGATCACGATCACACTTGAGGATGTTTATCGCATCCTCAAGCTACCTATTCGAGGCCAGCAGGTTAGATATGATACGAGGAGGGGACGAAGGGCCCTAATTAGAGTATTTGGTGAGGCTCACATTGTGTTATCAGTAGATGAGCAGGAGATGAGCTACGAGGGGACACTGGCAATGGGTGCAGATCCCTTTGCCTTATTCCTGTGTGCTTTGATTGGTGGTGTGGTGATGCCTGATAGGAGAGCCAGGGGTTTCTCGGTTGGTTGGGGGGAGATGATCGAGGGGATGGTTAGGGATGAGACCGTGTATGCCTGGGGGCCAGCGATGTTGGGGCAGCTATATCATGAGATGCATACAGTTGTCTATCTGTATGATTCAACGTTGTCAGCTGGGGTGACTCTATTACATGTGTGGATTTGGGAGCACATCACAGTTACACAGCTGATGTGTGGGTACTATCGACATCCCTTTGAGGCCTTTGTATTCTTATATCGGGATGTTGAGTACACTTATACTAGCCAAGTTTGGTATTGGAGGCAGATGCTAGATGATGTTATTCGAGTGACCTGGCGACCATATATTGGAGTGGAGCCCTGGTTTGACGATGATATTCACATGCCTTTTACTTTTCAGAAGAGATACCTGATGGGTTGAGGAGACCACACCATAGACATGTACCTACCATCGCGGGTCATGCGACAGCTTGGATTGCAGCAGGATACCCCACAACAGATGGCCATCTTTGCACGGACCCATCAAGATGCGCCCTACTGGCCTGTAGGTATATAGCCATAGGTCGCTCTAGATGATTTTGTAGCTTTACAGCCAGTGCAGTGGGATTGGGGGAGCACGGTCATTGATGCAGGCACTACTCCTGCATATGACATATGGTGGCAGATGTGGTGGCCGACGTAGTTTATGGACCTAGCAGAGGAGGCAGTCCTAGCGGAGGAGGCAGTGGGCTCAGGGGATGATGATTTAGATGATGGTGGGGACGATGACTCTGATGGAGATGATTTCCTGGAGAAGGGTGAGGTGATCATTGCAGACTACATCATGGAGGTTGGGAGGGATGGAGAGGAGAGGGTGGTTGGGGGGTAGGGGCAGCTGATGGATGTGCTGGCCATAGCAGTAGCTGGATAGGTGCCCCAATAGCAGGGGCTATACAACAGGTGCCTATTGTGTAGGTTCAAGTTAGAGTGGGGAGACAACATAGAGGGCCTCAACGTCATGGGGGACAACTGAGGGTGGATAGGGGTGATCTACCCCCACCACAGGTAGTGCAACAACAGCAGGGGAATCAGGCCCTTCAGGGGTAGGTGGAGAGGTAGAGGTTGAGAGGCTCACACCTCATCAGTGGCCTTGGGGTGAGGAGGAGGAGATGGAAACCTTACGAGCATAGGTGGCCAGCCTACAGGAGGCATTGGAGAGCTGGGAGGTTGAGTTGGTTCAGTTACGAGGGGCAGTGGCCTTATTGGATGGGTTAGATGGACATGTGGCTATGTTGCAGACACAGCTTGCCCAAGCTTAGTGTGACATAGTCACTTTGATAGGGGAGCGGGATGTGGCACTCACCAGGGCACAGCAGGCAAAGGCCCAGGGTGACACAACTGTTTTGATCAGAGAGCGAGATGTGGTGCTTGCCAAGGCATAGTAGGCAGAGGCTACGATGGGCAGCTTGCAGGCTTCAGGTGCTGGTATGGCCCCTATTTTGACATTGATGTAGACACAGTTGTCCCAGGCATAGGCACAGTTGTTGGAGGCCAGAGGATGGACAGACTACTATTGGGCCATATATCATGCGGCAGTGCCTGCAGAGCAGCATACGCCAAGTTATAGTCAGGTTAGTGGATTGTGGGCAGCTAGATCACATAGATCTAGATCAATTTAGTTTGTCCAGCAGATGATGCCTCCTCCCTCACATGTGCCCCAGCAGATTCCACAGGTACAGGTACAGTCACAGCCACAGCCGCCTCCGCAGCCACCAGTAGGGCCACAGGCACCACTAGGGTCAGGATCCCTGACTCCATTAGAGAGAGGATCCTCTATGTGACAGTGTTATATCATGTTAGCCCTTGGAGGCGTTGTATCAGGACATTATATTTTTTGATGTATATATGAGTGATGTACATTTTTTGTGGTGATTATATATGATATGATGCTTTTTGATGATCTATGTGTTTGTTTATGATGTTCTATTATGATTATGATGATGCCTATGTTGATGGATGCAGTATGCTTTATGGATTTATATGCTATGGATGTGTTGTGTTTATGCAATTATGTTTTTGATGTTATGGATGCACCTATGATGGATGTAATGATAGTTTACTTATTTTGATTTATGTATGGTTTGTGATCTATGGATTAAATGATGTACAATGCAAATAAACATTTATTATGGATGCAAAAATGTGATGCAATGGAAATGTATGTTTATCTAGATAAACACATGTTATGTATGGAAATATGGATATGCAATTAAATGTTTTATGAGTTATAAAATGTCACTAGTGATTATGCAATGATATATGGAATGGAATGTAAATGTGATGATTTATTAAATGAACCTAATGATTATGCAATTTAAAGGATTAAAATGAACCTAAATGATTATGCAATTTAAATGATTCTTAAATGAACCTAAATGATTATGCAAATTAAATGATTCTAATGAACCTAAATTATTATGCAAATTAAATGATTCTAATGAACCTAAATGATTATGCAAATTAAATGATTCTAAAATGAACCTAAATGATTATGCAAATTAAATGATTCTAAAATGAACCTAAATGATTATGCAAATTAAATGATTCTAAAATGAACCTAAATGATTATGCAAATTAAATGATTCTAATGAACCTAAATGATTATGCAAATTAAATGATTCTAAAATGAACCTAAATGATTATGCAACTTAAATGATTCTAAAATGAACCTAAATAATTATGCAAATTAAATGATTCTAAAATGAACTGAAATGATTACACAAATTAAATGATTCTAATGAACCTAAATGATTATGCAACTGATATGTGATGATATGGAAGATGCTAGGTGAGATGCAAAGTGGGTGATATGTGAGATAATCAAGTCTTGATACACATGATGTTCTTTGTTTGACCCTGAGTGGTGGGATTGTGTGAAAGGGGACCAGGTGGGGAGAGGGTAGGGGTGTATGGATGGGGGTATGGATAGGATTGGGAGCGTCTAAAGGATGGGGGTGGGTGTATGAGAGAATTGTTAGGTCATATGACACCACGTCATTGAGGGGGGTTTTACTTTGGTTTAGGATGTGTTAAGTGGGAGTAAGATGGGGGAGTTGGATTAGTGAGGGGATTTTAGATGGGGGGATAGGGTAGGTGATTACGAAATCTAGGCCCAGATGGTATAGTTGAATGAGTGATTAAGAAGGTGATTTTGAGTTAGTATCAGTAGTTGTATAAGATTAATTAAGAGCATTTCTTAGTTTACTATAACAATGTAGGATACAGTTCACAAAGGTATGAAATGACCTAGGTGATGATATATATCCCATGATTGCATGGACTAGACCCACAAACAATAGGTTGATTTCATGCGTGCCCAAGGTAGTATAACCTTGCCTATCCTGGGAAGGGGACTCATAGTGATGAGTGCGAATAGTACATATAAGGTTTTGATGTCTATATATGCAAATGAGACACATCATGCTAGAACTGACCCAGGCTTCAAGATATGAATACTATTCCTGGAGTAATGAAAACAACCCTCAAGCACAACATACAGAAACAATGACCATGTCTATTCTAGGTGTTGTCCGCTACTTACCATGATATAATGAGATCAAGGTAGCTTTGGAGGTGACCTAGAGTGAGACAAAAAAGATAAAAATCAATAATCAAAAAGACCAACAAAAAGATACAAATAGCCTTTGTGTGCTCTTGCCAAGAGACGTGTTGATAGGATGATAGATTTTTTGTCCATTATGGGAAAGATATATCCTAGGATGCGAATCAGTTGGATTTTGATTGGAGAACTTTCAAAAGATGGGCAAAAGAATAGTTTGGCCAGGTGTAGGATTATGGTTGGTATGTTGATTGATGGTTTTTGCGTGAGGGGACAGGCTTCAAGTGTATACTTAGCGTGTGTATCATATGATGGGTCTAGCAAGCTTAGTGAGTGGGGACCATCCAAACAGGTTGGATGGGTGCATCTTAGGTACCTGAGTACTAGAAACATCCTTCGTATTCTAGACTGCCTACATACCCTGTATCCACAGGATCAAGGTTCTTTGAAGATGCGGGCGAAATGAATATGTAGTTCTGGTAAGACTTGATGATGTGGGAATGGTTTGGGATGGTTGTGATGGTGGGGATGGATGTATGTTTTGATGATTACAAGTTGCAGCAAGATCATTGTATGGGGTGATTTGCTATGAATTGTGTTGTTTTTGGATTTTCTGTGTTTTCTATTGTTTTTGGATTTTTTGATTTTGTATCGTTTTTGGATTTGTTGATTTTATGCTATACAAAAGGGAGCTTACAAGGATCCTCATTCCGTGAGATGGTCTTGGGTGGGAGGGGTCGTGCCTGGGCGATAGGACTTGATGTTTCAGAATTCCAAGCCATGGGATGTGTGTGATATGGAGTGTTGTGATAGAAAGAGGACTTGTTAGATGGTAGAACCAGCCACTACACATGGTGCCTAAAATAGGTTTTCAGCATGGTACTTATCCAAGGCGTCACCGAAGTGATTTTCACCATTGGAAGTTTTTATTGCACTCAGGTTTTTTCTTGATTTTTTTGATTTTTTGCTTGGGATACTCAATGGGTTATGTGTAGAATTTCTTTAGATGCAGAATGTTCATCGGCTCATCCAAAGGCTACCCCTCAGGTGTTGCAAGCTGGTATGCTCCTGATCCATAGCTAGCTGTGATGACATACGGTCCTAGCCAATTGGGTTCAAACTTGCCTTTCTTAGTGCACTCTTGCAATTTTTTCTGATTCTCCATAAGGACAAGATCACCTACTTCAAATTTTTGGGTTCTGATTCCTTTGTTATAGCTTCTCCTGAGGCAATTTTCATAGGCCTGCAGGTGGTAAATCGCATTCAGACGTTTCTCATCCAGTAATTCTAGCTAATGCAACTTGGCAACTTGGTATTCCTCATCATTGATTATGTTTTGCAGGGATACTCGTAGGGATGGGATACTCATAGGGATGGGATCCAAAGACTAGGGAAAATGGAGTGGCTGCAGTGGGGGTGTGGATGCTTGTGCGATAGCCCCATAGGGCAGGGTTGAGTTGGAGGTGCCAATCATGGCTAGCTTCATTGACTGTCTTCTTGAGAATGCGGAGGATGGTTTTATTTGAGGCTTCGGCTTGATCGTTTCCTTGAGGATAATATGGGGTGGAGAAGTGGTGTTTGATGTCAAATTTTTCGCACAAAGTGTGAACTTCTTGGTTCTTGAATGGCTTTCCATTGTCAGTGATGATGGAATGAGGGATACTGTAGAAGTAGATGATATAGTGGAGGATGAATTTGGAGATTTGGGTGCCAATGGTGAAAGTGAGTGATATTTCTTCTACCCACTTGGTGAAGTATTTGGTAGTAGTGATTATGAACTTATGGCCATTGGATGATGGTGGATGGATTTTGCCTACGAGGTTGAGTCCCCACTGTGAGAAAGGCCATGGAGTCATGATCGGTTGCAACTCTTGTGCTGGTGCGTGGATGAGATCGCTATGCTGTTGATATGGTAGGCATTTCTTGATAAACTGGTAGGAATCTCGTTCCATGGTTGGCTAGTAGTATTTGGTCCTTAGGATCATTTTAGCAAGAGCGGGTCCACTTAAATGTGTCCTACAGATACCCGCGTGTACCTCTTGCAAGGCCACTTCAGCTTCCCTAGAGTCTAATCATCGTAAAAGCATGCCCTCAAGATTCCTTTTGTATAGGGTGTCTCCTACAAGGGTGAAGCGGGAAGCTTAGCGGATGAAAGATTTTAGTTGTGAGGTGGATAGATTCAAAGGGATGATGTTATTGTGGAGATATAGGTAGGTTTCTTGATACCATGGGGATAGGGGACAAATGACTTCGCACACGAGCTCAGATTGAGGAACATCATATGTAGGGATAGGGAGTTCTTCAATCAAGAATTTGCACCTCTCATTGTCTTTCTTAATGTCGACTAGATATCCGATGGTGGCCATGGTGTCTGTAGCTTTGTTGTTAAGCCTTCAGATTTGCTCAAAGTGGATGTCATGAAAATAGTCTTTGAAGTCATCGACCATCTTTTTATAAGGCAGTATCTTATCATCCTTGGTCTTATATTCTTTGTTTACCTGTCGGATCACTAGTTGAGAATCTCCATACACTGTCAGCTTCTCAATTTTTCATTTGATTGCCATTCAGAGACCTGTGATAAGGGCCTCATATTCTGCCACGTTGTCGGTACATGGGAATGTGATTTTGAATGACTTGGGGATTGTGTCACCTTGAGGGGTAACAAATAGGATGCCTGCCCCTGAGCCTCCATGTGTGTATGATCCATCGAAGTACATCTTCCATGTTTCTGTGGCTGGTGTGATTGTCAGGATGGCTTCATCAGGGAATTTTGCTAGTGTAGGATGCTCTGCAGGAATGGGTGCTTCGGCCAACTGATCAGTGATAACTTATCCTTTGATAGCCTTTCTCTCAGTGTATTCAATGTCAAATTTAGTGAGAATCATGACCCATTTTGCCATTCTCCTAGTAAGAGCAGCTCTATTTAGCAGATATTTCAATGGATCTATCTTGGCAATGAGCTTGGTTTTATGATTGAGCATGTAGTGTCTTAGTTTTTGTGAAGTGAAGACTAGGGCTAGACATGCTTATTCAATTTGCATATAGTTGAGCTCATAGGATATTAGAGTGTGGCTGATGTAATAGATGGCTCTTTCTTTTCCATGCTCATCATGCTGTGCTAATAAGGCTCCGATAGCTATCTTTGTTGCAGAGATGTACAATAGGAGAGGTTCACCTTGCCTTGGTGGAGTTAGAACAGGGGGATTAGCTAGATAATTGCTGAGCTAGTCAAAGGCAACCTAACATGGAGTGTTCCAGACAAAAGCTATCTTTTTTTAGTAGGAGCTGGAACGGCTGACATTTATCGGCCAGTTGAGAAATGAACCGACGAATAGATTAGAGTTTTCCTTGTAGACTTCTTAGCTTCTTGAGTATTTTTGGAGGAGGCATTTCAGTGATAGCCTTGACTTTTGTAGGATCTACCTTGATTCCTCTCCTGGAGACTATGTAGCCCAGAAGTTTTTCGGAGGTGACCTCGAAGACACACTTCTTTGGATTGAGGTGAACATTGTATTGTTCTAAGTGGTCGAAGATTTTTGCTAATACATCAAGGTGTTCCTCTCTTGTCTTCAATTTTCCTAGCAAGTCATCTACATAGTCTTCCATGATGTGGTGGAAGAGGTCATGGAAGATGACAGTCATAGCTCTTTGATATGTGGCTCCTGCATTCTTTAAACCAAATGGCATCACTACCCAGTAGTATGTCCCATATGGGCATATGAAAGTTGTCTTATGTTGGTCCTCTTCTACAATCCTGATTTGGCTGTACCCTAAAAATCCATCCATTAGGGATAGCATCTCATGTCCTGCCGTGAGATCCACTATCATGTCAATGTTAGGCAACGGGAAGTCATCCTTTGGGCAGGCTTTGTTGAGATCTCTGAAGTCAGTGCAGCAGCGGATTCAGCCATCTGGTTTGGCTATTGGTACTAGGTTGGAAACCCATTCAGGATAATTAATTGGGCGAATGAACCCAACATCCAGTAGTTTCTTTAGCTCTGCTTTGACAAGGAGGGCCACCTGAGGATTCATTTTTTAGAGCTTTTGCTTTACTGGTTTCGCATCAGGGTGTACTGCAAGATGATGAACAACCAAAGCGGGATCAAGCCCTGGCATGTCTGCATAGGTCCATGCAAAATTCATTTGAAGAATGCCAAGAAGTTTTCCTATTCTTGTGTGCTGAGGGATTCTGCCCTGAAAGTGATTTTCAGTTCTTCTTCTGTCCGAAGATTCATCTCCTGGGCTGGCTTGACTAGGATAGGTGATCTGTCTGGATAAACCTTGTCTATCTCAGGAAGGCCCATGCTTCCATCTGACACTACCGCAGAATGGTTTTCACCATCAGATCCATTTTTTATTTTTATGTTTTTATGATTGGAAGCAGGGGTTTTCTCCTTGAAATAGGCATGCGTATCAAGTTCCATGATGTATCCTGCTCTGTGATCTCCCAGGGGGAAGTGATCTCTAACCCCCATCATTTTAGTGATGGCCTCATCATTCGGTGCTACATCAAAGACAGTAGGTCCATGTTGGTCCTAGTCTATGATGTCGGGGTATACCAGTGGTAAGTCATTGGATGATGAGGCAAGAGTGGTGACTGTGTAGATGGTGCAAATGGATGAGTCAAAGAGATCGACAAAGTCACTAAAGGAGTCTTGAAGGCCTGTTTTGTTGACATTGTCGACTTCCAGGGAGACCGTAGCGACCTTGGCTAAGATACATTCACCGGTAGTGAGGATACATTGTCACTGATCGTATCCTAACCCTTGAGTATAGGAATTTCTTGTCACTTGCACCGGTTCCACAATCCCCTGTTCATGAAGGCCGATACCGCCTTGTCCTTTATAACCCATGTGTTTGATGATTTCAGACCCTTTACCATAGATTTTTGCTAGGATGGTGGGGGCTTCTTGCTCAAGCTCTTTGTCCTTATATAGCCAGGATGAGATATCTTCAAGCACATCCTGATTGAGGAGATGTTTCTTTTCAAGGATGGGTGATGGTTTACACTTGATGACTACCGTGTTGGCTACTTCTATCTTTGGGATGCCAAACATTTTAGGATTGGGTAATGTGCTTACACAAAAGGTACCGTGCAGGTCATATGCCCCACATCCCATGTCAGTGAGCTTGATCTTGACCTCAGGAGGTGGGGGCATTTGGGATGAAGTGGTGGCGATGTTGGCAGGGTCGATGTATGGGGTTGAAGCTGTTGGATTGGCTTTGGTGGTGGCTTTGTTGTGTGGGTAGAAGGTGTGGTTATGGCCTTCCAAGAAACTACAGTATTGGAAGGGACGAGGTTCGGTGTAGATGGTTACCTTTGTACCGTTGTGAGGGAACTTGAGGCATTGATGGAATGTGGATGGAATGGATTGCATGGCATGGATCCATGGTCGACTGAGAAGAATGTTGTAGGGGAGGTCAAGATCAAGGACCTGACATTTTATTTCCAGTATTTTCTATCCCACTTGAATAGGGAGCTTGATGGTGCCTTCAAATAGCCATTCTGTGTCATCATACCCTTTGATTGTGATGCACTCACTGGTGTCTACAACCACATCTGAGTATCCCAAGTGTTTTAATAGTTTAAGAGTGCATATGTTTAGGCCAGAACCACCATCTATTAAGACTCTTTTAATGATGTGTTTATGGATACAGACTTCGATGTGTAAGGCATCATTGTGTAGGTGTTTAGAAGTGGGAAGATCCTTTTTTGAAAATGTGAGCTGATGCGGTGCGGTGATATGTCCTACCATGGCTTGGAATTGGGTTACATTCAAGTTGGCGGGAACTTGAGTTTCTAAGAGTGCTTTGTCAAGGACGTCTTTGTGAAGGGGGATGTGCGGAGCAACTCAAGTATGGATATTTGTGCAGGGGTCTTTCCTAGATGCTCTAGGAGGTTATACTAATTGGTAGGTGATGGACGTGTGGTTGGATGAGGGGGTAGGGGATTGGATGTGGATGCAGGTGTTTGTTTAGTGGTAGGGGCTGTGCAGATGGATACACGGCCATGACAGGTTGTGACAGTGTAATCAAGTGCTTGTGCCTGAATGGTGATTGTGTTGACATGGTGAGATGATGGTTCTATCTGCCCTACGATAGAGTCATAGGATGCAGGTGGTGGGGTGACGTTGTATGCTTGATTGGATGAGGAGGCTTTATTATGGTTAGGCAGTGGATCCTTGTAAGCTCTGAGGTTGGTGTTTGGCGATGGTTGGGTGGTTTGATCAAGGCTGACTTGATTTTGATCTATAAGGTCTTGGATGCAATGCTTTAGTTGCATACAGTCAGCGGTTTTATGGCCCACAATGCGGTGGTATTCACAATAATCATTTTCATTTACCACGCTGCTTTGAGCTCATTTTCTTGACGGGGTCTAATAGGGGGAGCGTGATCAAACTTTTCTTGAGACATCTGTTGAGGATGTCCTCGATGGGTTCCCCTAAGGGTGTAAATTGCCTTCGAGGTTTGCATGGTTTAGTTTGCCCCCTGGGTTATTTTCATTGGTTGCATATGTATGTGCAGGTGTTTGATTTTGTACATGTTGGACAGCTTTCACGTCCATGACACCGTCGTTCAAAGTGTTCTTGTTCTTCCCCCAATAGCGTGGCTTGTCATTTGATTGTGTGATGGCATTGTTGTTTGTGTTGGGGGTATTGATATGGGGTTTGTTGTTGTTGTTGTTGTTGGATTTGTAGTCATACAATTTGATGGAGCCCTTGGAAATGAGGGCCCATTCAATGGTAGTGCCTTTGTCGATGACTTCTTCAAAGGTAGACACACAAAGGATTTGTAAATAGAACCCTAATTCCTGATTGAGATTGGTCACAAACATGGTGACGAGTTGTTTTTTCAGAATTGGCCATGGGAGTTTGCTTGCTAAGCTTCTCCACCTTTGTAAGAAAGAAGCGAAGGCTTCTCCATTCTTTTGTTTGGTGTTGCAAAGGTCTGTCATAGACATTTCGTACTCGAAGTTGTAGGAGAAATGGTTTACAAATTTTTCTGCAAGCTTAGGGAAAGTCCTAATGCCTGGGGGAAGATGTACGAACCATTCAGCGGCCCGACCGCCGAGGCTTCTTGGAAATAGTCTCATTAGATAGGTATCGTTATTTGAGACTTCTAAGAAAGCAATGTAGAACTTCCTAAGATGATCCCTAGGGTCTCCCTTTCCTTTGTATTTGTCAAATTTAGGCGTTTCAAAGTTCTTGGGGAAAGGGGGCATGTATAATGTGTGATCAAATGGATAGGGGCAAATATCCTTGAAAGAGTACTATTTGCGTTTGCCCCCAGTCTGTATGTCATCTACCTTTTGGATCAAGGCCTGTATAATAGTTGTAAGATCCCATGTTGGTTGTGGTTGGGGTGTGTAGGCTTGTTGATTGGTGAGATGTTGGAGATGGGGTGGGATTTGATGTTGGATATTTGTGTGGTTGAGGTTTTGGTATTGTGATGTGGTGTTTTGTGCAAGGTGTTGTTGATGAGTGTAGAGTTGTTGGAGAATGTGTGGGGTATTTGGGGATTGGGGTTATGTTATGTTGATGATGCTATGGTGTTATGTGGATACGTGACATTGGACAGATTGACGTTGGATAGGTGGACGTTGGATGGGTTGGACATATTGTAAGGTGGTTGTGAGAATAATTGTCATAGGTATGCTATGGTTTGAGGGTTGGGTGGAGGCACACTTGTGGAGGTACTTGCATGCGTGGTGTTCCCTTGTATGCCCAAGGTGATTTGTGGGATGGAAGGGTTTATGGTGGTTGTGATAGTGGATGAGATGATGGGTTGGGAGGTGGTAGGGATGGAGACACTTGTGGGGATTGTAGATGTGGTAGCGGTAGAGCTTGTGGAGGTGGTAGATACGGTGGGTGTTGATGTTTGAGAGATGATAGGTTGGCTATTTGATGTAGATGTTTGGGTGTTTGATGTGGTAGGAATGATTGTAGAGGTGGATAGTTGGGATGATGTCATGTTATGGGGTGGTTGGGCACCAATTTTGAGGAGATAGTCAAGAAATCTATTTGGATCCAACCTTAGGACTTTGTCAAGCATGTCCATGTTATCAGCGTCTTGTGTGAAGCTCAAGACATCTAGGTCATCTTGGGATATGGTGGGGATGTTTTGTGGTGGTGGTGGCGGTGGCGGTGGTGGTTGTAGGAAATGGAAGGGATTTTCATTGGGATTATATGTGGGGATGTGAAAGAACATAGGTGGGTTGTATGTTTGATTGATGGGTATGTTGTTGCTGTTGGTGTTAGGCATTCTTATGCCGCCATATTATCTAGATTTTGCCATTTCTTGATTCTTCTTGTGTTGTGATCTAGTTATGGGCATGCACATGTATGGATTTGATTTCTAGAAGTAGAGTGAGATGGGGATGGAGACCTTAGAGAATTAGATTGATTTGTGTTGGACCCAAAGATGGATGTGGTAATAAGATGGAGAGGGTGATAAGCAAAAAAGGTGTTAACCTAAGGGTGATAAGAAAGGACGATATTGACTTTTGCACAAATTTGGACCAAAAGGTAGATGATGGATGATGTTTGTTTTGAGGATGATTTTGATGGAAGGGGTTTTTATTTTGGTGTTGATTTTGATTGATTAGGATGATGTTTTTCAAAAGGATATGATGGTCAACAAATTGAGCTTAGGTACGATCCAGATTTTGTGTTGGCACAAATGGATGTTTCTCTTTGTTTAGGGTAGACTAATGACCTTACACAAAGAAGGATGATGATTTTACTTGAAAGGTAGACTATTGACCCTCCAAGCAAAATGTGATGTGAATGATGAAATCTAGATCTAGCTTTGGCTCAAAAGGATGACGATTTTTTGATTGGTTTTGATTTGGAAACTTTTGGATATGTTTTGGATTTTGGAATGATTTCTTATGACAAGGATATTTTGTTTGGTCCAAAAAAGGTATGCAAAGGTTAATGAAGATGAGTGGATATGAATTTGAGTGGATTTGATATAGCAAAGGGTCCAACAATGATAGTGATTAATCCTCTAAGGTCAATAATGAAGGTTTGATTTGGAAAATTTTGAGGAGAAAATGGATGGGGTACGGATGATTTTTTTGGAATGTGTATGGATTACGGCAGAGTAGATGGTGAAGATCATAACTAAATGGGTCTTAGTCTCAGGCAAGTCAATCTGAAAATAATGCCAATCCATAGGTGAAATGGCGCCAAAATCAGACAAAGATGGTGCTAAAACAAGGCAGTGTTGGTCGGGTCTCTGATTTTGATGTCAATTTTGGATTTGTTTTGATTTGGAATTTGATCAAATGATTCTCATGTTTCTTTGCAAGTTGTTTTCAAGACAATTTAAGCATATTAACACACACAATAACCAAGATTTTTTGTTTGTGAAAAAGACGTGTGATTTTGTTAAACGAGCACTTTGCACAACCTAAGGCGAAGATATGACAGTATTTGTTGAATCCCCTAGCTGCACTTATTCAAAGCGGGTAGCTCCAGGATCTTGGTAGCACTGGCTTCTCCTTACAATTGCATACACTTCTCATGCATACCAAGATCCAGGTTTCCTATAAGGCTTGTCCCTCACCAAACCTTTGGATTATCCCTGCTACCTCAGCTAAGAACTGCATGAATCGAGGCCTCTTCAAAGGTTTCCCTTCTGCATCAACAAATAGAAGGATTTTGGCTTGCTAAACAAAGGTTCATAGTAAGTGCTTTCGTTCAGGTGGTTATACATGCAGTAGCACTACTCTCTGTTATGGATTCTCCCAGCCTCCAAGGGTTACTCCTTGGAGGGTTTTGGGGGAGGTTGGCTGTCGGTATAACACAACAACACCTGTTGCTTGTGACTTTCATCCCAAACACCTTATTTTATATAGCGGCTTGAAAGATCTTGGCTTTAGCTTGTTGTTGCTTGGGTCGTTCCCACCTTTCAAAGTGGGGTGGCAGGTCCTCTAAGAATTAACAAAAGCAATACAACCACAAAAATACTTTTGATCCCCAAGTTCATACAAAGATACAAGGGGAGAGCATACATATTCCTTGTGCTTGCATCACACTAAACATGGTTCATTTTAGTTCTTTGGATTATGTTGGGGGTGATTAATGCAAGTGTTGTGAGAAGCTTTTGATTCCCAAGGTCACCAAATGGTGTGAGGGAAGAGCATACACTTTTCACACTACATACACAAACCACGAAAACACTTCACACAAATTAGATTGGTTTTCTTGATTATATGAGTGAAGAATGCAAATTGTTGTTCTTTTAAATCTAATGATTTGATTGATGCAATTTGTGGTTCTTTTTAAAGCCCAAAATCAAAATGTTTTGATAGTTGTTTGCAAGCACTTATGAATTTTAAAACACCAAATTCAAATGTTTGGCACACACACACACACACAAAGACTTTGTTTGTTGATCAATTTTTATAACACCAAATCAAAATGTTGTGTAAACTAGCATGCAAGGGTTCGCTTTAAATTTTCAATTTGAAGTATTTGTTTAAACAAAAGATGAAAGAACCCTGCAAAAACTTGTTAGTGTCCTCGAGATGATGTTGATGACCTGCAAAACACTTGTCAGTACCTGTATAGGACGCAAAGTCAGTTTCTAAAACAACGCTAAAATAGATAACTAATGGCGCCACTGCAGACTAAAAATGGCGCTACTAACAGAAAACTATCAGAGAACCTGACCCTAGACAGATAGCACCGATTTACCACATAGCGCTAAAACAAAATACAAAAGGTGCCAGAATAGAATATGGCGCTACAATGCTTTATAGAAGGTGCTAGACAATAAGATAGTGCTACAATGAGATATAGAAGGCGTTAGAATATGAAATAGTGCTAATATAGGTGTAATAAGGCACCATTGTGTGTGCTGTCAAGTGATCTAGTCTTAGTTGTGGATAGCATCGATACGAGTCTGATTGTGTCTGTCCTACAAAAAAGAGGTTTTTCCTGACCAACACAAAGCGTTAGACTACAAAACTGAGGTCTTATTAGCTTGGTTAGTTCAACGGATGAGAAAAACAAGACAAAACGATAACCGAAAAGTATGTTTGTTTTTCTAGGGAAATTTCGACATAACCTCCCCTTGTTCAATCAATATTCCTACAAAAATAGAGAGCAACTAGACACAAAAAAAATAGCAGGTAGATCATTAAAAAAGAGACATTTGAGTGAGTTTGTGAAATAGAAATTGCTCCGCAGGATAGAGCTAAAACAGTAAATAGCGCCAAAAAATGTTAGAGATAGCACCACTGCGCAGGGTAGATGGCGCTGCACCTACAAAAACATGTCTAAAGCACAAAAACTCACAAAAACTGATTAGATTCAGACCTTGTGTGTCCCACCAGGCGTGCCAATGTAGATTAGGTTGGTCAAATCAAGGTAAAAAACACAAACCAAATACAAATCAAAACAAATAGTTATACCTTAATCATGAAAACCCAATCTCATCAAGGGAAGGGGAAACTTGCACCCAAGAGCCCCTAAGACATGATAATCCCTAGATAATGATTCAAATGTGAAATGCTATCCTAATTATGCAACTGACAATTCTAGCTCAATGGACATTTGGACATGGTAACATTACTTGAAAATTGGATCCTCAAATGGGTTGAGAGATGTTGTATTTATAGATTTTTGGAAGGGATTTTGATCCAAGAGTGGAGATTGATTTGGGAGATCAATGGTGGAGGATAAAAGTGATGTGGAGGGCCTAGATTTTATCTTGGAGTAATGGAGGGCTAGGAATTAAAGTAAATCTTCTATTCATTTTGGGAAAAGGGGTAATTAAATGATCATGGGTGTGAAGGATTATTTTTGAATTAAAGATTCATATGGGGAATGTAAAATGAATTAAAAATTCATTTGGGGATAAGTGGAGATAAATGAGGTATGGGGGTATAAGGAGAATTAATTGTGATGTGGGATGTATTTAAATAAAAAATTGACTTATGTGGATTTATTTCAATTTTTTATTTGGAGGATGTGGGGAAGGGTGTTAAACTAGGTTTGACCACCCAAATGAGAGGTTAGGATTAATTAAATATAGGTTTTATTTAATTAATCCTAGGGCTAGGATGAGGTAGGCTAGGGTAGGCAATTAAATAATAGCTATTTAATTGTCTAGGGTAGGGATAGGTCAATTAATAGGCTGAATTAATTAGTTAAGCATGTTTTAGCTAATTAATTAGACTTAGTGAGGAGAGGGAAATTGACAATTGGCTAAGGTTTGGACTATTGAATTAATTAAATTAATTCAATTTTGGGGATAAAATGGTGTAAAATTAGGTGATGAATGGATAAATTAATCAATTAAAAATTTAATTAATTGGTTAGAAGGGAAATTGGTATGTTTAGGGATGTCGAGAGTCAGTTTGGTGGTAAAAGACATTTTTAGGTGTCTACAATTCCTTCTTTTCTGAGGCCGATGGGACCTTGTCCTTCATAACCCATTCTGTGCAAGATAGACTGACCACACCCATAGATTTGTGTTGGGAGCTTAGGTTGTTGGTCTTGTTGTGTGTCATTTTCATCAATGTAAAGCCATTGTAGAACATCTCTTTTGTCACTTTCATCTAACAAGGTGTCCCATTTGACAAAGGGAGCTTTGGGAGGTTCAAGAGGTGGAGATGGTTTTGGGAAGGGCGTAGGTCATCCAAAGGACTTTGGAGATAGAGGAATTTTGGCCAAACAAAGGCTATGCTCAATGGAGTATTCACCTACCCCTGTTTCTTTGATCTTGACTTTTTGCTCCTGGGCTTTGGATGTGGAAGCTTGGGAGCTATGGTCCCATTGGGAGATGGAGCATGTGGAAGCTCTGTTGTTAGGAATGATGGTTTCAAGTCTTGATTGGATGGTGTTGTAATGTTGGAAGGGATCAGGGTCACCTTGGATGGTGATCTCTTAGCTATTGTGGGGGAATTTTATGCATTGGTGGTAGGTGGAAGGCACCGCTTTCATGGCATGTATCCAAGGTTTGCCTAGGATAATGTTATAAGCAAGCTCCCTGTTGAGGACTTGACACACAACTTCTTTCACTACTAGTCCAACTCTTAGTGGTAACACTACAGTTCCCTTGGTAGTTTGTTCTTCCTCAACATAGGCTTTGATTATACTCTTTTTCCTTAGATCCACTGTATTTTCTGAGAACCCCAATGTAAGGACTAGTTTCAACGTGCAAATATTCAAACCTACTCCTCCATCAATGAGAACCCTTTGATGCAGTGTTTGTGAATGAAGGCTTTGATATGTAGTGATGCATTGTGGGGTTGGGATACAGATAGATCATCTTGCTCAATAAATGAGAGGATGTTGGGTGAGGTAAGATGACCTACCATGGCTTGAAACTTCTCTTGGGCCAAGTTGGTGGGGATGGTGGTTTCCACTAAGGCTTTTTCTAGAATCTCTTTGTGTGCTGGTGATAGACGCAACAACTCTAGTATGGATATGTTGGAAGGAGTCTTCCGTAGTTGGTTTAAGATATTGTATTGGTGGGGGGTAGATGGTGAAGATGACGACCTTGGAGGGAGTGTGTGCAAGGTGGTTTTTCCACTGCGGGTAATGATGGTGCAATCATATTTGGTGTTGAGATCTAATTATTTGTTGAATGTGAGCACATTGATTTGTGGGGTGTGTTCTGATATGCAATTCATAGTGTACTCAAATGGTTCATTTGTGTAATTTGCATCATTGTTTCTGTTATTTTGATTCTGTCAATTGTTGTTGTTGTTGTGATTGTTGTTGTTTTGTCTGTCATGGTTATGCAGTGGGTCCTTGTACACCACATGTGATTCGTTATTTGGATAGTTAATTGTGCTGACATGGTTTTGGTCTTACAAGTCTTGAATGACATTTTTTAGACGAATGCAGTCATTAGTTTTATGTCCTCTTCCCCTACGGTATTCATAGTAGTCAGTATCTTTCCACCAAGAAGGTTTGACAGGGGGTTCATAGTCACTTGTGGAGGGAAGGTTGATCTCATTATTTGCTAACAACTTTCTCAAGGCGGACTTAAGTGACTCCCCCAATGGTGTAAACTTTCATCTAGAACAGAAATTCCATGATTGTCTTAGTTCATTTGATGGAGGTTTGTTAGATGTTACATTGTTTGGAGCTCCTTTGAGATTGAGAATTGGTTGTTTAGGGGTCACTAGTTTGGCATCAACCACTCCATCGTTGACTATGTTCTTGTTCTTGGTCTAAAATTTTGACTTATCCGTGGTATAGTTAGAGTTAGGAGTGTCTTTGGACAACCTTATTTATCCTTTTGTGATCATATCTTTTTCAGTAAATAATCCCATCTTAATCACTTTTGTGAATGTGGTAGGGCCTTGGATTTGTATTTGGTAGCTAAGATCAAGGTTGAGGTTGTGGACAAACATTTCTGCCATTTGTTTCTCTGGTATATGATGAGGACATTTGCTTGCTAGTTGTCTCCACCTTTGTAAGAAAGAAGCGAAGGATTCACCACTTTTTTGTTTCGTGTTGCATAGGTCAAGCATAGATACCTCATGTTCGATGTTATATGAGAAGTGTGTGACGAATTTGTTTACTAACTCATCAAAAGTTTTGATACCTAGGGGTAGTCGAGAGAACCACTATATGGCCTACCCTCCTAGAGATCGAGGGATGAGTCTCATGATGAAAGTTTTGTTATGGGCAACCTCTAGACATGTGGCACTAAATTCTCGGATATGGTGCCTAGGGTCACCTTTTCCTATATATTTGGTGAACTTAGGAACTTCAAACCTAAAGGGAAATGGGACCATGTTCAAACTTTTGTCGAAGGGATATGGCCAGATATCCTCCAATGAATAAGTTTTAGTGGACATCCCTATTTGGAGGTCCACGACTTGCTATTGTAGGTTTTGAATTTGTTTTGTTAGCATGTCCAAGGGTGTGTTTGGGTCTGTTGTTTTCTTACCCTTATCTGTGTCGAGGGTACTTTCCTCATGTATGCTTTTTTCACAATTTCTTTCCTCTCCAGGCTCTTTCAATGCACTGATGTCAAAGTTAGTGGGCAGTTTAAGCCCTTGGTTTTCTAGGTAGAGGAAGAACTTTGAGGGGTCTTGGCCGATGACTTTATCCATCATGCATTGAAATTTCCTATCTTGGAGGGCTTGTTGTATTTCATCGTGAGAGATTTCCTCATCACTGTCATGTGGTGATACAATTCTGTCTGATGTTCCAACCATTTCAAGTTGCTTTTATTTCTGGGATCTAGTTAAGACCATGTGGTGTGATTTGGGATGGGATGGTGTGAGATTGGATGCTTTGACAAGGTACATTTGAAGGTTATGGTGAAGAGGATATTTGTGGTGAAAGGATTTTGACAAGGGTTTTCTGTGATCTATGATTTCAAATGATTTAGTAGATACAAAATGATAGCCACAAGTAAGGATGCTAGGAATCTGTTTACTTGATAGGGACTAGTTTTACACCAACACAACTAGTGCAAAGTTCTAATAGAGAAGGATGATGTGTCCTGATAGTGGAGATCTTACTAGTAATTGTTTGGGTTTGGTAGGATCTAGGATTATCTTGTCATAACTTGGTTTGACACTTTAACTTAGTTTTGGGTAGACTTTGTGAAGTTTTGGATGAGGTGAGTGTTGGAAAAGTGGGTATGTTGTGGAATCAAAGGGGATAAGTGACTGCAAGGTGAAATTTGATCTTGGAAACTGAAACAAGGCTAAAATGGGTGTCTAGAAAGATAACTGTTTTTCTCAGAAACTATAGGGAATAGCTCATTGTGATAGATGCGCAGGAACAGAAAATAAATGCGCAGTAATAGATAGTAAAAGCACAAGTCTGGTGAAACACGAATGCGCAGCAACAGATGACAAATGCATAGCAAAAGGTAATAAATGTGTAGTACTGGTAAAGAATGTATGCGCAGCATAACAGAGTATATGCACTTCAAGAATGAACAGATGTGCAACAATGAATAGATGCACAACAAGAATGCACAAATGTGCAACAGAAAGGAATAAATGCGCAGCTCTGGCTTTTTAGTTTTTTTTGACTGATTTTTGGCTTTTGAAAGCATGTTTTTCAATGTTTTTGGTTTTCTCTGCTTGAATGTTTGGTCTGCCTAATTTGTTTCTCAATTTTGGCAAGAAGAACACATCACACCCAAAGAATTTTTAATGATTTTGATTTTTTTTTGTATTTTTGGACTTTTTTGACTAAAAAATAGGTACAAATCCTAGGATGTTAAGGGCAATATTCAATGAATTCCAACTTGGTTTTACACCAGCCACTTGCATAAAGGTGGATAGCTAATAGCTTGGTAGCACCAGCTCCCCTCCATGGCACTCACTTCTCACGCATACCAAGCTATAGTTCTCCTGAAGGATTGAACTTTTCTATCTCTACACTAAATGATTGTATGACGTTGGACGACTCTAGAGAACATTTTCCTCTTGTGTCACTGAATAGGAGATTTTGGCTTCTAAAACAATGGATAAGTAGTAAGGGCAACTGTTCAAGTGGTTATACGTGCAGCAGTGCTACTCTCCATTATAGAGTCTCCCAACCTTCAAGGGTTACGCCTTGGAGGGTTTTGGGGGAGGTTGGCTATCAGTATAACTAATTAACACTCGTTTCTTGAAGCTTTCACTCCAAACACAATTT
Organism: Cunninghamia lanceolata; assembly: GCA_027924645.1. Taxonomy (NCBI): domain Eukaryota; kingdom Viridiplantae; phylum Streptophyta; class Pinopsida; order Cupressales; family Cupressaceae; genus Cunninghamia; species Cunninghamia lanceolata. The sequence goes on along the minus strand of BSBN01000682.1, from coordinate 8,248,022 downwards.
ATTTATAGTGGCTAGGCAAAGCTTGGCTTTAGCTTGTTACCACTTAAGGTTGTTCCCACTTGGACGGAAGGATATCTAAGGGTAGGCCTCTCTAAAGGAAAAACATGTGAAATGATAGGTTTGGCATTTTGGTCACCCAAAAGAGGGGAGAGCATAGGCCTACTATCATTCCAAAAACACGAAAGACAATGGTTCTTTTCCCCTAGTTAAGAAGAAAAAGTCTAAATGAGTTATGCTACTTGGGCACACATGATATTTGTTAACTTTGAAAAGAAGCAAGATAGCAATGGTTCAATTTTATATCTTTCTAGTAGGGACTATGTTTGAGTTGTTGATGCAACAAGATCAAATTACAATCCTCCTAATTAGAGCTAAATGAGATTTGCATGAACAATCAATTTACTTTCCTTTCTAATTAGATCTATGATGTGAGTTAACAATGTAGCTATATGACTAACCAACTCTTACCCTACAAAATAGATCTGAGAATATTCCTGCGGGAGATGTTAGCGTTAGCAAAATCACAAGAAATAACTCAAGGGCCCTTTCAGAAACAAATGCGTAGTTATACAGAATACATGCGCGGATACAGACTACAGATGTGTAGAAGTACAAATGTGCAGTTATAGAAGATAAAAGTGCAAAAACAGAGAATAGATGCGTTGTTTGGATGTATGCGTTGATTCAGGGAACATATGCATTGATCCAGTGAGTAAATGTGTTGATTGAATGGATGCATTGATTCAGGGAACATATGCATTGATTTAGTGTCCAGATGCGTTGTTTGAACATATGTGTTGATTCAGGGAATAGATGTGTTGATTCAGTGTACAGATGCGTTGTTTGAACATATGCATTGATTCAGGGAATAGATGTGTGTTAGAAGTGAACAAATGCACAAAAACTCCCTATGTACGGAACCTAACGCACAAAAACTTAGTTTTGAGGTTAAATTAGGGCAAGGCCCCACAGTGGGCGCCAAGAATGTTATAAAAAATTTGGAGGAATATCAATAATATCAAAGTAATCCAAATAACTCAATAGAAATGGAAATAATCAAGATTCAAACATAAAGACAAAACCTTGCAAACCTTAATACTTCACGGATTCCATTGGTCACCTATCCCAATTGATCTTTTGTATGAATGAAGCCCTCAAAAAGTGCACTTCCTTGCTTTTTTTTCTTTAAGATGACAATAGAGAATGGCTATGATAGTTCTTGCTATGAAGAGGAGCTTCAATGCAATAGTAATGGTGATGGCAACAAGTTGATTGCAAGCAATGGAGGAATTTGGTGCCAAAGGCACACTATGATTCTTACAGAGTAAGTTTACTAAAAGCTTGGATGATAGAAATGGAAGAAGAGGGTTGTATTTATAGACTTGTGAGAGAGAAGATCAATGGTATATAATGAATAAGAAGATCAACAGAGGAGATAAATCTAGAATTCATGATGAATGTGCACCTGACATGTGTCACACAAAAAGTTGTTTTGTTTGAGTTAACTGATTTAAAAGATAAAGATAAGATTTGCTTTCATAAATTAGAATGTTTTTTTTCTAATTTAAGAGTTGTTGATAAAAACAAGATTGATTAAGTCTGTTAAGGGTAAAATTGGATAATATTAAAATGAATCATAACCCCAATAACTCAATGGAATATGCAAATAACAAAGATTTAAAACAAATAAACAACTTTACCAAGCTTTGTTACCTCACGGCTTCCATTGTTCAGCTATCTCGATCGATCCTTGGTGATGAATATAGCCCTCAGGAAGCTTGCTTCCTTGCTTTGTTTCCTCAAGATGACAATGGAGAAATGGCTCAGATACTTATTGTATTGAAGATGAGCTTCAATACAATGTGAGATGGATAATGAATAATGCGAGAGTGGTGGTGCCAATGGCGTATTATAGATTCGACAGAGTGATTTTACTTGAAAGCATCTTAATATGAGAATGGAAGAATAGAGGGGTATTTATAGACTTGTGAGAGAAGATCAATGGTGTAGAAGAAATAAGAAGATCAATGGTAGAGGATGTTTGAGACAACGTGCACAAATAGAAAGAAGACATGTGTCATTCAAAAAGTTGCTTTGTTGAGTTAACTGCTTTCTTGATGAGGATGAGCTTTGATTTCATAAACTAGAATATATTTTTCTAATTTAAGAGTTTTGTTGACAAAAATAAAGTTGCTTTAAATCGGTTAACTCAGCTTTTGCTTTTGCATGACAAGGAAGATTTATTTTTAGAAGATTTGGAAGATTTTTAGAAGATAAGAAAGCAAATTAAATAAATAAATTTATTTAATTGTTTGTGCAAGATTTAGAAGAATAAATAAAATATTTGATTATATTTTATTTTTGGAGACTAAGATTTAATTTAAATAAATTTGGGAGAATGAATGATTTAATTAAATAATTAAAATTATTTAATTGGTTAGGAGAATAAGATTGATATTGATGAAATTAATTAAATAAATGTAATTTATTCAATTAATGGGAGGAAAATGAATCAAATAAATAAATTGATTTATTTATTTATTGATAGAGGAATATTAAGATGAAATAAATATTAAAAATATTTATTTAGACAGAGTCATGTCATTTTTAGGTGTATACAAAGTTAATTAACTCAACTTGTGATTTGCTTTTTGCATGATTTGAGATAAATTAAATAATAAATTATTTAATTTTGCGTGCCTGATGAACAAGATTTATTTTTAGAAGATTTGGAAGATAAAATAGAAAATTAAATAAATAAATTTATTTAATTGTTTGTACAAGATAGAAGAATAAATAGAATATTTGATTATATTTTATTTTTAAAGATTGAGATAATTTAAATAAATTTGATTGATTTATTTAAATTTGGAAGAATGATTTGATTTAATTAAATAATGTAGAATTATTTAATTTGTAGATAAGAGGATTTGGAAGAATTTGATGAAATTAATTAAATAAGTGATTTTATTTAATTAATGGGAGGAATATGAACCAAATAAATAAATTGATTTATTTATTTATTGATAGAGGAATATTAAGATGAAATAAATATTTAAAATATTTATTTAGATAGAGTCGTGTCATTTTTAGGTGTATACAGGTTCCTCATCGAACACTTGATCCTCATACATCACTACATACTTTATTTCAACTGCAACATTCTCAACTGCTGGAACTTTACTCATTTCTGGAACTCCTCCTTCTTTAGCCAATGCTACAATAAATTTCATTTCTTCACTTTTCTCCTCTTCTTCCATGCTTTCATCCAAGCATACTGCTGCAACTTCTTCAGCTTCCTCATGAATAACCTCTTCATATTATCTTCTTTACTTGCAAACAAAACAATGTTAGCATAATCATGGGACTTATCTTCTCCCATCTGCATCTTCTCCATTTCCTTATCACATTCATCTAACATTTTCCCTTCAAATAAGATATCTATCTTTCTCATCTCCTCTTTGGGTAGGAGATCTTCTTCATCTTTCCCAAATTCTTCATCAAATATAGGACCCTCGAAGTCTATCATCACATCTTTCACATCTTGAGTATCTTCTTGGCTTGTCACATAAACTTCCATGTCTTCTATACCTTCACTTTCTTCAAGCAAGTCTTCAATCACATCTCCATCCTTAATATCTTCCTCTTCAACATAACTCTCACTTTCCTCAATCACAGCTGCACACAATTCTTCATTTTGTTTGACTAATTCCTTTTGCTGCCTTGTTTCCTATCTATCCACTGTCACTTTAATGTCTGGCATCATCTCAAGGATCTTCCTGTTGAAATTAGGGCAAACAACTAAGAGGGGGAGTGAATCAGTTGTCTTAAAACTTTAACACTTGCTATAGTTAATTCTTCTTTACCACCTATTAACAGATTGATAATATAACCATGAAAGTATAAATCAACAACACATGAGCAGAAACATAAACAACACACATAACACTAGGATTTTTACATGGAAACCCAGTTAAGGGAAAAACCATGGTGGGGGTTAACCCACAAGAAATTATACTCTGTTAAAAGTATTACAAATGGGGAAGGCATGTGCCTTCAGGGCACACTGCCAAGAGCTCACTGCTCCAAGAGGCTCATTGCCTACAGAAATGATTACAAGAATTACAGAATGTTTGAACTAGTGAATAGCATCAACCAATGAAAAAATTTAGTTCTAGTTAAGCACAGAATACTGATCTTACACACTTCATCCTTACTCAGCCCTGTTTCACTCTTCGGCCATAATCCGAGCTTAGATCTTCCCCTTCACACTTCTTTCTACCTTTTCTGCACTTACTCCATCCTCACATCGCAATCGCACTCCAAAACACTTGAATCCATTGGCTATATATATCCACATCAAGAAATTCAATCAACTGTAGTCGGCTTCAAGAAAACTTAGAACATTTATTAAGAACTCTTCTTTGTTGGCTAAATCCATGCACAAATAACAACGTGGACCAAAAACTTGTGTTCTCAAATCATCAATCATGTTGGCCAATACCACTAATTATCACAAATTACTTAACCAACAACTTTTCTTCATCTAGACCAAGATCAACTACTAGGTCGGCCTATTCTTCTTCTTACTATACTAACTAACTGGAACCTAATACTCAGATGCTTATAACTTTTGAATATTTCATCATCGGAGGCTAAATTTCTAGATTTAGATAGTCCTGACAATCCTTATCACTCTCTCAGATCCACAGCACACTGTGATTTACCACCGGAGAGATCTGGACTAAGATACTGGACCCTGTCACATGCTTTGTTTCTGACTACCCAAAATTAGATAAATCATCACTCTGACTTCTGGTATGAACAAATTATGTAATGTGGATGTGTAAGATAGAATTAGTTTCCATCAATGATAATACCTGTCATGCATAGTTGTGTCTCTTGCCAACAATCTCCCTCTTTGGTATTGATGGAAACACTTAGTGAAAAATGATTAAGTGTCGGAACAACTCCCCCTTACTATGTACACTTATGCTTTTCACTGTTCTCCAGTGGTCCCCCTTTGTTGGATTCCTCATTTTTCACTGCTCTTCACTCCCCCTTTGACATCAATGGCAAAGACTGGGATCTGCAAACCAAAATTCATACAAAAATTTTATGTACAAGGGTCAAAACTCTATATACTTCCGTATATGCACATACAGTATTTAGGCTTTGTTTATCAACAAAAAGATATCACAAAAAATATTTTTCAACTTTGCCAATTCATTGTCCCAATTATTCTTAATACTTCCCAAAATAGATATATGTGTTGATAACTGAGAGGGGGGGTGAATCAGTTATCTTAATTAATTTAACTTTCTGTTCTTCTTTAATAACTAGTGCAGCATCAAAACAAATAAGCATCCATAACCATGAAAGCATAAACAAAATCAATACACATAATACAATGATTTTGACATGGAAAACCCTATTAAAGGAAAAACTACGGGGTGACTAACCCAAGATTGTATTATCTGTTAAAAGAATAGAAGTGCAAAATGGCACTTGCCAATTAGGGCTCACTGCCCGAGCACACTGCTCACAAGAGGCTCACTGACTACAAGAGACTCATTGTCTACAAGGTACAAGAAAGTAACAAGATACTTGAACTGATAAGAAGAATCCACATATGCTGAGGTTCAATTCCGGTTAGGCTCAATACACTGATCTACTGCACTTCACTCTTCCTCTTCTTTGGTGCTACTGTCCTGTCACATACCGGACCTGTATTACTGCTTCCACACTGCTCTCTACTTTTCTTCGCACTACACAACATACCACCCACACCTTCATACCGAAATCAATCTGGTATATATATCCGCATCAATGATTTCAATCATCTTTCTAGTCGGCATCCGAAAAACTTAAGATATTTCCAAACTCTGGTTCGTTGGCTGAATCCATGCTTACTAAGTGATGCGTATCAAAAAGATAGTTATAGAAGTCATCTATCATGTCAACCAATCATGAATGATACCTTAAGAAACTTGATCATCATCAATATCTCATCCGGATTAAGATCTGATGCTCTGTCAGTCAGTTCTTCCTTAGTCTACTTTGCCAAACAGGAACCCAATACTTAGGTGCTCATATCTCTTCACCCTTTCATCACCGGAGGCTCAATCCCTGGAATCTACCAATCATGGTACTCCTCTTGACTTCCTCAAATATGCACTATACTGAGATACTTCCTCTGAGAGTTCCGGATCTAATTGTTGGACCTTGGTGCATGCTTTGTTTTGGTCACCGGACCAAAATACTCCTCAATCTAACTTCCGGTATAGACACACCATGTCCTGTGGATGTGTGGGATGGACTTTGTTTCCATCAATAACAACACTCTTGAAGCCACACTATGTCTCTTGCCAACAATCTCCCCCTTTGGCATTGATGGCAACACTTAGTGAAAAATGACTGTCACACTACACTCCCCCTTGGCTGATGCTTTGTTCTAATGTATACTTTACCAGAGCTCCCCCTTAGCTAGATTCCACATTTTTCATTGCTACTCACTCCCCCTTTAACATCAATGGCAAAGGGTAGAATCCGCACACCAAAATTCCCAAAAATCTAACTATACTTAGCCGCATAAGTATATATACATGTTATACTTACATATACTGAAGTATATCTATAAAAGTTGTCTTCAACTGGACAAATTCTGTTGCCCAACTCTGCTTCATCCTGTCCAAAATTGAAATGTGACCACTCAACAGGAATGCAAAAGCCTTTGCCCTCTTTAGATCTATCGGATCACTAGTCCGGGCTATGGTCTAAGCATCAGTTAGGGCCTCATGCATGGCCTCTAATTTAGGGATAATTATCCCTCTAAGTTCACTTAACCTACTTATTCTATTTTTCTTCTCCTTCTCAAGCTTCTTTATTTCATTTATGACTGCAATAGTCTGACACTCTTGATTTATTATGGAAGAGGTGAGAGGATCAAAACTTTGAGATAAACTTGATAGTTTGCTCTCTTGTTCTTCCACCTTCTTGGTGATATCTGCTGTTACGGTGGACCAAGATAGACAGAATTTGTATAGATCTCCATCATCTTTAAGAGCATTTTCTAAGCTCTTTATCCCAATATCCATGGTTCTCCTATCATTTATTATTAAGCCTTGTACTTCAGAGAATCTCTTACCCAAAAATTCTTTTCAGACTTTCTCTTCTACTACTTTCTCTAAAGAGTCAAAATGTGTATTAACAGAGTTAACAAGAGATTTTACATTACCGAATGTGGAGGCCAAAGGATCCTTTTGGAAGGATGGCATGATTTTCTCTAGCACACTGGATGCAATCTCTATTAGCTCACAATCTTTCATGTGAGACTTCAGAAGCTTTTCTTTTTCTTTGGCTTGAGCCAAAGATGCTACCTTCATTCTCTGGACCGGAGAGAGGGAATCAAAATTGAATGGTCCTTGTAGTAGCTCCGGTTCATCTAATTCCATCATTTCTTTTGTCAGGAATTCTTTGATTGCTTCTACTGTGTCTCTTTCTGGAGACAGAGTTTTCTTCCCTTCTGCAGCCTCAGCACTGTCACTTGTGGTCTTCTCTATTTGACCTTCTTCTCTTCTCTTTACTTCTTCTTGATTGATTCTCTCTACTTTTGTTTCTTTTCCTTTAATTTCACAGTCTGCTGGGGGATCCAGAAGAGAGATGTCTACTTCTCTATGGACTTCCTCTTTTGGAACAGAGGAATCTAAGTCCTTAGTCTTCTCTTTATCCATCTCTTTTGAATCTTCTGCATTTTTCTCTGTAGGATCTTCCTTTGATGTACTGAGTCCTTCATCATCCATGACAGAGGGTTCATCACCTAAGTCCTCTATAACAGGAATATTGAATCTTTTATAGGCATTCTAGAGGATGCCTTCAGTCTCTTTAGCCACCTGATCAGTCTCTCTGAGCATAAGCTTATTCATTCTGGCTTTGCTCCGGAACACATCCTTGCAATTTTTGAAGATCATGCTCATTTGCTTTGGAGTGATGGAGGGATAGAGTTGGATAGCAATCTGTTCTCTGATCTCTAAGTCCTTTGCCTTGGCATTCTCCTTTCTCATTTCAAGTTCCTTCTCTAAACTTTTGGGAATTAGAGAGATGATTTCAATAAATGCCTTATTATATATGTTTAAGTACTTGACTATGGCTTCTTCCAAGATCCTTTTATCTGCGTCATTATACTCATCATAGAATTCTATCATTGATTGTAGATTCCCATCCACAATAACTGCCTTGACTACATGATCAATGGACAGAGTCGGCCTTTCAACAAACTCTTGTACTTCTTCTTCCTTGCTATGACCAGTAGAGGGTTCACCGGATGTTTTCTTCTTCTTCTTCATTTTCTTGATTTCTTCATCAGTCTCAGTTTCTTCATCATCCTTCTGACTCGTATAGGACCTTGTGGCCTTTTTCTTTGTTCCCTTCTCTCCCTTTCTAGATGTTTGGGCTTCCGGTTTTGATGCTTTTTGGCTCTTAGAGGTGGCAAGTGCAGAGCTTCTAGAGGATTTGGTCCAGGAGGGAGCTTGCACCAGAGCACTTTCTTTTTCAGTTTCTTGCCTTTCTTTCTCTACCCTTTCCATCTTCTCTCTGTTGGCATCTGGTGCAGGAGCACCCGCACATGATCAGGATATAGGTCCGCATGATGACATACATGATCAGGATATAGGATAATTATCAGCATGATGACAGGATAGCCTATTTTTAGTATGTTTGACTTTAGCATGTAATAAGGTCCATTGGACCGATGCTATGTAATAGATCAGCATAGGAGTATGTGTAGGTAGTTAGAGATCGGGATAAGATAGTCTGAGTTGTCCTCTCTCCCAGCTGCTTGGAAGCTCCCAGCCGCTGGGAAGTGAAGTTGGTAGTACTCGAAGGATTTGTTATATATACCTTCGATCTGTTAGGGTTTAGAGACAGTTCATATTGATATTGAGATTGATGTTGATAGATGTATTAGTGTTGTGTTGAGTTGAGCGCAGTTCAGACATTGTGAATCTGTATTCAGGACATTTGAATCTCAATTGAATAAGATCTCATCTTTTGCAGTATTTGAGTTGATCAGTTGTATCTGTGTTGATTTCCTTTTCTATTTGCAAGTTGATGGGCACTTTCAACCCTTCCACTGGTTGATCCTGTAAATCGGTGGAATGGTCCTGTATCATAGTTTAGTTTGCATTTGTGTTTTCTGTTTATGCATTGCATTGTTCAGGAGATCAGTTAGGAGCATGCTGTGAATCAGCCTAGCATCCTCATGTGCTAGGTCTAGAAGATAAGTTGTTAGATTTTGGTTTGAAGGTGATCCGGCCCGGTCGTCACATGATCTTTGTGAAATTATGCGGTTCTGAGTGTTTCCATGCAGTGGACGGGTACACAGGAGTCTGCATGTGCGTTTCCCGCTGGAGCAAGCCGCATCGTCATCTGCGAATCCATCGCCATCAGGATCGGGTCATGAAGTTGTTGAAGTTTGCATGTTGCAAGTGCATCATGATGTTTTGAATTGGATATATACTCAGTGTATATATCGCAGTCAGGATCATCTCTCGGGGAAGTTCATCATCCGCATATCGCTAACGGATGCGGGTGTGAAAGTTAAGTTTTTTGGCTAAGTGTTGAAGAGTTCATCAGGATGATGTGTGACGTCATCGTCATCAGGATATGACGTCATCGTCATCAGGATATTAAGAAATCCCTCAATGCGAGTTTATCCTGTTGTCATTAAGTGGTAAGGTATTGGCGTAGGCAGGAAGTTGTGTTAGCATCATCAGGAGGTTTCGAGGAACCGGATGAACAATATCATGATGCTGTTGCTTGTATCGTCGGGCAGTGGAGCATCGAAGGCAAGTTGTTGAAGTGAACGTCATCAGGATATTTGGAGCAACCGGATATTTGGATATCCTGCTGACGAAGGTGATATTGAATATCATGATGATGCCGCTTGTATTTGGCACCTGATGAACAGTGCAACCGGAGGATGTTTCCGCCCATTGATTATCATGATGATGATGATAGGCGACAAACGGAGGAGGTAAATAATAGTCGACAGGAGGATATTTGCGATCATCCGAAATACGATGATGCTGTTGAAATGTGATGATGCTGTTGGTGTCTTTAGGAAATATGATGATGATGTTCAGCCGATAGAGAATTTTATCATGCTGTTTGTATTGTTGGCTACTCCTTCCTGTTAGTTAGCCTCCGTTGCGTCCCACTCTGCATCATAGTGGTATCAGAGCAAAGGTTAGGATCTTCTGGAAAGGATAAGCAGGATGTCAGACAAAGAAGGAACATCCGAGGTTCCAGCAAGGATGACCAACGCTGAGTTGGCAGTTCTGGTGAAGAAACAGATTGCAGAAAGCAAGGCCGTGAAGGCTCAGAATCAGGAGTTGAAAGATGAGTTAGCAAAGTTGAGGAGCAGAGTAGGTTCTGGTAGAGAAGATGATAGGGAAGAAGAAGATATCCCTAATTGGAGCGAGGAGGTCGTTCCTGCAGACCAGAGACCGCTGTTGAATGCCCTCAAGGCCATGGAGAGGAGAACCATGGATGTGAAGCTGGATTTGCCAGTATTTACAGGTAAAATGGACCCTGATTCAGTAATGGAATGGATAGATTGTTTGAACAATTTCTTTGTAACAGAGGAGATACCAGAATAGCAGAGAGTGAAGATAGCATAGTCAAAGATGAAAGAAGCTGCCTTGACATGGTGGAACTTTGTTCAGGATGATAGAGTGCAGGAGGGAAAACGTAGAGTTGCCACATGGAAGAAGATGATGGAATTGGCAAAGGAGGCTTATATTCCTTTGGATTACAGTATCCAGTTACACAAGAGGAAGCAGAACCTGAAGCAGAAGGAGCTAGATGTCAGCTCATATACAGAAGAGTTCATGAAACTCTGTATGAAGACCAAGGTGAAAGAAAGTGAAGAAGAAAAGGTAGCCAGATACCTTAATGGATTGAGGTTTAATATTCAGGAAGATCTCAGTCTGCATAACCCAGATACAGTGCAGAAAAGCTTTCAGTTGGCATTGAAAGTGGAAGAAAAGCTGAAGAGAAAACAAGATCAGAACAACAGAGGAAGAGGAAGACAACAAAGAGGTGGAAGAAGTCCTTTCAGAGGCAGAGGACATGGACAGGGATATCAAGGAGAATCCAGTCAGGACAATAGCAAGGGCAACAATAGTCAGAATCAGAGAGAGAATTTCAGTCAGCAAGGAAACTTCAGAGGTAGAAGACCTTACAGAGGAAGATCCCAGGGCAGAGGATCCATCAGATGCTACAACTGTAACAAAGAAGGCCATATAGCCAGCAGATGTCCAGACAAGGCCACAAGCTCAGCAGGAGAAAGGAGGACAAATCTGGTCAATGAACCTGATAATCAAAGTAGGACAAGCTCTAATGATTTTCAGAGTGTGAATGGTCCTGAGAATTATGGATATCCAGAAAGTGGAGAGTCCCTGATGATGAGAAGAACAGTGACTACCATGAAGGTACCTGATAAAGAAGCCCCTCAAAGGAAGTCCCTTTTCAGAACCACTTGCAAAGCAGGAGGTAAGGCGTGTAAGGTTTTGATTGATTCTGGTTCTACTGAGAACTTTGTGTCTGAAGAAATGGTGATAAAGCTGAAGCTTAAGAGAATGCCTCACCCATCTCCATATAAAGTCTCATGGCTTACTCAAGGTCAGCAGACAACTGTAGAAGAGCAGGCTTGGGTAGAGTTTCAGATTGGTGGATATAAGGATAAGTTGTTGTTTGATATCACCAAGATGGATGCTTGCAACCTTTTGTTTGGCAGACCATGGCAGTATGATCTGAAGGCACAGCATGATGGTGTTAAAAACACCTATAAAATCACAAAGATGGTAAAGAAGTAACGTTATTTCCATTGAAGGAGAAAGAGGAGAAGTCTAAAGGCAAAGAAGTGAAGGTCATGCTGATGGAAGGCAAACAGTTCATGAAAGAAGTAGCAGCAGAAGGTGCAGTTGCATATGCCCTAATCCCATGTCTGAGTGCGAATAAGAAACAACAGCAAGAAGCCAAGAAAGAGAAGAAGCCAAGGTTGATAGACCCAGCTGTCTAAGAGTTATTGGATAAGTACAAAGGTGTTATCTCAGAGGGAATGCCAAGATCCCTACCACCTGTCAGAGATATCAGTCATTGCATAGACTTGATTCCAGGGTCTACACTTCCAAATAAAGCAGCTTATAAGCTTACCCCAGAACAGAATGCAGAAGTAGCCAGGCAGATTGAAGAATTGATGAATTCAGGTCTGATTGGGAAGAGTCTGAGTCCATGTGCAGTACCAGCTGTACTAGCACCAAAGAAGGAAGGCACTTGGAGGCTTTGTACAGATTCCAAAGCCATCAACAAGATCACAATCAGGTATAGGTTTCCAATCCCCAGAATTGAGGATTTACTTGATTGTTTGGGAAATGCTAAGTACTTTACAAAAATAGACTTGAAGAGTGGGTACCATCAGATTAGGATTAGACCAGGTGATGAGTGGAAGACAGCATTCAAAACAAATGAAGGGTTGTATGAATGGAAGGTTATGCCTTTTGGTTTGTCTAATGCCCCTAGTACTTTCATGAGGCTGATGAATGAGGTTCTGAAGGAATTCATTGGTAAGTTTGTCATAGTCTATTTAGATGACATTCTGATTTTTAGTAACACCAGAGAAGAACATCTCAGGCATATAGATCTGGTTCTCAAGAGGCTACATGAAGAGAAGCTGATGATAAACTTGGACAAGTGTCTGTTCATGAAACAGGAGATCACCTATTTAGGTTTTGTCATCTCACAAGGAAAGCTGCAGATGGATAAGGAGAAGGTGAGTGCCATATTGAATTGGCCAACTCCACAGACCATGAATGATGTCAGAAGTTTCCATGGGTTAGCAACCTTCTACAGAAAGTTCATCAGAGGGTTCAGTCATATTTGTGCACCCATGTTGGATACCATAAAAGGAGGACAGAAGTGCAGGTTTGTTTGGACTCAAGGAGCAGATGATTCCTTTGAGGCATTGAAGAGGAAGGTGGCACAACAGCCAGTCCTTGCACTTCCAGATTTTAACAAGATCTTTCAGGTAGAGTGTGATGCCAGTTACATGGCCATTGGAGCAGTACTCAGTCAAGAGGGTAGACCAATTGCATTTTTTAGTGAAAAGCTCAATGATGCTAAGAAAAGGTATTCATCATATGATCTGGAAATGTATGCTTTAGTTCAGTCCCTAAAGAAATGGAGGCATTACCTGATGCCAAAGGAGTTCATAGTTTTCACAGACAACCAGGCTTTGAGTTTCATCAACAGCCAGGAGAAGCTGAACCACAGACATATGAAGTGGGTAGAGACCTTACAGGCTTTCACTTTTACCTTGAAGCATAAGAAAGGGGTTAAGAACAAAGTTGCAGATGCTTTGAGCAGAAGAGTTCTCACAGTCAATCAGATTCAGTTAGAGAGTGTTGGTATTGATTCACTCAAGACCATGTATGAGTCTGATGCTGATTTTGGAGAGATATATCAGGTCTGTACTTCTTTTGGGGAGAAATACCATGCTGAGTTCTCTGAATTCCTGATCCAAGATGGATTGCTGTTCAAGGGTGGACAGTTGTGTATCCCAAGGTGTTCTATGAGGTTGAATATAATCAAGGAGAAACATTGTGGAGCCATGGCAGGTCATTTTGGTCTAGACAAGACCCTTGATCTGGTCAGGAGGCATTATTTCTGGCCTAAGTTGCAGTCAGATGTCAGGAAATTTGTAGAAACCTGTGTAATTTGTCAGAAGGCTAAAGGCAGGTCAACTAATGCAGGGTTATACCAGCCCTTACCCATTCCCTCCAGACCGTGGGAAAGCATCAGTATGGATTTTGTTTTGGGTTTGCCAAGGACCAGGAGAGGATTTGACAGTGTCTTTGTTGTAGTGGATAGGTTCAGTAAAATGGCACATTTCTTGCCATGCAAAACCACTGCAGATGCCTCATATATTGCAGATTTATTCTTCAGGGAGATTGTCAGAATTCATGGGTTGCCTTTGAGCATAGTTTCAGACAAAGATGTGAAGTTTGTGGGTCACTTTTGGAGAACCCTATGGAGGAAGCTGGGAACCAATTTATCTTTTTCCTCTGCATATCATCCTCAAACGGATGGACAAACTGAGGTTGTGAACCGTTCCTTGGGGAATCTACTTAGATGCTTGACAAAACAGCATGGAGAGAAGTGGGACAATATTCTGTCTCAAGTTGAGTTTTCATATAATGATACTGTCAACAGGAGCACAGGAAAATCGCCTTTTCAGGTAGTGTATGGAATGCATCCCAGAGGTATTTTGGAGTTGCGAGATCTACCTACAGCAGATCCTGTTAGTGCAGATGGAGAAGCTTTTGCTGAAGCAATCAAAGAAGTTCATGATCAGGTTAAGACCCAACTCCAGCAAACCACTTTGAAATATAAGGAGTATGCTGATAAGAAGAAGAAGGATGTTCAATTTGCTGTTGGAGATTTGGTTTGGGTTCACTTGAAGAAAGACAGGCTTCCTAAGGGGAAGTATACTAAGCTCATGCCAAAGAAAGTTGGACCATGTCAGATTTTGCAAAAGCATGGACAAAATGCTTATGAGATCCAACTCCCACCTGATCTCGGTTTATCTCCTATCTTCAATGTATGTGACTTAACTCCATACAAGGCTAATCCAGATGCAGATCAGGATATCCTACAGGATACAGTTGCTGAAGACATTCCTCAACATGATCCCCCATAGATACAACAGATTTTGGACACTAGAGTGGTCAAACAGAGCAGGAACAAGACGTACTTGGAGTACCTCGTCTCTTGGAAGGGACAGCCGACTTCTGAAGCAGTATGGATGACTGCAGAACAGATACAGAAGCATGGTGCCGACCTTGATACTCTCATCTCAAGTGGACTTGAGATTTCTTCTTTTGGGGAGTATGGTGCAGGAGCACCCGCACATGATCAGGATATAGGTCCGCATGATGACATACATGATCAGGATATAGGATAATTATCAGCATGATGACAGGATAGCCTATTTTTAGTATGTTTGACTTTAGCATGTAATAAGGTCCATTGGACCGATGCTATGTAATAGATCAGCATAGGAGTATGTGTAGGCAGTTAGAGATCGGGATAAGATAGTCTGAGTTGTCCTCTCTCCCAGCCGCTTGGAAGCTCCCAGCCGCTGGGAAGTGAAGTTGGTAGTACTCGAAGGATTTGTTATATATACCTTCGATCTGTTAGGGTTTAGAGACAGTTCATATTGATATTGAGATCGATGTTGATAGATGTATTGGTGTTGTGTTGATTTGAGCGCAGTTCAGACATTGTGAATCTGTATTCAGGACATTTGAATCTCAATTGAATAAGATCTCATCTTTTGCAGTATTTGAGTTGATCAGTTGTATCTGTGTTGATTTCCTTTTCTGTTTGCAAGTTGATGGGCACTTTCAACCCTACCACCGGTTGATCCTGCAAATCGGTGGAATGGTCCTGTATCATAGTTTAGTTTGCATTTGTGTTTTCTGTTTATGCATTGCATTGTTCAGGAGATCAGTTAGGAGCATGCTGTGAATCAGCCTAGCATCCTCATGTGCTAGGTCTAGAAGATAAGTTGTTAGATTTTGGTTTGAAGGTGATCCGGCCCGGTCGTCACATGATCTTTGTGAAATTATGCGGTTCTGAGTGTTTCCATGCAGTGGACGGGTACACAGGAGTCTGCATGTGCGTTTCCCGCCGGAGCAAGCCGCATCGTCATCTGCGAATCCATCGCCATCAGGATCGGGTCATGAAGTTGTTGAAGTTTGCATGTTGCAAGTGCATCATGATGTTTTGAATTGGATATATACTCAGTGTATATATCGCAGTCAGGATCATCTCTCGGGGAAGTTCATCATCCGCATATCGCTAACGGATGCGGGTGTGAAAGTTAAGTTTTTTGGCTAAGTGTTGAAGAGTTCATCAGGATGATGTGTGACGTCATCGTCATCAGGATATGACGTCATCGTCATCAGGATATTAAGAAATCCCTCAATGCGAGTTTATCCTGTTGTCATTAAGTGGTAAGGTATCGGCGTAGGCAGGAAGTTGTGTTAGCATCATCAGGAGGTTTCAAGGAACCGGATGAACAATATCATGATGTTGTTGCTTGTATCGTCAGGCAGTGGAGCATCGAAGGCAAGTTGTTGAAGTGAACGTCATCAGGATATTTGGAGCAACCGGATATTTGGATATCCTGCTGACGAAGGTGATATTGAATATCATGATGATGCCGCTTGTATTTGGCACCCGATGAACAGTGCAACCGGAGGATGTTTCCGCCCGTTGATTATCATGATGATGATGATAGGCGACAAACGGAGGAGGTAAATAATAGTCAACAGGAGGATATTTGCGATCATCCGAAATACGATGATGCTGTTGAAATGTGATGATGCTGTTGGTGTCTTTAGGAAATATGATGATGATATTCAGCCGATAGAGAATTTTATCATGCTGTTTGTATTGTTGGCTACTCCTTCCTGTTAGTTAGCCTCCGTTGCGTCCCACTCTGCATCAGCATCAATTGCCTCCTTTGATATTCCATGCTTCTTGGCAAATTCTTCTACTTCCCTTCTCACTTTATTTTGATCTCAGGCTGTCTTAGTTCAACATGAACTTTTACACTCAACTCTTGGTAGGTTCCAAACATTTCTACCTTAGGATCCTTGGGCTGACTCAGTAGATGTTGGATACGTAGTTCTAGAATTTTCTCATCAACCTCATACCTCATTGGCATGATCCATATTATTCTTGGTTCCACTGCCTCCATTAGGCATTGATCAGTGTCTACCATAAAGCACATTGTATCCTTGTATTTCTCAACCAAAGATTTGGGGATTCTTTCTCTGGCCTGCATCATGCTTTGGAAGTTTTTGAAGTAACCCCACAGAGCTGTATTTTGTGTCTTGGAATCACCAAGCCCATACAAATAATCCCTGATTTGTATGGTAACAGGTCTATCATTTTGCCATATCCAGCCACTAGTTCTGGGTAGCTCATTCATATAGTAGAAGAATAGGCAAAGTATCAAGCCACCATACTTGAATGAATTCTTTTTATCTTTCTTTATTTTCTACAAATTCTCCAATAGTTGGTTTAGGAGAAGCTCACAAAGATCATAGTCAACATTTTCTCTTAGCATCTGATAAGTAGTGTAAATTACAGTTCTGGGTACTAAATTTTTCCTGCTGAAGTGATATATCTTGTAACCAATTATCATGGAGGCAAACTTGATATCCAGATTAGTGATATCTTCTATTGTCATTGCTCTCTTGTCAAATTTTGATCCAGTAGCCTCATTCACAGTTTGGTTTTTGACCGATTTGAGAACAGGTAACCCACCGGATGAGTGCAACCCTATTACCGCCCTAATAGCATCTTTTGTGATCTTAAATGGTCTATTCAACCACATGAAATTGTCATGCACTCTACTCAAAACATACCAGACCCACTCATCTTCTACAAAATAGGGGAAATGGATGCACTATCCAAAATGTTTATCCGAGATGGCCTTGTATTGAGGTTTAAGTTCAAGTGACTCATCTATCAGTTCCTTGTGATAGATGTCCATCAACTTGGATTCACCAAATTCTTCAATGTTTGCATGTATGTAAACCCTAACATCTTCTACATGTAGAACCCCATGCGGAATGCTAGAAAATACACCTAGGGGATCAACTTCTAGAGATTTGTAGGGATGTTTCTTGAATTTAGGGTGCAGCCTATCAGAGATCTTCACAACATTTAGAGTAGCTATCTTTCAAAAGATTTAGAGAAAGTTAATCAAGAGCGAAAAATACCTCTTACACTTCTAGGGTTCACGATATGAGCCAGATCGAATTGCTGGATGAATTGACTTCTGCGGTTGATCTTTGAGAGGTTTGAGATAACTTTGTTGCAAAGCTTCTTCTCTCTTCTTCTCGAATGTAAATGTGCAAATGTTCAATAAGAGAACCCTTATATTTCTGGTCAAGCCCTAATTCCACATTGCAATAAATGTGCAACTTAAGTCATTTTGGTTGTCTTGTTCTCCTTGTTCTGAGAAAGATATTTTCTGGATCACTAAGATGAACTTACAGTTATTCTCAGTGATTATTGACAATCTATCTTCCTTTCTTCAATCATTTCATCTATCCACAGATCAAGATTCCTTAATTTTGAATCATACCGGATCTAACTGTGAAAATCCTGCTTCTTACTGGATGACTATTAAACCGGGTCAATCTTTGAAGATTAACCTCTTCTAAACTTCTTGCAGATCTTCCATATCTTTACCAAGGCTTATTTAGATGTTTCTCTGAGAGCCCTTTAATCCGCAACTTTCCATGTGCCAATTTCAGGCACCAATTAACTGGCTGGGGCAATTTGTTTTCCTTTTTGACTCCCCCTAAGCCAGAGCTCATCTATTTAGTTTCTGGAAGGAATATCAGCACCAGATTCTGGTGCGGATCCATCCTCAACATTTTCTATACTCCTCTTCACCCAAATCTTGTTCATCTCCCTTTGAATTTCATCTGCGTTCACTTTTCCTTTTCCTTTGTCTTGGTTTTGATTATGATGCATCGGACCCTTTTTGTCCTAATTCTTACTTCTACAGAATTTGGCAATATGACCGGATCTATTGCAATTGTAGCAAACAACATTTCTTTTCATATTTGACTAATATCCTCTTAATCTACATTGATTAGCCATATGTCCCATTCTATTGCATGCAAAGCATCTACCATTGAATGAATTATCCATTTGCATATTTCTACACTCATGAGATTTGTGACCATACCTTTTGCAATTAAAACACTATCCGGAGAAGGATGAATTAGTCTGATTCATTCTTCTTCTCCACTGATTTGCTTTATGACCAAAGTTATTGTAATTGTGGCAGTATCCATTGAAGGATGAATATCTTTGAGCATTTGGTTGCCTTACTGGAGGTCTTCTAGGCCTATTCCTTGGATTTCCTGATCCAGAGTTCTTCTGACTGGATCTGGAGCTTTCACCTTTCTCATACCCCAAGCCTTGCTTGTCATTTACCCTATTTTGGCTTTCAAGAAGAACTTCAAGCTGAGAAGAGCTTATCTTGAATTTCTCTTTGTGTTCATTTGTTGTTTGAAGATTCATTTTTAGAGTGTCAATTTGATTCTCAAGTTGTTCTTCATTATCTCTAGCTTCTTCAAGATCAGATTCCAAATCCCTGATTATTCTATCCATTTTGTGGTAGTCTTCTGACTTCTCCTCGATAGATTGTTTTAGATTATCTTTAGTCTTTCTTTTCTCTTCAATTTCTTGGGTGAATTTCATAACCCCTGATTCCATTTCATGTCTTACCATAATGACCTCTTTTGATAGCTTCTCACATAATTTGTTCTTGTCATTTAGATCTTCATTAGCATCATTGGATTCACTTTGACTTGCTAATTCTTGAAGAAGTTCCTTTCTCTTTTTCATAGAGATACTCAGTTTCTCCTTTAGTTCATTTATGAAATCATCAGCTTGTTTGAGTCTTTCTCTCAAGTTATTGACTTTAGAGTGAGATTGCTCAAGATCATCAAGGGTAGACTGAAGTTGTTCCCTCATACCATACATATCCATTGGAATTCCTAGATCTTCCTCAAGCTGTTAGGCTCTATTTGGAGGAACTTAGCTCTGATACCAATTGTTGATAACTGAGAGGGGGGGTGAATCAGTTATCTTAATTAATTTAACTTTCTGTTCTTCTTTAATAACAAGTGTAGCATCAAAACAAATAAGCATCCATAACCATGAAAGCAGAAACAAAATCAATACACATAATACAATGATTTTGATGTGGAAAACCCTATTAAGGGAAAAACCACGGGGTGACTAACCCAAGATTGTATTCTCTGTTAAAAGAATAGAAGTACAAAATGGCACTTGCCAATTAGGGCTCACTATTCGAGCACACTGCTCACAAGAGGCTCACTGCCTACAAGAGACTCACTATCTACAAGGTACAAGAAAGTAACAAGATACTTAAACTAGTGAGAAGCATCCACATATGCTAAGGTTTAGTTCTGGTTAGGCTCAATACATTGATCTACTGCACTTCATTCTTCCTCTTCTTTGGTGTTGCTGTCCTATCACATACCGGACCTGTATTACTACTTCCACACTGCTCTCTACTTTTCTTCGCACTACACAACATACCACCCACACCTTCATATCGAAATCAATCTGGTATATATATTTGCATCAATGATTTCAATCATCTTTCTAGTTAGCATCTGGAAAACTTAAGATATTTCCAAACTTTGGTCTATCAGCTGAATCCATGCTTACTAAGTGATGCGTATCAAAAAGATAGTTATAGAAGTCATCAATCATGTCGGCCAATCATGAATGATACCTCAAGAAACTTGATCATCATCAATATCTCAGCTGGATTAAGATCTGATGCTCTGCTAGTCAGTTCTTCCTCAGTCTACTTTGCCAAATAGGAACCCAATACTTAGGTGCTCATATCTCTTCACTCTTTCATCACCGGAGGCTCAATCCCTAGAATCTACTAGTCATGGTACTCCTCTTGACTTCCTCAAGTCTGCACTATACTAAGATACTTCCTCTGAGAGATCTGGACCTAATTGTCAGACCTTGCTGCATGCTCTATTCTTGGTCACCAGACCAAAATACTCTTCAATCTGACTTCTGGTATAGACACACCATGTTCTACGGATGTGTGGGATGGACTTTGTTGCCATTAATGACAACACTCATGAAGCCACACTGCGTCTCTTGCCAACAATATGTCCACTAAACAAAAATGCTTATGATTCTGCCTTTTGGAGGTTAGTAGGGTCACTAGTAGCAGTTGTTGCTTGGGACTCTACCAATATATCATACATAATTTCCAACTTAGGAAAGATCGATCCCCGGAGCTCATCCAATCTACTCAGAACTTTGGCCTTTTCCTTCTCCAGATCACTCAATTCATTACGCAGACTCATTACTTGGCACTCTTTGGTTGCTACTGACTCAGTTAAAGGACTATATGTTTGGAAATATTGGACAGTTTGAGCTCTGTCCTTAATCATTTTCTAGATCTCTTCAACAACTTTAGATCTATTTAGACAAAACTTATAGATCTTTGCACCTTTAGATAGAGCATTTTGAATACTCTTTACATTGGAATCAAGTCTAGATCTATCATAGCTAATTATTTTTTTTATCTAAGCAAACCTTTTCTCATTAAATTCATTTTTGACCTTAAATTATGCAGACTTCTCTAGAGTTTCGAAATGAGAACTTACAGAGTTTATTAGACTTTTCAACTGGCCGAAGGGAGATGCTAAAGAATCCTTCTGAAAGGTGGGCATGATCTTCTCCAAAATCCTAGATGCAAGGCCCAGCAGCTTGCTATCTTCTATATGAGAATTTAAAATTTCTTCTCTGGCCTTGGCTTGAGCAATAGAGGCCAATTTTAAAATTTCTTCTCTATGTAAAAATTTATTGAACCTTGTATTATATCCTGATCCTCTTCAATTTGTTTATCTCTTTCCAAGATTTCCTTCATTGCTTCTGCAATGTCTCTTGCCCAAAATGATGTTTCTAACTTGTGCTCTCAAGGGCCTCCATCTCCTTCCTTTTGAGAGTCAACCATATTATCATGTCCATCATTTTCTTTCCTTTTCTCTATTTCTACCTTTTCTGCTTTTTCACCACTCTTTCTTTTGTCTATCTCAGAGATATCTTCTACATTCTCTTCTAGAGGATATAGTGTATCCTTAGTGACAGTTTTATTAGGTTCCTCAACATCTGGAATGGAAGAGTCAACTCCATCATTAGTTTCTTTTACTTGATCTTCTTCCATCATTTCTTCATCCTATTTATTCAATGCTTCTTCTTTCAGAAAGAGATCTACTCCAGTTTGTTGCTCATCCTTCTGCAACTCTTCATTATTTAGAATTGATGCATCCTTAGTATCAACCGGTTCTTCTGGAACCACATTGAACTTGTTCTTGTCCAGTGCTTTCTTTAGAATCTATTTTGTTTCTTTAACAACTTCATCAATATCTCTAATCATCAACTTATTCATCCTTGTCTTGCTTCTGAATTTGTTCTTGACCTCTTGAAAAAATTTATCTGCTTCTTTATTGGAGATCACTAGACACAAACTAGATAAAAAATGTTCCCTTAGCTCCCTATCCTTTGACTTGGTAGCTTCTTTTCTTATTTCCAAAATGTCTCTTAAGCTCTTACAAACTTCTGACAAAATCTCCACTAGAGCATGATTGAATACATTTAAGTATTTGATAGTAGCATCTTCCAAAAGTCTCTTATCAACATCATTGTAAAGATTATAGAATTCAGTTATTAGTTTTAAATTTCCATCAACAGTGATTGTTTTAATAATGTCTTTTATAGAAGGAATTTGCTTCTCAAGATCAACCTCTGACTTCTGCCTCTTATTTGTCTTTTTGATTCTGGAAGGCTTCTCTTTAGACACTTTGACTACTTTAGTTCATGTGGCCTTTAGCTCTTTAAGCTCATCATCTAAATCTGTCTTTTCTTCATCCTCCTTCTCCATACTACCATATGACCTCTTGGCCATTACTTTTGTTCTTTTCTTTCCTTCCCAGATGATTTATCTTTCGGTTTCTTTGTTCTAACAGATTTTGTGTGAACAGGGGCAGCAATAGAGCTTCTTGTTTTTCTAGGCTAGCTGGTGGAGACTTCTAGAGCACTAGGTTGTCCTTTTTCAGCTTACTTAGATCTTTTCCTGACTTCTCTCACTGCCTCTTTGGTTACTCCTATGCTCTCAGCATACATTTCTACTTGCTTTTGAACCTTCCTCTTGATTTCTAGTTTTCTGAGATCAACATGCAGTTTCACACTTAGCTCATCATAAGTCCCAAATATTTCAAGTGTTGTGTCGTTTTATTTTCTCGAAAGATGTTGAGCATACATATCCAAAACTTTCTTATCAACCTCATACCCCATGGGCATGATCCATACTATTCTTAGTTCAACAGCTTCGATTAGACATTGATCTGCATCCACCATAAAACAAAATATATCCTTGTATTTTTCAAACAAAGATGTGTTGTGTGGTTACACAACACGCCCCATTTTGACTTGGCAAAACAGGGACCCAACTTTTGTTTTGGCTTGTGTTGCCTGTTTCTGGCGGTTTGGTAAAAATAAGTCAGGTGCATCATCATCATGAAGGTCAGGATGAGGTAGGTCATCATCATGAGGTTAGTTTGTCAAAGTTCATATTTTGTTATCATGACCTCATTGTTAGAAAGAGCTTGAAATTCCATGCAGGTTTGCCTTTTGCATCACTCGAAAATTCGTCCATATGAGGGAGTTGTAAGCAGTCAAAGTTTTGGTCAAACCTGATAATGGCTGTATGAACATCATCATCATGATATTTGAAAAGCCCCCGATAATATCCTGAGGCCGAAACATCCGGATGTCAAGTTTAAGTCGTAATAATCCTTTCCCGTCTGGCGGTCTTTTGTATCGCCAAAGGTCATCATCATGATCTTACTCTATCACCTGATAAAAATCATGCAGTCCCGAAACATCCGGACATTAATCTTAAGTGCTAGTGTGTTTTACCCGTCGAGTAACCTTGGAAACATTGCGAGCATCATGATATTCCAACATCACCCGATATTATAATATCATGCTGATATTATAATATCACCTTACTTAGAGAAATCTGCCATCTGCATAATTTGCGCGCGCACGACAGTCTTGGTGATCAACGTCATCATGATATTTCAGGACCTGACATTTCCTAATATCCTCCTGACCTCCTTTTGCATGATCATGATGATCACCTTATCTTTCAAAGCGGAGGGTGATTTTCGTTTCTTAAGTCGTGTTGAACAAGATCATCATGATCTTGTTCGTCTCTCCCAACAGTTCGTAATATCATCCTGCCGACGAGTATAACCTTTTGCAAATATGATGATGACGATGACGTCACCATCACCTTTGTCCTTCGGCAGGATATTTTCCAAGGCGTGATCCATTTCGCCAATATGATGATGACGATGACGTCATGTTCGAAGATTAACACAAGGCCGGGATATCCTGATGACGTCATCGGGACTTTCAGCAGGATCATATTTTAGGTCGCCCAGTGCGAATATGATGATGCTGATGATCATCATCCTGATCTTTTTGAGAGGATCACCTTGGCCGCGAAAAGGGCCATTTTGTGTGCACCACCTGATCATCTTCCTTAGAGGTGACCCGATATTCCATTTACCTCCTGATCTTAACGAAACATGACGATGACGTCATCCCTTTGCATTTTAACCAAGCCTGATGATGACGATGACGTCATCATGATTTTCCTCAGCGGCAGGATCATTTTCCAAGTCCTCCTGTTTGTCTTCATCATGATGATGATGACGATGTCTTTCTTTCCCGAATATGCAAAAACAAAACATCCTGATGGGCTTTTCCTCAGAGCATTCGGAGGCGAAGAGCATCATATTTCACAATATCCTGCGGCTAGATACAAGACATAGAGTTGGTCATCATCATGATTTTCGGCGTAGGTATAACTGTTGCCATCGGCCAAGTCTAATATTGTCAACCTGATCATATGTGGTCGCACTGATGCGAACATGATGATGATGACCCGAAACATTCGAACGGAGCATGCAAAGCCAGGTATGAAGTAGTTTGTTAAGGGTAGTTATTTCCTTGTATATTTTGACATACCTGATCATATTTGAACCCGATATACAAGAAAATGGGCAAAAACATGAAGCGATAGAAATTTGAAAGCCCGACTGCCTGATTTTTTGGTCAACGAGGGTTGACCTGGTTGTTTTTATGCTGTTTATGCATTTAGTGCATATTTTTCACAGGTAAAGCCTGATTGCCTGTAGCTGCACATGGGGAGGTATGTTTAATAAAATGTTTACTTCCTGTTGTTTATCCACATGATGATGAACTTAATGTTTGTCTGTTTATTTGCAGGAAGTCATGATGCTGCTGAAGCTGAACATTGAAGTCATGATGCTGCTGAAGCTGAGCGTTGAAATCATGTGATGCTGCTGAAGCTGATAATTACAAAGTTACGCATGGAGTCAACATGGGCCAGACATGAGGAGGATATTGTCAAATATGCTGTTCGCCAGCTAGAGACTGAATCAAGTTGAAGATGCTGGAATATTCTGTGCCAGCTGTGCATTTGCCAACTGACGAAGCATGTGCTTTTCATCTGGACCGTTGTTTGTTAATGAAAGGATCCTCATCCTTGGATCATTGTAACTGTTTTCTGGCAGTTGCTCTATATAAGAGACAGAGCTTGTCATTTTAAAGGGATATACATTAGAATACACAGATGCATCTGGTGCAAAGAGTCAATTACTGTAGAATCAATTAGGAGATCGGATTACTGAGACTAATGAGGATAGAATTGTTGAAATGTCAAGGTTCTTTCTTCAGATCACTGTGAATGTACCTGTTCTTGAGCATACTGAATGAAGATGAAGTTCCAGATTACATCTTAATTGTAAATTTTTCGTAATCTTTCTGTTGATTTCCGGATATGTACTGGTGAATGCTATGTTCAACTGGAAGCGCTTTCATTTCATTACATGTTGTTGTCAACTTTCCTTTGAAGCTTTGCACTAGATCATGCGGATTTGTGGAATGTCCTGGTGAAGTATGATTTCTAGTTTTCCTTCTTTTCATTGCAAGTATGGGAGCTTGTATGTGAATCAGTGATCTAAGTCCAGTAATTTTGGGAATCTCACTCTCTACCCCTTTTCCTTTTTCAATTTCATTAATTCATCACCATAACTGCAAATCATGATGAATAACAAGCAGAAACAGTGAAATATGCTGAAATCTCGTAGGTAACTGAAGATCCTTAGCATATTTGGTTAAATGCATGTAGTATTGAAAATATCATGCAAAGAATCATAAATAATGGTAGAAATCATGCAAATATCAGCCTGTATGCACATTATTTGACTAAATTTATAGTGCAGAGGTAGAATTGTTGGAGACTTATGCAGAGCGAACATCCAGAGCAGGATATTTGAAGATGATGATGATGAACAGTGCAGAAACATGTAAGGCCCCTGAATGGAAAACAGCAACACACATCAACCACTGAGTAACGTCAGTAGATTAAGACCTAATCAACGGAGACTTGGGATCATGAATTCTTTGAATTCATCGTATCTTTCAAGATGAGTAAAGGTTGTTGTGTAACTTTTATTCTATGTTTGCGAATGACTAACATCATGACCAACATAAATTGGCGCTAGAAGGAGGGCCAAGGATAGAAGATCACTTTCATCATCAGTACTTTCAGGTTTGATGACGCTCAGAGTAAGGTAACTTCAAATCATTGGTGAATTTCATCATATTGCGTAAATATTTGCTGCGACAAGTTTGTATATGCGCATTCTGTGTAAAGATTTCCAAATCTCACATAAATCTTGCAAGCTTTACAGTAGATTTCTTTAAATTCACTAAATATTGGCCAAAGATGCATAAATTTGTTCAAGCTTTGAGAATTTGAGCCTTAGACACGCGAGATCTGGTGCTACTGGTCGGAATATCCCAATATCCTGTCATATTTGCAGTGTCTTCGCAAATATTGTGCGAATATTCAGTCTGATTTGCAAGTTGACCGCAAATATCACCTTGTCCGGTGGAATCCAGCCAATATTTGCAAAGTTTCAGCTAATTGGCCTCCAAATTGAGAAATCCTGGCTCACAGGATAAATACCAGGTCTAGACATAGTGAAATTTTTGAAGAATTGCCTGTCAGAGGTTTTAGACCTAAGACTGTAGACGTTCACCATACTCCAGAGTCTAGTGCGTCTAGAACTTCACCAGGACCTCCTCTTGTAACTCCTGTTGGTTTGCAAATACCTTCCGGTATACCCGTGACACCTTCTGTTCAACCTCAGGGTATACCTTTAGTCCAACCTCAGCCAACTGCACCACCAGTTCAGCCCCCTCAGGTTGCAATGTCGTTCTTTGCAGCAGAATCACCATTGACCTTTAATGCGTACCATGAGTTACCAAAGTATCCAGACAAACTTTGTCCAAAATACCATCCTTATCAGGATGCTGATGATCATATCAGGACGTTTAAAGAAGCTTGCTGCAGAGCCAGAATAGAGCATCAGGATGTGGTGTGCAGATTATTCCCTTTTTCCTTAGGGGAAGAGGCTTATAATTGGTTCATCAGTCTTGGTCAATCTTCTGTAGGTTCGTGGGCTGTCCTAGAGAAGGCCTTTCTTGACAGATTCAAGGTCCCTATTGATCCATCCATGAATTACCACCTGTTTGCCACAATCAAGAGATTTGAGCATGAACCTATTGCAAATTTCAATGCTAGGTTCCAGAAAATGTTGTCCAAGCTAGTTACCCCATATGTGGTGGCTGATGATGCTGCTAGGAGTATTTATTATTCAGCCCTGGATCCATTAACCGCCATGTTCATCAGGAGAACACATCCTGAGATCACCACATTGATAGGAGCTTTTCAAGAAGCTATCAAGGTAAATCAGCAGCTGATACCTACTCCTACTCCAAATATAGCATTCCCTGCTTTGCCTGGCATGCAGTCACAATATCCAGCACAGTATCCTGCAGCTTATCCTTTGCAATATCCTGCACAATATCCAAATGGAGCAGTGATGCCCCCAGCAATCATGCCTGCACCTTTGCAAGTACCTCCATTGAGTATCATGCCTCCTCCTAATGGAAATGGCCAATTGCCACAATGTCCTGCACATACTCAGACACCTCAGGGTACAGACCTATCCCACAATAACCATGGATCTTCCTTTTTCCAGCCTCAGACTGAAAATGTAGTGGCCAAAGCTCAAGAGGAGAAAGAGGAAATCAAAGAAATTGCTGCTCAGTTGAGAAAACTCACCACAGAAGTAACACACTTGAGAAATCAAGGGTTTTATTCACAGTCAGGTCAAAATAGGAGTTATTCCAATGACAGACCAAATTACCCTGACAGAGGATACAACAATAACTTCAACAGTAGTGCTGCAAATAACAATAATCCTCCTAGGCAGCCCAGAGTGTGGAACTCCAGGCCAAGTAATGGTTCATTACCATCACCCCTAGACAATCAGCCTCCTGGTGAAGCCAAACAGACTACTAGAGTCAATCTTGCTGAGGCAGCCCTTACCAATTGGTGCAGGATTCACAACACCAATGCACATGCAGAATTAGATTGTCCACAATTTAGGATTGCTGCCAGCATCTTTCAGACTGAAGTGTCTAATACTTCTGGAAATCCACCTCAGGCAGAAGGAAATGAAATAGTTCCTTGTGGATATGACTCAGCTTTTGTGCTGGAAACATACACTAATCAGCCTCATCAGGAATATAATCAGACCTGTGAAGAATCTGCCTTAACCTTTGAAGCAAACTATGTCTTCCCTTTTGAGGATGAAAATGAACCTACAAGAGAGCATGAGGAAGTACATGCATACCAGCAGCAATACCCTGGTAAGCATAGTTATAACCTGAGGAGTAATGCCAACAGACCTACCGGTCCATTGACATCATCTCTACCTCCAAACAACTTCAACACACCTCCTGATCCTAAGGCTAGCAATAACCCTGGGTTCCCTAAGGTGAATGCTCAGTACTTGTCTCCTCAAAACACAGTAACAAAAGTTGCAGGTGCACCTCATGAGTATGACAGGTTAGTCAGCTATTTGGCTGATGAAATGAAGAAAATCAAGATCAGCCTGTCCCTATCTGAGTTACTGAAAACCCCTGCCATAAAAAGGGCATTCATGAAGTCGCTGGATGATCCTGCTTCTAAAGAGGATAATCACCTTTCGAGTCAATCCCATAGCAGAGACCATACTGCTAAAGATAATACTGTCAAGCCCAAAGTGTCAGCCATGGTCCAAGCTGCTGAAACCTCTCACATGACCTTGTACAGAGACAAAACTGAATCACCTCCGTTTCTCCTCACCATAAGAATGTTCAGTAAGAATTTGCACAACTGTTTAGTTGATTCAGGAGCCTCAACTAATGTTATGCCTTTGTCAATATGCAACGCATTAGGACTGCATCCTGCTAAATCCTTAAAGAAGGTCACTCAACTGGACAAGACAGAAGTAAGTGTCGTAGGAGAACTCACTCACATTCACATGCAGCTAGCGTCTGATCCTAGGATCCAGTATTACATTGACATTCAGGTAGTTGACATACCTGATACATACGGGATGTTGCTTAGCCGGGACTGGTCTAAAACGCTTAACGGATACATGTCCACAGACTTCAGTCACATGTGGTTGCCATGGAAAGGTATACCTAATCAGATCAGGATTGATGCTGAGCCTAGGATGAAACATATGATCACGGAATATAACAGAACAAATGAGATCATGTATGTAAACGTAGAACCTGGAGTTTATCACATCAGGCCGCAAACTGTCCAAATAGAAGAGGTCCTAATGCTTGATGTTCATCATCATCATGATGATGATTATCATGAGGATTTGCCAGTTGCAGAACTTAATAATGATCCTGATAATGACAACGAAATAGATCGCTTCAGGGATTTTCAGATGCATTTGTCTACTCAGATAAAACGTTGTCAATTATTAAATATACCTGCTAATGATATTTTGATTGACGGATGGTGCAGATTGCATGGCGAAGCACACTCGGAAAAGACTTGCGAACCATGCTTAGACATGATCATGCTGGAGCAGACGTATAGTGAAGCATCATCATCATATTCCGAGGTGAG
Source organism: Cunninghamia lanceolata (assembly GCA_027924645.1). Lineage (NCBI taxonomy): Eukaryota > Viridiplantae > Streptophyta > Pinopsida > Cupressales > Cupressaceae > Cunninghamia > Cunninghamia lanceolata. The sequence goes on along the minus strand of BSBN01000682.1, from coordinate 8,218,228 downwards.
TGCTACATCTGATGATGATGATGATACTAATTTTTATTTGTCTTCTGTAGGAACAGAAGAGTCAACAGATCCTGATGAGGATCATATCCGAAAAATAGAGGAGATCCTGGTGTCCAATCAGACGAATGATGCGAGAAAGGAAAAGATCACTCCTGGTAGTGATTGCTTCATGGAACCAGATTATGAGTTGTCTGATGAGGACAAAGGCAGTGACCTGACGAAGTTCGAAGAATTTCTGGTCAAAGAAATAAAAAAAATGACACAACAGTGTAGATCTCCCCAGGAGGTTTTAATCAAAAGTTGGTGTAGGCTACATGAGGCGCCTCACTCAGAAACAACTTGCTCACTGTGCTTACACATTTTGAAGAAGCATGTAGCTGTATGTGCTGAACATCATCCTCCTGCTAGGATGGAAGAAAAAACAGAAAAGCCGTCAGGCTCATCAGATAAAGGAAAGAAGAAGCTTGAAGATGACACACCTAAGTTAAGGTGGATATCAGGCGGAGCAGCAGCCAGAGCTGCAAAGAAAAAGGAAAGCTCAAGCAAATGTCCTGCTGAAGATATGCCTTGGATCCTGAGGTTTGATGGATCCAAATCCAAGCAAGGTTCTGGAGTAGGGATTGACCTTATTGATCCATCAGGAAAATCCCATTTAGCAGCTTACAGACTACAGTTCCCCTGCACCAATAATGTCACAGAGTATGAAGCTCTGATTCATGGACTGTTGTTTGCCCATAAGAAGAAGGTGAAGATCCTGCATGTCTTTGGAGATTCAGAACTAGTTGTGAGACAAGTAAGGGGAATTTACTCTTGTAACTACAGAAAGCTGTCAAATTACAGACATCGTGTGTGGGACCTGATTGAAGACTTTGATGCCTTCAACATCGTTCACGTGCCAAGAGAACAGAACCAAAGGGCAGATGCACTTGCTCAAGCCGCCAGTACGCTGGAACCGCTGTCTATATCTGGTCTAAAGAGATTTTCAGTAGAATTGGTGTTAGTACCTTCGGTACCTGACAATGTGACTAATCTCCAAGTGTTTGATGATGATCAGCACATCCTGGACTTCATATCAAACAGAGATGTATTTGAAGCTCAGATCATAGATGAAAATGGTATGGAGGATCATGTCTGGGAAGAAGATGAGATATTAGAGTTGCCTAGCAACACAATTCCCAAAGGTATGATTGAATTAGAAAGAGCCTTTGATCTGGATAATATGCTCAAACATAAGGATCTGCCTAAGGCAGATGGAGGTCAATATTCACAGGTGAATATTGGACAGGCTGATGACAAGAGGAATGTCTTGTTGGGTAAGGTTTGTACACCTGAAGAGTTAGAAGGAATAACTCGGGCCCTTAAGGATTATATACATGTAATTGCATGGACTTATGACGAGTTGAAGACGTATGACACTTCTGTCATAACTCATACTATACCTCTCAAGCCAGATGCAAAACCTTTCAGACAGAAGCAGAGGCCAGTCAATGCTCTGCTTGAGCCCATCATCCTTGAAGAGGTCAAGAAATTGTTAAATGCCCGGATAATATTTCCTGTAAGGCACTCCACTTGGGTGGCAAATCTGGTACCAGTCAGGAAGAAGAATGGAGACATCAGATTGTGTGTGGATTTCAGGAACCTGAACAGAGCATCAGAAAAGGATAATTATCCTTTGCCCTCTTTGGATGAAGTTCTGCAGATGGTAAATGGAGCCAAGATGATGTCCTTCTTGGATGGGTTTTCAGGGTACAACCAAGTGATGGTGGACAAAATTGACAGATTAAAAACTGCCTTCACCACAAAATGGGGGATATTTGCATATAGACGTATGCCGTTTGGACTGATAAATGCTAGAGCTACATTCCAGCGAGCAATGGACATAGCCTTCAGAGGCTTAATAGGAAAATGTATAGTCATCTACATGGATGACCTGACAGTGTTCTCCAAAGAAAGGGGAAATCATGTTGCTGACCTCAGAAATGTACTGAAGAAATGTGAGGAATATGGAATATCTTTGAATCTGAAGAAGTGCATATTCGGGGTCACAACAGGAAAGTTACTAGGCCACCTGATCACAGAGGATGGGATTATCATTGATCCTGACAGGGTGGAATCTATTATGAAATTACCACTTCCAGGAAGCAAAAAGGAGCTTAAATCTTATTTTGGTAAGATAAATTTCGTGAGGAAGTTCATCACTGGCTTTGCTGAGATTGTCAGACCACTGAATGCCATGTTGAAAAAAGATGCACAAATTGACTGGACACCAGAAGCCAGAGCTGCTTTTGAAGATATAAAGAAGGCCATTTCAGATGCTCCTGTCCTCATTAGTCCAGATTATACGAATGATTTCTACATCTACTCATTTGCTTCAGAACATACTTCTGCAGCAGTGTTAACTCAAAGAAATGAAGATAAAGAAGAGAAACCAATTGCCTTCATGAGCTGTCCTTTCAGGGATGCTGAGTTGAGATATGTAGATGTTGAAAGACAGGCACTTGCATTAGTCAGAGCAGTTAAAAAGTTCAGACATTATATACTGAGAAGCAAAGTGATTGCTGTGGTACCAGATGTAGCAGTAAAGATGTTGCTTATGCAGAGTGAACCTGGTGAAAAAAGGGCCAAATGGATTACGGTACTACAAGAATATGACATGGAGATCACACCCATGAAGCTAGTACGAGGACAGGCTCTGAGCCAGATGATATCTGAAACTGATCCAAACATCATCAGTCAGCAGTATGTAATCGATGAGAAAGACAATAAAGAATGGTATTCAGACATCAGGCACAGCCTGATCACTGGAAGATGTCCTTCGAGGATGCAAGCCTCACAGAGAAGAGCCTTAAAGATAAGATCCCAGAAATATATGATGAAGGGAGGAGCCCTGTTTAAAAAGAATTATGAAGGGATATACCTGAGATGCTTAGAGAAACTAGAAGCCAATAAAGTCTTGACAGAGTTACATGACAAGTTTGGAACTGCCCACGGATCAGCGTTGGCCACCACACATGCAATCCTCAGAGCAGGATATTACTGGCCTACAATTTTTAAAGACACAGCTGATCATGTTAAATGTTGTCATGTTTGCCAGGTTGCTGCCAACAGGGAAAAATATGCTGCACAACCGTTGCAGCCAGTGATGGAGGAGCGCCCATTTGCACAGTGGGGCATGGATTTCATAGGACCAATCAATCCTCTGTCTTCTTCAGGCCAGAGGTATGTCCTAACAATTACTGATTATTGTACCAGATGGACTGAGGCTATCAGTAGCAAAACTTGTACTGCTGATGATGTCATTAAATTTCTGGAAAGCAACATTGTCACCAGGTATGGGATTCCTTATGCATTGGTAAGTGATAATGGTTCTGCCTTCATTTCCACTAAATTGTCAAGTTGGGCTTTTGATCATGGGATTATACTTAAGTTCTCATCTAATTACTATCCCCAGGGAAATGGATTAGCAGAATCCACCAATAAGAATTTACTGAGTATCATAAGAAAATTGATAGAGAAAAATCCCAGGGAATGGAACTCATTTCTGAAATATGCCTTATGGGTAGACAGAACTAGAATGAAAATTGCATTAGGAAACTCACCCTTCCAGCTAGTATATGGGGTAGATCCTATCCTCCCTGTAAACTTGAAAATTCCTACTCTGCAGTTTGCCCAAGACTATCTAGGCATAGATAATAAACAGGAAGTCAGGTTGCTTCAGTTGATGCATCTGGAAGAAAAACGAAGCCAAGCGATTGACCAATTTGCAAAACATCAGGCTGTTGTCAAACGCTGGTTTGACAAGAGAGCCAGAATTAAAGCTTTCAGGATATCAGATTTAGTCCTGATGTGGGATAAAGCCCATGAAAGGAAAGGTGATCATGGTAAGTTCGATAGACTATGGATAGGTCCCTTTCAGATTTCTAAAATTTTAGGAGATAGCACTTATAGGCTTAAGAACCTGACAGGTGAGGATGTCCCGTTGCCAGTCAATGGACAATTCCTCAAACATTATTTCCAAGCCTGAGTGACTTCATGACAGTCTTGTGTATCATATTGTATATTTGTATAGTTGTTTGTACAGTTTGCTTGTTGTTGTTGTTGTTTGTTGGTTGGGACCTTGTTCTGGTAAGTCAGGATGATGCACTTCATCACCTAAGAAAATAACTAAATTGTTAGGATTCAAGTGATGAGATCAGATTTAGATATAGATTGTAATTCATTCTGATAAATACTCATGATCAGGTTTATGATGTCTTTTCATCAGGGTACTTTTTCTTGTCCAAAGTGAATCAAACACAATGAAACACCTAACAGCCTTGGGTTTGCTGAAGATATGAGTATAGGTGTTAAGTGAAAAATCTAAAGGGACTCCCTTGCTACCAATATAATCTCCAACCTAAACCTGCAAGTGACTACACCTTGTACCAATGAGCAGACATGATGATATCAAATTTAAATTTTTAAAGGAAAATCAGAAACGAAATAAAATTAGGCCATCTAAGTAACTCTACCGGGGCTATGGACGCCTGCTGGCAGTGGGGCTCTACTTAGGGAGATTGTATAGATAACCTTGCCGGGGTTATAGACACCTGCTGGCAGCAAGGCTCTATCCAGGTTGGCTATGAGGGATGATCTCCAACTATGTAGTTTAACACCAGTTACTTATGTTTTCAACTTACTTTCAAGATGAGGATAATTAATCATCTGCACACACATGATCCTTTGTTAGCTTTATCACCATAATGAAATTTTATCATTCAAAGATCATGATGATTTTACTTAGACAGAATTAGAACACTATAGATGAATATGATCATATCACTTGAATTATTTGAATTTTGTTGTTTTCTTTGGTGGCAAGTTGTTGTGTGGTTACACAACACGCCCCATTTTGACTTGGCAAAACAGGGACCCAACTTTTGTTTTGGCTTGTGTTGCCTGTTTCTGGCGGTTTGGTAAAAATAAGTCAGGTGCATCATCATCATGAAGGTCAGGATGAGGTAGGTCATCATCATGAGGTTAGTTTGTCAAAGTTCGTATTTTGTTATCATGACCTCATTGTTAGAAAGAGCTTGAAATTCCATGCAGGTTTGCCTTTTGCATCACTTGAAAATTCGTCCATATGAGGGAGTTGTAAGCAGTCAAAGTTTTGGTCAAACCTGATAATGGCTGTATGAACATCATCATCATGATATTTGAAAAGCCCCCGATAATATCCTGAGGCCGAAACATCCGGACGTCAAGTTTAAGTCGTAATAATCCTTTCCCGTCTGGCGGTCTTTTGTATCGCCAAAGGTCATCATCATGATCTTACTCTATCACCTGATAAAAATCATGCAGTCCCGAAACATCCGGACGTTAATCTTAAGTGCTAGTGTGTTTTACCCGTCGAGTAACCTTGGAAACATTGCGAGCATCATGATATTCCAACATCACCCGATATTATAATATCATGCTGATATTATAATATCACCTTACTTAGAGAAATCTGCCATCTGCATAATTTGCGCGCGCACGACAGTCTTGGTGATCAACGTCATCATGATATTTCAGGACCCGACATTTCCTAATATCCTCCTGACCTCCTTTTGCGTGATCATGATGATCACCTTATCTTTCGAAGCGGAGGGTGATTTTCGTTTCTTAAGTCGTGTTGAACAAGATCATCATGATCTTGTTCGTCTCTCCCAACAGTTCGTAATATCATCCTGCCGACGAGTATAACCTTTTGCAAATATGATGATGACGATGATGTCACCATCACCTTTGTCCTTCGGCAGGATATTTTCCAAGGCGTGATCCATTTCGCCAATATGATGATGACGATGACGTCATGTTCGAAGATTAACACAAGGCCGGGATATCCTGATGACGTCATCGGGACTTTTAGCAGGATCATATTTTAGGTCGCCCAGTGCGAATATGATGATGCTGATGATCATCATCCTGATCTTTTTGAGAGGATCACCTTGGCCGCGAAAAGGGCCATTTTGTGTGCACCACCTGATCATCTTCCTTAGAGGTGACCCGATATTCCATTTACCTCCTGATCTTAACGAAACATGACGATGACGTCATCCCTTTGCATTTTAACCAAGCCTGATGATGACGATGACGTCATCATGATTTTCCTCAGCGGCAGGATCATTTTCCAAGTCCTCCTGTTTGTCTTCATCATGATGATGATGACGATGTCTTTCTTTCCCGAATATGCAAAAACAAAACATCCTGATGGGCTTTTCCTCAGAGCATTCGGAGGCGAAGAGCATCATATTTCACAATATCCTGCGGCTAGATACAAGACATAGAGTTGGTCATCATCATGATTTTCGGCGTAGGTATAACTGTTGCTGTCGGCCAAGTCTAATATTGTCAACCTGATCATATGTGGTCGCACTGATGCGAACATGATGATGATGACCCGAAACATTCGAACGGAGCATGCAAAGCCAAGTATGAAGTAGTTTGTTAAGGGTAGTTATTTCCTTGTATATTTTGACATACCTGATCATATTTGAACCCGATATACAAGAAAATGGGCAAAAACATGAAGCGATAGAAATTTGAAAGCCCGACTGCCTGATTTTTTGGTCAACGAGGGTTGACCTGGTTGTTTTTATGCTGTTTATGCATTTAGTGCATATTTTTCACAGGTAAAGCCTGATTGCCTGTAGCTGCACATGGGGAGGTATGTTTAATAAAATGTTTACTTCCTGTTGTTTATCCACATGATGATGAACTTAATGTTTGTCTGTTTATTTGCAGGAAGTCATGATGCTGCTGAAGCTGAACATTGAAGTCATGATGCTGCTGAAGCTGAGCGTTGAAATCATGTGATGCTGCTGAAGCTGATAATTACAAAGTTACGCATGGAGTCAACATGGGCCAGACATGAGGAGGATATTGTCAAATATGCTGTTCGCCAGCTGGAGACTGAATCAAGTTGAAGATGCTGGAATAATCTGTGCTAGCTGTGCATTTGCCAACTGACGAAGCATGTGCTTTTCATCTGGACCGTTGTTTGTTAATGAAAGGATCATGATCCTTGGATCATTGTAACTGTTTTCTGGCAGTTGCTCTATATAAGAGACAGAGCTTGTCATTTTAAAGGGATATACATTAGAATACACAGACGCATCTGGCGCAAAGAGTCAATTACTGTAGAATCAATTAGGAGATCGGATTACTGAGACTAATGAGGATAGAATTGTTGAAATGTCAAGGTTCTTTCTTCAGATCACTGTGAATGTACCTGTTCTTGAGCATACTGAATGAAGATGAAGTTCCAGATTACATCTTAATTGTAAATTTTTCGTAATCTTTCTGTTGATTTCCAGATATGTACTGGTGAATGCTGTGTTCAACTGGAAGCGCTTTCATTTCATTACATGTTGTTGTCAACTTTCCTTTGAAGCTTTGCACTAGATCATGCGGATTTGTGGAATGTCCTGGTGAAGTATGATTTCTAGTTTTCCTTCTTTTCATTGCAAGTATGGGAGCTTGTATGTGAATCAGTGATCTAAGTCCAGTAATTTTGGGAATCTCACTCTCTACCCCTTTTCCTCTTTCAATTTCATTAATTCATCACCATAACTGCAAATCATGATGAATAACAAGCAGAAACAGTGAAATATGCTGAAATCTCGTAGGTAACTGAAGATCCTTAGCATATTTGGTTAAATGCATGTAGTATTGAAAATATCATGCAAAGAATCATAAATAATGGTAGAAATCATGCAAATATCAGCCTGTATGCACATTATTTGACTAAATTTACAGTGCAGAGGTAGAATTGTTGGAGACTTATGCAGAGTGAACATCCAGAGCAGGATATTTGAAGATGATGATGATGAACAGTGCAGAAACACGTAAGGCCCCTGAATGGAAAACAGCAACACACATCAACCACTGAGTAACGTCAGTAGATTAAGACCTAATCAACGGAGACTTGGGATCATGAATTCTTTGAATTCATCGTATCTTTCAAGATGAGTAAAGGTTGTTGTGTAACTTTTATTCTATGTTTGCGAATGACTAACATCATGACCAACAAGATGTAGGAATTCTCTCCCTTAAATGCATCATGTTCTAAAAATTCTTGAAGAATCCCCAAAGATCTATCCTTTGGGTATTAAAGTCACCAATATCGTTCAAGTGCTCTCTTCTCTGTATAGCAACAGGTTTATCATTTGTCCAACACATGCTTTTCTTGCCAGGTACCTCATTCATGAAATAGAAGAACAAACATAAGACCAATGTACCATATTTGAAGGTGCTCTTCTTATCCTTCTTTACCTTATTCAAATTTTCCATCAGCTGGTTCTGCAACAACTCATACAAGTCATAATCAATGTTCTCTCTCAACATCTGATAAGCTACATAGATAACTGTACTAGATACAGAATTTTCCCTGCTGGAATGATAAATCTTGTTTCCAATCACCATTGAAGCAAATTTGACATCCAGATCAGTGATGTCATTTATTGTCATTTCCCTTTTGTCAAACCTTGAACTAGTAGCATCATTTACTATTTGATTCTTTACTGATTTCAACATTGGTAGTCCACCGAATGAGTTTAACCCTGTCATGGCCTTGATGGTGTCCTTAGTGATCTTGAAAGGTTTCATTAGCCACATAAACTCATCATGCATATGGCTTAAAACATACCGGACCCATTCATCTTCATCGAAGGATGGAAACCCTATAATCTGAATGGAATGTTTATCATGCAGTGCCTTATACTCAGGTTTAAGATCATGAATTTCATCCCTTAGATGATTCTTGAACAAATCTACAAACCTTGAGTCCCTAAATTCATCTATGCTCGCATGAATATAGGCCCTAATATCTTCAACATGCAATACACCATACAGAACATTTGGAAAGGCAACTAATGAGTTGACTTCTATTGATTTGTGTGGATGCTTGTTGAATTTAGGTCAGTTTCTTTCAGTAATATCGACAACCAACGATGTAGCCATTGCAAAAGATTACAAGTTCAAATCTTCACAAAAAAATACCTTTTTCTTCCACGGAATTAGGGTTAGCTGATGAATTTGTTGATCACACTTCAGATCCTTGAAATCTTAGCTCAGGTGCTCTTCTACTCACTCTTCTTTGAATGCAAAGTGATGCAAGTGATCTAAGGATGATTTTTTATGCTCCATAAAACCTAATTCTCCATTGTAATAAATGTGTTGCCCTAACTTCATCTGGTTTCTCTATTTCTTGATGTAATTTATCATGAATCGCTCATCAAATCACCATATCCACTTCTTTTCTTCTAGAAATCTTTTCAAATGATCTGCAATAACCCAAATTATCTTATCTCATCGTGCCAGATTTAGGCACCCACTTACTGGCTGGGGGAATTTGATTTTCAATGCAGCTCCCCCTGAGCCAGAGCTCCCATTTTAGTTCCCTGAGGAATTCTTAGTACCGGATTCCGGTGTGGACCCATCACCATCATTTCTTATGCTTTTCTTCACCCATGTCTTGTCTCTACTCATCCAGTTTTCTATTTACCAGACCTTTTCTTTTATTATTCCTGCTTATACAGAATCTTGCAATATGACCAGATTGGTTACAATTGAAGCACACAACATTTCTTTGCCCATTTGATTGATTTCCTCTTAATCTGTACTAATTAGCCATGTGTCCAAATCTATTGCATGCAAAACAATAGCCATTGAAAGAGTTGACATTTCTTCTGTTGCTAGAGTAGTTTATCATCATACTTTTGCAATCATTGGATCTAAGACCATATCTTTTACAATTGAAGCATTGACCAGAGAAAGATGGACCACTTTGATTCACTCTACGTCTACATTGAGTAGCTCTATAACCAAATTTATTGCAATTGAAACAATTTTCATTAAAAGATGGATACCTCTGAGCATTAGGTTGTCTTATCAAAGGCCTTCTATGATTCCTTCCTAGATTTCTTTGATTGGATCCAAATCTTTCACCTTTCTTATCATCTGCCTTCTTCTAACTATCAAGAAACACCTCAAGTTTAGTTAAGCTTATCTTTAATTTCTCTTTATATTCATTTGCAACTTGTAGGTCATGTTTGAGAATGACAATTTGTCTTTCAAGTTCTTCCTCATTGTCCCTACTTTCTTGTAGATCAGACTCTAGATGGCCAATTATTATGTCCAATATGTAGCACTGTTCTATTCTTCTTTCAGAGATTGATTCAATTTTTGCTCAGTCTTTTTTCTTTCCTCAATTTCCTTGGTTAATCTCATCACCCTGGATTCCATCTCATGTTTTAGGTTAACAAATTCTTTTACTAGTTTCTCACATTCCTTTGTTTTTTCATTCAAGGCCTCATCCGTGTTATTGACTTCATTCTGATTTTCTAGTTGAAGAAGTAGCTCCATCCTCTTTGCATTAGATTTTCTCAGTTTTTCTTTTGAGGTCTCAATGAAATCTTTAGCATCTTTAAGGTTCTCTTGTAGATCTCTAATTTTTGCTTTGGACAAGTCAAGATCATCTAAGGCTACTTGTAGTTATTGATTGATACCATCAGAATGCTTGAATGAACCCATTGAAAACACCTTCCCAGATCTTCCTCAAGCTATTAAACTTCTTCTAAGGAACCTTGCTCTAATACCAATTGTTGAAATTAGGGTAGACAACTAAGAGGGGGGGTGAATCAGTTGTCTCAAAACTTTAACACTTGCTACAATTAATTCTTCTTTACCACCTATTAACAGATTGATAATATAACCATGAAAGCATAAATCAACAACACATGAGTAGAAACATAAACAACACACATAACACTAGGATTTTTACGTGGAAACCTGGTTAAGGGAAAAACCACGGTGGGAGTTAACCCACAAGAAATTATACTCTGTTAAAAGTATTACAAATGGGGAAGGCACATGCCTTCAGGGTGTACTACCCAGAGCTCACTGCTCCAAGAGACTCACTACCTACAAAAATGATTACAAGAAGATTATAGAATGTTTGAACTGATCAATAGCATCTACCAATGCAAAAATTCAATTTTGGTTAAGCACATAATACTGATCTTACACACTTCATCCTTACTCTTCCCTATTTCATTCTTCAGCCATAATTCAAGCTTAGATCTTCGCCTTCACACTTCTTTCTACCTTTTCTGTACTTATTCCATCATCATATTGCAATCACACTCCAAAACACTCAAATCCATCAGCTATATATATCTACATCAAAAAATTCAATCGACTATAGTTGGCTTCAAGAAAACTCAGAACATTTATTAAGAACTTTGCTCTGTCAGCTAAATCCATGCACAAACAACAACACAGACCAAAAACTTGTGTTCTCAGATCATCAATCATGTTGTCCAATACCACTGATTATCACAAATTACTTAACCAACAACTTTTCTTCATCCGAACCAAGATCAAATACTAGGTCGGCATGTTCTTCTTCTGACTGTACTGACTAACTAGAACCTGATACTCAGATGCTTATAACTTTTGAATCCTTCATCATCAGAGGCTAAATTTCTAGATTTAGATAGTCCTAAAAATCGTTATCACTCCCTCAGATCTGCAACAAATTGTGATTTACCATCAGAGAGATCTGGACCATGTCACATGCTCTATTTCTGACTACTAGACTTAGACAAATCTTCACTCTGACTTCTGGTATAAACAAATTATGTAATGAGGATGTGTAAGATAGACTTAGCTGCCATCAATGACAACACCTATCATGCGTAGTAGTGTTTCTTCCCAACACTTCCTATTTTCATACTTTATCCATCCATCCCATACCACAGGTTTATTCCTCAACAATATCCCCATCTTATCGAATGTAATTTGTCACACATCACACTCTCAATCTACACACAAACATTTAGAGCCAACACTCTTGGCAATCACAAGTTCTCCCTACAAGAAAAATCTCACAACTATCCTCTACCCAATGAGATTGTGGAAGATACACCTCTCTAAGACCTCTTCTACCCACTTCCTCTTAGTGGAAGAAGTCTACACACCTTCTACCTAGCTTCATCTCTGTTGGAGGACAACCAACATGATTCTCAAAGAATCAACTCTCTCTTGTGGCTTCACCACTTTGTTCTTCACCACTCTTCAATCCTCTTCACTTGAAAGTCCTAGTGCATACTCTACACTCTCAAGATCTTGTGACTCTAATACCATTGATGAAAATGGGATACTCTCCCCTTTCAAATCTGATCACAAACACACATACAACACTATGCAAGAAGGCATCAAATTAATTTGAAACAAATAAAATGGAAAATAAATCTACAATATGTATTATATTGAAAATCTAAAAATGAGGTACATAAACATGGAGCTCATATGCTCTCATACAACATGGGATTCAAACAAACAAAAATCTGCAACTCAAGATTCTTGCTTCATTCCGGCAGCATCTAGGTATTGTTGGTAAACAGATTTTTGGCGACTCTACTGGGGACCGGATTCAAGCATACCTCTTTGTTTGGAAAAAGTTGCCTTGATGTGTTCAAAGAAAATCTTTTTGATCAACAAATATGGTGCTGCAACGTAGAGCTAGACCTATTTTACAACCTAATGTTAATTGGTTGTGTTGGGACAGGAAAAATTTAAAATTTTCCTATATTTTCACTGTAGACACCCAAATTTGTCCCAACTTTGTCCATGTCTAGCAACACCTAGTTAAAAACATTATCCTAGACATCATGTAGCATTTTGTCCTAAATCCCACTCTTAATCCCACTTAATCCATTAAGCCAATTAATTAAATAAATTTTATTTATTTAATTAAAATCCCATTTAAATCCCATCCTTATCCTACTTAGCCAATTAATTAAATAAAATTTATTTATTTAATTAATTTCCCAATCATATCCCAATTAATTCAAATATTTTATTTGAATTAAGTTCCCCACTATCCAATTAATTAAATAAATTTTATTTATTTAATTAATATCCAACTCATATCCCAACTAATTCAAATATTTTATTTGAATTAAGTTCTCATTATAAGCCGACTTTCCAATTAATTAAATAAATTTTATTTATTTAATTAATTTATCTTATCATTTAGCCGACATGTGTGCCTCTTTCATTTAAAAAGATAAGTGGTACTATAGCCTTTTATTTAATATCTTTTATATGTAGTACTTTTTATGTACACAAGCACACATGAGCCCTATTCTCCTTGACACTTGTCACATGACTACAACTCCCTTGAAGAGTGGGAATACCTAATCAATCCTAGCCGTCCACATCAATCAATTAGCTTTTTAATCTCAGCCGTCCATTGGAACCAAGCCTTTCCTATAAACCAAACCCCTCACAAGCCATTAGCAGGCATTGAGCTTCCAGTAACATTATTCTGCCAAATTTTCTATGAATGCATTGAGCTTCAAGTAACATTATTCCGCCAAATTTTCTATAATGCATGCATGGAGCTTCAAGTATCCACATTCTGTTGAAATACCATTAGAGCCTTTGCATCCTTCAGCTATCATCCTCATATCATCTTCATCTTAATGTTATGCTGCAGAAGTAAGCACTCAACATTCTTCCAACAATAATCCTTCAAAATCTTGCATGCTCATGCGAGGTGGAGAAGAGCAATGGAGATAAATCAAGCATAGCGTGGAGATCGGTTTGTATTTACATTTCTTATTTTGATTTTCATGTTGTCTTGTGCTTCATTGTGCATTGCTAGGGTTTTTATCATTGCTGATTATACATTTGCCCTGATTTGCAATTTTACCCTAACTACATTTGGCACGCCCGGTGGGACTCACTTCTTTTGATCTTTTTTGCAGGTTTTTGTAGTAAAAATTTGCATTCATATAACCCCCATTGTTGAGTTTTGCAGGTTTAATTAACTTTTTGTTGCAGATCTGCTACTTTTTGGACAAAACCCTAGGTTTTAAAGATTTCATCATATCTTCCAAACGGCTCTGAATTTTTTTACAAGATTTTAGCTGAAGTTTGTCCATGATATAAGGAAGCTACAGCAGAAAAATTTCAGGTTTATCGCGATTTTTGCGGGATTTATCACGTTTTTATGTTTTTTCATAAAATCACACTTTTGGGCGCAACTCAGCGAATTTTTCAAAAACTTTTACATTTCTGGAAAGCTCTTGAAATTCTAATGGGGGTCTATGTTTTACAGATTTAATTTGGAGGTCATTTACTATGCGAAAATATCAGATCTTTGCCGACTATACCATTTTCATAAATCCGCATTTCTGGGCGCAAATCAGGGAATTTTTCTGATTTCTTTACATTTTCGGAAAGCTCTCTAAAATTTAATGGGGGTCTCTTCTTTGATTTTTTAATTTTTGAACAAAAAATCTATCAAAATAATCAAATCTAATTCGGCTATGCATCTAAAATTACAATTTTCCTTGCCTGATGAGCCTATTTTTTATGCCTGCATTATAATATCATTTTTTTTTATGTTGTAGGTGATCATAAGGAGCTAGAGCAACATTGACATCAACATCTACAGCAATTTGGATAGCGAATTAACCAGGTGCAATCATTTCATTTCTCATATTCTAATAATTGTTTGCAAACACATTTGGATTTTGGGCATAAAATAAACAATTGTTTGCAAATTCACATCAAAACATTCAGCTAAAACGAACCATTGTCTTTCATCACATTTGGATTTGGGCTTTAAAACAAACAAGTGCTTGCATTGTCTTCCACACATTGAATTTCTAAGGTTAATGAACCCTATGCGAGTGTGACTAAGTAAATGTGTATGCTCTCTCCTCGCATCCCAACACGAACTTGGAGATCAAAAATATTTACTTGTGTTGCTTTTGTTTAGCCTTAGAGAGGCCTGCCTTGGTATCCACCCCAAGGGAACGACCTCAAGCGGTACTTTCATCCGGTCCGCTATAAAAATCAGAGGATAAGGCGAAAGCCAAGTCTAACCGGTATTAGCGCTCACCATACAGTGCTAACTCGAAAGGAGGTGTACCTTTGTGTATATTAAAACTCCTAGTAGGGTTGGTTAAAGTCTTAAGTGGCTTGCTGGATGCTCGTGGGGTGCCGGTCCCCCGGATTTTCACTAGAACCTCCTTGTGATAGTGGCCTTGCCTTAACTAGGACTTGTTGAAGTGTCTTCACGTGCTTGCTTAACCATCATCACATTCTTCCAAACTATAACTTGCTTATGTGTCTTACGTGAGTGATTCATGTGTGTATATGCATAATCATTTGTTTGAATATTGCCACATCAAGCTCTAAACACCCAAACACATAAAGACAAGTCATCCTACACATTCTTCCAATAACATTCAAACCCAATCACTTTCATCTCAAACATAGCCAAGTCATCCAAACAATCCACATCATCATCCAAATCCCTAAACAAGCACTTGCTAAAAGGACTTAAGGCAAACACTTGGGTGACAACATGTCTACACTAGAAGACCCAACAATCAAATTTCAAAGATTCCTCCAAAATCTTTATCAAGGATCACAACCCCTAAACCAAGACGCCATTAAAACATTACAATTCTTCATCCAAAGAGCTCAACCCCATGCAAGCCAATCACCTCAATTGCAACACTTCATAGCCCAAGTTCAACACCTTTTCGCCACTAGTCAAGCTCAACAAGTACAACAAACCTTAGCCACTCCATACCAACCTAATCCACCTCATAGCCACATGTCATATCCATCCACTTCCTATCAACTTAATCCACCTATCCACCAAGTCAATACCACATCAACCTATCAACCTCCACCTCAAGCTTATCCAATCCCTCATACCACCATTCCAATGCACTATCAAGCCCATCCACAAGGCAACCAAGTGATATTACAAGAACAACATCCAAGTCCCAATGGTCCTTTGTACATAAATCAAGCAAGTCCAAGTACACCTTTTCAACAAGACCACCAAGCACCATTGATAGATCTAAATCCACCTTTCCAACAAGAATCACATCCAAGTCCAAGTGGTCCCTTGTACATAAATCAAATGAGCCCAAGCTATCCTATGCAAGACTTAATTACCTTTGACAAGGGAGATACCAATCTAGAGTGGCCACCACCATCCAATCACATGCCAACACATGAGCCAACAAGTCCTATACCAACACCATCATGTGATCCCATTCCTAGTCCATTAATCCATCAACCTTCCAAACCACCAAGCCCTTCATTACCTCCATCACCATGTCATTCTAATCGTTCACCAAAGGATGCGGCTGAGAGAGTTTTACAAAGGATGCTTGAAGCAAAACTCATTGAACTTCCTAATGTCAAACCTTGTGAAGAAAGTCCATATGATGAACATGATTATTGTGCATACCATAGGACCAAAGGCCATAATACAAATCAATGCCCAATATTTCTCTCAATTGTTTACAAGGTGTACCTACCTATAATGGGAAAACATGCCACATCATCCCAATCCCATGTGTCACCCCCATCTAGTTCAAATCCTAATCCATCCAATCCAATTAGCTCTCAACCTAATCCTCGTCCTAATCCTAATCCAACACCAACTACCATTATCATACATCCATTATATTTCCCATCCACTCATACACTTGCAAAGGATGTGATCCATTGGCTACTAGCTAGGAATAAACTACCTCCATGTCAAATACCAATTCATGAGCCTACCAATGAACTTCCAAAGGTCATGTCCAATCCTATAATCCCATCATGTGGTCCACCTATCTTTGAGCCTATTCAAGAACATTCCATTAACATACCTAGCCCTTTGAGCCCATCATGTGACCTACAAGCCATCAAGCCTATTTGTGAACCTTCTATCATTAATCGAAGTCAAGAGTCATCATGTTCTCATGTTGTTGACCAAGAGCCTATCCAAGAATTATCCACTTCCATTCAAGCAACCCAAGAGGAATGTCAAGAGCATAATCTTAAACATGTGGAAACATTAAGCCCTAGTCCAACTCAAGATCAACACACTTCCATGCAACCCATCCATAACATTTACCTTCTTTATGATCAAGATGATACCTATGAAGAAGCTATCCATGAGCACCTTGATCCTATCCATAATCATATATCCATCCATGAGCAAGATATCCACATTGCTCCTAGTCATCCTCCATCTAGCCCTATCCATAATGAGCAAACATCCACTTGTCATGATGAGACACTTGCCTCCCAAGAACACATAAGCATAGAAGATCAAACAACTAGCTTGGATCTTAGCAAACATAATCAAGATCCTAATTATCATCCTTCCCCATCTACCATCGATTCCACTTCAAGTCCACCATCATGTCCTATTGGTTTTACCACCTTTGTCCATGAATGTTCTTCCTTAGGACAACAAAGACCTTTATCTACTTCATCTTCTCCATCCAATAAAGAGTTCAAGTCTAATGTTCAAAGCACACCAAGTCCTATAGTCAATCGCATACTCCAAAACATGAACTACCAAGGCAAAGGTCTAGGCCTTTATGAACAAGGTATTTTGGAGCCAAACCATGTCAAAATTCCTCCATGCTCATATGGCCTTGGATACACACCCCAAGGTAAACAAGGTCAAGATGTTGGTAATCCCTTCATGCATCCTAAATTTACTACTTTCCATCGCACCCCCCATCCTCTACCCAAAATACATGTAGCCATTCCAACTCCATCATCCTATAAATGTCAAAAGCATGTGACCATACACCTTCCGCCATCCACCTTGCCTCCACTTTTACCAACTCCAAATATCCCTCCATCCACCTTGCCACCATTGCTTCTAACACCTAACATACATATCATTCATAAGTATCCTTGCATCCCTAATCATAACCAACAAAAGCACACATTGTTTAAGCATAAAGCTTCCAATCATTCCATCCACTCCACCCACCCCATGGGATTCAAAAGCAAAAAATTTGATGCCTCTACCTATAAAGCTAAAAATCCTACCAAAAATCCTAAAGGTCTTCATACCTTAGGCCATAAAGAATCAAACTCAAAGCAAAGTTCATCTAAAAAGCTATCCAAGCCCATATCTCCTAATGCAAAGCTCAAAAGCAAAATGGTTTGGGTTCCTAAGCAAATAGCTAGCAAAGCAAATGAGGCATTCTCATCTACATCTCAAGAATCCCAATCACCTATCTCCATCCAAGAGCCTATTTCCATCTAAAACTTCCATTCCCTTCAAAAATCCCACAAGCAAAGAAAAAGCACTAAACATACTAAATCTATGTGGGTTCCTAAATCACTTCATCTACCATCTCCTAAGCAAACATCTCCATTGCTTCCTACACCACCATCTCATCAAAAGCTTCAATGTTTATCATGGTGTGTGCAACCGTTGGTCATGATTCCCTTCCACTCCGCAACACCTCCACATAACTACATCTCCCCATCTTCCATCCATTATCCTACATATCTCCCCCATGCTATCCCTATGGTCCATGCTTTTGCATAAACTTTTCATCCTTTTCCATAAACCCTACATAATCCACATCCTAATCCACTATCTACCTAATCCATCTCCCATCCATGCAACCCCTTATCAACATCTATGAGCATAACGACATGGTCCATGCAAAGATGACATCCATCTCTAATGGGACTACCAACATCCATAGCACTAAACACTTGAGTCCCTCCTATCCATTACCATGGTGAAAACCTAGCAAACAGGCACCATGTGTAATTGTCAACCCATCTAAAAGCAAAAAAAAAAGAAAAAAAAGAAAAAAGAAAATAAAAAGAAAAAAAATCAAAAAAGTAAAGAGAAATCCCTTCATCCAATGGCGAAAACCTGGTAAACAGGCGCCTTGGATAAGTACCATGATGAAAACCTGGCAAACAGGCGTCATGTGTAGTTTGATCTTCTATGTCACTTACACTTGGGGGCACATTGTCTCATCCAACCTATCCATTTCTAAACTATCTATCCTATTATATCATTTACCATCCTACCATCCCTAGCCATTACATAAACAAGCCTATCCTATTGAACCCATTTATCCATTCATCCATCCTTCTGCCTTTTGATTTTGATGAAGACATAGGGGCAAAATCTTGAAACATGCTTTGGATATCTCTTGGTATACCTCATACCTTCCTCATCAATCCATATTATCATTATCCACCTATCATACACCTTGTCATGTAAAACCTATCATGTCATCCCATGGTCATGAACTTTGTCATGTAAAATCCTAAGCATTACCACCTAGAATGGGGCAATTTCCTCTTATGCAACATAGCCTTTGTAGATCACATCCTAGCTCCCTTATAATCCATCCACTATGGCGTATCCTTTCCATCTTATAGCTTATCCCCATTCGTTTATCATAAGCTTTCCACTATAGCCTACCTATCCATTTATCATGAGGCAAGAATCCATCCCTTATATGGCCTATCCTCTCTTCTATCCCATCCAACTCTCATGATCTTGCCGCCACATTTACTATGAGCTCATCCTTTTATCTATCCAATCCCATTCATCCATCCTTTGCACCTAGACTTGGTTTTCTCCCTTGTCATTGGTATCTAGCACAAAGGCTATTCAAATTGTAAATCCATTGGCATCTTTCAAAACACTTCAAATCCAAAAAAATCAAAATATCCCAAAAAATCCAAAAAAATCAAAATATCCCAAAAAATCCAAAAAAATCAACTATCCAATGAAAAATCCAAGCAATAAAACCAATCATCATCAATCCAAAACAATCCACTCCATCAACATTCAATCAAAATCAAATCATCATCATCATCAATTCTTGTTATCAATAATGTTCATTCATCCATTTCAATCAATCACTTCTTCCAATCATATCAATCAAATTAATCTAAGCAATGATCTTAAATCCAAGTCACACTAATCCATATCAAGCAAGCTAATCAATCAAGGAACATAATCCAATCAAATCAACAAGTTTTTGATCCTAATCTTGTCATGAGCCCAATCAATCAGCATCAATCATCATCAATGGGATATAGCTTTCCCACATCCTTGTGTTGATCTAGGGATATAGCTTTCCCCGCAATGACAACACTATCTATCATTATCAATGAAACAATCAATCATTGGTTTATGACTTGACAAGGGCAATACATTGTTTGTTTTGCATCCTTTGAGCACACTGAGAACACTTGCTTATGCTTAGATTGAGTGGACACTCTAATCATCACAGCATCACTATCATTATTCAAAACAATCCAATCATCAAAACAATCAACCTAGCAATAGCAACCATCAAACCAAAGCACATCAAGCCAACTATCAAAACAAATCCTATCAATCATTAGCATCAACACCAAAGCAAATCAACTCAAGCACATCAACTCTAATCAAAACAATCTGATCACTTCAGCAAATCAAAAGCAGCTTAATCCACCACAATCATCTCATCATCAACATTTCATTAATCAATTCAATCCATTTTTATCATCTCATCAATAAAACACAACATCAGAACTACATCTCATTTCCATCGTTAAGTGCCTTGATCCTGTGGATATAGGGTATGTAGGCAGTCTGGAGTACGAAGGAAGTGCCCAGATTCAGGCACAAGCGATTTTCCTCTTTCTTCTCTCATCATTTCTTCTATCATCTATCTTATACATCATCAATAAACAACTTCTTCCAATCACTTTATCATAGCACATCAATCCAATCATCACTTCATCTAATCATCCTTCAATCATCTTCCAATCATTCCAAGCAATGATCCAAATGCAAGTCACCTTAAGCCATACCAATCAAGTTAAACAATCAAGCCAAGTTATCCAAGCTCAATCAATGGTCTTGGTCCTAGCCTTGTTGTAAGCCAAATCAATCAATTAATCAGCCAGCCAACTCAGCAAACAACCCTGTGTTGATCTAGGGATATAGCTTTCCCCACAATGACAACACTCTCAACAAAACAATCAAACAATTAATCATTGGTTTACAGCTTGACAGGGGCAATACCTTGTTTGTTTTTGTATCATTTGTGCATGCTTGCTTGCTTGCATGTGTGTGTTATCTTTTTATCTTGC
This sequence comes from Cunninghamia lanceolata, assembly GCA_027924645.1. Taxonomy (NCBI): domain Eukaryota; kingdom Viridiplantae; phylum Streptophyta; class Pinopsida; order Cupressales; family Cupressaceae; genus Cunninghamia; species Cunninghamia lanceolata. Next base: position 8,197,252 of record BSBN01000682.1, on the reverse strand, counting down.
ATTTGCATCACATCGATATCATTCCAGCTAATATTCATATCTTGTATCCAGACAAGGTTGTATTACGCTGGGGCACAAGACACATCGTCACCCTGGTTCCTTATACCTTGGTGCATAACGTCTAGTGCTATATCAAACATCATGGTTGCTCACTTTCATTGCAGCATAACGCATCATCCATTTCTTCTATCCATTCCCTTATCTTTCTTTTGTAGCCAAGCCATTTGTTTTCGAGAGCCTACCCATGTTTGTCCAACCCGCATATCCTCTCGAGGGGGCATCATCATCCTATCTTTCCATCATCATCACTATCCTTTTCCTCTATCCATACCTTAGCTTCTTTGAAATGATGTTACTCGACATAAAGCTTATCATCTCGAACATCATCTCAAAGAGGGGCAAAATGTAGACACCCAAATTTGTCCCAACTTTGTCCATGTCTAGCAACACCTAGTTAAAAACATTATCCTAGACATCATGTAGCATTTTGTCCTAAATCCCACTCTTAATCCCACTTAATCCATTAAGCCAATTAATTAAATAAATTTTATTTATTTAATTAAAATCCCATTTAAATCCCATCCTTATCCTACTTAGCCAATTAATTAAATAAAATTTATTTATTTAATTAATTTCCCAATCATATCCCAATTAATTCAAATATTTTATTTGAATTAAGTTCCCCACTATCCAATTAATTAAATAAATTTTATTTATTTAATTAATATCCAACTCATATCCCAACTAATTCAAATATTTTATTTGAATTAAGTTCTCATTATAAGCCGACTTTCCAATTAATTAAATAAATTTTATTTATTTAATTAATTTATCTTATCATTTAGCCGACATGTGTGCCTCTTTCATTTAAAAAGATAAGTGGTACTATAGCCTTTTATTTAATATCTTTTATATGTAGTACTTTTTATGTACACAAGCACACATGAGCCCTATTCTCCTTGACACTTGTCACATGACTACAACTCCCTTGAAGAGTGGGAATACCTAATCAATCCTAGCCGTCCACATCAATCAATTAGCTTTTTAATCTCAGCCGTCCATTGGAACCAAGCCTTTCCTATAAACCAAACCCCTCACAAGCCATTAGCAGGCATTGAGCTTCCAGTAACATTATTCTGCCAAATTTTCTATGAATGCATTGAGCTTCAAGTAACATTATTCTGCCAAATTTTCTATAATGCATGCATGGAGCTTCAAGTATCCACATGCTGTTGAAATACCATTAGAGCCTTTGCATCCTTCAGCTATCATCCTCATATCATCTTCATCTTAATGTTATGCTGCAGAAGTAAGCACTCAACATTCTTCCAACAATAATCCTTCAAAATCTTGCATGCTCATGCGAGGTGGAGAAGAGCAATGGAGATAAATCAAGCATAGCGTGGAGATCGGTTTGTATTTACATTTCTTATTTTGATTTTCATGTTGTCTTGTGCTTCATTGTGCATTGCTAGGGTTTTTATCATTGCTGATTATACATTTGCCCTGATTTGCAATTTTACCCTAACTACATTCACTTCTCCATATTTGACCAAATCATAAAATCCCGCCCAAAATCATAATTAAAATTGATACATCCCACAAAAAGTCCAGGACAAAATAGTTTAAAGGGCGTAAAATTCATACTATCAGCAAGACTCTATGTTACTTATGCCAATCCATAAGAAACTAGTTGAAATGGCTATTGGCGTGAAAACAAAGATTGGAGAGAAGATTACAAAAGTCACTGATGGAGGAAAGAATACCGATGACCTTGTGTCAGGAAGAAAATATATCAATTACACTGATTGGTATGACTGAAGGCTATCGGGTAACACTTCGAAGATCATCCCGACGGTATGCATCATACGAATAGAGTATTTCAGTGAAACTCTCACCGAACGTTCCGTGGAATTAAAAGGAATAGTGGTCATCGGCAAGAGATGAACATCAGAACAAAAGATTTATGAATCCCCAATACCTCGATGTCTCAGTGAATAAAAGTATTTCAGCATATCTCACATCAAAGTATGTGATAGATAAGAGCCATCGGCAAAGCTAAACAGGTCGGAACGAGATTCAAATGTCTTACCGACCCACAAGTCATAGCGATAAAAGTGTTGGTGACACCTCGTGAGGTTTTCTCTGATAAAGAATATAAAATCATCATCGGGGAGATAACCATGATCAGGTGACTTAAAAAAGATTACCCTGATGACATGTTTCACTCCAATAGAAATGAGGATTACACTCACTGTTAAGAAGTCTAACTAATAGGCATATAGGTAACACATTATGAAAGTCCTTCTGATCTAGGATATAAAGGGCTATCGGGAAGACAATGATGCTCAGGTAAACATAAATATGTTATCCCGATGGCATAGATCACCTCGATAACAATGATAGTCACATACATTGACGAGACTCTCACTGATAGTCATATCGGTAACACTTAACCTGTCAGAAAGGAATATCAATTACACAGCGATGAAAGAGGTCATGCCAATGGCAATTGTGCCCACCTTCACATCAGATAAAGTATAGACATCTCCTGCTGTATGACTTAATACAGCGTCAAAGAGACAATTGAAGGGTTACAGCGATTGAATGTTCACGCCATAACGAGATATTAAAATCGCCCAGACATTATGAAAATCATGCCGACGAAAGGAGTTATGACGATGTGACATTTCACAATGATGAAGGATATTGGATTGCTCAAACAATTAAATGCAAACGGTGATGAAATCCTCCAAGATCATTGTAATTAAAATCAACAGAGTTGTTTGAGAAGAGACTACAGGAGAAATTGAATGAGACAAAAGGTAAAGATGCTTCCAACATTGTAGGTACCTCCAATGCAAAAGAGTTGATTGAGCAACATCAGAAGTACTATGATCAACTTAAAGCTGATGCCAAAGAATGTGTTGAAGCTTCAAAGGCAAGAGTGCCCACATTATTTAAAAATGATAAAGAACTAAAGAGCAAAGAAGAATGGAGCATTGATTGTCAAGCTATATTACACGAAGCTTTGGGAGCTCTCAAGGATAAAGATTCTGCATCTGGGGAAGCCTGCAAACATGTGGAAGAGATGGTCACAATGGATGTGATTGCAAGGAATGCCATTGAATTTATGGATTCCCACCATAGCCAGGAGTACCTAGACCATGTGGTTAAAATTTACTTGTGGTTGAATAGATCCTAATCGTGGTTATGTTATAATTGTTAATCTTGTTAATTTCCCAAAAGACTTATTGAAGAGTTATGTCTCTTCTCAAGAATATTTATATAAGTTCAAACATTTGGTGCTGAAAGGGGCATCAGCAGTAGAATATATACATATAATTCATAATGTTTCTCAAAGACCATGTTGCATATTATTATTGAAGAAGTAGATTGAAGTTCTCTGATTCAATGGATCTATTTTGGTATCAATTGTTTGTTAAGATTATTCAATTGTGTGGTTGTCTCTAGTTCTATATTTCCTCATTATTCAAATTAATATATCAAGTATATAGTTAATTTGTCAATGCACATTTGTTGTATCTGTGTGATTGAGTAAATTAGTTTCCTTTTGAGGAATTGAAATCCTTCTGATCAGTCACAGTAACTTGGAAGTGTTAGTTTGGATTACTAAGTAGAGCCATATAATTAGGATTGCCATTCTATCTCCAAGTTAATACTATTTGTTATTCTTGCATATTCATTTCAATTGGTTCCTTCAAGAAAGGATTAAAATAGCTTTTGGTGAATTATAAGATATTTGATTATATTGGTTGGATTATCAAGAAGAGTTTGTCAGTCATCTCCTTGCACGTTTATACAAGTTATAAACTAAAATTGTGCCAAACAATTAGAATTATTGCCCACTATAAGCCACTAGTTTTAGTCCTTCATTTGACTCTGTTTACCCAACAAGGCATTGGTCTTATTTCAATTCATCATTTAAATCCTTTTTACCTTGATATTGCTTATACAATTTCTACCAACCATTCATTAGGCATTAGATATAGAATTAGTTAGCAAGCTTTTCATCTATCCTACACCCTTTCCCATTGTAGATAGATTTAATTAGTCAATACATTTACATTTAGTCTACTTTAATTCCCAAGGTTCACCCACCTAGGTGTAGCAGGACCTGAAGTGCAGGAAATCACCAAACCTTGAAGGTTGATTTTGTCAAGTTAGTTCAAAAATGTTGCGAATCTAAGCATAGAGCCTGGCATCATCTTAGGATTAGCAACCTGTATTTTTGAGACTTAACATGTTGGACCTTGAGCAAGAAGATATAATTACTGATTTGTGAGTATTGGCTTGGAGATATAGGAGGTCAAACCACCAATATCAAGAATTAGATGCAGTGCTTGATGAAGAAGAAGATATAGGAATAGAAATTTGTGTTCATGCTCGGTTAATAGCTCACGGCATCACAGAAGAAGATTTGGAAAGAGTTAATACGCGTGCTCCTATTCAAGTAGTTCCAAGAAGAGATAGACAAGTTGGTCCTCCTATCCAACCTATTCAAGAATATCGCCCTGTGAATCCTACTCAAAATCAAGATGGTCCCCAAGAGATATACCAAAGGAGACCGTGAAAGGGTCATCCTGGATCCTGATTTTGAAAAGTTAGCAATTCTTAATTTTTCTCAATCTTTTATTCCCCCAAGAAGGAACATTAAATCTTTTAGTAGGCCTCCTTCACCCACAAGAAGTCCTACCAGAACCTCTGCTTCCTCTTCCACTCACCAAGCATTGACCTTGCATGGGACTGCGGTTCCTATTGTTATAAATATTCAACCAATTCCACCACTGCAAATGGCTCAACCTGTCCCTTGGGGAGTAGCTATTGGCCCCCTTGCCTTAGGTAATCAGTTGCATGATTTATCACATGGATCCAAAAATGTTTTACCCAAATTCTCTAGAGATGGAAAAGTTTTTACAGACGAGCATATTAATGCCTTCTTTTTCGCATGCATTGTTCTATGTGTTATGTACAAAGATGTTTCTGTCTGATTATTTGTTGAATCTCTAACTAAAGGAGTAGTAGAATGGTTTCAACATTTGCCTGTCGGAACTATAAACTCATGGGCGGTTATGCGCCAAAAATTTGAAGACCGATTCAAAAGTACTGAGGATGAACATGCATTATTGGCTCAACTTACTCAAATGAAGAAAGAGATTCATGAGTCGATGCGGGAGTTCATGGTATGTTTTAACAAGTTGGTGAATAGAATCGAAACTACTAAAAGGCCAACTGCGGAGAATCAAAAATGTTTCTTTCTAAATGCACAACCTCCAGATATTAGTTTTCATTTGAGAAGAGCTTGGGTGGTAGATTTAGAAGCGGCACAGACCATGGCGGTTGAGATTGAGGATGATTTGTTGACTGCCAGAAAATGGAATAGAGACTTGTAGAAGGGGAAAGTACAGTCTTCTAATCCATCCACTATAGACCCAATGATTCAAAAGGTAGCCAATGATTTACTCCTGCTTAAGAAACAGCTTCTGCATAATCCACCTCCGCTATATCAAGATATACCCAGGATAAATTATGTACCATACCAACAGAACAAGCCTCCTAGGCTTCCTCCTCCAATACAAAGGCTAGCTATTGAACATCCTTCTTCTAGTCATAGACAAACTACAGCTACGTGTGATTTTCATCTGACTACTGACCATGATGGCAACACTTGTCCTGAAATGGCAAGGTTCATGCAGATGAATCTATCAAGTGAGAAGATAAAAGAATATGTCTCTCAAGAAGACGAGACAAATCAGACCTATGGCCAACCAACAATCAACTTTCTTGAGTACAAGTCTGATAATGAAAAAGAAGAGGTTCATGACATTAATAATCATTCTTGTAATATCTTCATGAGGAATCGGTATCAGAAGAATGAAGGAAAAGCCAAAGTTGAATCTGCTCACAAAGTTTCAAAAAATACCCCAAAGATTCTATCAAGAAAAGATCCTCTAGAGAATCAACCTCTTACTGCCATGAAAGATAAAGGCACACAAGGTTTCCCTCTTGGTGATTCATCTCCCCTGCCTGATGATGCATTTGATTTCTTAGAGCATTGCAAGAAAACAAAGGTACAAATTTCTCAACTTGATTACTTGAAGTCGAATCCTCATCAGTTGGAGAGACTAATGCATATTGTCAAAGGAAAACCAGATCCTTCTTCTTCAGTACACCAATAGTCAAATGACTCCCAACCTGAAGAGCTTTCACATGATGATCTCGTCAGAGAATCTCCACAAAATGGTACTCCATTGGTAAATGTTATTCTCCCAGATAAGCTTGACCCATTTTATGTTTCTTTGTATATAGCTAGCTATAAACTTAGCAATTGCATAATAGATTCTGGTGCTTCTGATAACGTCATGCCCGCTAAGGTTGTTCATGCCGTCAACTTGTCATTAAATAAACCCTTAGGCAAAGTCTACTCGATGGAGTCCAAATTAGTCCCATTAGTAGGTCAACTCAAAGATGCGTAATTCGCTTTAGCTGCATTCCTAGAAAAGAAACTTAAGCTCACCATCTTAGTTGCTGACATTCCCGCAAGCTATGGCATGCTACTTAGCAAAAGCTTTTGTAAAGACCTAGGTGGAGAAATACAACTAGATTGGTGTCATGCCTTAGTCCCAATCCATGGAAAGAAAGTCAGACTAAATCCAGAGCCCAAAGTGAAGTATACAGTCCTGAAATCTGATGATCCAAGAGTAGAGACATTGTATGAAGAAAATGGACCAGGTACATATATGCTCATGTAGGAGAAAGAGGTAACCCCTGAAGTTATCTCTCCTGGCATGTCTTCTGGCCTATGGACTATGAAATTTGACGGTAGTTGTTCTTCTTCTAGCTCAGGGGCTAGAATTGTTCTTATTTCATGTACAGGGGAGAAGTTTCCTATGGCTTTCAAATTGGTTTTTGACAACACTAATAATACGGCAGAATACGAGGTGCTCCTTCTAGGTCTCGAAGCTACTAAAGAGAAAGGAACCAAAATGTTGAGAGTTCTCAGAGATGCAGAATTGATTGTCAAGCAAGTAAGAAATTAGTTTCAAACAAAGAACACCAAGTTGAGAAGATACCGAAACTTAGTATGGGATCAAATAGAGTTCTTCGATGCTTTTTCTATAGAGGCTATTCCTTGAACTCTTAATTCTAAAGCTGATTGCCTTGCAGTTTCTACGGCTCTCTTGCTTCCACACCCAGAGTTCAACAAAGATCAATATAAGATTGAATTAGTATAGCAACCAAGCATGCCTGATAATGATAAATATTGGCAAGTTTTTGATGATGACAGGCAGATTGTGTCCTTTTTGGAGAAGGCCGGTACTTTTGTCAATCTATTATTTGAAGGAAGTGAGACTCCTGTAGAAGATGAAGTGCTACAATTAAAGGGGAACACCATTCCAAAGGGTTTGATTACTCTAGAGGAACTGTTTGATAAAAATGATTTCTATTTGAAGAATAAGACCCAAGAGAAAAATCCCAATTCTTCTTAGTATGATAAAGTAGACATAGGCACTAAAGATGATCCTAAAATTATTTGCATTGGCAAAGCATGTTCGCTAGAAGAAAGAAAGAAGCTCATCACCCTATTGGTCAAATAGAAGGACGTGTTCACATGGTGTTATGATGATTTGAAGAGTTTTAGGGATGGAAAATTTTAGCATTATATCACTCTTAAACCCGGGGCTACTCCTTTTAGGCAAAAACAAAGGCAATTCAATCCTAAAGTTGCTGGAGCTATGTTTGCAGAGATTGATAAGATGATAAAGGCCAAAATTATATATCCCATTCATCATTCAACTTGGGTAGCAAATATAGTTCTTGTGAGGAAGAAGAATGGTGAAATAAGGATTTGTGTTGATTTTTGCAATCTTAATCAAGCATCTTTAAAAGACAACTACCCTCTACCCGTGATGGATCATGTTTTGCAAACTATTGCTGGATCTGGAATGATGTCATTACTTGATGGGTTTTCTGGGTATAATCAGATAGAAGTTGCCTAAGAGGATCAACATAAAAATGCTTTTACAGCACCTTGGGGAACTCTGGCATACAATCGAATGCCATTCAGGTTGATCAACGCTGGTGCAACTTTTCAACGTGCTATGGATCTCTCTTTTGGAGATTTGAAAAACAAGATTATTTTGGTATACTTGGATGATCTCACTATCTTTTCAAGAAAAAGAGAACATCATATTAAACATCTGGAGATAGTCCTACAGCGTTGCCATGAGCCAGGAATCTCTCTTAACCCCAAGAAGTCCATTTTCAGGGTTACCAAAGGAAAACTACTAGGGCACATTGTGTCTAAAGATGGGATTCGGATTGATCCTGAACATGTTGAGGCTATCCAAAAATTGCCACTACCATCAAGCAAACCTGGAGTGAGGTCTTTCTTTGGTCAGATCAATTTCTTAAGGAGGTTCGTACCAAATTTCTCTAAATTAACTCACCACATTGTAGACATGATGAGAGATAAGGTGGTCTTCAAGTGGACTGAAAAAGGGAAACAAGCATTTCAAGATATTAAAATAGCAATCGCGGATGCTCCGGTTTTACTTCATCTAGATTTTTCCAAAGATTTCATTATATATTGTTATGCTTCAGAGCATACTTTATCTGCCATCCTGACTCAACAAAATGATGATCGTATAGAAGCACCTATTGCATTTATGAGTGTTCCTCTGGAAAAGCATGAGTTGAATTATTCTTTGGTAGAGAAGCATGCTTATGCAGTTGTCAAGGCAGTAAAACATTTTAGATTCTATATTCTCAATTCACATTCTAAGGTCTTTCTGTCGGACACTTCGATCAAAACCATACTTACACAGCAAGAAATAGGTGTCAACAAAAGAGCCTCTTGGATTGCTAAAGTTCAAGAATATGATATTGATATTAAGCCAACCAAATTGGTACGAGGAAGAGGCTTATGTAAACTCATGGCTGAAAATCGCACATGTGAAGAATCTCCAGAAAGGGATGTTGACCTACCTCAAGTACTGTTTGTAGGATTGAGAGATGAATGGTTCTCAGTTATTGCCTATTTCTTGACATATGGTGAATGTCTTTCACACTTAACTCTGAAGAAGAGAAGAGCAATCATGTTGAAAGCAGCAAGATATATTATTTGGGAAGGTAGTTTATACAAGAAGGGGATCGATGGAAATTTTCTGAAATGTGTGGATAAAGAACAACAAGAAAAATTGCTTCAATTCTTTCATAACGAAGCTTGTGGTGGTCATTTCTCTTCCAATGTCACAGCGTATAAGATTCTAAGACATAATTATTACTGGCTTGGCTTATTCAAAGATGCAGACCAATGGGTGAAAAAGTGTGAATCTTGTCAGTAATTTAAAGGCAAGGTCAAGCTAGCTGCGCAACCATTGAAGCCCGTTATTATTGAAGAACCTTTCTGTCAATGGGGACTATATTTTATTGGTCCACTTCATCCAACATCTAGCACCGGGCATACACACATCTTGGTGGCAACAGATTATTTTACTAAATGGGTTGAAGCCATTCCAGTCCGTCAAACTTCCTCCTAGGTCGTGTGTGATTTTCTAAAGCAGAATATTCTTGTGAGATTTGGTGTACCTCAGAAAATTGTCACAGATAATGCTTCCAACTTCTCCTCTCATGAAATCTCTAATTTCTGTTACCGACATGATATCATACTTGCACATTCCTCTAATTATTATCCGCAAGGGAACGGATTGGCAGAGTCCACCAACAAAAACCTCATCTCTATCATGAGAAAGCTACTAGAGGAAAAACAAAAGAGTTGGCACAAGAGGTTATTTGATGCATTATGGGCTGACAGGACCACATATAAAAGGATCATCGACACATCTCCCTTCCAACTTGTTTATGGAATTGATGCTCACTTGCCAATCCCTCTAGAACTTATTGCTCTTTCTCTTCAAACAGTAATTGAAGGTGATGAATTTAAAGATTCTCTGGAGAAAAGGATCTGACAAAACTTGAAGAAAAAAGGGGTCAAGTGGTTGACAGAATAGCAGAACATCAAGCAAAAGTCAAGAAATCATTTGATAAGAAGACCAAACAAAGGCAGTTTGTTGTAGGAGATCTCGTTCTACTCTGGGATAAGAGGAAAGAACCTAAAGGGATGCATGGAAAGTTTGAGTCTCTGTGGAAAGGACCTTTCCAAATTAGAGAAGCTTGTGGTGATAATTCATTTTACTTGGCACATCTTGATGGCACTCATCTACCCTTGCACTACAATGGGCAACACCTGAAGATTTACAATCAGTAAAAGTGGGATTTATTCCCAACTCTTTGTATATAAAAAGTTTTGTTGTGTCAGTGTGTTTCCTTGTTTTGTTCTATTTTTGTCGTGTTGTACATCTCCTTCCTAGTCTAACTCTATCTGCCCTATGATAAGATCACTAGTCTTGTCAAAGACACTAGATTCATCTACATCCTTGTAGTTCTTGTCCCCAAGTAGAGCTAGCTATTTACCCCATCTTTCTATCCAAAGTTTTAAACCCTTTGCAACTTAATCCTCCGTTTTAAGTCATCTTTTTCGTTGCAATTTGTCGGCATCATGTTTCATGTGTCAAATCATGTCAATAATTTGTCATCATAGCATCACTCCTTGTCATTTTTCTCCATTAAAGCTTTAATAGCAATATTATGCCAAGGCAGAAAATTCGCGACTTAGTAATATTTTACTTTGCGTCTATTTTTCTTTTTTTTACCAAACCCGTGTTAACATTTTCTATTCGCAAAGTCCATTTTGTATTTTCTTTCGATCTTCTCAAAATTCATGTCAATTTCCTCCTTTCACTAAGTGCGCGTGACTTGTGAGTTTGGCTAAGTTGACCACTTTCACTTTTTACCAATGGCATAATAAAGTTTACATCCACTTGTGGCAGCCAGGAATTAAACGTTAGTTTTATTGTTCAAATCACAACTTGTACGTTGTTCTCCTTCAAAAAAAAGTACAAGAAGGTTTTAAAAAAAGGGGGGGGAAAGCATAAATAGTATTACTTGGTTCCACACCCATGATCATCTCCTAAAATAAAGAAATTATCTTTTGAGTTTAAATGGAACAAGACATTTGGTGGCTACATTCTTCTAAATCCGTGCCAGCAATTATCATTGGTGTTGATAAATGTAGAAAGTATTGAGACTTAGTTTTGATAAACATACTATATGTTAAATTCATGCCGGGAAAGGTGGCCACATTCCATTAAACTCATGCCAAGGTTGTCAGCTATTCATAATCACAAATTTTCACCTTGCGCATGTCGTGGCTCCTATCTCATGTTTAATGTGTTGAACTTATGTGAAAGACACATGCCAGAGAAAGTGGTCGTGTTAAAAATCCATCAATAGTTCTCAAAAGTCAATATGTGTGAAAAGTGTGAAACTAAAATGTTAAAATGGTGAATTCTCTATGCACCGTTAGCAACCATAAACAGTGAAGTTTTAACATGTAGTGAGGCGGCACATTGTTTCTAGTTCTCAAGAAACATCTTAAAGAATATTATCATTCCTCTCAGTGAAAAGAGCTCAAGTAACTGACCGATCGGCGGATTCCTACTAGTGGAGATGTGAAGACCTTCATGCAAGCCAATAAAAGTGTGAAACATAAGGAACAGTATCACATTGTATAATATAGTGTCTTCAAAACTGATGTGATCTCATGGTTTTCTCCGTAAAATAATGAAACTACCAACATCTTACCGCCGGCACCCAAATGAGAAACTTTAGATCAGAAGATCGACATCTATGAGGATATAATATGAAATGGATTTATTAAGAGTAATTTTAATAGCCTTCAGGCTAGTGCAAGTGTAAAGGACGGAAAAGACAATGCATTGCACCATTATTTTCTTACCCATCGAGACATGTTTCTGTATCAAGCCGTTTCATCGCCTATGGAACACCGTAGAGAAGGAGGAATGGGGAATGATATAAAGCAACAACCCAAAATGTTCAATTCTTCACTCGACAAAGATGGAAGTTGCATACTATAACAGTAGAGTGAAGCACATTCATCGAAGCATATGTGAAATGGATTTTGAGCCTTCACTGTAGACATAGCCGCCTTAGGAGACATGTATCCAAAGTTCATTTGCGACACATATCAAAGAGTACTTGATAGATACCTTCGAAGAAACATAGTTTCATGGACTGTCACAATACTAGGGACTGTATAAAATGACATGTTGAAGACTCTTTGGAAAATATGTGATTTGCTAGCTTAAAGCCAAGCTCCATGACTTTGAAGGCATCCTCTCTTCGTAGCAGGATATGCGGCATCTATTAAAACATAATGGGAAGGAGATTTTTACTCTGGCAGACATGCATAGTCAAAGCACCATGAAATGCTTGAAAGAATACCTCAAAGTTTCAGTCAACAAAGCTTTATATGTGTGAATGTTATGCTCAAAAAATTATTCACTCTTCAGTTGATTCTATCAGTCTTTTCACTAAATCTCCTATGAGTGCAAGTATCAGCTGATATATATGGAAAATGTGAAAGTATAAGCCAATGCATATGAATTCTTTAAAAGATTGGTTCATTTTCATTCAAAATGTGATAAGCCTATGCAGAAATACAAGAGTATAGACATTAATAAGCAAGCATACAGAAAAGCCTATGAACTGTTGCATCAAACATTGCACACAAATACAGTTTGCTTGAAATACTAGTAATGACTACTTTGAATGTAGCATGTAAGTCAGTTGTGAAAGACAGAAACTAGACACATAGACAAACTCAAAAGAAATTTCATGCTTCATGCAGATGCCCGAGTATGGACACCTACTTCCTTCTTATTGAATAATGCATTTTTCATTCCTCTCTTAAAATACACTGTAACAAATTGCAAATTATCAAACAAGACCTCCTAAAACACTGCATAAAACTTTGAAAGAGAATAAACATAGGAAGTTTTCATGACTTGTGGCAAATATTTAATCATGAAATTTAGATATCAGGGGTTTGAGTTTCTCTCAGTCCTTGAATCCACACTTCCAGAAATATCAGATACCTCTCTAGGACACATCAGCTTGACAGATTTCTGGGAGACAATGGAACAAGAGAAGAGATCACTGATGACTCAGAAGTTGTTTCACAGTGGATTAGCCCAAGCAGTTGGTTTTCCCATGGCAGTCTAATGCACAGACGTGGTTTTAGAATGTATGAATCATTACAAACTGGAAACCAGAGAGATTAGAACAATTGATGACAAACTAATTGTCAGGTTAGACAGTGTTTCGATTGGTATTGCTTTCAGGTTACCTATCAGAGATCAATTTGTGAACATAGACAAAAGGCTTGCTAATCAATATTTCAATGAAAGGAAACATCAATGTCTCAACACCATTGCAAAACACTTGTTACATACACCGAAAGGAGGAAAATCACAGTTGCCTAAAGTCCTTCACAAATCATGTTTCATAGAAGATATCTCTAATATGATTGTTCTACTCCATAGAGTGATGGGAGATGAAAAAGTAGCTAATTTTGAAATGTGGATGTTTATTTTTGTAAATGTTATTTGTGCAAGAAACCAATTTATTGATTGGGGCAGCATTATTAGTGACAATTTGCATTATCAGTTGACCAATTTTGAATTGAATGAACATTTCTACATGACCTCTTACTTATTCTATGCAATTACATGCATAAAACCATGGCCAGGACTTGCTACCAAAGGAATCTATGATAACATGACTCAGATCTATGATTATTACCCTTAGTTACAACTGGAACAAAGTTACAAACACTACCGCAGGGTAAATGATGCTTTCACAATGTTGACAGTAAGAGAACTTCAAGGTAACACTGCACTCTGGATATCACCAGAAGCTACCAGTTTAATCAAAATATATGGAAGCTACTTCATCCAATATCCTAGATTTACCTATCTGCGAGTTGGCAGATTTGATGGATATCCATATAAGTTACCTAGATATGTAGATGATAAGATGATATTGATAGAACTATGCAGGCAAATTGGTTCACTTAATAAGAAATGCAAAGACAAGAGGAAACCTAGAGTTCCATTCCCCATTGGCCTTAGTCACTATAGCTGCAAATCTTCCATAGATGCTCAAAACATAGAGAGATCTCTGATAAAAATTAGCTTGTATGCCTATACTATGAGATTCCCTTTTGACAGCAAAGGATATGTCAGAGACAATCTACAGCTTAGTACAGGATACTGTCACTTTCTAGAACTTGAAGACTTTTGGGAAGATTGTGAAAATGATTATGAGGTACGTAAATGAGACTGGATGAGGATGACCATTCCATAGATTAGAGAATTCAAACTAGATTGCAATACAAATGGAATTAAGGAAGATGGTTCAAAATTAATTGATCTTGTGTATTTTGATAAAACTGAAACACAGTCTTTACCACCTATCAATTGGGCTAATGAGGAGATCAAAGATTTGGGTATAATAACTACACATATCATTCAAAGGACTAAAGATTGGGTAAATAAAAAGGCTATTAAGGCAATAGCTACTAAACTAACAAGTAATAATGTTTTATCATCAAGTAGAAAAGATAAGCATTCGAATTCTTCTTCTTCTTCTTTTCATTCTCATTCTCCATCTTTAAACATTGGTTCACATAAGAATACTCAAGGAGGAGATGATGGAGAAGATCCATCAAGAAGAAAGGGTCCTAAGAGCCTTTGTGAAAATGATGAAAAATAGAAAAGAGGGAAGACAAAAATGAAGGATAATGCATTGCCTCCCATACAGGAAATAGTTGAGGAAAACAAGTCCACAAGTCCTAAAATAATCCATCAAAATGATGAGCATTTGAATATCTCTCCTTTACTCCTTGTTGTTTCTCCTCCTCATGATACACCTCATTCACCTCATGCATTACAATCTTTACTCCCACCACCTATGAACATATTCAGTGAGCATATTCTTCCCTCAAACATAGTACCTCTTTCCACCAATATTCCAGAATCCTCACATAATCCTCCTTCTTCGTGGTTGTAGCAAAGTTTGTCAAGAAAAAGAAACAATGCTTAATTAATCATGCCCGATTTTGATACGGTCTCCAATTTTCTACAAAGGTCTCCCAAATCTAAAAAGATCAAGGTTACATCAAGGATGGCGGTGGATTCTTCATCAGGCAATATCTATGTTGAGGTTGCACAACCTGTTTCTAAAAAAAATTTGAATGAGGCTATAGAAAGTGATTTTAATATCACTAAGATAGATCTTGGTCCATCTACATATGAGGGTGACATGCAAAACTTTCAAGTGTCAGCTGCCCAGTTAATAAAAAGAATAGAGAAAGAAAGGCACACGAAAGATCAACTAAGGCAACAGGTGCAAGTTTTGACATCCTATCTCAAAGCCATCATAGATACATCAGCTTTGCCTCTTGATACTCCCTCTACCTCTACTAATTTCTCTCTTGAAAGTAATGTTGAAATAGAAATTATTGAAAGTGTTAGAAAATATCAATTGTATGGAAAGGTGACTGAAAAGTGGGTTGAACATATGAAATTAAAAGCATTTAGTTTCATTAAGCAAGCAAAGGGTCTATATGATGAAGCAGAAATAAAGAGGGAAGAGGTTGATAAAGAAATGAGAGGTATCCAAAAGGAAGAATTGTTATGGCAGGGAATATCCAAAGACCTCAGTGAGATGATCAAAACTGATAATGAGATATTACTTGCTGAAAAAGTCTTTTCAAACATTAAAGAAAACCAATCTAGTTCTTGGTTATGTTCAGTTGAATGGAAACTATCCAATATAAGACAAGTGTTGGCAGCCCAAGAAAAGCTCTTGGAAACTTGTGAATAGGTGAAGAAGAATATTCAGGCTGATTTATTGGCAATCAATCCTGATGTAATTGAGAAAGATAAACTTTCAGTTTTGGAAGCCCAAGCTATCAAAGGAAACTTTGAAGACATGATTAACACAGAGTTGTTCAATAAACAGGTTTTCAATGAAGGACTTATGGATAAATTGAATCTCATCTTTGTTGCTGTCAATTCTGGCATTGATCACATATCAGATTATTGACATAATTTGAATGATGTCCATAAAGATCAATTAGAATTGAAACTTTGTATGATAGGAGAAATTGTTCCTAAAAATAGACTTATAGCCTCAGCAGTCAGGGTGTTCAGAGCATAGAAAACGAAGTCATCTCTTCCTTCATAGTAGTTTGTAGTAGCAGGGACATCTTCAGATGATACCAAAGGTGGCGAGAACAAAACCTGATGGTTTCTTGTGAGATCAATCATATTAGTCTACTTTTCAAAGTTTACAAAATGATAGGTTTTAGTTCTCTTTCTATGAAAGTGACTTTACGTCACTCATTGTAATTAAGTTGTAAAGTGCACTTGTATTTTCATAAAATATTTTGGGTAGTTACAGGAAGCAGTTATAAGGTAGTCATAAAGTTGGTTACTGAAACAAGTCTATATATACAAGGCTTGGTGTTTGTAATAGGGACTTTTTGACCTTCACATTTCAAAGGATGTTATGAGAGATAGAGTTGTACAACTCAGTGTGGAGAAATAAGAGACATTTTAGATTGTGTGATCTCAAATATCTTTTTAACATTATTCATTCCTCTTATGTTGATGGATCATGTTTTCTTTACATAATCTTACATCTGTAATGTGGAATAACAACTAGTCTTGAAGGAATTGATTACTAGATAATGTTTCAATGTATGTTGAATATCTCCTGAATCATTTCTTCTTTCTAATACTACATATGCTCACTTTAATAGTTTAAGAAGTGCTCTTATATTGTCTTGGTGGGATTGTTAAACCTTATACATGCAAATTGAGTCAATGTTCGTAAGCCCATTGTCTTAATCTTCCAAACCTTTCTTTAATTTCATTTCTTTCTCAAATATCCTAAAAATCCATAAATCATCAAATGAGGGAGCTGCCCCTCGACACGCAGAGGTAAGTTGATAGAAAAACTACAACTTTACCAACTGTTGGTACTTATTTTCACTATGTGTTTTCTGGGCAAAGAGTCAATCTAATAATCCATATGTTATAGTGCAAATCTATTTACCAATAGGTATGCAACTACAACTTCTCCAAAAGCCCCCCCTTCACCAAATGAGAAAGCATCAACATATAGAAATTGCATGAGAAGAAGCTACTATTGGTTTCTCAAAACAACCTCCACTAACCTGTCACATTCTTCCTATCACTGCTCCCTCATTTTTCCTAATTTTCTAAAATTGTTTTTGGGTTTTGTGTAGCTCCTTCCTAGATTTCTAGAATATTTTAAATTTTTCTATTTCAATGACAAATGAGAAAGTTTTTCCCACTTTATCGAGACTGGGTCTCATAGTTATGACCCAGACATGCAACAACATGCAAAGCTTGTGACCAACATGCAAATGCATGCAAATAATGCATACCAAGTGGTCCCACCTAGAAATGAGATGCCCAAATGGAATATTCCACCATTTATGCCTTTGAAACATTTATGAGAGCATAATTCCTCAAAAATTACATTTACAATATTTGCCACAAGGAATATTACAAAGTTGCAAATCAAAATATTTATTCTCCTATCCCCTAAGCCCTTATTGAAAATAAACCAAATTAAAATAACAATATTTTTTTGGTTGATGATGATTTCCATTGACCCTGGATGCTCCTGCATCAACTTGTAATTTCTACCTGCTCATTCCCATGGTCATTGATATGAAACACACTTTCTATTATATTTCTCTCATCCTCATCTATACTATAATTTAAAGTTTTAGCCTCATTCCTAAATTCTAATCTACATTTCTATTATTCAAAACCAATTAAAATATAGCTTAAGGTATTCAATGAAGATCCTACTACATTTTCCATTCAATAAGAAAACCTCCAATTCCTAAGTCATTAGAGCAATGCTCAAGTATCTCTAGAGTTCTTTTCTTTCATACATGACTAGTTACACATAAAAGATTCTAAGAAAATAATTCACTCTACTTACTTAAATGAGATTCACAAATTCATTTACTATCCTACTTAAAACCATTTCAAGTATTCTAGATGATTAGAAATAAAATCATTCTTTTATCTTCTATCAAACTCAAAATCTACCTCTTACCATTGTTACCAATACAAGCACAAAATAATATTAAACATAATATAAATAATGTATTAAAAATGAAATATTTTTAATTAAATTAGTCTCCTATCCAATCTCAAACTTAATTCAATGAATAGAAATGAATTTAAGAATAAGAATAAAATGAAATAATTGAATATAAATAGCCTTAACATGAAAAACCACCAAGTAGTAAATCTGTCATAACTTTCTTATTTCTGAGTGGAATTCTAAAATTCAAGATGTTTTGGAAAGGAAAGAATAACAGAAATAAAACTCAGAAAATAATTAGAAAACTTTTGTAAGATGAGGAGGTAATGTTTACTACAATCATCCCTTTCCCTCAAATCTAGATTTAACCTAAACTTGATCATAAATTGAGAATGGTTTGATTACTCAAAAGTATTCCCTATATTACAATGAATGGTAGTAATAATAAAAGATAAAAAAATCTATTATTTTTCTTTAATTTTGACATTCAAATAACTATATATATATATATATATATATATATATATATATATGCACATATATATATACATAAATATATATATATCTATATATATGTACATACATGTATATACATATATATGCACATATATATATATACATATATATATATATATATATATCTATATATATGTACATACATGTATATACATATATATATATATATATATATATATATATATATATATATATATATATATATATGTCTGATCTAACAATTGTTCTTATAAACTAATCAACATAAGGGTTTAATTGACCTTCTTGCACTACAAGTATATATTTGCTTCAATCTAATTTTTGCATACAACAAAATATATGAAAGATTATCTAATCATACCCATTTCAAGAAAGAAAATATCAAATTCATTTGACACACTTAGGTAATGAAAATAATTCATTTCTAACAAAGTAAACTACCAACAAAACCTTAGATTTTCAATTTCTTCTACAACAGTACTAAAAATGCCATATCTTTCAGAATACTTAAAATAATCTAAAACCATAAAATGTTCCAGAAATCTTAAATAAATATTTTCATAACCTAGAAATGATTTTACAATCCCTTTCCCGTACAGAGAGAAATTTATAAAACATCAGCAGGGTTTACAACAGGGTTATAGCAGGGTTATAACAGTACTAAAGTCACGATAAATTTCTTAATACTTAATGAAATTTAAAATTGTAAGATGTTTCAGAAAGCTAAAAACATGATTCTCAAACCCATAAACCTTCAACAAGTTTTCTTGAAAATTTTTAGAAAAACTTTAACATAAATAATGGTGAGTTTTCAAGGAAATATCTCAAGAATTTAATTAATGAAGACCTCCAAATGCACCTAAAGAGAGATTCCAAGATTCCTTAATGTGAGAGCTTCCATCTTATTTAGTTGTGCGATTCCTTTCTTCTACCTAGGATTCTATTGCCCTGATAAAATTCAAAAAAAAATTCACCTAACAAGTCACCATGGATGTATGCTTTCTTTTCCTCATCAAAATGGATATAATTTCCTTGAATTATCTTCCACATCAGCTATCAACATCCTCTTGATGACCTACAAAAATTAGAAATAAACTTGGGCCCTTCTCTTGTTTTCTCTTCTTGCTTGTGGCATCCGTTTCTTTCAAGAAATGTAATTCTTGGGATTTCCTTTTATTTATTTTTCTTCCTAACTTGTATGCTCGAAAACTCTTCAAGAGAAGATGACTCTTTATCTTCCAATATCGTCACTTATTTTCTTGTGTAGTAAAAATACATTGAAACAACTCAAACATAATTTTTATGAATAAACAAGTACCCTACCCATAGGTGATTGACCTATGGTATTAATTTTACCAAATATAATAATAAAAGAGCTCTTATTCCCCACAAAACACAAGAATAATTAATTTAAATCAGTTAACTAAACCATATCAAGACCTTATTGTTGAATTCTAATCTCTTTATAACTTATATCATAATTTCATAAACAAATCTATCAAATGCATAAGAGATTGTTAGTAAATATTAGGCCCTACATGAATGCTCCTACAACAAATAATTATACATAAAATTATTACAAATATATCCAAATTAAACATAGAATAATAATACTTACACAAATGCATGTGGATGAATCATAATTGTAAACAAGGCACATAAAGTATTTACATACCTGAATGAAATAAATGATCAAAATGCAAATGTCATACTTTGTTTATCTCCTGGATTCTTCTTTACTATTAATGTCTCTTGATATTATTATAACTAAAACCCTTTCAAGAATTCTAATTGACAATAATAATTACATAATAATTTTGTGAAGATCAGCTAGTCTAATATCATAAAATAAAAATTTATACTCATAATTGAACTAAATAAGAAAACTTTGATATATCTACCATTGAAATTATTAGATAGGATTTAGGCACCCTTACATTCTCCCTCCCTAAGAATGGACTTCCTCCTAGAAGTCCTCAAGAAGATAAAATATTCCCTTGCTTCATCACATCAAATAAGAGTTAGATATAACATATTTATTTAATAGAAAAACAAAAATACTAAGATACCATTACTATTTCAAAAGAAAACACAATACACATTAGAATTGTAGGAGTCTCTACATTATCATTTATCAAACAAGGATTTTTTCTATTACTAAAATGATAACTAAAAATATTACCATATGTCAAATTCATAACTCTGACACATTCAACAATGGTTAGATGCCCAAAGAGATACATTTGTATATTATCGAAACAAGAGTAATGAGATTTATCAGTGCCAAGCACAATCATAGTGCTACAAAATAGATATTACACAATTTTACAATAAACATTCCCCAGGCCATCTACTCCCCTATACAATCTGCCAGGGACCTCTCTTGGGTATGGAAATCTACACAATTCACATTACTCCACACAAGATAGCAACAACAAATGTTGATAAAGACCCAAAATAAAGAAATTTTCAATGAGGAAAATTTCAAACAAAATCAAAATTAATAAAACTTCATATAAAAGAAAATGAAATAGCAGAAGTCAAAACAACAGTTCAAATTAAAACCAAAAACCTTAATAAAATAGTCCTTGAAGCAAAAAATTAATTTATAATTATGACCAACCAAATATCTTAAAGAAACCTTAAAATTGCCGACTCAATAAAACAAGGGAGAAAATAAAAAATAAAAAATAAAAAAAAATTCATAAAACTTTACATCACAATCACCACGTGACTTCAAATGAGACACCTAAGGGAAGGAGGGGAATGCGATGGTCTCAAATCACATAGAGCTCAAACATATACCACAAAAAGGAATTAATCATGAAATTTATACAAAATGTAACCACTAACATTATACTTTCCAATAAAATTTTTAGCTGAAACAATTATGAACTATATGAATAATTAAATTTATAGTTTACTTTGATATTCACAGAAAATTTAACTACTTATTCACAAAGAATCTACACTAAGGGTACAAGTATAACTCCCTTTGCATAAATGTAGCTCCCTTTCCACAAATGTAGCTCTCAAAACACAACATAGCTCCCAAATCACAATCCGTAGCAAGTCATCCCACAATAATGGGTTACACTTTTTGGCCAAACTTGACATTGAAATCAACATTTTGAACTAAATCTTCACTTTATGACACGTATAGCTGCTAAACTGTTAGGAATTTGAAGATCATGTGAACTAGTGATTTGTGAGATTTTGTCTGTAGATTCTAAATATATATTTTTTAAAAAATTTGGAGTTAAATTGTAAAATGTTTTGTGTCTCCTTTGATAACTAGTTTTTAATAGTAAATAACATTTTTTTAAAGTGATGTGTATTATGTAGCACATAACTTTTCTTCTACAAAGGATAAAATTGTGATTCTTTTGAATTTAGATTGGTAACACTGATATATAGGGCATGCATTTGGTTTTATAATGTTTTATTGAATATTTTTTATTAAGTTTTGAAGTCAAACCAATTATAATTTAGACATAGGTGTATTCTGTAAAACATAAATTTTTCTGTATGTATCGAAATTCAATTTTTTTTGGTTGAAACAAGGACATCAATACCTAGGGTATAGATATGTTTCAGAATTTATTTCACTAATTTACTAATTTTCTATGTGTGTAGAACAGAGAATTTGATGTTCGGTGAAAAACCTAAATTCACAAGAAATAAAAAATAAATATAATAATCAAATTAAATATATTTAAAATTATACTTTTTGGGAAGTTTATAATAAGGACTACATACTTACAAAACTTAAATTTTAAATGAATTCATTTGATCCCCAAAAGGTAAATCAAAAGTGGTTTTTTATCAACATTTTGATAGGTGTAGAGGAGATTCCATTATAGGTATGGTTTAAAACTAGCGGGGTTCTATCCAAGGGAGTTTGAATCTAAGGGGGTTTTATCAAACCCTCTTCAATTAAAGTCCTTTAAATGGAACCTTTCAAGGCTTAAATCATTATATTTTTTAAAAATATGTGATTTCAGCAAAAATCAGGATGTCCCAGAAAGTTTAACCCATTATTGTGGTAGCACCCTAGCTCCCAAATCACAATCCGTAGCTCCCAAATCACAACCGTAGCTCCCAAAACATAATGTAGCTCCCAAATCACAACCATAGCTCCCAAAACACAACGTAGCTCCCAAATCATAACCATAGCTCCCATAACACAATGTAGCTTCCAAATCACAACCATAGCTCCCAAAACACAATGTAGCTCCCAAATCACAATCGTAGCTCCCAAAACACAACATAGCTCCCAAATCACAACCGTAGCTCCCAAAACATAATGTAGCTCCCAAAACACAACATAGCTCCCAAATCACAACCCCCACAACACCATTTCTCCAACCTCCATGCATAAACCCAAACTCCCAAAACTCCCAACACATCCATCCACAACACCATCACCATACACACAAGTTTGTTAGTATCATCACAGAATAAGGTGAAAAGTAGAAAACCACGAACTTACACTTGTACCAACTTTGTCATCAAATTCTCTTTATCAGTGATTTTTGTAGATCACAAACTAGCCTTTCTTTGCTTTATCGCTTCACACACTGTCCTTGCCAAGTGTCACCCAGTCGGTGAATCAGGAAATATCTGAACTTTCAAACTAGTTCGTCATTGACACACTTTCCCAACAATAGGTAAAAAGTACTTATAATACATTTTATTTCTGTTCAAAAATCCCTGAAGACTTAGCTTTTTGAAAAGACATTATATGCTTTCCTTCATAAGCTGCTATCAGCTAGTCGACAAATCAACTAAAAGCCAAACTTATGAACAAGTTCATAAAACAATGATTTTGCTGATAACATAAAGTTTAGTTCAAATTCTTTTTCTCCCATGTCTCCATCATGTCACCTTTATCTGCTGTCAGTAAATCGACCAAACATGAAAGTGATGAACTTGCTGGTTCTAGAACTTCTAAAATCTTTGACTGGCTATAACTTTTAGCCAATTTGCATCCAAACTTCATGAAAATAAAACTGGGGATACCCATTTGGGTCTTTAACAAGATGAAGTCTTCAAATTGAACACACAAATTGAAATTCAATTATCTCCGCAATGTGTTGATTAATTGCTCCTTTCTTTGACATCAATGACAATAATTCAACAGTGATAAGATGAGCTTATATTTAGTTGAGTTATGTTGTATATGTGTTGTCATTGATGTCAACAAGTCTGAAGGTTGGTAGCATAAGTGATGGCTGTAGTGGTTTGGTGTGTTAATCAAGAGTGATTAGTGATGTTCAGAGATGCCAAAGGATAGTGGCGACTAAAGGAAATTTCTATAGAGAGTTGTGAGGCAAAGAAGCAAAGTGATACATATATGTTGAGGTGATCAGAGAAGGTAAATGAGTTTTATTCTGAAATATACCACCCCCTTATGTGTTTCCTAAGTTTAGCTGGAACTTGACATGGTTTTGGGTTTTTGCATTTGACAAGCACACATGTATATATATTTCAAAAACACAAGAAATAGAGAATACCTAGATGATTTATTTCAAAGAGAATGCAACATAAACCACAAACAAGCAATACCCATGTCATGAAATACCATAAAATGAGAGTTCATTACATACCCATTATGTTGTCATGTAAAAACACAAGTCTGATACACTAGAACAATTACTAGGTTGTCTATTGCTCCTTGGTATTACAAGATACAATGCAGAAATTAGCTCAGAAGTGTATAACAACAATATTTAGGCATATTTGAGAAGATAATCGCCCCTTTTGAGGGCCTCACAAGACTCCAAACTCCCAACATAGCTGCTATAGGTTGGGACAACTGGCTAAAGGTGTTGGACAACAAACACAAATGAGGAATGTCATCAAAATACCTCCTAACACCCCTGTAGTCCACTGTAGACCCCAAATACTTAGCTGGGTGGAAGATTCACCATAAAATCAGACTTAAAAATGTAAGATGATCCTCACAATGGTACGGCTAGTCTAGGAATGGTACAACCTCCCTTGGTGATCACACAGCCCCATAAATCCCTCTAAATCACTTCAAAATCTGAGCATATAACCTTCAAAATACAACAATAATTATAGTGGATAATATTATGAGAAAGCACTAAGTTTGCCCCTCCGTGACAAAGCTCCATTTAATCTTCAAACTACGTAACAATGAAGTACACTCACAGCCATTGAGTATGGCTATCCTCAAGCCACCTTAGATGATCTTTCACACCCATGGAAGTTGTTGCAAATGGTGGTTTTCGTCACCAAGAGCCCAAGTGGTTTCTTCAAACCCTCATACATTACAAAGCAATATGCAAAGAAAATATGTTGTCATGAATGAGCTCTTCTTTTTTATTTTTGCTTATATATTTCCCTCATGAGGTGTACTTTACTTTGCAAGGGAAAATATTTCATTTGAATTACTTTATTTCCCTTACTTTAGGTGCCCAAGTCCTTTGTGACTTAATTTTTACATTGCATTACTTTATTTCCTAAGTCACCATAAATATAATAAAGTCCATACATTAATTATTATTATTATTATTATTAAATTATAGACTTTAATATGAAATCCCAAATAGACTCAGAATTACAAGATCTTTAGATAATTGGAAAGGTCTAATCAAATTGCTCTACCTCCAAGCATTAACTCCCCTATCTAGAAGAAACCCTAACTTACTAAAAATAGTAAGTTACCGCCAAAGTGTCTGAAACCAACCAAATAAACAACGAGAGTTCCCTAACCACATGTGTTAGTCTATGGGAACCAAGTATAGACTAACCCATCATAAAATGGGGGACATTATAGTCCACCCTCCCCAAGATTGCTTGCCTCAAGTAGTCTCAGATTTAGATGCGACAACATTTGTTCATTCTCCCATGTAGCATCCTCCACCTGCAGGTTCTTCCATTTTCTCAAATATTCTCTAATGACCCTTTGTCTCAATGTCCTCTCCCTGGTGTTAATTATGGCCTCAGGTACCAAAATCAACTTCCCCTCTTCATCAAGAGGAGGCAACTTTGTAGAAGGTATCACATTGTGTCCCAATGCCTTTTTGAGGCAAGACACATGAAAAACATTATGTACCTAGCTCTCTGCCAGCAACTCCAACTCATAAGCCACCTCTCCAACCCTCCTAGAGACCCTGAATGGTCCATAGTAACGTGGCTTCAATTTCTCTGCACCACTCTTCTTAAGAATGGATTGTTTGTATGGCTGCAACATAAGATATACCATGTCACCAACCTCGAAGGATTGCTCAACCCTATGCTGATCTGCATACTGCTTCTATTGGTTTTGCACCTTCTAAATATTCTCCATCAAAGACCTCATTTCCTGACTTTCCTATAGGAGGTCTTTAGCCTTGGGTACTCTATTGTCCCCAAATAAAAAGTCTAGAAAATTGGGAGCCTCATACCCATAACATGCCATGAAAGTTGACATCTAGATGGACATGTGGTAGGTGGTGTTATAACAGTACTCCCCCAAATGGAGCCACTTGACCCATGCCTTCTACTGCCCAACTATGTAATTCCTGAGGTATCCCTCCACACACTTATTAACAATCTTAGTCTACCTGTCAGTCTAGGGGTGGTAGCTCATGCTAGGTGTGAACTCTGTGCCTATCAATCTGAAATGCTCCTGCCAGAAATTGCTAAGGAACCTGATGTCTCTATCACTCACTATAATCCTAGGCAACCCGTGAAGGTAGGATACCTCTCTGAAAAAATAAATCAGCAATCTGAGCTGCTGTATAAGTGGCTGAAATATCAAAGAAATGGGCAAACTTCGTCAACCTATCAATCACCACATATATGCAGTCCCTGCCTTAGGATTTAGGCAAGTCCATAATTAAATCCATTGAAATACAGTCCCACTTCCTCTCAGGAATGGGTAAGGGCTGCAACAATCCACCCGGAAAGGAGTGCTCATGTTTGTTTTGCTAGCATACCAAGCACTCTCTCACATACTTCTACAGTTTTGTTTTGAGGCCCTTGTTGCAAGTATGAGGTGAGCCAGTGTTGTCATTGATGTCAACATACTCATATTGCATTGACAAGAAGGATTTGATGAGCTGTGTGCTGAGGATATTGAGAAAATTAGCCTCAGTCAGGAACAGTGAAGAACAGTGATGAGAAGAAGGTAAATGTACTATATAGGATGAGAACCAGAGGATGCGGATTAAAGGATTAGTAGATATGAGTCTTGAGATGCTACAGTTAAGATTTCAGAGGTCCGCATGAAGATCTGAAGGAGTTGTGACTGTCGGTATAGAACCGGTTCCGGAAAGTATCCAGAGGTGACAGAGGATCACAAAAAGGTCTGGTGAGGTCCGGAATTGTATTATCCTAATCTGCGGATTGGACGGAGTGTTTGGGATGTCCTTGTGATGTGTCATCCTGATTTGTGTATGATTTGGAGGTCCGGAAGTACCTCTTACATTATGACAGTGGCAACAGACTGTGTTCTTGAAGTTCCGGATGAGGAAGACAAGAGATCCCAGTAAGTAGAAGAAGTGCGGATGTATCCGGACATTCAGACAGGCTTGTGAAGGTTCTTGGATCATGCTTAGGTTGTGTTGTTGGTCCGCATTGATGGTAGAGCCCGGAATTGAAGTTATTCTTCCGGATGAAGTTCCTGCTCTGTTTAGCCGACCGGATGAGTTGTTCATCCTGCGAATGTTCTTGTGATGGCCGACCGGATGTGTTATTCATCTTGCAGATACTCCTATGGTTGTTTGCCGACTTAGATGTTTGTTCCTAAGTCGATGTCTTGTATAAATAATGGTTTGTGAGTTCATTTCAAAGTGTGGTGTGTGGATCAGAGTGGCATAGCGAAGAAACGTGCGAAAGGCAGAGCAGAGATTTTTGGGCTTAATTGGAACTGATCCGGACATGGTAGAGATGTCATTCTCCAGTTCAAGACTGTGATTTTTATCACTTTGTAGACAGTGTGTCTCCTTGTAGGCAGTGGGCCTCTTTGTGAGCAGTGTGCTCGGGCAGTGAGCCCTTATTGGCATGTGCCATTCATTTTTCTTTATTCTTCTAACAGAGAATAATTCTTGGGTTAATCATCCCGTGGTTTTTCCCTTAACCGGGTTTTCCACGTCAAAATCTTGGTGTTCAATGTGTTGATGCTTATCTGCTCTTGTGTTTATGTATTATGCTTCCATGGATGATTATTTGATATGCTGCTAACTAACAACAAAGAATCAAGTGTTTAAAAGAGGAAGAAGTTTTATACAACTGATTCACCCCCCCCCTCTCAGTTGTATGCCCTAGATCCAACAGCCCTTCCAAGTGAACCTCTCCCTAACCTGCCTATAGGTTTTGAAAAAACCTAGATGTCCTACCATAGGCAAGTCATGGAATGCCCTCAAGATCTACTTCATAGCAAACCTTGGCACCAGAAAGATCCTCTCCTTGTAAATGATCAAGTCATTTACAATAGTGTGCCTGTCATCATGGATGGTGCCATCAATCACCCTAGAAGCCCCCTTATTCTTTACATATTATGCAATGATCATATCTTTCCAGTCCTCTGTAATCTCTCCTAAAGCACACAAGTGTGGTCTCCTGGATAAGGTGTCAACAACTACGTTCTTCTTCCCTTTGACAAAGACAATGTCAAAGTCCTGGACTTTTCTGACCCACTTCTATTGTCACTCATTCAGGTCCTTCTGACCAAGGAAGTGCTTCAGGCAACATATTTGAGCGCAGATGGATTCTCATTCCACTTCCAGTTCTCAGTCCGCAGGCAACATCGACCTTACAGCAGATCGAAATCAAGAGGTTAGGTTTACCAACTTTTTCGCAAACAATGAAAGTATGTTTACTAGTGGTGAAACTAGTGGTAATGCTTTAGATGAAATTTCTGTAGTAGGAGCAGACCCTGAAAAGCCATTTAAGGTTCCTAAAATCCCTGCTCATGAAATTGACAGAGATATTCCTAAAGGTATCATTGATATGCTAAATAATAAGAATATAGGTTTGAAAGAATGGTTTGGGTATAAGTCCTCTCAGAACTGTCATGTAGCTGAATTGTCTCATGTAGTTAAAGGTGGTAATTAGGGAAAGCTGAATATATTCTCTGATGAATTGATTAAGAAGTTCAGGAAAAGGGCTTATGAGCATAAGAATAATCCCCAGTTTATGCATCTATCATATGTTAGGATTGGTATCTGTGGTCACTACAGAAAGGGTTTGCCAATCATAGTTTTAATGATGCTTAAAGATGCTAGGTTCCTGAAATTATCTCATTCCCTGTTGAGAGCAGGATGTGATTCAATGGCAAGAGGTCCAATCTTTGTAGATTGCCTATTAGACTTTCCAGTAAGCCTCAAAGATGAAAATCTTAAGGATGTGTTAGAATATAAGTTCAATACCATGAATCTATTCATGAAAAAGGATTCAGTAGATCATTCCTTAGTTTTTCTTGTACACTATCATCTGTATAATAAGGTTATGCCTTTGATGATAAATCCTAAAAGGTCTCAAGGATTAGAAGGATTGTCTACTATTTGGACTTCGTCAAGTGATAGAACTCAATTGACAGCTCCTAAGATTGTCAGGCATAAGGATATTAAGATGCCTGAAGAATGGGCTATGGAACTATGGGATTCAGAAAGTCAAGAAACAGAGTATGGTACAAGAAGTAGATTGAGAGGAATCTCAATTGAAGAATTGGATGATCAAGCAGTAATTAAGTTTGGAAGTTCACAAGGATCTCAGCCTCTAGAAAGAAGAACTTCTTCTTCTTCTTCAAGCTCCAGATCTACGCCTTCTGTCAATAGGGAAACTTCCTTTAAAATACCAGAGATCAGTCCATCCATACTCCCAAGGTCTCAGTCAATCCGTCTCCAGCCTAATAAAGGTTTTGAAAGTTTGTTTAAACTACCCACTGTTAGTCAACCAAGGGTCAATCAAACACCAGGATCAATTTCCCAGTCTAATGACGAGTGTAACCATCAAAAGTATTCTGAATTAGATAATGGTCTCTTAAAGTGTGAAGATTGCTCCTGTGTCTTTCCTCCAAGGTCAGGAAAAGTCCGAATGATGTCCTCAACAGTTTTCAATTTGCCTGAACAAAGTATTGATGTTGAAGACACTAAAATTGTTGATACCCCAGGTGGAACTTGTACAATACCTGGTAGGATACCCCCTTTTAAAGATTTCATGATCATTGATACTAATGGTCATTATAAAGTAAATTGTTGGCTAGTCCATGTTTTCCCAATAGGTGGAAGTGCACCTAGTCAAAGTAACTTGCTTAATTGGACAAACTTGTGCATGAGAAAAACTATGCTTCTCATGGAAGATAGAAAGAAATGGGCAGAGATAGAGTCTGTTAAAAGTCAAAAGGCACATCTGAGTCATCAAGAAAATTTCCATACTGTAGTCCAACTATTAGAGAAACTAGAAAAGAGGTTGACAGAAGAATGGACTCATACAGTAAGAAGGGAATTAGCAGAGCTTAGAGCTAGTTATGAAGCTTTTAGAAATCAAGTTGAGCTCTGGAGAAATGAACAACTCAGAGCAACAACAGAAGCTCGTAATGCCTTAAAATTAGAAATGGATGTGCTAGGAACTCAAATGAATACTGTGGATTTGCATACTAAGCATAATGGACAGCGCATCTCAGAGATGCATGATGAGTTTAATTCTATCCGATAGTATAACATTGAGATCAAAGATTTAGTGCAAACAGAGTCTGCTAATGTTCAAACAATTGTTAGAAATGAATCTGTAGTAGTGCAAACTGCAGCCCAAGCAAGTAAGCAAGCTGTGAAAATAAAAAAAATTTCAGTTAACTCTAAGGGTTACCTTCAAGCCCAGTATGAAGGTCCTAGTTTGATTTCTAGGTCTTCAGTAGTTGAAGATGTTCCTCCAAAAGTCTATAATCCTAGTAGAGGAAAATATGAAGAAACTCCTCCATCTCATGGAACAGTCCAAATGGCTAGAGGATCAGGAACTAATGGAAAAGAAAATGATCCTTTTAAAAACATCCAGACTTACAAAGCTGACACTCCTCCATTGGTCAACTTTGATAAATTAGAAGTGTTGGAAAACACTTGAGGTATAGATGCTATGCGGTCATGGATTATGAATTATCTTGCAACAAATCCAGATGCAGATGAAAAAGAGGTAATCAAGCAAGCACTCAATGCTATGACCGGTACAGCTAAGCATGTTTGGGAACGTCTGGAAGATGACTACAAAGAAAGGTTGATGGATAGAGGAACAGATCAGGTATGTGCTCAACTACTCAGACTTTTTGTTGGAAAAAGAGATGTCATGGAAAAATTGGAATACCAGAAGTTCATCAAAGGGAAATGCAAAGATCTTCGTAACTTTAAAAAATACTGTCAAAAGCAGTATGAGCATTTCTACTTGTCTGGTCATGAGCAGCAACATGATTTAATGTATACTACTTTCTTAAAAAGCTTTGGTTCTACCATAGGAGAATTTTATCATAAGAAAGTTTTAGAGAACATGGTTGCTGATGGTATAGAAATGAAAGAGGTTACCTTTCCTCAGTTAGTTCAATTTCTTGAACAAATTAATTCTGACATCTGTGATGAAGCTAAAGCAAAAAAGGAAATCAAAAAAGTCCAGCCCATCTTGTCCACTACCATCTGTCACAGTATGATAGATGAAAATGAAGATGCATGCATAGGATGCTATAAAGAAAGGTCTGACAAGAAATTCTGAAAGAAATTTAAAGGTCTGGACATCAAGGACAAGAAATTCAAAAAGAAGAAAAAGAAAGGTTTCTTCAGAAAGAAGGATAAACAAAAGAAAGGAAGCAAGTGGAAGCCAACTTGCTACATCTGTAATGGAGACCACTTTGCTAATAAGTGTCCAGAAAGAAAAAAGAAGAAAGGACGTGGCAAGATGCGTGCTCTCAAAGCACATGGTTTAGATGAAGATTATGTCTATATATATAAGATTATCCCTCAGATCCAGAAGACATAGTCCTATCTTCATCTGAATCTGAATCATCTTCCGAGGATTATATTTCTGCAGAAGAAGAAATGACTTCCAAGCTTAATAGAATGAAGATCTCTGCAGAAGAACAACAACAGACTGCCATGGACGAAGATGAAGAAAGTTCTGGCAGCGAAGTTTCATTTTATTGCCGAATGTTCAGAGGCAATATCAAAAATGAATTAAATCAAATAATTGATCAGATCGTTGTAATTGAGCAGCGACTGCAAGAAATGAATATGGGGCTAGAAACGTGGAAAAAACTGAATGCTCAGTTGGAACAACTAAAGGCTAGAAAGCTGTATCTCCTCCAGCCCAAAGAAAGTCAGCCCACTCTCAGATCCTCTTCAGGTCAAAGCTTTCACGAGTCTCATGGATATCGACCTTCTCCATGGTATCCAAATACGACTTCACAAACAAGATCTGAGACAGTCAGTAGTCAGAGAGAAGTAGCGTCAACCACTCCTCTACCTCAACGAGGACTGCTCAAAGCCCCAGCTCCAGGAAGTATGGCGCGTCAACTTTGGTGTCGGCAGCGAAAAGATTTTCTTCTCAAGGTAATATCCCAAGCTCAATCTGAAGTTCTTGAAATTGAAGAAGAAGAAAATTTATGTCTACAACAAGAAGTTGAATCTTCTCCTGAGCTTGATAAGTATATCAATAGGTTAAATGCAGCTGGTTCTTTTCAATTAGCTCAATCAGGAGATGCTAGAGAAAATCAATTGTTTTGTGAAGAAAAGCCTTATAGTCCTATAGTGAGTCGTTCACTTGAGGAACATCAAGCTACTTCCAGCTCTCCTAATCCTACTAAAATAAAGGAAGAGTTAGATGAAATAGATCCCCTTAGGTACTTAAGTACTGAGGCCTTTCAGGGATCCCCTGTGCATGAAGTAGGATCTAGCAAGCAATTCAATATGCTTAAAAGCTATAAGTACTGTAGGAGTGCTAAAATAGCATCCATTTGCCCAGCTGTTATTGTTACCATACATTTCAAAGGGATTCAAGGGTATCCTCTGTCTTTCTTAGTTGACACAGGCGCTAATTTAAATCTTGCTAGAAGGAATGCATTCCCTGAAGATGCCTGGCAAGAAGGTAGAACCAGAATTACTTTTGCCAATCAAAACAAAGAAGGAAGTAAATTTTTCTGTATTGCTCCAGTACGTCTTAGCACAGAAGACAATCCTACCCAAATCCTCTTTGTTGAATAAGAAGTAGAAGATTATGATGGCATCCTAGGAAGCAATGTTGTTAGGGAATGGGAACCATTCACCATAGATAAGGAGTTCCTAACCTTTAAAGGCCTGTATCAAATCCCAAGAATCTACCAGCCATTGTCATTCTCTACCATATCAGACAAGAGAAAAAATCCAAAAAAGCCTGTCAGTCATGCTTATCTTATCAAACAGTTTGCAGAAATAGAAGAGTATATGGCAAATTTGAAAAAAGAATTTGATGAATCTATTATGACAAAAGATCTGTCAAAGCATCAGAGAAGAATCACATGTGATCTTGTGCTAAAAAAGGATAATGCAGGTAATGAGCTTCTCCCTAAATGTAAAGCTAATTACTTTCATATGTCAGCAGCTGAAGCTGCAACATGTGCCAAAGAAATTGCTTCTCTTTTAGAACAAGGTTTAATCCAAGTTTCAGATTCTCCTTTCTCCTGTCATGCTATGTATGTTCCTAAGGTAGATGAGAATGGAGTCAAACTTCCTGAGAAAAGACTGGTAGTAAATTACAAGCCCTTGAATGAATGTCTAGTTGACCATCGTCATCCTTTACCCAACAAAGACCATATATGGCAATCCATCCAGGGTAGTAATGTCTATTCCAAATTCGACCTCACAAAAGGATACTGGCAAATTAAGTTGAAACCCCAAGATTACCCCAAAACTGCTTTTTCTGTTCCCCAGGGTCTGTATGAATGGAAAGTCCTGCCTTTTGGCATTAAAACTGCTCCATCCATTTTCCAGCAAGCTATGGATAATCTTTTCTGACCCTTTTCCAAATTCATTCAGCCGTATATCGATGACATTCTTGTCTTCAGTCCTGAAATGAATTCTCATAGGGAACATTTACATCAGTTTTTATCTGTTTGCCAGCACCATGGTTTAGCCATCAATCCTTCAAAGTCTATCTTTGCTCAGCCTCAAATTGTTTTCATCGGTATCAAGCTTCTTCCGGGGGGGAGGATGGAGGCACAACCTCATATTCTTCGCAAAATTGCTCATCTCCCTGTAACCAATGTTAAAGAATTACAGAGATTTCTTGGTCTTGTCAATTACATTGCGGGTTTCTATCACAAGTTTGTAGAAGATCGCCTCGATCTCAATAAGCTGTTAAGCAAAAAGCCACCTCCATGGACCTCATATCATGATCAGCTAATTCAGAATATAAAGAACAAATGTTCTCAGCTGCCACCTTTGAAGTTACCAGGACCTGGTTATAAGATCGTAGAGACCGATGCAAGTGAATTCACATGGTCTGGTATTTTAAGAGAACAAAAAACTCTTGAGTATAATCCTAAGGATAAAGGAGAAATTGTCAGAACAATCTCAGGAGCCTTTCATAATGCTGAATTAGATTATCATAGTACTCATAAGGAGATTCTTGCTGTTGTGAATACTTTTCAAGCATTTCAGATGTTCATTGCTGACAAGCGTTTTCTGTTGAAAAGTGATCTTCAGCATCTCCGTGGGTTTTTCAAGAAAGAATCTAAAAATAAGGTTACAAGAGGTCACCTTCTAAGATGGGCACAGCTTCTTAGCACCTATTCATTTGATTTTGTCCATCTTCCTGGTGTTGAGAATATATTTGCAGACTTTGAAACCAGAGAAGGCTTTCATATCAAGCTTGACCCCGTTAAAACAGAGGAACCTACTCTTGGAAAAGAATGTAGGCAAATGTCTGGCACTGTTCGAGTTGTTCGCGTCCGAGAACAAAGATGGACAGAACCTTGCTGTGAACAATGGAGTTGTAATCCCTTTCCTCATAGGGATCTTCATAATCATCAAATGGCTACGGATTTTCTCTATGATAGATTTCAGATGTTAGTTTCAAAGCAGCAGCTCATGACTCCTGGTTTATGGACCGAAACTCCTTTCTTTTAGTTTTCTGCTGAAGTCGAACCTATCGATCCAGAAATAGGACATGTTCTTCAAAACTGGTGTGGAGACTTTGTGCTTCCTGTCAGATTTCTGAATCCAGAAATTGGAAATCCTTTCCAATGGCTTCACAATGAGTTTGGTGTTTCCCTCATTCGAAGGATGTTCTCTGGTCCTTATCCTCAAGCTGATGAATAGCAATTCACAGGCACCACAGCATACACTGGATGCATCTTCAAACTTCTGTTCAGTTCAGATGCAGAAAATGCCATCAGTAGACATCTCTGCCAAATGTATGGTCCCGGAGGCGTTGATTCTGTTTTCAGTCATTGGACTATTGGTAATCGCCTTCGTCACTATGTGCATCATCAAACACCCATTTGGTTACACACTAAAACCTACAGAGTAAGTCGAGGTACTCCTTACTCCTCAAATCAAGTCTTGGCAGGACCACATAAAGTAAAGGTGATGAGCATCATGTGGAAAGAGGATGATAGATTGCCTAGCTGTATTCCACACGCATCTTCTCAAGTGTGTGCGAATTGTTATGATTTCTCGCAGGACGATCCGAGGGTCCCTTCATATGACTCTCAAGGTTACTATCGGGTGCCAGGTTGCACTCATCCTGAAGGTGAACAATGTGAAGGATGCTTTGGATGGGCCCCGTGTGAATCAAGTATTTCCACTCATAGTACGGGCTCACGTTAGTGGCTAGTGAGTGGGCTTGTCACTCATCGAGGGAATCTTTCACCTCATTAAGAAATGAAAGACATGGACCCTACCATGTGCCAAAGGGGTTAACATGTCGCCTTAGTGCGTGTACGAGTTATTCCTCTCGTTTGTAAAAGGACTTGTTGTGTCTGCCTTATCTTGTTCACGGGTTATTGGGTCCCTCCAGAAGAATCTTTCTTCACATGGGAAACCCTTCGGATAAGGTTTGCGTGTCTCTCCTCTATTGACGGACTCCAACGGATTATGTGATCGGGGTTAAAAGTTCATCCCTCGCTTCCCTATATAAGGGCCCAGGGCCGCCTGCATTTCACAAGGCAATTCAGAGTGAGTCTGAAGCTAGATGAGTTCTAGAGTTCTAATTTCTGAAGTCATAAGTGTCATGAGTGTTATAGTCATATGCCAAGTCCGGAATTAAAGTGTTGTAAAATCTTGCATCCAAGCTAGTAATATGTTGGTATTCCAGGTGAGCATTGTAAAAGATGAACATATTTATATCCTATATGCCTGAACTTAGCTAAAGCATGCATAATAGCTAGCATCTCCTTATCATAGATGTTGTAACTACTCTCATGACCCATCAAATTCCAGCTCTCAAAAGCAATGGGGTGCTTGTCCTAGATTAGTACCACCTCTATGCCTTCCCTTGAGGCATCATATTGAAGCCCAAATGGCTTTGAGAAGTCTGGAATGGCTAAAACTGGGCAAGTACTCATCACCACCTTAAACATATCAAAACACTATTGAGCACTATCTGACCATTCAAAAGCTCCCTTCCATGTCAAATCTGTAAGGGGGTAGCTTTATGAGAAAATCCCCTCACAAAACAATGTTAGAATCCATAAAGGCCAAAGAATCCCTTGAGCTAGAAGAGATTCTTCGGTGGTGGTCAGTCAACTATAGCCCAGATCTTTTCTGGATCCACATGAACACCTTCTGCATTGATGATATGTCCCTATTATGTCAGAAAAATTAACCTTGGGGGATTTTTCCTCTTAAGGTTTATCTCCCCAGTCCTTTAGAATGCATTTAGAGGATCTTGCATGATTTTGATGACTCCCGATGAGAAAACCCTGAAATTTCATGGCAAATGAGACTCAGGGGATGCACTTAACATAAGTCTTGCCTAAAATATGGGGGAGGACTTGGGTGCCCGTGCCCTAGTCCTACCCTATTTTAGGTTAGGACTAATTTCAAAGTGTCAGTTTATGACTGTTATTTAGGTCTTATGCTGACACGATAAGTTTGAATTACGAATTTCTTAGCGGGAATGTTTGTAGTTGCACATATAAGCATGATTAGGTTATAATTTGTAGAGTAGATGGAAATTTGATGAGCATTGTGATTTTTTAAAAGTGATTCAAGGCATTCATTGCGTTGCAAAGTAGAATTTGTGTTGTTATTGTGTTTGTAATTATAGATTTGACATCCATCTCCTCATGGCATGAAGAGCATCTTCCTTCCATGAGATCTTCACTACAAGGTGATATCAATTGTGTTTTCTATCATTTATCATTTGGATTTTGCCTCTATCTCACAAGGATACGCACTCTTTATCTGACAACAGTGTTCGGAAGACTTGAATGTCTCTCTGGGGCTTGACCAAGGTTAGCCTCTATACACCACAATCCCCAACCCATTTTTCTATGATTGCAAGTTACAGGTTGCTAAAGTAGAAGTGGAGTTGCAGGAGAGTAGTACAAAATGTTAGAATTATAGATCAAAGAAGAAAATAGCAACTTAGACTTGGATGCCCGCTCATTAGTCTTCTGGATCCCACAACAAGAAAATCTCTAGAACAACAGGAATAGGTTGCAAATAAGGTTTCCAAATCTTGACAAAAAATGTGGCACTAGAATAGGGTGCCCGCTCCTTATTGTTGCAAGTATGGGCCTAACCAGTGTTGTCATTGATGTTGGGAATTAAGGTGTCTCAATCTTGTAAATTCCTTGCATTTATTATTGTAATGTAATTTATTTACTTAGCCTATGTTGTAATTTTGTTGCACATCCTATTTTGTCATCTAGTGTGAAGTGGCACAATGAGTTGTCACTCCACTTGTAAGGTGACTAGGATGGTCAACTTACTCCATGTGGAGATAGGTGTCCCTTTTGTGTGGTAGAGGTTTTCTACCATATGTTAGCATCTTGACTAGTGTGTAAGTGAATCTTGACCGAAATGGTTATGATAGAATCTATGACATGTAAGAGTCAGAAATAGAAGGTTGTAAGATAGGTGAAGACATGTGTCATGCAACATCTTTAAAAAAGGCATATTTGGGCACCCCAAGGTAGACTATGACATTTTGTAAGAGAATATGCTATTTATAGCCTATATATGACAGATTCTCTTACAGCTGTAAGTTGTAACTGCTATGACAGATTCTATGACGGTCGTAAGAGCAGTAAGAGCATCTGTCATAGCCCATTTTGGAAATAGGTGACCCCTTTGCGATGGGATCTATGGACAAGTGTTAGACACATTCTACAGTATTGACCAAGTGTCCTTAGGCGTGGATTTTGGGCCATGAGGCCAAGTTGGACGCCCATCTCAAGAAAGGTCTAATATTGCCTTGTATTTTCTATATAAACAGGTGCTTGGAGGAGTTGAGGTATTACAGGTTTTACAGGTACTGTTATGTTGCCAGATTGACTCCAGACACGAGTGTCAAAGACCATTGAATCTTACATTGCAAGTGTATTGTAAACCTTATTCAGTTTTGTTAATACATTGTGCAGGTTTCTGAGTGTGGGGTTTTTCACCTGATAAGTGTTTTCACCACCGTATATCTTTGTCTCTCTTCTTCTGTCTTCTTTCTGGTTCATATGTATTGCTGCAATATCTTGTTTATGTGTTACATATTGCTATAGTTTTAAAGGTTAATTTGAATTTGCATAGCCCTCTCCTCATTAGATTAGTGTAGGAAGCAATTTCCCCACACCTAGCTTCCTTTCAGTTGGTATCAGAGCTTGATCACCTTTGGTCCTAGTTGTTGGGTAGGGGTTTTTTGAGCTGATCTTAAGTTGAGTGGGACCCTGTGCAAAGTATTCTGAATCTTATTGTAGAAAGGAGATGACAAGCACATCCGGAAGGATAGAGGTGGAGAAATTCAATGGCACTAATTTCAAGCTGTGGAACCTCAAGATGGAAGACATGATTGTAGACCGAGACCTTTGGGAAAATATCAGTGGAACTAGACTAGCTGCAATGTCACAAGATGATTGGGATCTCAAGGATCAGAAGGCTAAGGGTCTCACAAGACTTAGTCTTGCTAATTCTGTTCTATTAAATGTCAATGAGGAGACTACTGCAAACATGCTTTGGAAGAAGTTGGGAGATGTGTATCAAGCCAAATCCCTGGTCAATAAAATTTTTTTGAGAAAGAAGTTGTATTCTCTTTGAGTGGAGGATGGAGGATCCATTGTCAAACATATGAATGCTTTCAACATGCCAGTTGCACAATTAACATCCATTGGTGTGAAGATGGAGGAGGAGGATCGATGTATGACCCTGCTTTGTTCTCTACCAGATTCATGGGATCATCTTGTCATGGCTATTGGAAGCACCACATCCACATTCAAAATGGATGAAGTGGTTTCTTTGCTATTGTCTAAAGAGATGTGGAGAAAGTCTTCTGAGGCAGCCAAAGAGGCTCTTGTAGTCCATGGAAGACCCAAGGAGAAAGGGAAAAAGAAGGACAAGAAAGCTGAGAAGGGTAGATCCAAATACTGTGGGAGATCCAAATCTCCTAGAAAGTCCAAGGCTCTTTGTTGGAATTGTGGGAAAATCAGGCATTTCTGAAAGGAATGCAAAGAGGAGAGGAAAAAGAAGAAGAAAGCTCCTGATTTAGATTTTGACAAGTCACAAGAAGATGGTGATGCTTTCATTGCAGCCCTAGCAACCCATGCATCTGATGATGTGTGGCTGATCGACTCTGGTGCATCATTCCACATGACCTCTCATCAAGAATGGTTTACCAAGTATGAGGAGTTTGATGGTGGAAAGGTGTATTTGGGTGATGACTCTCATCTGAAGAGTGTTGGTCATGGAAGAGTCTCTATCCGATTCCCTGATGGATGAGTGAAGGGGATCTCTAGGGTTATGCACATCCCAGTGTTAGCACAGAACCTACTTTCTATAAGTATGTTGAATGATGTAGGTGTGCAGGTTGTCTTTTTGAAAGAAGGATGCAAGATGACTAGAGGAGATATGGTGCTTGCTAAGGGTACTAGAAGAGGTACTCTGTTTCAGTTGGAGGCATGCATTTCACAATGCAATAGTTCTTCCAACTCAAAGAAGAGGGCAGCAGTCACTTCATCCCCACCATCTGAATGCGTAGTGAAGAAATCTGTTGTTTCTAATTCTGAAGTTGTAATCATGCATTGGAAGTTAAACTTCCTGCTGAAATGATAATGTAATGGTATAAGAGATTTGGCCACATTGGTGAGAAGGGTCTAGATACCCTAAAAAACAAGAACCTCATTGAGGGGTTAGATGATTGTAATCTTGAGTTTGACTTTTTAAAACATTGCATCTATAGAAAACAAAACTGTGTTTAGTTTTA
Organism: Cunninghamia lanceolata; assembly: GCA_027924645.1. Lineage (NCBI taxonomy): Eukaryota > Viridiplantae > Streptophyta > Pinopsida > Cupressales > Cupressaceae > Cunninghamia > Cunninghamia lanceolata. Next base: position 8,157,277 of record BSBN01000682.1, on the reverse strand, counting down.
CTCAAGTTCTCATAAGTCTTCTAGTGTGTTGGACCTTATTCATTCTGATGTGTTTGGTCCTATGAATGTTCCTTCATTATCAAAGTCTATATATTTTGTATCTTTTATAGATGATTACAGTAGAAGGAAATGGATTTATTTTCTCAGAAGCAAATCTGAAGTCTATAGCAAGTTTAAGGAGTTTAGGGCCTTTGCTGAAAATCAGACTGGTAAAAAGATTAAATGTTTGAGAACTGACAACGGTGGTGAGTTCTGTTCTACAGAATTTGATAAATATTGTAAGGAACTTGGGATTGAAAGACATAAGACAACTTAATACACTCCGTAACAAAATGGAGTTGTAGAGAGGATGAATAGGACACTGATGGAGAAGGCTAGGAGTATGCTTAGTGGTGCTGGCCTAGAACAAAAGTTTTGGGCTGAAGCTGTTACCACTGCTTGCTATTTTGTTAATAGATCTCCTACACCAAATCTTGTTGGTAAGACACCCATAGAGGTGTGCTATGGTAGAAATCCTTCAATAAGGCATCTTCGTGTTTTTGGTTGTGAGGCATATGCACATGTGCCTAGGGAGAAGCAGTCAAAGTTGGAGAACAAGGCTATTAAGTGTATCTTCATTGGCTATGGTGTCAATTTGAAAGGATACAAGCTTTGGGATCCCATGGCTAAAAAAGTGTTGTATAGCAGAAGTGTCATATTCAGAGAGATTACACATTCTTCTATTGTTTTACAGCTAGAAGAAAAAGAAAAGAAAGAGGATGTTGTTCAATTTCCTGCTACCCCTGAGAAGATTGAACATAAAGACAATGTTGGACCTGATGATGAGGAGAGCTCTGGTAGCTCTGAAAGGTCAGATGAAGAAGGTAAACCTCAACCTCAGCCATGGAGGAGGTCTACATGGATAAGGAAGCAACCTGAAAGGTTTGGTTTTACATTGCTTGATTCTAGTTATGCTTATGCTTTGATCACTAACAGTGATGAACCTAGAACTATGTCAGAGGCTTTAGATATGAAAGATGTAGGTTCCTGGAAGGAGGCCATGGAGGATGAGATGGCTTCTTTGGAAAAGAATCAGACTTGGGACTTGGTGCCTTTGCCTCCTAGACAGAAACCTGTTGGATGCAAATAGGTGTTCAAGAAGAAATTTGGTGTAGATGACAATGTTGAGAAGTATAAGGCCAAATTGGTTGTGAAGGGGTATTTAAAAGTGGAGGGTCTAGATTATGGTGAGATCTTCTCTCCTGTTACAAACCTGACATCCATTTGATTCCTGTTGTCTCTCACAACAGCTTATGACTTGGAGGTAGAATAGATGGATGTGAAGACAACTTTCCTTCATGGTGATTTGGAAGAAGGAATCTACAAGTCACAGCAAGAGCATTACATGGCGAAAGGTAAAGAAAATTTGGTTTGCAAGTTAAAGAATTCTTTGTATGGTTTGAAACAATCCCCTAGGAGATGGTACTTGAAGTTTGATGCCTTTGTGTTGTCAATTGGATTTGTGAGATCAAAATTGGATCACTATGTGTACTTTAAGTTTGATGGTGATCGTATTCTCATTGTTACATTGTATGTTGATGATATGTTGCTCATTAGGAAGGGTAAGAATATGATTTCTCATTTCAAATCTCAGTTGTCAGCACAATTTGAAATGAAAGATTTAGGGATAGCCAGGTACATTCTAGGAATGGAAATTAGAAGAGATAGAACCAATAAAAAACTTTGGTTAAGCTAGAGTAAGTATGTGAAGACCGTGTTGGATAGGTTCAGCATGGCAGATTATAGACCATTGTGTGTTACTGTTTCTTTGGACACAAAGTTATCTATTGAGGATTGTCCAAAATATCCTAGTGAGGTGGAGGACATGAGCAGAATACCTTATGCTAGTGTTGTTGGCAGTTTGATGTATGCTATGGTCTGCATAAGGCCAGACATTGCCCAAGCAGTGGGAGTCCTTAGTCGATATATGGCTAATCCTGGATGGGTTCATTGGGATGTTGTTAAGCGAGTGTTAGATATTTGAGGGGTACTTCTGAGTATTCCATATGTTATCATGGTAATGTTACAGGACCTCCACATTCTGTTAATATTTGTGGATTTGTGGATTCTGATTGGGCAGGTGACATTGACAGCAGGAGATCCACCAGTGCTTATGTGTTTACACTATTTGGTGGTGCTATTAGTTGGATGAGTAAGCGACAACCTGTGGTTGCTTTATTCATGACAGAAGCTAAGTATATGGCAGCAACTCATACTTATAAGGAAGCCATTTGGCTTAAGAGATTGTGTTCAGATATTGGTGTTGATGCAAGTTAGATAATAATCAGTTGTGATAGTCAGAGTGCGATTGGCCTTGCAAAGAATCCAACTTTCCATGCCAGAACAAAGCATATTGATGTTTAGTTTCACTTCATGCGAGACATGGTAGAGGATGGGAAGGTAAATTTGGAGAAGGTAGATACTTTGAGGAATGTTTTAGATCCATTGACGAAGCCAGTGAGCACATAGAAGTTCAGATGGTGTTCGGAGTCTATTGGCCTCTTGGCCTATAGCAGTTAAATCTTGTTATTCTATTGGCTCTTACAAGGTGTTTGACAAGTGGGAGAATGTTGGGAATTAAGGTGTCTCAACCTTGTAAAATCCTTGCACTTATTATTGTAATGTAATTTTATTACTTAGCCTATGTTGTAATTTTGTTGCACATCTTGTTTTGTCATCTAGTGTGAAGTGGCACAATGAGTTGTCACTCCACTTGTAAGGTGACTAGGATGGTCAACTCACTCCATGTGGAGATAGGCATCCCTTTTGTGTGGTAGAGGTTTTCTGCCATGTGTCGACATCTTGACTAGTGTGTAAGTGAATCTTGACCGAAACGGTTATGACAGATTCCTATGATAGAATCTATAACATGTAAGAGTCAGAAATAGAAGGTTGTAAGACAGGTGAAGACATGTGTCATGAAGCATCTTTGAAAAAGGCATATTTGGGCACCCCAAGGTGGACTATGACATTTTGTAAGAGAATATGCTATTTATAGCCTGTATATGATAGATTCTCTTACATCTATAAGTTGTAACTGCTATTACAAATTCTATGACGATCATAAAAGTCGTATGAGCATCTATCATAGCCCATTTTGGAAATAGGTGACCCCTTTGGGATGGGAGCTATAGACAAGTGTTAGGAACATTCTACAATGTTGACCAAGTGGGTTTTGGGCCATGAGGCCAAGTTAGACTCCCATCTCAAGAAAGGTCCAATATTGCCTTGTATTTTCTATATAAACAGGTGCTTCGAGGAGTTGAGGTATTACAGGTTTTAAAGGTACTATTATGCTACCGGATTGACTCTAGACATGAGTGTCAAAGACCATTGAAGCTTTCATTGCAAGTGTATTGTAAACCTTATTTAGTTTTGTTAATACATTCTGCAGGTTTCTGAGTGTGGGGTTTTTCACCCGATAAGGGTTTTCCTCACCGTATATCTTTGTCTCTCTTCTTCTATCTTCTTTCTAGTTCATGTGTATTTCTACAATATCTTGTTTATGTGTTACATATTTCTGTAGTTGTAAAGGTTAATTTGAATTTGGATAGCCCTCTTGATGGGGAGCGCACAGTGAAAACGTAGAACAGGCCACTATTTCCTCACAGACGGTAAGACTTAACAAATGAGCCACCAATACACCTTGATCATTAGACAACAAGGATTGGTATGACTTTCTCAAGACTTACCATTGATCAATCTTATGCCGATAACTCAACTAAATATTTCTTCAACGGGATTCAACAAGACTCACACCGAGTCGATCAAATCTTCATTTTTGGTGAGACTTACTTCTATCGGTGAAATCTTCTACCCTTCAACCGATGTCTCGATGACGGTTAAGTCCCCTTTGTCTTAACTGTGACCTCTTCAATGTCAGTTAGACATGACTTTATCGATAAACTCCTTTGATGTGCTTTTGATATGCCAATGGCATTTGTCTTCGGTGAGACTCTTCTTCGTCGGCAAGCACTTACAAACTTTGGCTGATGCGCTAATAGACCAACCCCCTCAGCGAGACTTGTCCTGTCAGTGGGACTTACTCTAGAGTTGCCGATGCACAGTTTACTTTCTCCCTCTTTAACCGAACCCTAGCACATGGAGATGCTAGGTCAACCTAACATGTAAAATATTCTGCCTGGATCCTCTGCACCGTCGAATGCAAAAACAAAACAAGAAACAAAAACAAATACTTGTACAATGAAGCCATTCCACTAATTTTGATAGAAATCATACCAGTGGAATGCTTCATGTCGACATACTGCAATGATGGAAAATGCAGAAAGAATAGAAATCTATAGTTATACAAATTGTAGTTACAGGTAACAGAAACCAAATTGACATAACAGAACAGTTTTTCTTTTTTTATTCCTCCTCAGAACAATGCACAATCACATTCACACTTCTTCTTCTCCTTTTCCAGATGGTTCCTTCCTCTAGTTTTTATCAACTCAACCTGCTAGTAGTTGGAAAACCAACTGATGCAAACAATTGGGAGACCAACTAATCCAAACTGCCTCAAACTGTCCTAGGTGATTACAATATGACAAAAGTGTGTTTTAAGTCACTTTGGACTTACAAAATGGGTTCTAGGTCCTGAAGGACCTAGAGACAAATGGAAATGAAAATGCATTGGTCAAATAGACCTTATTACAAAAGAAAACAGGATTTTATAGGTGATCCTGCACCATACTGCCCAGGGGAAAGTTGTCTCAACTCCTCTTAGAGACTAACTACTGTGAATCACCACCTTGCTTTTTGATGTCTACTTCCAGCATCCATGTGGCTTCTAAGTTTGGAAGTCCTTGCCATTTGACTAAGTGCTCAAAATAGGTTTGATTTCTTTTCTTCTTGGCTGTCCTGCTATCCAAGATGCACTCCATCTTAGGTGGTTCCTTAGGTGGTAAATGTTGCACCCACTCTGCATTGTCTTGGACAGAATCTAATGTACCTTCTCTTGTATTAGGACTCCTATATAATGTTAGATCAGCAACATTGAATATAGGTGAAATAACAATATCATCAGGGAGTTTAATTTTGTAAGCATTGCGACCATATTTCTCTAAAATCTTACAAGGTCCAATTTTTCTCATCATCAACTTGTTGTGGCTTCCCTTGGTTAGTTTGTTCTTGTTGAGATGAACCATGACCATATCTCCTAGTTGGTACTACACATCCCTTCTCCTTTGATCCACTCTAGCCTTGATCTTCTGATTATTCTTATGTAGAGTGTCTCTGACTTGTTGATGGATCTCTTTCATAGCCTCTACAAATGTATCAGCATGTCCACTCCTTTTGTCCAACCCTTGAACATCTCTCAATTCAAAAATTCCTCTAGGATGACTACCATAGACAACTTCAAAAGGACTTAGACCTGTACTTCTATTTGTAGAATCATTATAGGCATATTCTACTTGTGGGAGTCTACATCCCAACTACCCCCATGTTCTCTTGTCAAACATCTCAGCAGATTGCCTACTGACCTATTCACAACCTCAGTTTGGCCATCAGTTTGAGGATGATAGGCTGAGCTAAAGGACAAATTTGTACCCAATCTTTTCCACAAGGTTCTCCAAAACTGTCCCACAAATTTGTTGTCTCTGTCAGATACAATACTCAAAGGTAGACCATGAATCTTGATAATTTCTTTAAAGAACAATCGTACAATGTAGCTAGCATCATTGGTGGTTTTACAAGGAATAAAGTGAGCCATTTTTCTAAATCTGTCTACCACAACAAACACACTATCATGACCCATTCTCATCTTTGGTAATCCCATCATAAAATCCATACTCAAACTTTCCCAAGGTTTGTTTGGTATGGGCAAAGGTTGGTACAATCCTGCATTAGTTGAGACCCCCTTTGCTCTTTAGCATACCATACAACTCTCAATAAACCTTCTGATATCAGATTGTATCCTTGGCCAAAAGTAAAATCTTCTTACTAGATCTAAGGTCTTATTGAGCCCAAAATGTCCTCCTAAACCACCACTATGTTTATCCTTCACTATATTATCCCTCATTGAACACTTAGGGATACATAGTTGACTCCCTTTAAACAAAAGTCCATCCTGCAATGTATAATCTAAAAATTCACTGTGGAAAGCATTGGCAAACTCACTACATACCTTGTAAGTCTCCTTGAAATCTTGGTCCTCTTCATACAATCATTTGAGTGCCTCAACACCCATGCTTTGTAGCTGCACTTCTTGCACTGTCAACACCCTTCTGCTTAAGGCATCAGCAACCTTATTAGTTATCCCTTTTTTATGTTTGATGATGAAGGTGTATACTTGAAGACTTTCCACCCACTTCATGTGTCTATGACTAACCTTTTCTTGCTCATTTAAAAAACTAAGAGCATGATTGTCAGTGTATACAATAAGTTCTTTAGGAAGCAAGTAGTGCCTCCACTTTTTTAGAGCTTGTACCATGGCATACAACTCCAAATCATAAGAGGAGTACTTCCTCTTAGCTTCATTCAATTTTTCACTAAAAAAGGCTACTGGTCTACCTTCTTGGCTCAACACTGCCCCTATGGATAGTCCACTTGCATCACATTCAATGGTGAAGACATTATTGAAATTAGGAAGTACTAAGACAGGATACTTGGCAACTTTCTATTTCAGACATCCAAAACTCTGATCTACCTCTTTTGTCCACACAAACTTCACCTTACCTCCACCCTTCATGGTCTCTAACATAGGTGCACAAATATCACTGTAGTTCCTAATGAATTTTCTATAAAATGTGGCCAGACCATGAAAACTTTTGACCTCTCCTGCTGTCCTAGGTGTAGGCCAATTCAAAATAGCTTCTACCTTGGAAGAATCCATTTTCAAATAACCCTTTGAGATGACAAAGCCTAGGTAAACCAATTCTTGTTTCATGAAGTCACACTTTTCCAAGTTTATTATTAGCTTCTGATCTTGCAGCCTCTTCAAGACTATCTCCAAGTGTTTCAAGTGTTCTTCCTTGCTCTTACTAAACACCAAGATATCATCAAGGTATACTACCACAAATTTCTCTATGAATTCCTACAACACCTCATTCATTAGTCTCATAAAGGTGCTAGGGGCATTTGAAAGACCAAAAGGCATCACAAGCCACTCATACAACCCTTCATTGGTTTTGAATGTTGTCTTCCATTCATCCCCCTCTCTTATTTGTATTTGGTGATACCCACTCTTTAAGTCTATCTTAGATAAATAAGTAGCCCCTTCCAAATAATCCATTAGATCTTCTATTCTAGGAATAGGAAACCTATACCTGATGGTTATCCTATTTATGGCCCTAGAATCAGTACAAAGCCTCCATTTCCCATCCTTCTTTGGGGCTAAAACAATAGGTACTGCACATGGGCTAAGGCTCTTCCTTATCAGCCCTTTGTTTAGGAGTTCTTGAATCTGATTTGCTATCTCTTCATTCTGCTAAGGGGTCATTTTATATGCTGCCTTATTAGGAAGTACCACTCCTAGTATGAGGTCTATCTGGTGGCTAATATCTCTGATAGGTAGCAGGGAATCAAGTAAGTCTATTGCAATCACTCCTTTGTAACTTTCAAGTAGATCTCTAACCTCCTTAAGTCCTACTTCCCTCACACTTTCCTTCCTTTCCCCCTTAGGCCTCACAATCAAAGCAAAATCTACTCCACCACCTTCCTTTAATGTGTCCATGAATTCTTTTTCTCCTACCATCATTACACTAGACCCTACATGGTGTGGATCCTCTTCCACCAATGACTGTATCCTATAAGTCACACCATCCTTTTGGAATGAGTAAGCATTCTTTTCTCCATCATGATGAGCCTTTCTATCAATCGGCCATGGTCTGCCTAACAAAAGATGGCAAGCATCCATTGGAACGATGTCACATAAGATTTTATCTCTATACCCCCCAATACTGAATTCTACCCATGCTTGTTCATTGATTAGTATGTGTTGCCCCTTATTCAACCAACTGACTTTATATGGACTGCTATGGGGTATCCTTTCTAACTTCAACTTATTCACTGCTTCCAAAGATATGATATTATCAGTAGAACCAGAGTCAATAATAAATTTACAAACCTTACCTTGGATCTTGCAGTTGATTCTAAACAAAGCCCTTTTTTGAGACGGTTCAGTCTGCACTGGTTCCATGAGCATCATCCTCTTGATCATCAGAGTTTCTCCCATCTCTGATGTTAGATTCACTTTAGGAGATGTCACACTCCTTGCATCCTCTTGAATCAAAGTGGTTCTCTTCTCACCACCATGAGAAGTTGAGGCCTTCTCTAGACACTTGTATGCCGAGTGCCCTATCTGATTGCAGTTATAACATCTCATATTAGAGAACTTGGATCCTCTACCTGATCCATTTGTCCCACCCCTTCCATTAGGCCTTCTTCCTTGATAGCCTCCTCTGCTACTTGAGTCTCCAACTTGCTCTTCTTGGCTAGACTCACCACTACGCCTCTGGTTAGGACTTCTTCGTCCAAAACTGCCTCTATCTCTGAAACTTCTTCCTCCTCTACCTTTGTTATTCTGCTCACTCTTTCTCTTTATCTTCTCTTCAGCCCTTAAGGCCATTTGGAAACACTTGTTGACTATTTCTGGTGCTAAGATGCTGATCTCATCTTGGATGTTCATCCTTAGGCCATTCAAATACCTTGCCACCTTCTCTAACTCTTCTTCTTGTCTCTTTGATCTGAGACTAAGTTTATGAAACCCTTGTGTGTATGCATTCACATCAAGGTCTCTCTATCTGAGGTTCTGCAATTTCTTATACATCTGCACGTTATATTCCAGAGGTAAGAATTGTGCCTTGATTTTGGTCTTCATCCTTTCCCAGGAGGTTATCATATTCTTCCCCTCCTTGACTCTCTCTCCTTGCTCATAATTCCACCATGCAAGAGCAGACCCCTTCAACCTTGCCTTTGCCAACTTAACCCTCCTATCATCAAGGACTTCTTTGTACTCAAAATGATTGTTCAATGCCTTAATCCAATCAATCACCTCTTCAACTTCCATACTTCCACCATACATAGGTAACCCATCTATGGTGTCCCTATTGACTGACTTCAAAGCATCTACAAATGTCCTCTAGTCTGCTGGTATCTCCCATGTCCTCTTATTGGTTTCATCAATTTCTGTATCTCCGTCATCGCTGTCACTTTCATCTTCCCTATCCTTACCCTTGGTTCTTTTCAACTCCTCGAGCTTGGACTCAAACATCGCTTCAATCTATTTCTTCACTACATCTTATGACATGCTTTTAGGAGGCATCATGTTAGCCTCTGCTTCACTTTCATTGTCTGACATACACCAAGACCACACCACCCGAGTGATCTTCAAAACTCGCTCTGATACCAATATGATGGGGAGTGCACAATGAAAACGTAGAACGGGCCACTATTTCCTCATAGATGGCAAGACTTAACAAATGAGCCACCGATACACCTTGATTGTCAGACAACAAGGATCGGTATGACTTTCTCAAGACTTACCATTGATCAATCTTACGCCGATAACTCAACTAAATTTTTCTTCGACGGGATACAACAGGACTCACACCGAGTCAATCAACTCTTCATTTTTGGTGAGACTTACTTCTACCGATGAAATCTTCTACCCTTCAACTGATGTCCCAATGACGGTTAAGTCCCCTTCATCTTAAACGTGATGGCTTCAACATCGGTTAGACATGACTTTATCGATAAACTCCTTTGATGTGCTTCTGATATGCCAATGGCATTTGTCTTCGGTGAGACTCTTCTTCATCGACGAGCACTTACAAACTCTGGTCGATGCGCTGATAGACCAACCCCCTTAGTGAGACTTGTCCTGTCAGTGGGACTTACTCCAGAGTTGCCAATGCACAGTTTACTTTCTCCCTCTTCAACCAAACCCTAGTACATGGAGATGCTAGGTCAACCTACTGTGCAAAACATTCTGCCTAGATCCTCTGCACCATCGAACACAAAAACAAAACAAGAAACAAAAACAAATACTTGTACAAAAAAGCTATTCCACTAATTTCAACAGAAATTGTACCAGTGGAATGCTTCACATCGACATACTGCAACGATGGAAAATGTAGAAAGAATAGAAATCTATAGTTATACAAATTGCAGTTACATGTAACGGAAACCAAATTGATAGAACAAAACAGTTTTTCTTTTTTATTCCTCCTCAGAACAATGCACAATCACAGTCACACTTCTCCTTTTCTAGATGGTTCCTTCCTCTGGTTTTTATCAACTCAACCTGCCAGTAGTTGGAAAACCAACCGATGCAAACAATTGGGAGACCAACCAATCCAAACTGCCTCAAACTATCCTAGGTGATTACAATATGACAAAAGTGTGTTTTAAGTCACTTTGGACTTACAAAATGGGTTCTAGGTCCTGAAGGACCTAGAGACAAATGGAAATGAAAATGCATTGGTCAAATAGACCTTATCACAAAAGAAAACAGGAGTTTCTAGGTGCTCCTGCACCACCTCTCCTCATTAGATTAGTGTAGGAAGTGATTTCTACACACCTAGCTTCCTTTCAATTGATGTCAACATACTCCTATTGCATTGATGTCAAGGATTAGATGAGCTGTGTACTGAGGATATTGAGAAAATTAGCCCTATCAGAAATAGAGAAGGACTGTGAAGATAATAAATTTCTATGAAGCAAAGATCACAGTCAGTTGAAGATCAAAGTATGTGCATCAAAGGGTTTGTAGATATGTGTCTGAAGGTGCTCCAGTCAAGATTTCAAAGATCCACATGAAGATTTGGAGAAGTTATGGCCATATGAGTAAAATTGGTTCTAACAGCTGTTCAGAGGTGACAGAGTGGCACATATAGGTCTGGTGAGATCCAGAAATGCAATATCTTTTTCTGCAGATCTAGTGGCATGTTTGGGAAGCTAATGTGAATTGACAACTCAATTGGCTCATGGTTTTGGCTCATGGTTTGGAGGTCTACAAGCAATCCTTCTAATGTGACAGTGATGACCCACTATGTTCTTGAGGTTCCGTATGAAGATACGAATGATTACAGTAAGCAGAAGTGGTACAGATGTTCTTGGTGATTCAAGCAAGCTTGTGGGGGTCTCTAGATTGTGTCCAGTTCATGTTGGCAGTCTACATTGAAGATTGACCTCATAATTGAAGATGTTCTGTGAAACATGGCATGTTCCTCAAAGAAGATTGAAGTCCTAGATATGTGTGGCTGACAGTATGCATGAAGTTTTTGTAACAAGTCAAGTTGTATTTTTGTAATTGCTCTATAATAAAGTAAAGTATGTTCTGCCGACTTTGATGATTATTCCAAAGTTGATGTCATGTATAAATAAGAATTTTGAAGTCATTCAAAAGTATCCGTTGTCATCATGAAAAAGTGGTAGAGAGGAGAGGAGCGAAAAGCAGAGCAGATGTGTTGAGCTTAAATGGAACTGTCTTAAGCATAGTGAAGATGCTAATCTCTAGTTCAAGTATGTAATATTTATATTATTCTATAGATAGTGTGTCTCTTGTAGGTAGTGGGCCTCTTGTGAGTAGTGTGCTCAGGTAGTGAGCCCTAATTGACAAGTGCCATTTTGTTCTTCTTATTCTTTTAACAGAGAATACAATCTTGGGTAGTCATCCCGTGGTTTTCCCCTTAACCGGGTTTTCCATGTTAAAATCTTGGTGTTATATGTGTTGAATGTGTTTTTTCTCTTGAGTTATTGCATTATGCTTCCATGATTGAATCATTATTATGCTGTTAAAATATAAGAAGGCTTTAAGTGATTAAGGAAGAGAATTTTTGAGACAATTGATTCACCCCCCTCTCAGTTGTCTATCCTAAAACCAACAATTGGTACCAGAGACAAGTCCCTCTAGAAGAATTTTAACCACTTGAGGAGATCTAGGATGTCTTCCTACAAGAAGGACAGTCCAAGGTTTGATGGAACAAACTACACTATTTGGAAAAGCTGCATGGAATGTCACTTGCAATGTATGGGAGTTCAATATTGGAACATGACTACAAAAGAGTATATTCCTCCAAAGAATGGTCTGACAACTCTAGATGAAATTAGAAATGCTGAAGATAATCTTCAAGCTAAAGAAGCCTTACTAAGTGCCTTATCTGATACAGAGCTGACAAATGTTATGGAATTAAAAACTGCATATGAAATTTGGTCAAAGCTGGAGATTCTACGTGAAGGAGACAAATATGTTAAATGTGCCAAGCTACAAAGTCTGAAAGGAAATTTTGAAAACCTAAAGATGAATGAAGATGAGAATATCACTACATTTATGCCAAAGGTAAATGAGCTTGTTTGTGGCATCAGAAGTGTTGGTGGAACTTTGGATGAAGATGAGATTGTTGCTAAAGTTCTCAGATCCTTACCTCCTGCTTACAAACACAAGGTTGCTGCTATTGAGGAATTCAGATCTTTAACAAATATTATAAGGAATCAATTGGTTGGGAAGATAGCTGCATTTGAATTGGCTAAGTTTGGAGATGCACTCCCCAAGATTGAATATGCATTCAAAGCTAGTGCCTCTAAAAAAGGTAAACAAAGGTATGACCCATGAGAGAGTTCCTCAAAGAAATTAACATGGTATGATAAAGCAAGAAAAGATCTAGAAGAAGATGAGGCAGAAGTTGCTCAACTTGAAGCCCTTATTGTAAAAAGACTACGAAGAGGATCTGGTAAGTATGAAGGAAAATTGCCCTTCAAATGTTTCAACTGCAACAAGATTGGTCATTTTGCCTCAAGATGTCTGGAAAGATTTTCAAGGCCAAACCCTAATAGATCAAGATTCCAAAAGAAGTGTTACTATGTTCAAGAAGATGATGATGAAGGAGTAATAGATGATGAATCTGAGATAGGAAACAAATCTAGAAGTGACTGGATGTTTATTGCCATCAAGGAAGAAGATCCAATGCCCATTGAATCTATTAATCATAAAATGGTAGAAAGGGCTCTGGCTGCTCAAGTTGAAGAAAAAGATGAATGGGTCATTGACAGTGGATGCTCTCACCATATGATTGGTGACAAGAATAATTTCATAAATCTAGAAAGATATGAAGGTGGAGTTGTAAAATTTGGAGATAATTCTGCTGGCAGAATCAGAGGCAGAGGAACTATTTCTTTTGATGGAAAGAACAAAACCAGTGATGTTCTGTATGTTGAAGGTTTGAAGCATAATCTTCTCAGTGTTGGATAGTTGGTGGATAAAGGCTATGATCTCTGATTCAAAAAGGGAAAATGCAAGATCTTTGAAAGCTCTAGAACTGAGATTGCATCCAATACACAGACAAAAGGTAACATCTTCCACTTGATTGGTACTGGCAAAAGTTGTTTATTTGTTCAAATTGATCAGAATTGGTTGTGGCATAAGAGAATGTGTCATGTAAATTTTGATAATATCATCAAGATAAGTAACACTCAGGTTGTAAGAGATCTTCCAAGACTGGTGAAACCTACTAATAGTTTGTGCAAATAATGTCAGTTGGGTAAGCAGAATAGATTCACATTTAAAAGTAAGGAACAATCTTCAACTGGATTGTTGGACTTGGTGCACACTAATCTATGTGGACCGGAAAGAATCAGGAGTTTGCAAGGTGATAGATATTTCATGTTACTAATTGATGACCACTCCCAGATGATGTGGGTGACTTTCTTGAAAGAGAAATCTAAAGCACTTGAGAAGTTTAAAATATTCAAGGCTATGGTAGAAAATGAAACTGGCATAAACATAAAATGTCTCAGGTTTGATAGAGGTGGTGAATTCACATCCGGAGAGTTCATAGAATTCTATGAGAAACATGGGATAAAGAGACAGGTATCTGCTCCAAGGACTCCACAATAGAATGGAGTAGTGGAGATAAAGAACCAGACCATCCAGGAAGCATCTAGAACCATGATGATGGAAGCAAATGTTCCTCAGATCTATTGGAGAGAAGTTGTAAGCACTGCTATCTATACTCTCAATCGGGTACAAATTAGAGGTAATACTGGTAAGACCCCTTATGAACTCTGGTTTGGCATCACTCCCACTATGAAGTATTTCAGCGTCTTTGGTAGTAAATGTTATATCAAAAGAGATGAAGACCTTGGCAAGTTTGATGCTAGAAGTGATGAAGGAATATTCTTGGGTTATTCTACTCAAAGCAAAGCTTACTGGTGTTATAACAAGATATTAAGAAAGATTGTAGAAAGTACAAATGTGAAGGTTGATGAGGGTATGGAGAATCCCTCAAGATTCTATGATTTTGAAGCAGATGACCAAAATGATATCTCAGACCAAGAAGAACAAGTCCCAACTCCAATTCAAATTCAGATTGATCTAGAGAATCCATAAATACAAGAAGAAGAGACTAGCTTGAATGAACCTGTCCAAGAATTAGAAGTGCAAGAGAATTCCAAAACTCCCAGATATGTAAGACTAAATCATTCTAAAGATCAGATCATAGGAGATAAAAGCAAAGGTGTTCAAACAAGAAGAAATATTTCTCAAGACTTAGTAAAGTATTGTCTGATTTCAAAGATTGAACCAAAAATAGTAAGTGAAGCATGCAATGATGAAATTTAGATTAACGCAATGAAGGAGGAATTGATACAGATTGAAAAGAATATCACTTGGGATCTTGGTCCCAGACCTAAGGACACAAATGTGATTGGGATTAAATGGGTCTTCTAGAATAAACTGAATGAAGATGGTGAAGTAATAAGAAACAAAGCCAGATTGGTCTGTAAGGGTTATTCTCAAGTAGAAGGAGTTGACTTTGAAGAAACTTTTGCTCCAGTAGCAAGGATTGAAGTAGTCAGATTATTTCTTACCTTTGCTGCCTTCAAAGATTTCAAGGTGTATCAGATGGATGTCAAGTATGCTTTCCTAAATGGTGATATGGAAGAAGAGGTATACATTGAGCAATCGGATGGATTTTAATTATTTGATCATGAAGATATGGTCTGCAAGCTGAAGAAGGCATTGTATGGAGTCAAACAAGCCCCAAGAGCTTGGTATGAAAGATTGGACAAACATCTTTTGAAGATTGGTTTCAACAAAGGAACTGCTGACAGTAATCTGTATTTCAAGATTGATCATGAAAATATCTTGATTGTTGAAGTATTTGTTGATGATATCATTTTTGGAGGAAAAGATAGTATGTGGAAGGCTTTTGTAAATCAAATGAAAAGTGAATTTGAGATGTCTATGTTTGGGGAAATGAATTTCTTCTTGGGTCTGCAAATCACTCAAACAAATAAAGGAATCTTCATATCATAGACCAAAAATGTGAAAGAATTGTTGAAGAAATTTGGGATGGAAGATTCAAAGCCAATGAATACTCCCATGGTAATCGGGTGTAAACTGAGCAAAGATGATGAATCTCCTAAGGTTGATTAGAAAAAGTACAGGTCAATGATTGGAAGACTACTCTACCTTACTCAAACTAGACCTGACATTATGAATGTTGTTGGTCTTGTTACCAGATTCCAAGCTGATCCTAGAGAGTCTCATGTCATGGAAATCAAGAGAATTCTCAGATATCTTAAGGGAACAGTTGAGTATGGTTTATGGTATCCCAAGGATCATGATTTCTCTCTCCATGCATATACAGATGCTGATTGGGCAGGAGATGTGGATGACCGGAAGAGTACCAGTGGTGGTGCATTCTTTTTGGGGAAAAGATTGGTTTCTTGGCTAAGCAAGAAACAAGAGGCAATATCTCTATCCACTGCAAAAGTAGAGTATATTGCAACAACAGGTAGTTGCACTCAAGTACTGTGGATGAAGCAAATGTTAAGAGACATCAGAATAGAGTATGATGAACCTATCACAATCTTCTGTGGCAACTCAAGTGCAATAAACATATCAAAAAATTTGGTGTTGCATTCAAAGACAAAACATATATCCATCAAGTTTCACTTTTTGAGAGAACAAGTGAACAAGAATGAAGTCAGAATGGAGTTTGTGTCCTCAAAGGATCAGATTGCAGACATTTTTACTAAACCTCTACCTAAAGACTCTTTTGAATATCTCAAGAAAAAGTTAGGGGTTATTACCCCTCTAGTTCTGAATTAAGATGTCCTGATGTGCATCAGTTTGGTGGATCCCATAGTCATATCTTTGTGATCCAGATTGGTGTTAGAAAGCTGCTACTCAGGGGGAGCAGTCAACATGATTCTGAGATACGAGAAGTGGTTGCAAGTATGTGCCCTTTTCCATTGATGTCAAAGGGGGAGAGAAGACATGTGAAAAACAAAAGAGGTTGCTGATCAAAGGGGGAGCACTAAAGAAAGAAAAGACATGTGAATGGTTGATGTTGATAGGGGGATCTAGTGAGGAGAAATTCCTGTCTTGATGGTTAAAACAATTTTTCACATCATATGTTGCCATCAATGACAAAGGGGGAGATTGTTGCAAGTATGAGTCTAACCGGTGTTGTCATTGATGTCAACATACTCTTGTTGCATTGATGTCAAGGATTGTATGAGCTATGTGATGAGGATATTGAGAAAATTAGCCCTATCAGAAATAGAGAAGGACTGTGAAGATAGTAAAGTTCTATGAAGAAAAGATCCCAGTCAGTTGAAGATCAGAGTATGCGCATCAAAGGGTTTGTAGATATGTGTCTGAAGGTGCTCCAGTCAAGATTTCAGAGATTCACATGCAGATTTGGAGAAGTTATGGCCATATGAGTAAAACTAGTTTTGGCAGTTGTTCAAAGGTTACAAAGTGGCACAAATAGGTCCGGTGAGATCTAGAAATGCAATATCTTGTTCTACGGATCTAGTGGCATGTTTGGGAAGCTAATGTGAATTGAAAATGCAATTGGCTCATGGTTTGGAGGTCTACAAGTAAACCTTCTAATGTGAGAGTGATGACCGACTATGTTCTTGAGGTTCCAGATGAAGATGCAAATGATTACAGTAAGTAGAAGTGGTGCGGATGTTCTTGGTGATTCAAGCAAGCTTGTGGGGGTCTCTAGATTGTGTCTAGTTCGTGTTGGTGGTTTGCATTGAAGATTGAGCTCGTAATTGAATATGTTTTGTGAAGCATGGCATGTTCCTCAAAGAAGATTGAAGTCCCATGTGTGGCTGACAGTGTAGTGATACGCATGAAGTTTTTGTAACAAGTCAAGTTGTATTTTTGTAATTTCTCTGTAATGAAGTAAAGTATGTTGTACCGACTCTGATGATCATTCCAAAGTTGATGTCATGTATAAATTAGAATTGCGAAGTCATTCAAAAGTATCTGTTGTCGTGATGAGAAAGTGGTAGAGAGGAGAGGAGCGAAAAGCAGAGCAGAGGTGTTGAGCTTAAATGGAACTGTCTCAAAGCATAGTGAAGATGCTAATCTCCAGTTCAAGTATGTAATATTTATATTATTCTGTAGACAGTGCGTCTTCTATAGGCAGTGGGCCTCTTGTGAGCAGTGTGCTTAGGCAGTGAGCCCTAATTGGCAAGTACCATTTTGTTCTTCTTATTCTTTTAACAGAGAATACAATCTTGGGTGGTTTTTCCCTTAACTGTGTTTTCCATGTTAAAATTTTGGTGTTATATGTGTTGAATGTGTTTCTGCCCTTGAGTTATTGCATTATGCTTCCATGATTGAATCATTATTATGCTATTGAAATATAAGAAGGCTTTAAGTGATTAAGGAAGAGAAGTTTTGAGACAACTGATTCACCCCCCCTCTAAGCTATCTATCATAAAACCAACAATTAGTCCCCAACGTTTTTGCTTTCTAAACTTCAAAATCTAGTACGCATTTGATTGTCATTTGATATCTCTGTGTGTGATAATTTTTCGTAATTTTTCTATTTGTTCATGAATTCATGTAATTAGGGTTTTGAGCATAATTGGGTTTAATTAAACAACAAAATCACACAATTCCAATCTTCCCCTATGTTCCAAGTGACAAGAAGCGTGTAGTAGATTCCTCTACTTAGCTGAATGTCCTTGAATGTTTAGTGGTGAAAGGAGGATCAACATAAAGCATTGAAAACCAACCCTCTTCATTTTTCACATTAAATAGTCCCAAGTACAACAACTCTATCATGCCAAACTCACATTTGTATATTTTAGCATATAGAGACTCTTGCTCAAGTATACCCAATGCAATTTCAAGGTGCCTCAGGTGATCCTCCCAAGTCTTGCTGAATATAAGAATATCATCAAAGAAGATCAATACAAATTTCCTCAACTACTCTCTAAAAAACTTTATTCATGCAAGACTGAAATATCGCTGGTGCATTGGTTAAACATAACGACATAACCAGAAACTTGAAGTGCACATAGTGGTACCTAAACATGGTCTTCTCCACATCCACCTCATGTACCCTTATCTGATAGTACCCGGACCTCAAGTCTATCTTAGAGAAGTAACACGCACCATGCAGCTCGTCAATAAGCTCATCGATCCTCGAGATGGGATACCTATTCTTGATGGTCCTCTTGTTCAGTTCCTAGTAATCAATGCACATCCTAAGTGTGCCATCCTTTTTCTTAACCAATACAATTGAAGAAGTAAAGGGACTCTTGCTTGGCTTGATGTGTCCCATCTTGAGGAACTTCTGGATGGCCTTCTCAATTTCATCCTTATATCTTTTGGGATGCCTATAGGGAACTATGATAACTATCTTGGCATCCTTTTCAAGCTCTATGACATGTTCAAACCCCCTATTAGGAGGTCTACCTAGTGGTATCTCAACAAACACTTTGGAGTGTTTAGTCAATAAGGACTGGATCTCAGCTGGATACTCCTATTTTTTTGCTTAGGTACCTCAGGCATCACAAGTAGTTCTGCTACCCACTGTACCTGATCATGTCATAGTATCCTCTCCATCCTCTAAATAGACACTACCCTTAGACCACCATCTGACATCCCCCTCAAAATATGTTTCTGACCATTTATTTCAAATTTCATCTCCATGGTCCTTAAGTTGAGGGAGAATTCACCAATCATCTATAACCACTTCATACCAAGGACTATATCCATATCACCCATACCAACTACATAGTAATCTACCTGGAACTTAAAGTTATTCAACCTGATGGTTAAATTTAGGATTCTACGCTTGCAGGTGATGACAAACCCATCTGTAACTCCAACCTTGAATCCCTCAAACTCCTCAATTTTAAGCCCCCTTCGTGCTACCAAACCTTCATCAATGAAGTTATGAGTGGCTCATGTGTCTAATAGAGTGGTCACTCTCTATCCCTCCAATACTCCCTGTATTTTGAAGGAACCCTCTCTCTGAATGGAAGAAAAGTGTACTGTAGGGAACTCCTTAGCCTATGTATCCTACACCTCCTTAGCTGCACTCTCCACATCACTATCTGAATGTTGATCACTCTATTGATCTGAATGTTCTAAAGTTGACTCTTCGAAAAAGTAGTGTTCTAATTGTTTTGCCTACCCCTTCATTGGGCATTTATGATTTGGATCCCATGGACCCTTGCATTTGAAGCATAGCTTCTTCCTCCTATATTCATTAAATGTATAATCATCCAGTTTTGTGAATGGTTTCCTTGGCTGCCCTATTTCACATGATGCAATCTTCTTATCCTTATCTTTTCTGTGCAGGAAACCTGATGTAGGAGCATCCAATCCACAGTGGCCTCCATGAGGCATTTAATTGTTTTATGTTCATGTTTGTTGTTTCCAATAAGGTCCTAAAAGACCATTCAATGTAATAAGGTCTTTTTGACCAATGTATGTTAATTTAGGTTGTATTTAGGTTTATGTTGTAAGTCCCAAGGACATTCGTCAAGCTGTAATCGCGAAGATTGTTAGACAGTTAGGAAGTTGTTAAATCTCCTAGCTACTTGGAGCCATCTCCCAGCCACTTGGAGTCAAATCTTTACTATGCATGGTGAGTAGATAAATACCCCAGGATCAGATCGATTGTGTGGATGATAGGTAGTTGCAATTAGTTGTAAGTTGAGTTCAGGTCTGATAAGAGTGTTTACAGTTGTAAACAGAGCATCTGTGCATGTACATGTTCTGAAAGGCATAATAAAATTCTATGTGGTACATCTTTCTAGCATTCGAATTCATTATGCAATCAATTTCCTGTCCTAAGGCTGAAATGGGTTCTTAACCCATTCCACCAATTAGATTTCTTCAAAATCGGTGGAATGGATGTATAGTGTTTTCATTTTGTTTTCTGTTTTGTTTGATTTCATGTTTACAGGATCCCGTACAGTATGCATTGAAAGATCCTAGCATTGTCATGTGCTAGGTTGGGAAAGTCTAAAATCTATGTTAGATTGTTGAGGAAGTAGATCTGTGTAATCGTAAGGTTTTTAGCAGATCAAATCAGTGAAATTCCGCGTTGTTCTCTCAGACATACATTTTGTGTGTATATCATATTTGCATGTCAGATATACATTCTATGTGTATATTGCAGTTGTCTATTGAGTGTGTATGTCACAAAGCATATCGGGAAGCATTGAGGCATTGTATGTCAAAATTAGTAAACATACATTGCGAATATACATTCTGTGCGTATATTGCTAATGTATATCAGGTTCACCTTCTATGTATCCCACAGTTGTAAGTTGTGAGTATCTTGTAAAGGTTTATCGAGATTGTATGTTTCGAATGTATATTGGGCATATACATTCCGCAGATACATTGTATCAGATACAAAGTGCAACCGACAGAGACGGTGAAGGAGACCAGTGTTCGCAGGTCACATCATGTATGTGCTAGTGTTCGGCATAGGGAAAGAGTTGGCAGGTGCATTGGATTACTGGTAGTAGCGGGTCAAGCATCACATGTACAAGGGACAGTGCATCGGTATATCGGAAAAGGTATTGAAGTGGTTGCTGATAGTCTTAGTTTGGCTGATGACAGTTGTATTGGCACGTTGGCAGGAAAGATTTTAGGTCACCTGATGCAAGGAGTCTTAACGAAGGCAAAGCTCAGTGTTAAGCGCATCAGGGAGAAACATAGATCGCTGGAAGGGTTTCAGGTTACACCAATGGAAGAAGTCATAGTGAAAGGGTGTCGGGGACACATCGATATGAAATAGGACTTTGGTGTGAGAGGAATTTGGTTGGCTGATGAAGATGGTCTTGCCGATAGGCAAGTAAAGTAAGACATACAATGGGAAATGTATGTTAAGGGTTTTTGGCTCCTCATCATATTGGTTTCAGAGCTCAGCAAAAGGTCTGGGCTGTTGTGTGTTGATTCTGTCACTGAGAAGGTAGAAGTAGAAGATTGAGAGGTTGACAAGATGCCTCTGAAAGGTAATGGTACTGCCAGAGAGTTGCAGGAGATGAAGGAAAAACATGCTAAAGAGATGAGGAAGATGAAAGAGCTTGTAGAAGCACTTCAAGCTAGGCTTGCAGCCTTGGAGACAAACAAAAGAAGGGAAGTGGAAGACAATGAATCAGAAAAAGAAGATGATGGTGAAGAGTATGAAGAGGTAGATGAGGATTTGAATCCTGAAGATCAGTGATTTGCAAAACTGTTAAGGGCAGTTCAGAATGACAAACCTAAGGTAAAGATTGATGTTCCAAGGTACACTGGAAGTTTGAATGAGGAAGAGTTACTTGATTGGATTGCTACATTAGATAATCATTTTGAATGTGAGGAAGTTCCTGAGGAGTAGAAGGTAAAGATTGTAAAGACCAAATTGGGAGGTTATGCTTTAGTATGGTGGGATTATGTACAATTAGAGAGGAGAAAGCAAGGTAAGTCAAAGATTTCTTCATGGGACAAGATGGTAGCAAGGATCAAAGGTAAATTTTTACCCAAGGATTATGAAGTTCAAATGTTTAAGAAGCTTCAATTTTTAAGGCAAAAGGAAATGGATGTGAAGCCATATACTGAGGAGTTTTATAAATTGAGTATGAGGTCTGGTCATCATGAGAATGAGGTTGAAAAGGTTGCTAGATACTTGGCTGGTTTGAGATTGAACATACAAGATGAATTAGTTTTGGCTAACCCTAGGAGTGTAGAAGATTGTTATCAAATGGCAATCAGGATTGAGGAGAAGATGAAAAGAAGACAGGACAAGTCCATGAGAGGAAGAGGCAGCAATATAAGGGGGAGAGGATCAGCCCCTACAACAAGACAAGTCAATGAGGATCACGAAGAGACTGGTAAGAGACAGGAGCAGTCTAATTTCAGAGGTGGATGGAAAGGTACAAGAGGTAGATTTGGAGGTGGCAGAGGTTCTAATACATTTTCAGGAAAGTGCTATACCTGTGGTGAGTTTGGTCATCCATCCTTCAAGTGTCCTGAAAAGTTTGGTACTACTTCAAGTGGTAATGAAAGAAGAAGTGAAAAGAGAGTTCAAATTGTGCAAGAGAATGCGGGGAGTATGACATCTCCTGAAGTAAATTTGGAATTAGAAATGGGAGAAAGTTTGATAATCAGAAGGACAGTGTTGCAAACATCTAAGCAGATAGATTTGAGCCAAAGGAGGAATTTGTTCAAGACTACATGCAAATGTAGAAGTAAGGTACGCAAAATAGTAATAGATTATGGTTGAACAGACAACATGGTATCTCAGGAAATGGTGGATCAACTGAAACTGGAAAGGATTCCTCATCCAAATCCTTACAAAGCATCTTGGGTAAGTGATAGTCAAACACTTTTGGTGTATGAACAAGCATATGTTGATTTTCAGATTGGAGAATATCAGGATAGGGTTTTGTGTGACATATTGCCCATGGAATGTTGTCACCCACTTTTGGGTAGGCCATGGCAATTTGATAGGAGAGCATTGTATGATGGATATGCTAACACCTACACCTTCAAGAAGGAAGGGAGAACTTTTATGATGACACCATTGCAGGAGGATGCTGAAGCAAAGAAGGCAGCCAAAATCATTTTGGTAGGAAAGAAAGAGTTTGTGGGGATGCCTGCAGCAGAAGGCATGAAGGCAGTTGAGGATACCTTAGGGCATGGAGTTGCTAAGGATCAAAGTTTGAAGGCAATTTCAGTTTTAGCTGATGGAGGTCAGATGGATTAGCAGCAGGTCAAAGAGCAGGTTTACAAGTAGACACAAGTTGATTGGAAAGACAAGGATGTTATCATAGTAGGGACAATTGTTTGTCCTCTAGAGCCAACAAGGGTTGAAAGAAAAATAGATTCTGTCATAGTAGTAGTACAAGAAGCACTACCCAAAGTTTATAATGCAGGTGTTCAGACAGAGATGATAGTAAGAAAGAATGGTGTGAGAAGAGCCTATAATGCTAGGCATGAGTATTTGCTTCCATGGCAGCATGTTGCACTACAATGATCATGGGGAAGACATGCGACAACAAAGAGTAAAGGTGGAATCAACCCACGCATTAACTCATGGGGCATGAGTTCTCTCCACGGTGGGGTGTATGATGTAGCAGCATCCAATCCGCAGTGGCCTCCATGAGGCATTTAACTGTTTTATGTTCATGTTTGTTGTTTCCAATAAGGTCCTAAAAGACCATTCAATGTAATAAGGTCTGTTTGACCAATGCATGTTAATTTAGGTTGTATTTAGGTTTATGTTGTAAGTCCCAAGGACATTGGTAGAGCTATAATCTTGAAGGTTGTTAGACAGTTAGGAAGTTGTTAGATCTCCTAGCCACTTGGAGTCAAGTCTGTACTACGCATGGTGAGTAGATAAATACCCCAGGATCATATCGATTGTGTGGATGATAGGTAGTTGCAATCAGTTATAAGTTGAGTTTGGGTCTGATCAGATTGTTTACAGTTGTAAACAGAGCATTTGTGCATGTATATGTTCTGAAAGGCATAATAAAATTTTGTGTGGTACATCTTTCTGGCATTCAAATTCATTGTGCAATTGATTTCTTGTCCTAAGGCCGAAATGGGTTCTTAACCCATTCCACTGATTAGATTTCTTTGAAATCGATGGAATGGATGTACAGTGTTTTCATTTTGTTTTCTATTTTGTTCGATTTCATGTTTGCAGGATTGCATATAGTATGCATTGAAAGATCCTAGCATTGTCATGTGCTAGGTTGGGAATGTCTAAAATCTGTGTTAGATTGTTGAGGAAGTAGATCTGTGTAATCACAAGGTTTTTAGCAGATCAAATCAGCGAAATTCCACGTTGTTCTCTCAGACACACTTTGTGTGTATATATCATTTGCATGTCAGATATACATTTTGTGTGTATATCGCAGTTGTCTGTTGAGTGTGTATGTCGTAAAGCATATCGGGAAGCATTAAGGCATTGTATGTCAAAATTAGTAAACATACATTGCGAATATACATTTTGTGCGTATATTTCTAATGTATGTTGGCTTCACTTTATGTGTATCCTACAGTTGTAAATCATGAGTATCTCACAAAGGGTTATCGAGATTATATGTTTCAAATGTATATTGGGCATATACATTCCACAGATGCATTGTATCAGATACAAAGTGCGACCGGCAAAGACGGTGAAGGAGACCGACGTTCATAGGTCACATCATGTATGTCCTAGTGTTCAGCATAGGGAAAGAGTTGGCAGGTGCATTGGATTACCGACAGTAGCGGGTCAAGCATCACATTTACAAGGGACAGTGCATCGGCGTATCGGCAAAGGTATTGAAGTGGTTGCCAATAGTCTTAGTTTGGCCGATGATAGTTGTATCGACACGTCAGTAGGAAAGTTTTTAGGTCGCACGATGCAAGGAGTCTCACCGAAGGCAAAGCTTAGTGTTAAGCTCATCGGGGAGAAACATAGATCACTGGAAGGGTATCAAGTTACGCCGATGGAAGAAGTCATAGCGAAAGGGTGTTGGGGACACATCGATATGAAATAGGACTTTGGTGCGAGAGGAATTTGGTTGGCCGATGAAGATGGTCTTGCTGATAGGCAAGTAAAGTAAGACATACAATGGGAAATGTATGTTAAGGGTTTTTGGCTCCTCATCAAAACCCTTTGATTGAAACTTGCTCTTATAGGAGGAATATTCCATGTCCTTGGCCTTCTTGATGGCCTCCTGTAAGGTCGGTGGATTAAACCCTCTGATCCATCCCCTCAAGGGCTCAGATAGACCATCTATGAAGAGGAAAATGAGCCTACGCTTAGAAATATCTGTAACCTTAACTGATAACCTATTGAAATCAGAGATGTATGCATCCACTCCACCATACTATCTAAGCTAGGCTAGCTCCTTGAAGTGCAACTCAGGATCTCCCTTGTCGAATCTGTCAATCAACCTCTCTGTGAACTCTACATAAGAGAGAATCTGATCATGGCCCAGTGTAACTAATCCATGCTACCACCACTCATGTGCATCCCCATCCAAATGTAAAGTTACATACTCTATGGCATCCCGTTCAGTAGAAGGATTGAGGCATAAATATGTATCCACTTTCTGGACCCACGCTCTAGCTGATGTCTTACCTAAACCATCAAAATAAGGGATTCTCATCTTTCCCTTCTTCTTTTGGAGGTCCTAGTTTTGTGGTCTTGCTCCTGCTTCACCCTATGGTCTACTGCATTCCATGAATACCAAATAATCCTAGAAAGGCATATCGGTACGGAACCCAATGTCCATCAATCTCTGATCCCACCAATATTGTGCATGTCAAACTATATCATTTGGCTTAGGTACCCCCTCTGGTGGGTTATTCTCTGGTAAGAACTAAGGCATTAAAGGCTTCATGCTGACTGAACCTGTGAATGTATGTTGTGGGGTGGCCCTATCATTCACCGAGTGTTCACCTTTATTGCCATTATTTTGATTATTCTCATTGTTACCCCCTACATTATGTTCACCTCCTCCATTATTATTTCCATTGTTCTAGGTATCAATCAGGCTAAAATATGTGTCAGCTCTATTTGAGATTTGTCCATCCTCTCCAACACATCTCACTGCCCTCTCGCCAAATCGTTAATTACATGTAACATGTTATTCATATCTTCCCTGTCATCACTGAAGGGGTCTCTGCTCAACCTACCCTCTCTATCTCCCATGGTTTCTATAATGGGTTCTTCTTCCCTGTGAAGCACTATGTCTCCTATAACGGGTTCCTCTTCCCTATAAAAAACTACCTGTTGTTCCTTAGGGTTTGAAGGTTCACTGTATAAAACTAGTTGTTGCTCTTCAAACCCTACAAGCCACTCTTCCTACAGATCCTATTCTGCTTCCTTTTTCCTCAATCTCTCTAGGTATCTTTGTTCTCTAGCACTACCTCTCATAGATTTCTACATCCAATCGTCATCCGACCATCAAAATTAACATGCAAATGAAGAACACCAACATGCAACCGAAGATATGTGGCATGCAACCATATACTAATCTATGTTCAATAGGCTGGCAGGAAAACCATCTCTAATACCACTGAAATATACCACCCCCTTATGCATTTCCTAAGTTTAGATAGCACTCGATACAGTTTTGGGTTTTTGTATTTGACAAGCACACATGTATGTATATATATATATGTGTGTGTGTGTATACATACATACATACATACATACATACATATATATATAAATATATATATATATATATGTATGTATGTATGTATGTATGTATGTATGTATACACACACACATATCTCGAAAACACAAGAAACCCTAACTTACTAAAAAAAGTAAGTTACCGCTAAAGTGTCTGAAACCAACCAAATAAATGACCAAAGTTCCCTAACCACATTGTTAGTCTACAGGAACGGAGTATAGACTAACCCATCATAAAATGGGGGACATTACATATTCAAAGATAAATTAAAGGAGTTGTGAAGTTATGGTAAGTTGATAGAATTCATTGGATCAGTAGCATCTGTATTCAATTGTACCCTATCTTTTGAAGTTCATGTTGAAGTAAAAGTTGCAAGATGTAAAGATTATTGGCATGAAGGCATTGTGAATGATGCCTTTGGTATAGTGAAGAATGTATTCATTATTTCTAGAGGAAGAGCATTTCTTTAGTTTTGAAAGAAAGGTTCAGGAAGTTCAAGGCAGTGGAATTTGCATAGAAGAATCTCGAGAGAATGCTTTGCATTCCTCCACATTTGAAGGTATGGCCTTGTGGTTTGGAAGTTAGATAGAGACAAGTGTGAAAAAGGCATGATCCTAATTTTAGATCCTAGAAGTTACCATAGAATATTCTTGAGCTCACAGAGTAAAGGAAGAAGGTTCAGGATGGTTGCAGTCAGGAGGTGTTAGAGAATTGCTCCGCATTTTTCTACATTTGAGGATGAGGTCTTGAGGTTTGAAGGATGGTTAGATGTAGATGAGAAGATTGATATGTCCAAGTTTTAGACAATAAGTTGTACCATAGAGGTTCTCTAGAGTCAGTAGAACAAAGACACATCATGTTGCCAATTAGGGTTGTCTGGAGGAGAAAGGAAAAGCCGCCACACTTCACCATAGTTCATCTTTTGGCTTTAGTGTTTGGAGGATTGGTTCTGATATTCTATATGTGTGTTAATTTCAGGTTTCAGGTGCTAGAGTGCACTACAAATTAGGTTTTCATTGTTCTATCTCAAGACTAGTAGTTCTATGTGTGTTTCTGATACCAGGTTTAGTATCTCTATGTTTGCGCCAAAATGAAAACACTTAATTTATATGAAGGAATGTTTGTGAAGATTTGTGCAAGTCTTATGTTACTTGTGAAGTGATCTAGATGATGCAATTTGGTCTCTCTGGTAGGTCAGGACCTATTTTTCGGTAGGATAAGTATTTGTTGGACTGAATTATTGTGTTTTAATAATCTTGTCAAATGTTTTGAAGTGTGCACCAACTTGGAAGAATGTGTTAAGGAAAAATAGGTCCTAGTTATCACTCAACTTGAACCACATTAGAATTCTACATCTTTTGGATGCCAACTTGTTGTGGATGTTGCATGTTTCATGTATACACATTTCATCTTGGCTAATGTAGGAGAAAGATTTTGAATTTGTGGACTTCGTATAAATAAGAAAGCTTGTTTGGTGTTTTGTAAGAGTGTGTGTGAGGATGAAAGGATTTATATGTGAAGATAGAAGTGAGTGAGTGTGAGTGTGTTGAAGGTAGAAGTGTTTGATGTTTAGAGGAATTGAAGGCTTGTGATAGAAAGTGGTGTATAAGTGTTGTGGAGGTGAATGATCAGTGAGATCTGTTAAGTGTGGTGATTTAGAGGTTGTAGCCTCATTCTGCAAGTGTTGTTGCATTGTATTTCAGGGAGTGTGGCCTCCCTTGGGTTGCAACCATAAAAATTATTGTAAATTGTTTTATCATTATTTGTGAGTCTAGATTTGGATAGTAGATCCAAGTATCTTTCTCACCATGGTTTTCCCTTCTAGGGTTTTCCACATAAATCTAGTGTTGTGGTTGTGTGTTCATTTGTTATGGTTTGATGTGCTTTTTTTACCTTATCATTGTTTTAAGACAGTTGATGATATTGGTTGATTAAGTTGAATTGGATTAAATTTCATGAATATACTGATTAACCCCGCTCCCAGTATATTAGTGTGTTCCAACAAGTTCCTAGCACTAAAAACAAAGTTTTCCAAAATATTGACATTAGACGTGCATCCCTATTTGAGATAATCTTCTCAGGAACTCCATGCAATCTAAACACTTCTTGCACAAACTTGCGAGCTATGACTAGTGCTCCATCTATTAAGTTTCCCAATATAAAATGAGCTACCTTGGTGAGTTTATCTACCACCACTAAAATAGCAGCATGTCTATTTCTAGACATTGGAAGACCTTGCACAAAATCCATGCTAATGAGCTACCATTTCCATTTTAGAATATCGTGCAGATAGAGAAGTCCTGCTAGATGCTAATGCTTAGCCTTGACTCTCTGGAATTATAAGCAACTTGCTATGATTATTACAACATCATTCTTCATTCCCTTCCATAAATAAAGAGGTTTCACATTGGCTAGGAGTTTAGTTACTCCTGGATGACCTAAATATGGTGCAGAATGAACTTCCTTCCACATAAGGTTTCTTAATTATGTTGAATTAGGAACATAGTTTCTTCCTTTGAATCTTAGAAGTCCATCATTTAAAAATTGAACCCTTCATACCTTGAATCTTGAGGATTTACTGAGACATCCTGCTTGCCTTGTTCATAAAACTCATCACCTGTAGAATTTTGCAATACTAAATCCTTGAAGTTCGAATGAATAGAGATAATTGATGAAATATGTCCCCATTGGCTCAAACCATCTACTAATTGACTCTCTTTGCCCTTGATATAATTTATCTCATAATCATAGTTAGATATCAATTCCAACCATTTTCTTTGTTAAGGATTTAGATGGGGTTGGGTAAATATGTATTTAAGACCATGATGATTTGTCTTTAGTTCAAAGGGCTTTCCTAACAAGTAGTAGAGTAGAAGAAGATATGAAATGTGCATAATCAGTTTGAATATATGTGTTGTGCAAGAATAGTAG
This sequence comes from Cunninghamia lanceolata, assembly GCA_027924645.1. Classification (NCBI taxonomy): domain Eukaryota; kingdom Viridiplantae; phylum Streptophyta; class Pinopsida; order Cupressales; family Cupressaceae; genus Cunninghamia; species Cunninghamia lanceolata. Next base: position 8,127,904 of record BSBN01000682.1, on the reverse strand, counting down.
ACTGCACCATCAACATACAACAGATCTGTTCTGTATAGCAATTCTCATATCTATATTATCATTGTAATAGCAGTGAGTTGAACATTCAAGGAGTAGTAGCTTCCTTGGGTTATAACCCTAAATCAAAGTTGTAAATCAGGGAGTAGTAGCTTCCTTAGGTTGAAGCTCTAAACCAATGTAATATTTTTTATAGTGAGGATATTATATTGTGAGCTAATCGTCACTGTGGTTTTTCCCTGTTTTAGGGTTTTCCACGTAAAAACACTGGTGTTATGTGTTGACTCTTGATTTGCATGTTTTTCTTCATGTTTTCAAATTTGTTCAATTTTATCAGTAAATGTTTGATTAAAGTTTTTAAGTATGATAATTCACCCCCCTCTCAACACCCCACTGTGTTCAACAATTGGTATCAGCGCCAAGTACCTTTGAGAAGCTTAACTGCTAAGCTAGATCCTCCACTTGAACACATGGAATCTAAAATGATGATCAATGATATATTTGCAACAGAATCAGATCTAGAAGCAATGGAACCTAGAGGATGGGACTTTTATTCTAATGAGTGTGAAATAGATTTTGAAGAACAACTCAAGTCAACCCTTAATGATCTTGAGGATACAAAGATCTAAACTTAGAATATGAAGAAATTCTTGAAAAGTAAAGGAGTCAATTTACAAATTGAAAACAAAAGCCAAAGAATCAATAGAAGAAATTGACAAACTAAAATCCCTGATAGAAGGAGATAAAGGAGGTGAGAATCTCAAGGAGGCTGAGTACATGATCTCAAAGTTAAATGTCATGGTTGAAGAAGAAAAAAGGATTGAAGATTGCTTAAATATCAAGCTCAATGAGGAATCAACTAAATGTTCAAAACTTGAAGAAGAAGTTGTCACTCTAAGGAAAGAACTAGAAAAGGAAAAATAATAGATTGACAAGGGACTAAAACTGAAAGGAGGAACTGATATTCTTGATGAAATAATTTTCTCTCAAAATCCAACAAAAGAAAAAATAGGTCTTGGTTTTGAAAAGGGAAAAAGTCCTATGATTAATACCTCTACAAACTTATATGATAACTTTTATTTAGGAGGAAAGTCTGGAACTAAGAAAGAAGAAGCTTACACTGAAGATCCTAAGAAAGAAATCTACAAAGTTACAAGAGAAGATGAATTCACACCAATCCAAATACAAAGGAAGAATGTCAAGAAGAACTTAAAAAATCCTCAATCTACAAGGCAACTAGCTCACAACAGGTACTTTCAAGGATTCAATGGAAATTGTTTTACTTGCAATAAGTTTGGTCACAAAGTTGTGGATTGTAGAAATAAGATGAATAAAAAAGATTTAAGATGTTACACTTGCAATAAAGTTGGTCATAAAGTTGTTGAATGCAGAAGTAGGATAAACCAAAGCTCTATTAGATGTTATGCATGCAATAAGTTGGGACACAGGGCATGTTGGTGCCTGAATTGACTCTCAGTTTTGGAGCAATTTTCATGCAGGCACCTTCCCAAAAAAATCCAAAAAAGTTTAAGTTTTGGCACCCCTTCAGTGTTTTTCAGCGTTTGCATCTTAGTTCAACGGAGGTGGTCTTCGTCTTTTCTCCATCGGCATGGGTTCATTTTTGTGTCTTTGACATTTTGGTTTGAACTTGAACCCTTTTTTCTCTAAGTTCAATGGTTCAGCGGTTCTCGGTTCAATTTTCTTCTAACGGGTTGCATTATGCATTTGCCTTGCGCAAATATTGCATCGTTGAACCTCCCGCTTGAACCTTTTTGTTTTGGTTCAAGGTTCAATGGTTCAAAGCTTTGTTGCCTATGGAGTATTATTTTTGATGTTTGAACCATCACGTTGAAACCTCGTGTTGAACCCTTTTGGTTTGGGGTTCAACGGTTCAAGGCTTTATGTTTTTGGTACATGGCTTTTCGGTAAAAGTTCATTTTGAAGCGCTCTGACTGTGTCTTTGAACTTTCGGTTCGAACCTCAGCGTTGAACCTCGCCAGTGAACCAACGAGTTGAACCGGTTCAGCGGTTCAATGGTTCGCGGGCTTCGGTTCCATTTTTCACTAAGTGTATCCTTTGCTCATCTTTTGGATCCAGTCGGCGTTGAACCTCTCGGTGGAACCATCTGTTTGAACCGGTTCAGTGGTTCAAAGGTTCAGGGCTTTATGTTTTTGGTTCATCGGAGTGATCGGCCTCATCGGCGAAAGATTTCTTGAGTGCTCCGATTGTTTTGGTCTGGCCGATGGATGTCCATCGGCGTGTGTTTGGCCATCGGCAAAGCAAATTTGTGGCCCGCCGATGTAAGGAGTTTGGTCGATGGGGGGTCGTCAGTGTGTCTCTGGCTGATGATGGGGAATACAAAGTTAGGCATCAGTGTGACTGTTGAGGTCGGCAGGAGGATTTGGGAGTATGCCGATGGCTCGGGTCTTGGCGATAGGCTTTGGACAAAGGCTTATGTGTCGAGCGCGGCAAAAGGCACTCGATGCTTATTATGTATGCGATCGCATTTATAAAGTGCTAAAGTGATCTCCTCACCATGCATGTGGGATTATTCCCCTATGTATTTTGAACCTGCGAAGAAGCACGTTTTGGCGGGAAATTCTTTTTGAACGTTGCGATGTTTTTCCTGGTGGTTGCGGGTAGTTGAGCCATCAATGGCGATTGTAGCAGGGGTATGGGTGATGGTACAAGTGATCAGGCTACCTAATTTTTAGCATGAAGACTTCCAGATGGCGGTGCAGGGCTCGAGGCCACCCCTGTCGACTCTCCTGCCTACTGCATTGATAACTTATGGGCGCCATTTCTCATGGGCTGTATCTGGCAGTTTTTTGTAATAATCATGTAATTAATTATTGCAGGTACACTTTCTGGCCAATATAGGCAGACTGTGTTACTCATTTTGTTGTTGTTGAAAACTAGACATTTTGGCTCTGTAATAAGATACAACTGGTTTTGGTTGCTCTGTGCAGCAAAACTTGTGAGTTTATGTATCTCCTATTGTACGTTTTTGCATGAATCCACTGATTTCATGGTCAATCTTATATGAATAATGCTATGTTTGCATGTGTTGTGCTAATTCTGTCTCCAGTCTTGCATTTATCTTTCTTCTGAGTCCAGGTATTCAAGGAATGTCTGAGATTCTAGAACATAGAATTCCTGTGTTGAATGTTTAATCTTTTAAATTCTGCTCAAGGGGTAGATTAAACTATTTTTCAGATTGAATATTGGGAAGGGTATACTGCAATAGGGATGCCATAAGTATAGATAGCTTAACACTCTGTATTGGGAGATATCTGTAAGGCAGGTATCATATGTATCCCCCTAAAATCCAGTTTTAGTTGTTCATGCTGATCATTCACAGGTGTATGTCTATTGACTCCAAGCCCTGGATAGGCACCAATCTAGGTCTGTGTTGAGGTTATACACTAGGTCCAGGTTTGCATCCAAACATCAAATCAACCATCTCATCCTTCCATCTGTTAGTTGTAGGATTAGGATTAGGAACCTCTGCATGCTCTCATACCTAACCAGACATTATGTCCAAGAATGTTGCCAACCTTGTGATTTGTTACACAAATCTTGGTCCATACATGAGAGTATTCTACCTGTTGCTGTCAAGTTATATCTTTCTGTCATTGAGCTAGTCAAGGTCATACTTTTATCAAATAGGGACACCCCCCTTGGTGCGGCAGAACCAGAAGTGAAGGGGAGGAGCTCACGCAACCTCTTGTATTCAATTAGCTGAATCTGCCTGTGCATTAGAACTGGCAAACCCTAATGCTGATTCAAAAGAAAAACCAACAAAATTGGCGACTCCGCTGGGGAGTCTTTCATGTGAATGATGATGCTCTACTGGTGGTATGAACTCAAAAAAATATGTGTTGAGCTTTCAGCTACTGTAAATTTTGTCCTCTCTGGAGAGGTGGTGACTCTGCAAAAGATTCAAGTGCACATGAAAAGTTGATATGTGATGTGACAAAAATGTGCCTTTCAGACTTCAGCATTTTTATGAGAAAAGGTACCCTATTTCTTCCCACTTATATTTATTGTTCTACTGCATAAGTTAGATGCCAGGGGAAGCCTTAGGTCTTAGGTAGACAAAGGATGTCTAAGAGTAAGATTTTTATGAATCCAAGTATGAATTATCCCATACTCAGCAGTGAAATGTTGGATAAAAGAATAGAAGAGATAAAAAATAGGTTGATATTCTTAGAGGCTGGGCAGACCTAGTTGAATCATGATAACCTTGTTGTGTCTGCCAATCAGAAAGCTAAACCTCCTATCAGCCCTTTTGATCCTTTGTATGACCAACTAGATTTGTCATGGGTTGATTATAAAGTAGAAACTATGCCTGCTAGGATATACCGTCAAATGCCTAGATTTAGTGGTCACAGTGTATGTGATGGGAATGCACATATCCAAAATTTTCATAGTTTCATGGGAAAACATTCATTTAGAGATGAGGATATGTGGATGAGGTTTTTTGTTAGGTCCCTTGATGCAAAAGCAAAAGACTGGTATTTGAGCTTTCCAAAGAGATTCTTTGCCTGTTGGGATGAGCTTACTGACTATTTTAAAAAGGAATTTGCAAAAGAACCTGTTGATCTTGTTGCAGAATTGATGAAAATCAGAAAACAAGATAAAGAGCTATGTGTTGATTTCAGTCATAGGTTTGCAGTAGCCCTTTCACAGATCCCAGAAGTCTTCAGACCTGATATTTTAGCCTGTGTTGGCATATTCTTTGAAGCTTTTGAGGAGGGCTCTAGTGCATTACTGAGGGATTTCAAGGTGACAAGTATGCAGATGGCATACAAGTTCATAGAAAATATAGAAAAATTCAGAAATGAGCACCTGCTGAAATCCCTACCCCCCAGGCTTTGGTGTGAATAATGGTTGTGAAGCTACAAATGACCAAGTAATTAAGGCATCATGTGAAGATGAAAAGATGAATATTGAAGGTGCCAGTGAAAGGACTAATGAGGACTCCCATTGCAATGTTGAGGCATTTGACCATGAAAACAACAATGAGGTTGTGGACAGCAATGAGCAACTGTTGGAATGGACTTGTGGGGATAATTGTGAGTATTGTACTCAAGACAGAGAAGTTATAAGCAAACAGAGAAGCAGTCCCATGTGTGACCCATTGCCTTCTTTTCAAACACATGGGGATCATGAAGAGCAGTCAGGGATTGAAACAAGTGCTAGTACAGAGCATGATTGTTTTTCATTTGATGGCTGTTTTGCTTATGACACACAGGCTGATACTCCTCCACAAAGGGAATCCATTGGTGATGGAGATATGTGCTCTGCTGCCTATGAACAAATGGTATATTATGATCAAGCTGATGTACCTGGATCACCCATCATTGACACATATGGTGATGAGGATCTATTTGAGTATGGTGAGGATCTGGACATTGTTTTTGGTTTGGATTTTGTCTCTCATCCTGATGAAAGAGGAAACAACATACATCAGGTAAGTGACTGTGAAAATGTGCCTGATTTGAAAGAGATGCCAGAGCCTAATCTTTTTCAGCTTGGTGCTGCTATTGGTTGTGTGCATGATGTGCACAATTGTGAATTTGAAAGCTTTTCCTTTGAGAGGCCAGCGTATAAAGAGAGAGCTCTGTTTTTCCTAGTTGTGTGGTGGACTTCGAGTGCTTTCAATTTTCAGTCCAGCTAGGAAATCATTTTGCGAGGCATAGTGATGATAACCTGTGTTCTATGCCATATGAATATGCATTGCTTGATACATTCTACACCCACATGTCACATGATGCTGAAGGTTGTCTGCATAGGGGTGACAATGACAAGCCAAATCAGAAGGTTGAATGTGCAAATGACCAGGTTTGTTTGTGGTCAGATCATGGCAGTACTCTCAGGCTTGACCCAGTGTATGCAGATGAGAACAAGGTGTTTGACAAGGGGAAATATTGATTTTCCTTTTCTTGGTGGCCATAGGCCATCAAGTTTGATTGGTGATGCAGATCATGGTAACTTCATGACTCTATGCCCAATGGATAAGGCACTGGTCTGCATCCTAGAGATCTGGGGTTCTCGCTGCAGTCTTGCACCTGCACGTCCTCAGACAGAGCCACTGTTGGTGCCTGAATTGACTCTTAGTTTTGGAGAAATTTTCATGCAGGCACCTTCCCAAAAAAATCCAAAAAAGTTTAAGTTTTGGCACCCCTTCAGTGTTTTTTAGTGTTTGCATCTTAGTTCAACAGAGGTGGTCTTCATTTTTTCTCCATCGGCATGGGTTCGTTTTTGTGTCTTCGACATTTCAGTTTGAACTTGAACCCTTTTTTCTCTAAGTTCAATGGTTCAGCGGTTCTAGGTTCAATTTTCTTCTAACGGGTCACATTATGCATTTGCCTTGTGCAAATATTGCATCATTGAACCTCCCACTTGAACCTTTTTGTTTTGGTTCAAGGTTCAATGGTTTGAAGCTTTGTTGCCTATGGAGTATTATTTTTGATGTTTGAACCATCACGTTGAACCCTCGTGTTGAACCCTTTTGGTTCAGGGTTCAATGGTTCAAGGCTTTATGTTTTTGGTACTTGGCTTTTTGGTGAAAGTTCATTTTGAAGCGCTCCAACTATGTCTTGAACTTTCGGTTCGAACCTCAGCGTTGAACCTTGCTAGTGAACCAACAGGTTGAACCAGTTCAGTGGTTCAACGGTTCACGGGCTTTGGTTCCATTTTTCACTAAGTGTATCCTTTGCTCATCTTTTGGATCTAGTCGGCGTTGAACCTCTTGGTGGAACCATCTATTTGAACCGGTTCAGTGGTTCAAAGGTTTGGGGCTTTATGTTTTTGGTTCATCGAAGTGACTGGCCTCATCGGCAAAAGATTTCTTGAGTGCTCCGATTGTTTTGGTCTGGCCGATGGATGTCCATCGGCGTGTGTTTGGCTATCGGCGAAGCAAATTTGTGGCCCACCGATGTAAGGAGTTTGGCTGATGGGGGATCATTGGTGTGTCTCTGGCTGATGATGGGGAATACGAAGTTAGGCATCGGTGTGACTGTTGAGGTCGGTAGGAGGATTTGGGATTGTGCCGATGGCTCGGGTCTTGGCAATAGGCTCTGGACAAAGGCTTATGCGTCGAGCGCGGCAAAAGGCGCTCGACGCTTATTATGTATGCGACCGTGTTTATAAAGTGCTAAAGTGATCTCCTCACCATGCATGTGGGATTATTCCCCTGTGTATTTTGAACCTGCGAAGAAGCACGTTTTGGCGGGAAATTCTTTTTGAACACTGCGATGTTTTTCCTGGTGGTTGCGGGTAGTTGAGCCATCAATGGCGATTGTAGCAGGGGTATGGGCGATGGTACAAGTGATCAGGCTGCCTAATTTTTAGCATGAAGACTTCCAAATGGTGGCGCAGGACTCGAGGCCACCCCTGCCGACTCTCCTGCCTACTGCATTGATAACTTATGGGCGCCATTTCTCATGGGCTGTATCTGGCAGTTTTTTGTAATAAACATGTAATTAATTGCTGCGGGTACACTTTCTGGCCAATATAGGCAGACTGTGTTACTTATTTTGTTGTTGCTGAAAATTGGAAATTTTGGCTCTGTAATAAGATACAACTGGTTTTGGTTGCTCTGTGCAGCAAAACTTGTGAGTTTATGTATCTCCTGTTGTACATTTTTGCATGAATCCACTGATTTCATGGTCAATCTTATATGAATAATGCTATGTTTGCATGTGTTGTGCTAATTCTGTCTCCAATCTTGCATGTATCTTTCTTCTGAGTCCAGGTATTCAAGGAATGTCTGAGATTCTAGAACATAGAATTTCTGTGTTGAATGTTTAATCTTTTAACTTCTGCTCAAGGGGTAGATTAAACTATTTTCAGATTGAATATTGGGAAGGGTATACTGCAATAGGGATGCCATAAGTATAGATAGCTTAACACTCTATATTGGGAGATATCTGTAAGGCAGGTATCATATGTATCCCCCTAAAATCTAGTTTTAGTTGTTCATGCTGATCATTCACAGGTGTATGTCTACTGACTCCAAGCCCTGGATAGGCACCAATCTAGCTCTGTGTTGAGGTTATACACCAGGTCCAGGTTTGCATCCAAAAATCAAATCAACCATCTCATCCTTCCATCTGTTAGTTGTAGGATTAGGATTAGGAACCTCTGCATGCTCTCATACCTAACCAGACATTATGTCCAAGAATGTTGCCAACCTTGTGATTTGTTACACAAATCTTGGTCCATACATGAGAGTATTCTGCCTGTTGCTGTCAAGTTATATCTTTCTGTCATTGAGCTGGTCAAGGTCATACTTTTATCAAATAGGGACACCCCCCTTGGTGCGGCAGAACCAGAAGTGAAGGGGAGGAGCTCACGCAACCTCCTGTATTCAGTTGGCTGAATCTGCCTGTGCATTAGAACTGGCAAACCCTAATGCTGATTCAGAAGAAAAACCAACAAGGCAAATGAGTGCAGAAGTAAAATGTCAAGGTATAACGAGGATAATGCTCAATCCTTTTATGGATACTATTATACCTGTAATAATTTTGGCCACAAAGTAGCTAACTGCAAATCAAGGGCAATAAGAAGTGGAAATACTCAGCAAACAAAGTGCACCTATCATGAGTACAACCAAAAAAGGAATTCTGGAAAGAATGTGAAACCCATTAATGTTTCTTAGAAAAGGGTAGAAATAAACAAAGTTTGGAAGAATAAGGAAGTATGTGATATTTTCGGACCTCTTCCTAGTGTAGGTCGATCCTCTAGTAATTAAAAGGAAAAATACTGGGTCAGGGGGAGTTTCAACAATGAAATTTTCAAACCCCTGAACATGCAAGATGCTGAATTCTTAGAATAGTGATTAGTGCTAGCATAAGAATGATAAGGTAGGAACTTAAAGGAGTCTAATGAAAATTCCAGACAAAAATCTTCAACTATGGTAGATTGTGAAGGAATTTAGGGATTATTGTGATAAGGACCTCTATCAAGGGCATACATGAACTCAGGGGGAGTTGTTTCTAAAAATCGGTCATCTCCTCTTTATGATAATGAAAGTATTCAACATGTAGAAGAACTTAACAAAGTTTCTAGAACAATTGAATGATCTGCGGAAGTTTGCTAAATATTTTTAAGGTTCTGCATATGAAAAGGGGGAAAATTAGGTTTTAAGGTAGAGGATGCAATTAATGTAGAGGGAAATTGTTGGTGGAATGTTTATATAGGTGACCCCTGATCATTTTTATCACATTTGAGAAAAGAAAAAAGTTTTGAAGAGATAAAGGAGAACTGAAAGCACTCAAGAAGTTGACCGAGCAAGACCTATCACCACATATCCAAGTATTCTTCATCTTTCTGGTTAAACTCCTAGATTAGTAAAATTGTCAAAATGGCTGCATCATTTACTCCTCAATTGATCAACATTACTAAGCAACACCAACCAAAGTTCAAGAAACATCCATACAAGGAAATGGAAGTTGATGGCAGTACAACATTATCTAATGTTCCTGCCTTTGTGATATACACAAAAGATGTTACGATATACATTCATGCAAAACTTGAAGAAATTGATCATGATAAATTTGAAACCCTAAGGCATGAATTGTTAGATGATGACAATACACATTGCAATCCAAAATATGCCAACGTTGGAGCAAAACATTTGGATGTTTGGAAAGATTTTTTAGATTTTTGTAATGAGCATGACTGGGTTAGATATATCCTTAGCAATATTCATGACAAATTCATACACATAGACAAACCCCATCAAATAACTAAAGAAGCCATCATGGTAGTCACATGATTGTGTTCTACTAGACCTATACCACAATTGAAATCAATTAAAAATGAAGAGGTCATGTAATTAATCAGAGCCAAATTTGTCAAAAGGGTGTTGACAAAACATGACGTTATTGATCCCAATGTAAGATTAGCGCCAATGGGAATTTCCTACAAAGTATACTACTCTAACAGAAAGGGATCTTCCACATCATAGACATCCATACACACTGCGTATCTAATGGCTAAAGAAGGCAAGGATTTTGACCTATGTGAAGTGATGAAGGAACAACTACTAGAAAATATGAGAAAAACTAAGGAGATGGGATATCATTTCAAATATGGCTCACTAATCATCTATTTAGAATTCTATTTCATGAATGAGTTACTAGGGTTTAAAGGGAAGATATGGCAATAAGATAGTTTAGTAGTAGTACAAATAAAAGAATACATAAGAAACTTTGACTCACAAAGTTACAAGACTATTTTCTGGGGCTTCTTCAAGGTGAAATGCATAAAAGGGAAAGAATCTCTTTCGATTTGGTCTAGAAATACAAGGATGACATAACATTTTTAGTGGACAAAGATTGCTATTGTATGACAACAATTGAGCCTAGAACCTCATGGATTCCCAAGCTTCCTTATAAAGTGCTTGATGAGGAAGTTAAAGCCTATGCAAAAATTCTATTAAGTCTACCAAAAGACCCTAAAAGTGAAAGATTTGGAACCAGCGAAAAAATTCAAGAAAAATTAACTAAGAAAAGGGTAGAGGAAGAGGTAGAAAAGAACAAAGAAAAATTGTTCAGAGAGTAGGTATTCCATCTGGAGGTTTCTCTTCTTAGAACTCTATTGAATTTGTTACACCCCTTCCCACTGTGCATCCAACACCAAGGAGATCTAGTAGAACTACCTCTTAATCAACTACCAACATTCATCAATCTGTCTTCTTTGAAAAGGCATCCCCCACCAAACAACTCTCTAAAGAGAAAACATAGACAAAACCCAAGAACAAACATTCAGAAGAGAAGAAAGAATCCTTTGTGGAGGAGATTGAAAGTGATAAAGATGAAGAAGTGATTTCTAAGAAATAGAAAAAGAAAAAGAAGAAAAAGGGATCAAGGGTCAAAGTGAAGGCCAACAGAAATAAGAAACAGGGTGTGGAAACAAGTGAAGAAGTAGAGGAGGAGGAGCCAAGTCCTCCTCCCAAGAAAAAGAAAAATGTCTCTCATAAGCCAATTTCTTCTTCTAAGGGATAGATGTCTCTTGAAGTTGTTTATAATGCAATCATTTATCACAACTTGCTTGATGAAACAATGGCACTCCATTCTAAATCTACATCTAAGGATCAAGCCATCATTGAAAAGGCTATTGTTATGTATATGATGAGGTACAATAAGTCTCTAGAAGAAATCTTGGTCAAAGCACCAAAAAGCCTACAAAAAGCCTTAAGAAGGGATAGAGATGAAGCTATGACACTTGATGAAAAGATCAGACAAGATGGTTTGAATAGAGCCAGTGCTAGACCCTATCTAAGGGAGGAAAAGAAAAGTTAATCCAAAGACAAGCTCAAGAGCTCAGGACTAAGCATAGAGTATATACTCTTATGCAAAATAGAAAGGAAGATATTGAACAAATCATAAAAGAAATTGATCAAGTTACTCAAAGGATACTTGGTGAGGTAGGAGAAATAAAAAATACAAAATAGTCACATGTCTCACCACCACTATCACCTCATCATGCTATGGCATCATCTCTAGAGATAGAAGAACAAGTTGAAAAGGAAAAAGACATAATTGTGTTGCAAGTATGTGTAGTTAGGGATGTCATTAATGTCAACAAGCTTATGTTGTCATTGGTGTCAACTAGTTGAGCAAGAGTGTAAGTATGAGTAGTTGGTAATAGTTTTGGAGGTGTTGATGATGTTTTCGGTGTTGGGTTTCCAAGTGCTTTTGAGAAAATTTGATTAATAAAGGAAACAACATGTTGTAGAGATGTTCTGGCTTACAGAGTAGTGTCCTAGTTTTGCTCCGCATTTCTTCTATGTTGAATACTTTCTTGTGCAGTTTGGATATATTGTTAAGAGGTGTTTAGATATGCTTAATTCAGAATTTGGCTTTTTGGTTTGTTGTGCAGAGGAAGTTGTGTTCACCAGTGTGAACTTTGTTTTGTAAAAGGTCTGGGAGAATGTGTTTTTCTCTGCATTTCTCCACATATTAGTTTTAGGTGTTGTGGCTCTGGAAGTGTTCTTATAAGGTCCATATCTTTCTCTAGTTGAAGTTGTTTGTGATTTGATGCTCTAGAAATTGATTTTTTGAGCTATAGTGCATAACAGAGATATTTGAGCATTCTGGGTAAATAGGATAAGTTTGTTTGGCAAGTAAAAGTTGTTGCGGAGGAGTTTGTTGGATTTCAAGATGTTTCAAGATATTTGTGAAATACTCTAGATTGTGTTAGATCTTGGTGTATGATCTGTAAAGTAGCATTTGGCTTTGAGGAAGCATGTACTTAAAACTTTATGGTGTTAATTGTTGGGAATTAAGGTTTCTCAACCTTGGTGATTTGTATTATTTCATTGTATTTATTTATTTATTGCACCTATTATTGTAATTAGGATACAAATCCTTATTGTCATCTTGTGGGAGTTGGCACGGTGATGTGTCATCCTACGTGGAAGGTGAGAACTTGTAATTTTGTCCTCACATGAGGAGATAGGCATCCCACTTAGTGGTGGGAATATTTTTCCATGTGTCAGCATCTTGGATAGTGTGTAAGGGAATATTGACCGAAACGGTTATAACAGGTTCCTATGACAAATCTATGACACGTAAGAGTTGTAAATGGAAGATTCTATGATAGGTGAAGACATGTGTCACAAGGCAAATTGGAAGAAGGCATCTTTGGGCACCCCAAGGAGGGTTATGACATGTAATAGAATATGCTATTTTTAGCTTGTGTATGATAGATTCTCTTACAACTGTAAGATATGACAACTATGATGGATTCTATGACAGTCGTAAGTGTCGTAAGAGTATCTTTCATTGCCCAACATGATAATAGGTGACATCTTTGGGATGGGGTGATATGACAAGTTTCATGAACATCCTGCAGTGTTGGACAAGTATCTTTAGGTGTGGGTTTTGGGCCATGAGGCCATGTTGGACGCCCATCTCAAGATAGAGCTATTTTTGCCTTGTATCTTCTATATGAATAGGTGCTTGGAGAGGAGATGTATTATGTGATTGATAATTACTGTTATGCTACCAGATTGTCTCTAGATATGAGTGTCGAAGACTCCTGCAAGAGCATTGGCTCTAAAACTATATTGTAACCTTCATTGTTTACTGGAATACATTTGAGTTGTGTTTTGGAGTGTGGGGTTTTTCACCCATAAGGGTTTTCCCCACATATATCTTGTCTCTCTCTCTTCTATCTTCTTTCTGTGTGTATGTGTATTGCTGCAATATCTCTATTGTTGGGTTAATAACACTATAACTATAAAGGATAAAAAGAATTTGCACTCATCTCTCCTCATTAGATTAGTGTAGGAAGCGATTTCCACACACCTAGCTTCCTTTCAATTGATATCAAAGCTTGATCACCTTTGGTCCTAGTTGTTGGGTAGGGGTTTTTTGAGCTAATCTTAGGTTGAGTGGGAGATTTGTGCAGAGTATTATGTAATCTTGTTGCAAGAAAAGAGATGGCAGACACATTCGGAAGATTAGAGGTGGAGAAATTCAATGGCACAAATTTTGAGTTATGGAAACTTAAGATGGAAGACATGCTGGTTGATCGATAGCTATAGGAAATTGTAACTTGTGTAAAACCAACCGCAATGACACAAGCTGGTTGGGATCTCAAAGATCAGAGGGCTAAGGGTCTCATAAGACTCAGTTTAGCTGATTCTATCTTATTGAATGTCCATGAGGAGAAGACCACAAAAGACCTTTAGAAGAAGATGGGTGATGTTTATCAGGCCAAATCCCTGGTGAACAAGCTTTTTTTGAGAAAGAAGTTGTATTCTCTAAGGATGGAGGATGGAGGATCTATTGCAAATCACCTAAATGCTTTCAACAGGTTAGTTACATAATTGACATTCATTGGTGTGAAGATGGAGGAGGAGGATCGTTGTATGACCTTGCTTTGTTCTTTGCTGGACTCATGGGACCATCTTGTTATGGCTATTGGGAGTACCACATCCACTTTCAAAATGGATGAAGTGGTATCTTCATTTTTATCTGAAGAGATGTAGAGAAAGTCTTTTGAGGCAGCCAAAGAGGCTCTTGCGGTTCGTGGAAGACCCAAGGAGAAAGGGAAAAAGAAGGACAAGAAAGATGAGAAGGGTAGATCCAAATCTTGTGGGAGATCTAAATCTATAGGAAAATCCAAGTCTCTCTGTTGGAACTGTGGTAAAACTAGGCATTTTTGAAAGGAATGCAAAGAGGAAAAGAAGAAGAAGAAGAATGCCCCAGATTCAGATTCTGACAAGTCACAAGATGATGGTGATGCCTTCATCATAGCCCTAGCCACCATGCATCTGATGATGTGTGGTTGATAGATTTAGTGCATCATTCCACATGACCTCACATCAAAGCTAGTTCATGAAGTATGAAGAGTTCGATGGTGGAAGAGTATACCTGGGTGATGATTCTCATCTGAAGATTGTTGGTCATGGAAGAGTCTCAATCTAATTCCATGATGGACAAGTGAAGGGGGTCACTAGGGTTATGCACATCCCAGGATTGGCATGGAACCTTCTTTCTGTAAGTATGTTGAATGATGCAAGTGTACAAGTTGTCTTTTCGAAGGATGGATGTAAGATGACTAGAGGACCTATGGTGCTTGCGAAGGGTAATTGGAGAGGTACTCTGTTTCAGTTGGAGGCATGCACTTCATAGTGCAATAGTTCTTTTGACTCGAAGAAAAGAGTTGCAGTCACTTCATCCCCACCATTTGAACAAGCAGTGAAGAAATTTGTTGTAACAAACTCTAATGGTAGTGCATCTTGTGTAACCAAGGGTGTTCATGCTTTGGAAGTTAAGCTTCCTACTGAAAAGACTATGTTATGGCATATGAGACTTGGTGACATTGGTGAGAAGGGTCTTAGAACCCTTAAAAATAAAAACCTTATTGAAGGGTTAAATGATTGTAATCTTGAGTTTGATTTTGCAAACATTGTATATATGGAAAGCAAAATTGTGTTTAGTTTTACTCTAGTTCTCACAAGTCTTATGGTGTGTTGGACCTTGTTCATTCTGATGTTTTTGGTCCTGTTAGTGTTCCTTCAATTTACAAATCTGTATATTTTGTATCTTTTATAGATGATTATAGTAGAAGGACATGGATTTATTTTCTCAGAAGAAAGACTAAAGTCTTTAGTCGGTTCAAAGAGTTTAAAGATTTTGTTGAGAATCAGACTAGTAAAAATATTAAGTGCTTGAGAATTGATAATGGTGGTGAGTTTTGTTTGGCAGAGTTTGATAAGTTCTTGTAAGAGCAAGGGATTGAAAGACATAAGACAACTCCATACACCCTGCAGAAAAATGGAGTTGCAGAGAGGATGAACAGGACATTGATGAACAGGGCTAGGAGTATGCTTAGTGGAGCAAGCATCAAACAAAGTTTTGGGCTGAAGCTATAGCCACTACTTGCTACCTAGTAAATAGGTCTCCTACATCAGCTCTTGTTGGAAAGACATCTATGGAGGTGTGGTATGGTAAGAAGCCTTCAGTTAGACATCTTCATGTTTTTGGTTGTGAGGCATATGCACATGTGTCTAGGGAGAAATGATCTAAATTGGAGAACAAGGGTGTTAAGTGCATTTTCATTGGCTATGGAGTCGGTGTGAAAGGATACAAGCTTTGGGATCCTATGGCTGAAAAAGTGTTGTATAGAAGAAGTGCTATCTACAGAGAGCTAACACCTTCTTCCATTGTTCTACAACTAGAAGAAATAGAAAAGAAAGAGGATGTGGTTCAGTTTCCTTCTACCCCTGAGAAGACTGAACCGTCAGACCCTGTGAGACCTAATGATGAGGAGATCTCTAGTAGCTCTGAAAGTTCAGAAGAAGATGTAGAACCTCAATCTCATCTACTAAGGAGGTCTACATGAACAAGGAAGCAACCTGATAGGTTTGGTTATTCATTGCTTGATTCTAGTTGTGCTTTTGCTTTGCCTACTAACATTGATGAGCCTAGAATTGTGATAGAGGCTATGGGCATGAAAGATACAAGTTCCTAGAAAGAGGCCATGGAAGATGAGATGGCTTCCTTGGAAAAGAATAAACATGGGACTTGATGCCTTTTCCTGAAGGATGGAAACCTGTTGGATGCAAATGGGTGTTCAAGAAGAAATTTGGTACAGATGGCAGTGTTGAAAAGTATAAGGCTAGATTGGTTACGAAGGGGTATTCACAAGTGGAGGGGACTGATTATGGTGAAATTTTCTCTCCCATTCCAAAGCTGACATCTATTCAGTTCTTGTTATCTCTTGTAGTAGCTTATGACTTAGAGGTGGAGCAGATGGATGTGAAGACAACATTCCTTCATGGTGATTTGGAGGAAGAGATTTACATGTCACAACTAGAGCATTACATAGAGAAAGGTAAAGAAAATTTGGTTTGTAAGCTGAAAAAGTCTTTGTATGGTTTGAAGCAGTCTCCTAGGATGTGGTACTTGAAGTTTGATGCCTTTGTGTTGTCAGTTGGATTTCTAAGATCAAAATTAGATCATTGTGTGTATGATAAATTTGACATTATTGCATTGTATGTTGATGATATGTTGATTGTGAATGGTAAAAATATGATCTCTGATTTGAAGTATCAGTTGTCAGCACAGTTTGAGATGAAAAATCTAGGGGCAGCCAGGTACATTCTGGGAATGGAAATCAGAAGAGACAGAGCTAACATAAAACTTTGGTTAAGCTAGAGTAAGTATGTGAATACCATGTTGGATAGGTTCAACATGGCAGATTGTAGACCATTGCGTGTTCCTATTTCTTTGGGGACAAAGTTGTCTATTAATGATTATCCAAAATCTCCTAGTGAGGTGGAGGACATGAGCAGAGTACCCTATTCTAGTTTTTTTGGCAGTTTGATGTATGCTATGGTTTGTACAAGACCACACATTGCCCAAGCAGTGGGAGTCCTTTGTCGATTTATGGCTAATCCTTGATGGGTACATTGGGATGCAGTTAAGAGAGTGTTTAGATATTTGAGGGGTACTTCCAAGTATTCCATATGTTATCATGGTAATGTTACAGGACCTTCGTATTTAGTTTTCATTCATGGATTTGTGGATTCTGATTGGGCGGGTGACATTGACAGTAGGAGATCCACTAGTGCTTATGTATTCACTATGTTTGGTGGTACAATTAGTTGGATGAGTAAGCGACAACCTGTGGTTGCTTTGTCCATGAGAGAAGCCAAGTATCTGGCAGTAACTCATGCTTGCAAGGAAGCCATTTATCTTAAGAGATTATGTTTAGATATTGGTATTGATGCAGGATAGATTACGATTTGTTGTGACAGTCAGAGTGTGATTTGTATAGCAGAGAATCCAACTTTCCATTCCAGAACAAAGCATATTGATGTACAGTTTCACTTCATACGAGACATGGTAGAGGATGGGAAGGTGAATTTGGAGAAGTTAGATACTTTGAAGAATGTTGTAGATGCATTGACAAAACTAGTGGGCATAAAGAAGTTCAGATGGTGTTCAGAGTCTATGGGCCTCTCGGCCTATAGCAATTAAATCCTGTTATTTCCATTGGCTCTTACAAGGTGTTCGACAAGTGGGAGAATGTTGGGAATTAAGGTGTCTAAACCTTGGTAATTCCTTGTATTATTTCATTGTATTTATTTATTTATTGCCTATTATTGTAATTAGGATGTAAATCCTTATTGTCATCTTGTGGGAGTTGGCACGGTGATGTGTCATCCTACGTGGAAGGTGACAACTTGTAATTTTGTCCTCACATGAGGAGATAGGCATACCACTTAGTGGTAGGAATATTTTTCCATGTGTCAGCATTTTGGATAGTGTGTAAGGGAATATTGACTAAAACCATTATGATAGATTCCTATGACAAATCTATGACGCGTAAGAGTTGTAAATGGAATATTCTATGACAGGTGAAGACATGTGTCACAAGGCATCTTGGAAGAAGGCATCTTTGGGTACCCCAAGGAGGGTTATGACATGTTGTAAGAGAATATGCTATTTTTAGCCTGTGTATGATAGATTATCTTACAACTGTAAGATATGACAGCTATGATAGATTCTATGATAGTCATAAATGTCGTAAGAGAATCTATCTTTGCCCAACTTGGGAATAGGTGACCTCTTTGGGATGGGGTGATATGACAAGTCTCATGAACATCCAACAGTGTTGGACACGTGTTCTTAGGCATGGGTTTTGGGCCATGAGACCATGTTGGACGCCCATTTCAAGATAGAGCCATGTTTTCCTTGTATCTTCTATATAAACAGGTGCTTTGGAGAGGAGATGTATTATGTGATTGATAGGTACTGTTATGCTGCCGGATTGTCTCTAGATACGAGTGTCAAAGACTCCTGCAAGAGCATTGGCTCTGAAACTGTATTGTAACCTTCATTGCTTACTGGAATACATTTGACCTATGTTTTGGAGTGTGGGGTTTTTCACCCGTAAGGGTTTTCCCCACTATATCTTGTCTCTCTCTCTCTCTTATATCTTCTTTCTGTGTGTATGTGTATTGTTGTAATAGCTCTATTGTTAGGTTAATAACACTATAACTATAAAGGATAAAAAGAATTTGCGCTCATCTCTCCTCATTACATTATATTGTGAGCTCTTTTAGGCAGTGAGCCTTCTAGTAGTGAGCCTAATGTATTTTGGTGTTGATATTACATTATATTGTGAGCTAATCCTCACCGTTGTTTTTCCCTTCTTGGGTTTTCCACATAAGTCTAGTGTTCTCTTGCGTATGATTTTCATTTGATTTAGTTTTCTTGTTATTTGCTTTCATGGTTAATCTTCATAATAGTTTAAGTGTTGTTTGAATTTGTGTGGATCTAAATGTGTACAAGGGTTTTGGAATTATAAGTTACAACTGATTCACCCCCCTCTCAGTTGTCGTGTGCATTCAATAATTGGTATCAAAGCAAGGTTCCTTGGAGGAGAGCTTAACTGCTTGAGGTAGATTTGGGATGGCACACAAGAAAGATGTTCCCCTATTTGATAGATCAGGCTATGCATTCTGGAAAGTAAGAATGGAATGTTATCTTATTTCTCTTGGATATGAAATCTAGAATTCTATTGAGTCTGCATACACTATACCTAAGAATGGCCCAAGTACAACTAATGAGATCAAGGATTATGAAACTAGTGGTAAGGAGAGATGTGTTCTTTTAAGTGGTCTTACTAACTCTGAATTGGTGAAAGTTATGAATTTGAAAACTGCTAATGAAATTTGGAAAAAGTTGAAAAGCATCTATGAAGGGGATAGCAAGGTCAAGCACGCTAAAATGCAGAATCTGAAGGTCATGTTTGAGACTATGCGGATGTCTAAAGATGAAAATAGCAAAAGCTACTTACAGAAGGTGGATGAAGTTGTCAATGACATTAGAGGTCTTGGTGGAGAAATGGAAAAAAAGAAGTGGTAATGAATGTACTTAGAACTCTTCCCAAAGCTTATAGTCATAAAGTTTCTACTATTGAAGAATTACAGAATCTAAATCAATTTACCAGAGATCAACTATATGGTACTCTAACTGCGTTTGAAATGAGGGAGTTTGGTACAAGTAGTGCAAAAGTTGAGACTGCTTTCAAGGATAATAAATCAGAGAAGATTGTGGAATCAGATTAGGAGGATTCTAATGATATAGAAGTTAACTTTGTGAGAAGAATGAAAAAGGTATGAGTAATTATAGTGGTAAGTTGTCTTTCAAATATTTTAGTTGTAGTAAGATAGGTCATTATGCTTCAAGATTTCTAGACAGAATTTTGAGAAGCAAAAATAGGGAGAACAAAAGTAGAGTGATTAAGAAAAGTTATTATGTTAGAGAAGATGCAAGTATATCTAATGATGAATCTGAGTGTGAGGATGATGAGGATAATGAATGCTTGTTCATAGATTTAAAGGATGATACTATTTCTACTAACTCTTAGGGATGTGTGAAGGAAAGTGCTCCACAGGTAGGTACTAATGATGAAAGCACCTTGATATCTGCTTTTCATTCTAGATAGAAAAAGAACTACTAGATCATTGACAGTGGATTCTCAAATCATATGACTGGTGATAAAATTTTGTTAAACTTGAAAAATGTCATGGAGAACTAGTTAGATTTGGTGATGATACATCTGCCAAGATTTGTGGAAGAGGTTCAATCAGTTTTGATGGCAAGCATAACACAGATGATTTTTTTTATGTCAAGGGTTTAAAAAATAACCTCTTAAGTGTTGGACAAATGTGTAGCAAGGGATACAATCTTATGTTTCAAGATGGTGGCTGTGAGATGAGAAAAGATTCTAAAATTGTAATAGTTGTTGGAAGGAGGAGTGATGGAAATGCCTATCAGCTCAAAGGTGCTGATGGTTATTATTTTATGACTCAAATTAGTAAGAGTTAGCTATGGTATAGAAGATTGTGTCACATCAATTTTGATAGCCTAGTAAGAAGAAGTTCAGTTCAAGTTGTGAGGGGTCTTCCAAAGATTACAAAGCCTATCAATGTTGTCTATAAGGAGTGTCAAGTTGGAAAACAAACAAGAGGAAGTTTCAAAGTCAAAGATCAATCTTCTATTAGACTGTTGGAATTAGTGCATATAGATCTTTGTAGTCCTACCAGAGTATGGATTTTTCAAGGTGACATGTATTTCATGCTACTAATTGACGATTATTCTAGAATGACATGGGTTACTTTTCTTAAAGAAAAATTAGAAGCTCTAGATAAGTTTAAATCATTCAAAGAAATGGTTGAAAATGAAATGGAAATAAAAATCAAATGTTTGAGATTTGATAGAGTTGGAGAATTCACTTCCAATTAGTTTAACATGTTTTGTGAGAATCATGGAATAAAGAGGCATTTATCTACCCCTAGAACTCATCAACAAAATGGAGTGGTTGAAAGAAAGAATAAGACTATTCATGAAGTTGCAAGGACAATGATAAAAGAAGAAAATCTACAAGAAGTCTACTAGAGAGAAGCAATTCATACTGCTATCTATATACAAAATAGAGTGCAAGAAAGAGAAAATAGTACAAAGACCCTTTATGAGTTGTGGTATGGAAGGATTCCTACTGTCAAATACTTCAGAGTGTTTGGAAGCAAATGCACAACTATATCAAAAGAGATGAAGAATACTTGGGAAAGTTTGATACAAGAATTGATGAAGGTGTCTTCCCTGGATATTCGAACAAAAGCAAAGCTTACCGATGCTATAACAAAAGGGTAAGAAAGATTATTAAGAGTGCAAATTTCAAAGTTGATGAAGACCCGCAGATGAATTCATAAGTGAATGGATATGAATTAGATGAGTCTTCATGTAGTGAAGAAGAAAAAGCTAAAGAAAAGGAAGTGTAGTTTGAAGAGGAAGAAGCTCTGGAAAGGATTCCTAGAACTCACTGGTATGTGCAGAAGCATCATTCTGAAGAACAGATCATTGGTGACAAGAGAAAAGGTGTACTAACAAGAAGGAGGGCTGCTAAAGAATAGGTAAATCTATGTTTACTTTCTAAGGTTGAACCTAAAATAGTGATTGAAGCATGCAAGGATGAGTACTGGATCAAGGCTATGGAAGAAGAACTAATACAAATTGTTAGGAACTTGTCCCAAGACCAACAAATAAAAATGTGATTGGAATTAAGTGGGTATAGCAGAACAAGCTGAACGAGAATGGAGAAGTGGTAAGGAACAAGGCAAGGCTTGTGTGTAAAGGATACTCACAAGTAGAAGGAATAGACTTTGGAGAAACATATGCTCTGGTGGTCAGAATAGAAGCTATCAAGATGTTTTTTGGATTTTATAGCACATAAGGATTTAAAAGTATATCAAATGGATGTGAAGTCCACTTTCTTGAATGGTGAGTTGGAAGAAGAAGTGTACATAGAACAACTGAAAGGATTTCAGTTATTAGATAAAATGGATATGGTTTGTAGGCTAAAGAAGGCACTATATGGAATAAAACAAGCCCCTAGGGCTTGGTATGCAAGACTGGAAATATATCTACTGCAACAAGGATTTAACAAGGGTACAACAGATAGAAATTTGTATATCAAAGTTGAAGAAGATCCAATTCTGATTGTGGAAGTGTATATAGATGATATAATCTTTGGTTGAAATGAAAATATGTGTAAGATCTTTGCAAATTAAATACAAAAAGAATTTGAAATGTTAATGTGTGGGGAAATGAACTTCTTCCAGGTTGGGTTGCAGATCAATCAGATAGATAAGGGTATTTTCATTTCATAATCAAAGTATGTCAAAGAGGTTTTGAAGAAGTTTGGGATGGAATATTCTAAACCAGTATGTACTCCTATGGTTACTGGTTGCAAGCTGAGTAAGAATGATGAATATCTTAGGGATGATCAGAGAAGGTATAGATCAATGATTAGAGGATTGCTCTAACTTCCAGTAGACTGGATATTATGCATGCAATTTGTCCTGTGGCTAGATTTCAAGAAGATCTTAGAAAGTCACATGTTGCAGTAGTGAAGAGGATATTCATATATTTAAAGAGTACTCTTGATCATGGCTTGTGGTACCAAAAGGATACAAATTTTACTCTAAGTGCTTACACAAATGCAAATTGAGCTGGTTGTGTGGATGATAGGAAAAGTACAAGTGGTGGTGCATTCTTTCTTGGATGCAAATTGGTGTCATGGCCTCCCATGGTCATTGAGATTCCTCAAAATGCCAAAAATAGGCTAAAAATAGCCTAGCCACTACAATGCTAAAAATAGATTGTCTAATATTATGCAATAATCAAGACTCCACCTCTAGGTTGAAAGGAAGCAAGGTACGTGGAATACGCTTCCTACACTGATCTAATGAGGAAAGACTTATGCAAATTTATTTTATAGTTACAGATTGAGATGCACATTAACAAAAAGTGATAACAATTTCCAAATGTAAACACAAAACTCACAACA
This sequence comes from Cunninghamia lanceolata, assembly GCA_027924645.1. Classification (NCBI taxonomy): domain Eukaryota; kingdom Viridiplantae; phylum Streptophyta; class Pinopsida; order Cupressales; family Cupressaceae; genus Cunninghamia; species Cunninghamia lanceolata. The sequence continues at coordinate 8,105,017 of BSBN01000682.1, read as the reverse complement.
CAAGATATACATGGGGAAAACCCTTACGGGTAAAAAACCCCACACTCCAAAGCCACCCAATATATTATTCAAAAATCATGAAGATTACAATATACTTGTAGAGCAAGATTTTACAGGAGTATACCCAACCAGAGATCCATGAGGTCATTCAATATCTATATGATTCTACATACAAGCTCCATCTCAAGTTCCTGATATATAGGAGATACAATACAACACACCGCCAATGGTAATTACAAAACCATGAGCTGAAACCACCCAAAAGTGGTACCCAAATTATCTCCCAATCAAAGATGCCTTGTGATGTGCCAAACCAGACACCACCACATGTAACTCTCCCCTTTACAGCTCTTTTATGTGTCCAACACGTTTTTACATTTCCCAAAACTGAAGGTCCAACTTCCGAGGCCATAACTTTTGATCCGAGTGTCTGATTGACAAACCATTTTATGCGTCAGAAAGCTCATGAAGTGCTCTATCACCCTATAACTAGTGTTTCTAGTTACAACAATTTTTGGGCCATTTAGAGAAGGTTTGATACCTGAAAATTGAGTTCAAAACTTTTCCGATAGTTTCAAAAAAATAGAAACTTTAATATCTCACAATCCAGATATGATCTTAAGATGAAACTCACCTGAGATGTTCATTTAGTTGTTCCACATCTTCTGGAAAACATTTGAGGTCAAGCCAAGCTCAAATGAAGAACTTACTAAAAATAGTAAGTCTCGCTATTTCTTGCCCTCCAGGAGACTTATGGAAACTTTGAAAGTTCCAGACCACTATCCAAGATAATGGGTATCCAAAAAGACCAAAACTAGGAAGAATAGTAACATTTCAAAGTTGCAAGGTTGAGACACCTTTCCTAACATTCTCCCACTCATCAAACACCTTGCAAGAGAAAAAGGAGTAACACCATGATTTAATTGCTAGGGGCTGTGAGGCCCATAGACTCGGAACACCATCTAAACTTTTCTGTGCTTATAGGTTTTGTCAAGGAATCTGCAACATTCATCAAAGTTTCAACTTTTTCCAAATTTACCTTCCCATCCTCCACCATGTCACAAACAAATTGGTACTAGACATTAATATGCTTAGTCCTTGCATGGAAAGTAGGATTCTTCACCAAACATATGGCACTCTGACTGTCACAACAAATAGTAATTTTCCCTGCATCAAACCCAACATCAAAACATAGTCTTTAAAGCCAAATGGTTTCTTTACAAGCATGAGTTGCTTCCATGTACTCAGCTTCAGTAGTGGACAAAGCAACCACAGGTTACCGCTTACTCATCCAACTAATAGCACCACTAAACATAGTGAACACATAAGCGCTGGTGGATCTCCTGCTGTCAATGTCACCTGTCCAATCTGAATCCACAAATCCACAAATACAAAGTGAATGCCAAGGTCTTGTAGGATAACCATGATAACATAAGGAATACTCAAAAGTACCCCACAAATATCTGAACACTATCTTTACTACATCCTAATGTACCCGTCCAGGATTAGCCATAAATTGACTAAGGACTCCCACTGCTTGGGCAATGTTTGGTCTTGTGTAGACCATCACATACATCAAACTTCCAACTGCACTAGCATAGGGAACTCTACTCATATCCTCTATCTCATAAGGAGACTTTGGACAATCTTCAACAGATAACTTTGTTCCCATTGTAACAGGAATAGTCAAAGGTCGGCAATCCATCATGTTGAATCTCTCCAATATAGTCTTAATATACTTACTCTGGCTTAACCAAAGTTTTCTATTTGCTCTGTCTCTTCTGATTTCCATTCCCAGAATGTACTGAGCTGCCCCCAAATTTTTCATCTCAAACTATGCTGACAATTGAGACTTCAAATCAGAAATCACACTTTTACCATTCCCAATGAGTAACATATCATCTACATACAATGCAATAATGAGAATGCAATCATTGTCAACCTTGTAGTAAACACAATGATCTGATTTCGATCTCTAAAATCTAATACTCAACACAAAGGCATCAAACTTCTGGTACCACATCCTAGGAGACTGTTTCAAACCATACAAAGACTTTTTTAACTTGCAAACCATATTTTCTTTACCTTTCACCACATAGTGCTCTAGCTGTGACATATAGATTTCCTCCTCCAAATCACCATGAAGGAATGTTGTCTTCACATCCATCTGTTCCACTTCTAGATCATATGTTGTTGCAAGAGATAATAGGAACTGAATAGATGACAACTTTGCAATGGAAGAGAAAATCTCACCATAGTCAATTCCCTCCACCTGAGAATACCCCTTTGCAACCAATCTAGCCTTATATTTCTCAACACTTCCATCTACACTGAATTTCTTCTTGAACACCCATTTGCATCCAATAGGTTTCCATCCTTCAAGCAAAGGCACCAAGTCCCAAGTATTATTCTTTTCCAAAGAAGCCATCTCCTCTTCCATGGCCTCCTTCCAGGAACCTGTATCTTTCATACCCATAGCCTCTTTCATAGTTCTAGGCTCATCAATGTTAGAAATCAAAGCAAAAATACAACTGGAATCATGCAATAAATATCCAAACCTATCAGGTTGCTACCTTATCTCTGTGGACCTCCTCAAAGGTTGAGGTTGAGGTTCTTCATCTTCTCCTAAACTTTCAAAGCTACTAGAGCTCTCCTCATTATCAGGTCCAATAGATGTTTTCGGTTCAACTTTCTCAGGGGTAGGAGGAAGCTGAACCACATCATCTTTCTTCTCTTCTTTCTCTAGCTGCAAGACAACAAAAGAAGGATTGATCTCTCTGAAGATCATGCTTCTGCTATATAGAACTCTCTCAGCTACTGGATCCCAAAGCTTGTACCCTTTCACACTGATGCCATAACTGATGAAGATACATTTTACAGCCTTGTTCTCCAATTTAGACCTCTTCTCCTTAGACACATGTGCATATGCCTCACAACCAAATACTCGAATGTGTCTTATTGAAGGCTTTTTACCAGACCATGCCTCTATAGGTGTCTTATCAATGAGCATTGATGTAGGAGACCTGTTAACCAGGTAACAAGCGGTAGCAACAGCTTCAGCCCAGAACTTTTTTTCAAGACCAGCTCCACTTACCATACTCCTTGCCCTCTCCATCAACGTTCTATTTATCCTTTCTGTAACTCCATTCTGCTGAGTGGCATACGGAGTTGTCTTGTGCCTCTCAATCTCCTATTCTTTACAGAACTTGTTGAAATCTGCTAAACAGTACTCACCACCATTGTCAGTCCTCAAACACTTAATATTTCTATCCTTTTGATTCTCTACAAGAGCTTTGAACTCTTTGAATCTATTAAAGACTTTAGATTTACTTCTAAGGAAATACACCCATGTCCTTCTAATATAATCGTCAATAAATGAAACAAAATAAATGGGTTTTAAAATTGAAGGAACATTAACAAGACCAAACACATTAGAATGAATCAAGTCCAACACCTCAAAAGATTTGTGAGAATTTTGTTTTCCATAAATGCAATGTTCGCAGAAATCAAACTGAAGGTTATAATCATTCATACCCTCAACAAGGTTTTTATTCTTCAGGGTCCTTAAACCCTTTTCACCAATGTGACAAAGCCTTTGGTGCCATAACATTGTCTTCTCAGCTGGAAGTTTCATCTCCATAGAATGAGTACCCTTAGGTACCTAGAAAGTGCTACAATCAGAAGTAGAAGCAATAGTCTTCTTCACTACTGGTTTCAATGGTGAGGATGAAGATTATGAAGCTCTCTTCTTCAAAACAAAGGCATTATTTCACTATACTGTGCATGCATCAAGCTCAAACAGAGTGCCAATCTGAACACCTTTAGCCAACACCATAGATCCTCTAGTCATATTGCATCCTCCATTCAAGAAAACAACTTGCACACCAACATCATTTAATTTAGTTACAGAAAGAAGGTTTCATGTCAAACTAGGGATATGCAGAACACCATTGATTCCCTTTACTCATCCATTAGGGAATCAAATCAAGACTCTTCCACGACCAACAATATCCAGGTGAGAATCATCATCCAAGTACACCTTTCCACCATCGTATTCTTCGTACTTTGAAAACTAGTCTCGATTGCTCGGTCATGTGAAAAGATGCACCAGAGTTAATAAGCCACATATCCTCAGATGCATGAGTTGCCAAGGCAAAAACAAATGCTTCTCCTTCATCCTGAGAGGACTTGTTAGAATCTAAATCATTATTCTTCTTCTTTTTCTTTTTCTCATCCTTGCACTCTTTGCGGAAGTGACCAGTTTTGCCGCAATTCGAACACAGGGCCTTGGACTTTCTGAGAGAGTTAGATCTCCCATGGGATTTGGATCTTCCTTTTTCTTATCCTTTTTCTTTCCCTTCTCTTTAGATCTATCATGAACTACAAGAGTCTCCTTAGCCGATTCGGAAGTCTTTCTCTGCATTTCTTCAGACAACAACGAAGAAACCACATCTTCCATCTTGAAGGTGGAAGTGGTACTCCCAATGGCCATAACAAGGTGGTCCCACAAATCTGGTAAGGAACACAGTAATGTCATACATCGATCCTCCTCCTCCATCTTCACACCAACATAAGTCAACTGGGCAACAAGCATATTGAATGTATTCAGGTGATCAGCGATAGATCCTCCATCTTCCATCTTCAGAGAATACAATTTCTTTCTCAAGAATAGCTTGCTCACCAGGGATTTAGCCTGATAAACATCTCCAAGCTTCTTCCAAAGATCCTTTGTAGTCTTCTTTTCATGGATATTCAGGAGCACTAAATCAGCCAAACATAGTCTTATCAAACCCTTATCTTTTCAATCTTTGAGATCCCAGTCTTCTTGAGACATTGCCGCTGGTTTTATACCAGATACGGCTTCCTATAAATCCTGATCTACAAGCATGTCCTTTATTTTGAGTTTCCACAACTTGAAATCACTGCCACTAAACTTCTCTATCTCAAACCTCCCAGATGTGCCCGCCTTCTCTTACCTACAACAAAGATTTCAAAATCCTCTGCACAAGCTCCCACTCAAATGAAGATCAGCTCAAAAAACCCTCTACCCAACAACTAGAACCAAAGGTGATTAGACTCTGATACCAACTGAAAGGAAGAAAGGTATGTGGAATATGCTTCCTACACTGATCTAATGAGGAAAGACTTATGCAAATTTCTTTTACAGTTACAGATTAAGATGCACATTAATAGAAAATGATAACAATTTCCAAATGCAAACACAAAACTCACAACACAAGATATACGTGGGGAAAACCCCACACTCAAAAGCCGCCCAATATATTATTCAGAAATCATGAAGATTACAATATACTTGCAGAGAAAGCTTTTACAGGAGTATACCCAACCAAAGATCTAGGAGGTCATTTGACATCTATATGATTCTACATACCTCCATCTCAAGTTCCTGATATATAGGAGATACAATACAACACACCGCCAATGGTAATTACAAAACCATGAGATGAAACCACCCAAAAGTGGTGCCCAAATTATCTCCCAATCAAAGATGCCTCATGTTGTGCCAAACCACACACCACCATGTGTAACTCTCCCCTTTACAGCTCTTTTATGTGTCCAACATGTTTTTGCATTTCCCAAAACTGAAGGTCCAACTTCCGAAGGCCATAACTTTTGATCCGGGTGTCCGATTGATGAATTGTTTTATGCGTCGGAAAGCTTGTGAAGTGCCCTAATACCCTATAACTGGATTTGCGGGTTATGACAATTTTTGGGCCATTTAGAGAAGGTTTCATACCCAAAAATTGAGTTTGAAACTTTTCGACAGTTTCAAAAAAATAGAAACTTTAATATCTCACAATCCAGATATGATCTTGAGATGAAACTCACCTGAGATGTTCATTTAGCTGTTCCACACCTTCTGGAAAAAATTCAAGGTCAATCTGATCTCAAATGAAGAACTTACTAAAAATAGTAAGTCTCGCTATTTCTCGCTCTCCAGGAGACTTATGGAAACTTTGAAAGTTCCAGACCACTATCCAAGATAATGGGTATCCAAAAAGACCAAAACTAGGAAGAATAGTAACATTTCGAAGTTGCAAGGTTGAGACACCTTTCCTAACATAGGTGACCGCAAATACATAAAAAATGGTCTTTAATAGACTTTATTACATCAATTATGAAGAAAAACCTTCCACCTAGGCTCTTATTGAGACCAAAAATCAAAAATTTCCATGGTACCCCTGCACCACATAGGTGTTGTGGATGAGGCAAACCTTGAAGGATATCAAAGTTGTATATAATGAACCAATTACTATCTTTTGTGATAATACAAGTGTAATTAACATTTCAAAGAATTTGGTGATGCAATCAAGGACTAAACATATCTCAATCTGGTATCACTTTTCAAGAGATAAGGTTGCAGAGAATGAAGTGAAGCTTGAGTATGTGACTACAAAAGATCAGGTTGGTGATATATTCACTAAGGATCTTCCTAAGTATAATTTAGAGTATCTCTAGGATAAGTTGGGGGTTATTGCTTCTTCTTCTTTGAACTAGATGTATAAGGAGATGCATCAGTCCAGTGGATCTCAAGATTCATTATTTGTTATGGACTGATGATGGAGGCTACCTCTCAGGGGGAGTAGGTAGTGACTTTGTTGGTTATTGCAGTCAGGGGGAGTAGGAAGAATAGTAAAAGAAAAAGATGTTGCAAAGAAGTAGTTAGCAGGTGCAAGTATGTGTAATATCAAAAAGGAAGAGATAGAGAAAGAAAGAGTTGTGTTGCTCTTTTCCATTGATGTCAAAGGGAGAGAGAGTTCAATGTGAAAAAGAAAGAGTCAGTTAACAAAGAGAGTAGCAATCTAAGATGGAGAGAAAGAGGAAGGAAAAGAGTCAGTGTTGATTTAGTGTTGAAGCTATTGTTGTGTTGATGGTTTTTCACATTATGTGTTGCTATCAATGACAAAGGGGGAGATTGTTGCAAGTATTTATAGTTAGGGTTTTCATTGATGTCAACAAGCTTATGTTGTCATTGGTGTCAACTAGTTGAGCCAGAGCATATTGTAAGAGTGTGAGTATGAGTAGTTGGTAATGGTTGTGGAAGTGTTGATGATGTTTTAGGTGTTGGGTTTCCAAGTGCTTTTGAGAAAATTTGATTAATAAAGGAAACATGTTGTAGAGGTGTTTTAGCTTACAAAGTAGTGTTCTAGTTTTTCTCCACATTTCTTCTATGTTGAATATTTGCTTGCACAGTTTGGATATGTTGTTAAGAGGTGTTTAGAGATGCTTAATTCAGAATTTGGCTTGTTGGTTCAGTGTCTAGAGGAAGTTGTGTTCACTAGTGTGAACTTTGATTTGTAGAAGGTCTGGGAGAAAGTGTTTTGCTCCACATTTCTCCACAGATTGGTTTCAGGTGTTGCAGTTCTAGAAGTGTGCTTATAAGGTCCATATCTTTCTCCATTTGAAGTTGTTCATGATTTGATGCTCCAAAAATTGATTTTTTGAGCTACAGTGCATAACAGAGATATTTGAGCATTCTAAGTAAACAAGATAAGTTTGTTTGGCAAGTGAAAGTTGTTGCAAAGGATTTTATTGGATTTCAAGATGTTTTAGGATATTTATGGAATATTCTAGATTACGTTAAAGCTTGGTGTATAATCTGCAAAGTAGTATTTGGCTTTGAGGAATCACGTACTTAAAAGTTTATGGTGTTAACAAAGGTTTGGTTGACCTTGGGTGTTTACACTAATTGCAGAGTTTCTTTGATGATTGTGGAAGAATGGAGTGATGTGCGTGGATGAATTTAGGTCTGAGCTAAGGTGTGATGTGGTTCACTTTCATTCCTTTCCACTGTGGGAATGTTTTGGTGCCGACCTAATTTGAAATTAAAATAGTTAAGATGTTTGGCCAACCTTGGAGAATGTTTCAAGGTTGAAGATGGTATAAATAAGTGTTAAGTTGATGAAGGATGATAAGATAGATGAGCATGATATATGAAATGCGAAATACAGAGTCATAGAGTGTGAATTTGTGTAATGTGAGCTTTCATGTGTTAGATTACTGGATGCAGTGAGTGGAAGGTGTCTACAATTCCTTAGTGAGACTATGGAGGGGATGATGGTGTTGTGGTGGACTTCTCTATTGCATTGAGATAGTTTTCTCCATGTAACAATCTTCTCTATCTTCTTTTATATTCTGGCAGTGAGCCTTTGGTAGTGAGCCTTTCTTTTAGGCAATGAGCCCTCTGGCAGTGAGTCATCTGGCAGTGAGCCTATTATATTTTGGTGTTGATATTACATTATATTGGGAGCTAATCCTCACCGTGGTTTTTCCCTTCTTGGGTTTTCCACGTAAATCTGGTGTTCTCTTGTGTATGATGTTGATTTGATTTAGTTTTCTATTATTTTCTTTCATGGTTAATCTTCATAATAGTTTAAGGGTTATTTGAATTTGTTACATCCCTAATTTCTGACTTGCTATACTTTTACTTTTTACTTGGAAGTAAGTAAATTTATTGTCATGTTTAGATTTATGACAAATAAAGACATGGTTCATTATATTGAATGTCATTTACCAAGTTATGAAAATGATTATGTTGTTATCAATTTAATATTGCATTATGAGATTTGGTTTATTATTTGAATAACGATGCACTGATCATAATTTGTTGGTTACAAGTTTGATATAGGATTGCAGGCTTTTAGATGACTCTTAGAGAAAAGAGAGAGAGAGTATCTTTCTAGGAGAGAGATATAGACCTCGGGTTACGAGTGATTTATTTGCCAAACTGAGTATAAAGTGTTTAACGAAAATGTGAACTGTGGTGTCATGAAAGGTAAGCTTTGTCTTGTCAATTTACTTCCGAACTTAATCGACAGGTAGTCGATATTGTTTCAAATCTTTCTAAGTCATCTTAGTCGTTAATAACATTAACGTCATTTGAGATTGATTTATAACTATTTACGTTTAACATAAATATCTCGATGTTTTTATCATCAAATGATAGTCTTATTACAACTATTAAGATATTTGACATGTTATAAATGATTCGTAAATGATAAGACATTTTCATCGAAGTCATTGTTATACGATTATTATCGATGGATTGTGATGGGGAGACAAGCTCAACCCAATCACATTATCTGTATTCCTTTGTCATAATATTATCTTTTTATCGATTAAACCATAACTATCTAGTTGAGGTGATGTTATGTGAATCATATTTGATATAATCAAATAAGAATACACTTATGTGTCAAATTAGGATAATACCTCATGGTAAGTTATTAAATTTATGCTAGAGTAGCCGAAGGCATACTAATAGGAGAGCCTTCATTATATTGAGTGGTGGATCGAACCACTTTAAGTGTTTATTAAATGAGAAAATGTTGGTTAATGCCTTGTCGGCCTCTTTGAAAGTGGAGTGGTGGTGATGCCAACCACATTCGCTAAGCTTCCAAAAAGGAAGTTCTCATGATTGACATGTATAGAGTTTTGCATTTTGTTAGCTATCTGTTGAAACTAAATCATCAATGTACTTCCCTACATTTATTATGTTTCCAACTATAAAGTGTGGAGGAATGAAAATCGGGAGGACACATTATGAATTTTGTTGAGTCCTTAAAAACCACGACTCAGCTAAGTCATTAGGGGAAGAAAACATCATGGAAAAGAATGTTATTTATGCTTTAAGGAAAAACAGGAAAGGTAGAGAGAGTCCACGGTAAGCATCGGAGGAAAGAATTGGAAACCAGTTAAGAAGAAGGTATTTGGTCATTAGCAAGGAATAAGAGCTCATAGTGGATGAGCTCAAACGATCAATGAATCATACGAAATTGATTAAAACTAGGTTCTTACCCCTTAGTCACTGTCTTTGAATAGTTTTGATAGTTTCATATGTTCATGTTTCCATTCAATCCGTAAGTCACTTCTTTAGACTTCTGAGCAGATGAAGTTTAAATGCCTTGCAAGTTTTGTTAGCTCTTGATTTTTATTATGATAAGAGTCATGATTTGATAGGAACCTATGTTCTTGTTATTAGAAAGTAGCTTAATCTGATATCTTATCAATATCAATGAATAACATAGCCAATGATATATACAATATTGTTTTAGTTAAGAATACCTCTATTGTATATAATATACTTGATCATTATTCCATTTATGTTACGTCTTTGTCCCTTGAGAATGAAGAAAGAATCTAGAGAGTGATCGAATATTTATATCTACCTATCGAGGAACTCTTAAAATTATTAGTCGAAGCTAGATGATTTACTGCTCCAGGATTGATGATTATAATCTTGTCTTGGAACAATTTTCTGAGTTGACGTTGTTAACATCATAATGCTCATTATGGCTAATACTTTTAAGATAGAAAGCCAACTTGATCAGAAAAATATTACTATACATTTCGCTGTTAAAATGAAGATTAGTCTTATGTATTTAATATTCGAGGACAGAAAGTTAAGAATGTATAACTATTGAAGATTGCTGTGTAATCAATTTGTATACATGTCTTTTGTTCTGGCAAACCGTAGGTTCAGTATAAACTAGTTATTATAGCAATATAGTTTTGCTAGTTTTAGATACTTCGAAGATAGGACTCTTGTGCTCTTTAGAACACTTTAATTTTAAACAGTTATTAATATCAAATAAGGGAGTACCTTACTCTAGGGATGTCTAAAGTGAGAGGCTTTGCCCACTTCAACTTGGATGAAAACACTCATTTAACTCTATATTGTCAGTGTGCAAAAGGAGAAGAACTTTAAACATGAATTCAAATGGGTATCAATTAGGATTAGACTGCCAACTAATTAGGGACCAATTGTTGTGTGGTTACACAACACGCCCCATTTTGACTTAACAAAACAAGGACCCAACCTTTTGCTGCTTTGGCTTGTGTGTGTTTTTCTACTTTTGGCAGTCTGGTAAAAGTGAGTCATGCAGAAGACCCTGTAGGGGGTGGATATAAGTCATCATGATGAGGTAGTTTGTCAAAGTTAGTATTTCATATCAATAACCTCATGGTTGGAAAGAGTGTAAAATTCCATGCAGGTTTGCCTTATGGATCACACTGATATTCCTTAGGGAATGAAAGTTATGAGCAAGTTAAAGTCCTGGTCAAACCTGATATTCCTGGGGAGGTCATATTTCTTAACATCAGTCACCTTACGTTAGATCACCCCGATCTAATTTTATCACCTGATAATCATTTGCTTCGTGACCTGCGGACGTCAACTTTATGTGATAGTGGTATTTGCCTGTCAAACGCCTTACATATCTTATGGGGGTCATATTCTGAATATCACCTGATATTTGTAATATCACCCTATCTTCCGAATATCACCCTGTCACGCATATCACCCAGTGCCAATATCCTGATGATGTCATATAATCCCGACGAACAAAGACAATCACCCTGACGGTGACGTCATCATCCTTTTGCCTCGCGGTGGTATATTTCCAAAGATGATGATGATGTCATAATACTACAGTGATAAAACCAAGTTGTCGACTCGATGACATCAACCCGTTCTTCCGAAAGGGAGGAGGTCACTTTAGTTCTGAGGGAGTCACATTCTAAACATGACTCGATATTCCAAACATGACCCGATATACAAGAGCTTAACATGACAATGATGTCATACTATTCGAAGGGTGATTTCCCATTATCGGGGTCTTATTTCTTAGCCTCCTAATTTCCTAGCATGACCATGACGTCATCCTTCTCTATTTAAGCAAAGCTAGTCTATGATGATGACATCATCATCATATCCTGATCTATGAGTGGGGTCATATTAGTTAAGGTGCCTCATATTAACCATTATGCATGCCCGAACCCAACAAGGTTGAAAGTTAGAATGAATTCTTAGACAAGTCCGCCGGGTGCATCTTTAAGTTGTTGTATGTGTCTTACATACAATGCAGATATACAAAGTCAGATTCGAAAAGGTTTTAAAAATGGATAATTCTTTGTATGTTTTGGTTGCTTGCATGATCATGATATACATTCAGCTTGATATGCAAAAGGGATTAAGCACCTGATATACAAAGGAAAAGGTAGGAAAGTAGAATGAGAGGATTTTGAATCCATTTCATGACCTGATAGCATGATTTTTGGTCAATGATGGTTGACCTAATCATTTTTAACTTCATATATACATTAGGATATGCAGATGCTCACTATTACTTACTATTCATGACCCGATATTCATGTTTGCATATTCAGTATGATTTAGTGTGATTTTATCCTCCTGCTGGTTATTTAAATGATGATGCTTAATTTCTATCTATCTATTTTAAGAGGTTGGAGCTGTTTGGAGCTATGTTGAATAAGGCAGTGTTGTAGGGCAACAACCTGAGGAGGATATTGTCAAATGCATGGTTTGCCAGCTGGAGACCGAATCAAATCAGATGCTAGAATATTCTATGCCAACTATACAATTGCCAACTGTCAGGCATGTGTTGTTCATCTGGACCGTTGATTGTTGTGAGAGGATCCTGATCCTTGGATCATTGTAACCATCTTCTGGACTCTATTCTATAAGAGGGATAGAACTTGTCCAAAATATATAGAGAGAATATCTGGCAAAAAACAAGGCCAATTTATTGTAGAATTAAGAAGAGATCAGATTACCGAGACTAATGAGGACTGAATTGTTGAAATGTCAAGGTTCCTTCTTCAGGTCATTGTAAATGTACTTGTTCTTGAACATACTAAATGGAGATGAAGCTTCAGATTACATCCTGATTGTAAACTTTACATAATCTTCAAGTTGATTTCTGGATATGTAATGGTGAATGTTGTGTTCAACAAGAAGCACTTTCATTTTATTGCATGTTGTTGTCACCTTTTTCTTTGAAGATTTGCCCTGGATCATGCGGATTTGTGGAATGTCCTGGTGAAGCATGATTCTAGTTTCCTTCTCTTCATTGTTGTATGGGAACATGTATGTGGATCAATGATCTCAGTCAAGTAATTTTGGGAATCTCATTCTCTAACCCTTTTCTCATTTTAATTTCATTGAATCACTTCCATAACTGTAAATCATGATAAATAATAATCAGAACAAAGAAATATGCTGACATCCCATAGATAACTGAATATCATTAGCATATTTGAGCTAAATGCATGTAGTGTTGAAAATATCATGCAAAGAATTATAAATAATGGTAGAAATCATGCAAATATCAACTTGTAGGCACATTATTTGAGTAAATTCATAGTGCAAGAGGTAGAATTGTGGGAGATTTATGCAGGGCAGATATAAAGAACAAGATATTTGGAGGAATACTGATGAACTTTGTAGAAATTGCTGGAATATGTAAGGCCCCTAAATGGAAAATAGCAACACACATCAACCACTGAGTAACATCAGTAGATTATGACCTAATCAATAAAGACTTGGGATCATGAATTCTTTGAATTCATCATATCTTTCAAGATGAGTAAAGGTTGTTGTGTAACTTTTATTCTATGTTTTTGTATGACTAACATCATCATCAATAGGACCAACTAAACTTAGGAGAAGCTTAGACTTGGAGTTGAATTGTTTGGCAATATTACTATCAAGGTATTCTCATATAATTTAAAGTAGGACTTGTATGGAAGTTGAAATGACCTTTAAGTCAAAAGAAGACTAAAGGAAAATCATTTACTTGAACACTTTTGTTCTAGAATTGATTGTTCGATATTCCTTTATTATGAAAAAGGGAAAAACAATCCTTAGATTGACCCAGTAGGGTTAAGTATTAAAGGAACCTTTACAGGTTGCAACTTGTTTAGCTATTTCTATATGGGTCGACAAAGAAGGTCGAGTACCCAAGATAATAATTTTCATTTCATGTACTTGTCGAAAGGATGATGTGTCTTATCAATAGATTTTATCCTTTGTAGTAGATTATTTACAAGTCGACTTGAGAGATAAGTCATAAGCCTCGGGTATTGCAATCATGCAAGATGTGCTATTAAAATGGTTAGTCAAACATAAAGTTTATTATACCTTTATAGTCACATCTTATCCTAACTATTACTTGTCGATAAGTGTTGGATCTCAAATGTTGCAAGATGCAAAGGGATACTTAAGAATGGATAGTCATTCCATAAGGTCTATGAAGCAACGACAATGTCTTGTGAATCCACCTAAGATAGAAAGACTAGGTTTGAGTTAGACAAAACTCTTTAGTTAAACACTAAATTAACCTAGATATGGTAATTGTTTATATTAAATCATTGAGATCATTATATAGATTGTGATTGAAGGGTCAAGTGCCCTAACTATGTATAATTATTCTTACTTGTAAGAAGGGAATTAGTTTCCTATACTATAATGCTTAACCTGGGTAAGGTAATCATCTTAGTTGTTATTAATCGATTTAAATTCTTATGAGTTGATAAATCTTGGCTTTTGGTATTGCAATGATACAATGGGAATCCTCGTAAAGAAAGATAATTGATTAGGTCTATAGAATATAGACAGTGAAAGAAAACATGTATGGGTCAGGAAGACTAAATTATTGAAATCGTCATGACTTCATAAGTTAAACATAGTTGACCAAGTCAAACTATAGGAATATGATAGTATCCAAGTCGAGTTGGGGTGGGTGAACATTACGACAACGTTCATTGCGAACGTCAATTTATATTAAAGCTATGGCCATAGTAATGCATATGTCTCTGCATGCATTGTCGGTTCACTGTATCTGGATTGCACAACCTATCAAAAATCATACTCAGCTAGAGGGTATCTAGGGTTGTATGATTGATAGAGTTGTGTAGGATACAACACTATGTACACGGAAAGGCAAATTACCACTGGTCACCTTTGGTCTATATTCCTCGCGAAGGGTAGGGCCACTTCCTATGTGGAAGATGTGTGGGAGACTGCCGGTCTGTGGATGGAGGTAAATCACTGGAAAGATACTCTCTGTCTCTAGCAGAAGACATGTCGAGGCTTGTGATAAAGATGTCAGATTTCTGGATGCAGTATATCTAGGAGACTTGTGTTTATTGAGACTATGTAATTGATTTACTTTTGTAAACATTGTACTTGAGAAAGACAATATGGTTTATTGTATTTTATAGTGAGAAATCTTGTAATTGTAGTTACTTGATTATATGTTGAATAAAAGAAATAATTTCTCTATCTCATTTTTACCTTGTTAAATTACTTTATGGTAAATTTCTAGTTTTTGCTATGTTTATAGAACATGGATGTTACAGAATTTGTGTGGATCTAAATATGTATAAGGCTTTTGGAATTATAAGTTACAACTGATTCACCCCCCCCCCCCCCCCCTCAGTTGTCTTGTGCATTCAACAAATTGTTGATCCCACTCTTCAAGACAATCTACAAAATGAATAGAGTGTTTTGGTGAACACTGAATAGATGCATGACCAGGCAAATAAGAAAAATTCACAGGTCAATCCAGAGATTTTAAGGAAACATGAATATCTTGCCATAGACAAAGAAAAGACTCTTGAGAGAATCAAGACAGGATAGAGGAAACTAGTCAAGGTTCAATTGACTCCCTTATAGAACTGCTAAACTTGCATCTTCAATTTCAACCAATTGTTACTCTTCAATTGCTGCAAGTTCCAACAAATGAAGGGTAAATTGATCTAACAAGCATTTATCCCCTACACAAGTTGTAGCTTGGAGACATATTGTATGCCTCTGCAAGGAGAGAATTTCTACAAGATAATTTAAAGAAATCTAGTGCAATAGAGGATGCTATAAAATTGGTGCAAAAAGGGTTACTAGAGGTAACCATTGATCCCTCATTGTCTCTAGAACAAAAGCTTAAGCCACTAATGGATTTTTTTAAGTATCGTTCCTCCCTAATAGAGCAAAAGACTGAGAAAGAGATAGCATAGAGAATTAATGATAACATAATGGTAGATATGACTGACAAGTGTGCTAATGCACATAACAAGCTTAAGGAAATTTTGAAGAAATTTAAAGCTTGTATTGAAGAGGCCACAACCCTATATTTGTTTTGCCTAAATTGACCAAACTCCACCAAGAAGATCAAAGATCAGATGGACTCTATTGAGTCACGGATTTCCAAGGTGGCCAAGGTATATGACTTGTCAAAGGACAAGATGGGTGCAACATGCCTGCACAAGTCAAAAATTTGTATGTACAATTATCTCAATTACAGGAACAAAGAGAAAACATAAAGAAACAATTTGATTAGCTAAGAGAGGCAGTAAATTTGAGAATTGCCTCAATGTCCAGTCTGTTAGGAGAAGTAGAGAAAGTAGATCAAAAGATAAAAACTCCAAGTAGTTTAGAGGAAGATGAAGAAATGTGCAAGGAATGTGAATGTTAAAACTACATGCTTACTTTAGAATGTACTATTTGGGCCACAACTGTTCAACAACTCTGAGTAATCTACAAAGCTATTCTACCATCCAAATGAGTTGTTAAGAACAATTTTGTTGTATATGGCATTGTGAAGATATTAAGTAGAGTGGTAGTACCTATTATCATAAAATGTGAACAACGATGTTAAACAACTAATCATCCAACAACTCAATGGAAATTAATGTACACACAAGTAAACAAAGAATATACCTTCAAAGACCATTTTACCTCTATGCTTCCATTGTTCGCCTATCTACTATTGATCTTGATTGTAATGTGTTGTGATGTTCACAACACGCCCCATTTTGCTCCTTAGCAAAATGAGGACCCCTGCTGTTGCTTCTGCTTGTGTTGTTCTGTTTGGTGGTAAGGGAAAAGGGGAGTCAAATTTGTAAACCTTGTTGAAAATAGAAAAAAATTGCATTTTTAGTACCAATGCATGATGTGGTTGGATTCCTAGTGAAAAATGAGCCAGGGTTGCTTTTTGAACCGTTTTAAAATTCATCATATTTTGCAAGTTATGATCATTTAGGTAAAATGTACTATCAAGTTTTGCATGATAAACAGTCAGTTGTTTGCCTTTTTCCTTGTTGGCATTCATTTAAAATTTTGAAATATACATACTTGGTGGTTTCAGGTTAAATGAATTTTGTCTGAGTTCCACTCTGTATCTCACATTTGTCTGTTTGGCAGAAAAAGTGCATAGGTGCACTTTGTTACCTTTTGGGTCACCCTTATTTATTTATTGGCAAGGTTTTTTAAGGTTTGAACCTTTGAACCTGAATCATTCTCATGGTTCAAAGATTCAAGTGGTTCGATATGTCTGAAGTGTCTCAAAAAATGCAAACTGTTGTTTTGTATAACGTCTTTGAATATTCGGTTTGAACTTGAACCCTTTTCTCAAAAGTTCAATGGTTCAAGGTTCAAGGTTCATTTTTCTTCTAACAAGTCAGGTCATGTAGGTACCTTGCGTAAATGATGTATCATTGAACCGTCTGCTCGTACTTTATAGTGAGGTTCAATGGTTCAAGGTTCAACAATTCGTTGTCTCATAGTTGGGAGCCTCTTACCAAAGCCACGTAACTATCTGTTGGTCTACATAACCCTTGCGTCTTCGAACCACCGCATTGAACCATGTCCTAAGGGTTTAATGGTTCAATAGTTCAAGCTTTGTGATTTTGGTCTCACCGAGGGGGGGTCTCTCACCAATGACAAGTGGTCATTGGCCTAACATTCAACGTTGGCCGAGTTTCAAAAGGTCACCCTGAAGCATGTGGTCTTGCCGATGGTATGCCATCGGCATAACTTACACCGTCGGTAGTGTTTGGTTATGTCTTGGCAATGGGCAGGCTCATGCCGATGGAAGGAAGAGGAACGACATCGGGAAGACTCACGCCGATACAATGCTCATCGGCGAAACAGATAACTATCGGAGCAAGGTTTAAAGCCTTTGCCGATATGGGAGATCTCGCTGATAAGGCATTCAATGAAAGGGGAGATCGACAGGAGTCACGCCGATAGTGGCGGCATCGATGAGACAAAGGTCATTAGCGGAGGAGGTTCGGGACTCACCGATAGTATAGCGTCAGCCTGATAGGAAGAAAATACAAGCCGCTAGGGCTATTTCGGTGGAGGTCATGCCGATAATGGACATCGGTCAAACAATGGAAATCAGTGGAGAAGTTTTGTATCACGCCGATAGTATGAGACACGTCGATGGAGGGGAAACAAAAGGCCATCAGCCAAACAACGATGATCGGCAAAGAAGTTTTTACTTGCGCCGATAGTGTGTATCACGCTGATGGGTGGGAAATAGAAGGCGATGGGAATTTTAAGCACTTTTTTTGGTGCCCATGGTATTTTTTGGTTAGCGGTAGTTGACTCGATGGTTTTGAGCAGTTTGTGTGCAGTCTTGAATGCATTTTTAGGGTTTTTTGGGCCAGATTTCCACATTTTTCTGCACAGTCACCTTGATTTCATCAAATATTTTGCTTTCCTACTGTTCATTTGAAATGATACTTATTGCTTGTCTTGTTTTATAGGCTTGTAGTTGAGGAAGTAGCTGGAACTTGACCACAGTGACATCACGGAGGAAATCTGATCTCAGGAGCAGGAAGATAAAGATCAAGTGCGAAGAAGTCAAAGAGCCATTCAATTAAAGACAAAATGCAGCTGAAGTATTACTGTAGCAGACAAACAGAAGTTATTGCTGAGCTGCCAGAGCTTCTCAGAAGGGGCATTATTTCGTCCAGATTTGACACTACTCAGAGGTATTTTGGAGAACTGGTTCACCTGCATTTATTGTTATAACCAGGGGTTTAGTTAGGGTTTTTGCTATAGTGAGGACAATCAGAAAGTCTTTATATTGTGCCTCTCTGCACTGTAATATTTTATAACAGGGGCTACAACAGGGATTTTTAGGAAAACACAGTAAGTTAGCTTAGTTTAGATTAGAAGTAGAAGAAGGAGGTCACCTATTTGTCTGCAGTAAGGTTTGCGTGGAATGTCTGGCTTCCTTACTGTATCTGTAAAGCTTGTAAGTTCTCTGTATGTTTGATCAATGAAACTAGGAGTCATTCCAACATTATAAATCATGTATAACTATTTGTTTCTAATACAATAGAATCTGGAGTTTTGCATCTATCTTCTGAGTGTTCTCCTACTCTTCTTTGTGTTTTGAAATATTTTCTTTGAGAGCTTGCAATTTTAAATGTATGTTTGTGAAAATGCTCAGAACTTACATTTAAGGTTTTAACTGTGGATTTGATCAAATTACTGTAGGATTTACATAGTGCATAACAGAACAATTAGATCCTTCGGTAGAGTAAATGAGGTGTAGATTAGATCTTTCTAACTTTTCCCAACCCATCTGAAATATTTAGCTGAAAACGTAGAAATCTAAAGGAAATTTGTTTCAAATTTGAAAAGGTATGCATAACAGAGTTTAAGGTAGATAGTTTTCATAAATGTATAAAGGAGAAAGATGCAATAATTCAAGACAACCATCTAAAGCTTTGCAGCACAGTAACACTTTTATGCAAAGGAATGAAAAGTATTGACATATCTCATGATCTTTTTGCATAGTTTGAGTCTAGTAAACCACAAACAACCCTAAATTACGTAAGGCCCGTTGAACATTATAGCTTCACATTGACCAACTGAATTTGACCAATAATACCATTGTAGACTTGGGATAAAGCGAATCTTAAATGATTCCTTCTTATCTTTCAAGTATAGTTTCAGTTCATTATATGTGAATTTTAACTTAATTGTTATGATTGCATCAAAACAATCACCAACAGTTTTTCTGGCGCTAGAAGGAGGGCCTGATTGGATTTAGGGTTAATTTTCTGAGTTTAAATGCTATGTTCTGAGATATGTTGGATCTCATAAAATTTCAAAAGCCTAAAAGGGTGAAAAGAAGGTCCCATTTTTTTCAATGGACTCATATAGGGACAATTTTCAAGTTGACATTCCTTCATTTCAGAAGGCTTTGAATAACCAGCTTTATCCTAAAAATCTATATAGCTATGGTTTATTTGGAAGGTGTAGGATACATAAGTCCGCAGAGCATGGTGAGCTTAATTGTCTATCTTTTCTTACAAGGTTAGATTTATATTTGAAAGGACTAATCTCTCTCTCAGATGTGTATAAGGCTGAAAGTTGGTAGGAAAGTAAGGAGATTATTGAGTGACAGGAGGATGTAGCATTAACAGTCATTAAATGTGTAGAGGATACAAAGATGGAACCAATGCTAGGAATAAAGGGTAGTAAGATCTCTTTCCAGGAATCATGTGATGGTAAAAAAAAAAATCTGTCTTTTTGTCAAGGTCCAGCTGTGATTAAAGTTAGTGAAAAATATAAATATCCTAAAAAATGCAGAGAAGAAATCACAGCTCATGTCCCTTTTCTAGATAATAAGCAAAAAGGATTTAATGAAAAAGAAAAGGAAAGTGAGGTGCATCTTGATACATTTGATAAATATATGGAATTACTAAGAAATATTTGTCAAGAGGAAATCTCTAGGTCTGACCTGAAAAGTTTTAACGAACATGATTTGGCAAAGAAATGTAAACAAACATTGGCAAAATTAAAATGCACTAAACTGATGAAGTTCCCACTACAGCAACTAATGAAGTCATAGAAAAGAAAGTAAATCCTAGTGTTACGACTGACTTCTTTGAATTAAATGATCAAAATCAAGATTGTTGTAGGTCAATAAAATTAGACTCTTCACTAAATGATAAATGTGAGTCATCTGATGAACAATTCTTGAAAGAAGAGGATACAGAGGATCATGTTGTTACCGTGCACAATCAGGCATCACCCCAGCAGTATTTTGAACATAAAACAAGGGAGTATTCCTGTCAATCTAAAGATGTTGTCCCACCTTTATTGTCAAGTGATCTAGAAATGATTAATTTCTGTATGTTAGATTATGATGATGAAGATACTTACTTAAGTGCTGATGTGCAGGGAACTGATGAGGACATTGAACCATTTGCTAAATTTGAGGATAAACTAAACATCCAAAATGAAGGAACAAAGTTGGATGAAGATGAAGAAATGATACATCTAGAGTCTTTCACCTTTCAACTTGAAAAAGGACCAGACATGGAGCTAAATAATGAAAATGCAGAGTTGAATGAAGAGCCAGCTATCAATGAACAAGCATGTCCCATAGAGCTAAAAATGCATCAGGTTGTCTCTTTCCTTTCCTTAGTGAACAATGATAAATGCTATTTTGATTATGGAAATTCAAGAGATAGAACATGCATGTGGGTTAATCATGAAAATGATGGGCTGCCTCAGTTGCTCATAGTTAGGAGCTATTTTGATAAACACAATGAATCTAGAATACCAGAATTTTTTTCAGAATTCAAAGATAAATCTGCTAGGATGAGAACCATAACTAGTACCCTGTTACTCCTGCACAATCTAAAGAAATATGCAAGTAGGGGTGTTCTTGGGTCTTTTCCTGGGTTTCTGTTTGCCTTGTAGAGGCTTGTATATAGTTTGGTAGGGTAGTTGTTTTTGTTTTCTTTTCTTCTTTTGTTGTTTTCTTTTTTAGGTTAGCTGTTTGTATAGTTCCTTTCTGTTTCTTTCTGTTTGTTTTGTTTCGGTTTGTATAGTGTTGTTTGTACAGCCGGTTTGTATAGTTTTTTTTGCTTTTTTGCTTTTTGTATAGTCTATTTGGTTGGTTTGTTGGTTGTCTCCTCAGCAGGGATCCTTGTTTTACTTTAGAGTATTAAGGAGCAAACTAGCAACCATTCAAAACAATATAAAATTTAGGATATTCGAGTTAATCATTTGCAATTTACACATAACTTGTTACTGTCATGAATGTAGAGGGTTATTTATCTTCTGAAATTTCGTATTCAATAAATGTGATTGAGAATTCGAAGCAAGTTTCTCACGATGACACACCTAAAATCCTTGGGTTTGTTGAACTTACCAGTGTAGATATTAGGTGAAAAAATTAGAGGTCACCCTTACTACCATTACAATTCTCAGCTTAATTTCAGCAAATGTCCACTCCTTGCATCATGAAGTTACAAATTGCTATATCTTGTGAAATCTTCCAAAATAAAAAAATTAGAAAATAAAAAACAAAAAAATAAATAAAGCGGATTATACTGAAAATCTAGATTAAGCCATCTAAGTAACTCTACCGGGGCTATAGACGCTCGCTGGCAGTGGGGCTCTACTTAGGAGAATTGTAACGATAACTTTGTCGGGGCTATGAATGCTCACTGGTAGCAAGGCTCTATCCGGTCGGCTATGAGGGAATATCCTCACCTACGTAGGCTAATGTCAGTCACTGGTTTGTTCAACCGATCTTCAAGATGAGGCTTATTAATCATGTGCACACAATTAAACTGAAAATGGAAATTCATGCACCCTTATTGAATACCTTAAGTCTCAAGCTGAATAGTAATTTACAGGAAGGATAGTCAGAAGTTATGAATTTATTTCACCTGGTTTTCTTGAACACTTTGAACTTAATTATTTTGTTTGGTTGCTAGTTGTTGTGATGTTCACAACACGCCCCATTTTGCTCCTTAGCAAAATGAGGACCCCTGCTGTTGCTTCTGCTTGTGTTGTTCTGTTTGGTGGTAAGGGAAAAGGGGAGTCAAATTTGCAAACCTTGTTGAAAATAGAGAAAATTGCATTTTTAGTACCAATGCATGATGTGGTTGGATTCCTGGTGAAAAATGAGCCAGGGTTGCTTTTTGAACCGTTTTAAAATTCATCATATTTTGCAAGTTATGATCATTTAGGTAAAATGTACTATCAAGTTTTGCATGATAAACAGTCAGTTGTTTGCCTTTTTCCTTGTTGGCATTCATTTAAAATTTTGAAATATACATACTTGGTTGTTTTAGGTTAAATGAATTTTGTCTGAGTTCCACTCTATATCTCACATTTGTCTGTTTGGCAGAAAAAGTGCATAGGTGCACTTTGTTACCTTTTGGGTCGCCCTTATTTATTTATTGGCAAGGTTTTTTAAGGTTTGAATCTTTGAACCCAAATCATTCTCATGGTTCAAAGATTCAAGTGGTTTGATATGTCCGAAGTGTCTCAAAAAATGCAAACTGTTGTTCTGTATAACGTCTTCGAACTTTTGGTTTGAACTTGAACCCTTTTCTCAAAAGTTCAATGGTTCAAGGTTCAAGGTTCATTTTTCTTCTAACAAGTCAGGTCATGTAGTTACCTCGCATAAATGATGTATCATTGAACCGTCCGCTCGTACTTTATAGCGAGGTTTAATGGTTCAAGGTTCAACAGTTTGTTGTCTCATAGTTGGGAGCCTCTTACCAAAGCCACGTAGCTGTCTGTTGGTCTACATAACCCTTGCGTCTTCGAACCACCGCATTGAACCACATCCTAAGGGTTCAATGGTTCAATAGTTCAAGCTTTGTGATTTTGGTCTCGCCGAGGGGGGGGTCTCTCGCCAATGACAAGTGGTCATCGGCCTAACATTCAACGTCGGCCGAGTTTCAAAAGGTCACCCCGAAGCATGTGGTCTTGCCGATGGTATGCCATCGGCATAACTTACACAGTCGGCAGTGTTTGGTTATGTCTTGGTGATGGGAAGGCTCATCCCGATGGAAGGAAGAGGAACGGCATCGGGAAGACTCATGCCGATACAATGCTCATCGGTGAAATGGATAACTATCGGAGCAAGGTTTAAAGCCTTCGCCGATATGGGAGATCTCACCGATAAGGCGATCAATGAAAGGGGAGATCGGCAAGAGTCACACCGATAGTGGTGGCATCGATGAGACAAAGGTCATCGGCGGAGGAGGTTCGGGACTCGCCGATAGTATAGTGTCAGCCCCTGATAGGAAGAAAATACAAGCCGCTAGGGCTATTTCGGTGGAGGTCATGCCGATAATGGACATCGGCCAAACAATGGAAATCGGCGGAGAAGTTTTGTATCACGCCGATAGTATGAGACACGCTGATGGAGGGGAAACAAAAGGCCATCGGCCAAACAACGATGATCGGCAGAGAAGTTTTTACTTGCGCCGATAGTGTGTATCATGCCGATGGGCGGGAAATGGAAGGCGATGATAATTTTAAGCACTTTTTTTGGCACCCGTGGTATTTTCTGGTTAGCGGTAGTTGACCCGATGGTTTTGAGCAGTCTGTGTACAGTCTTGAACGCATTTTTAGGGTTTTTTGGGCCATATTTCCACATTTTTCTGCACAGTCACCTTGATTTCATCAGATATTTTGCTTTCCTGCTGTTCATTTGAAATGATACTTATTGCTTGTCTTGTTTTGCAGGCTTGCAGTTGAGGAAGTAGCTAGAACTTGATCACAGTGACATCACAGAGGAAATCTGATCTCAGGAGCAGGAAGATAAAGATCAAGTGCAAAGATGTCAAAGAGCCATTCAATTAAAGACAAAATGCAGCTGAAGTATTACTGCAACAGACAAACAAAAGTTATTGTTGAGCCGCCAGAGCTTCTCAGAAGGGGCATTATTTCACCCAGATTTGACACTGCTCAGAGGTATTTTGGAGAACTGGTTCACCTGCATTTATTGTTATAACCAGGGGTTTAGTTAGGGTTTTTGTTGTAGTGAGGACAATCAGAAAGTCTTTATATTGTGCCTCTCTGCACTGTAATATTTTACAATAGGGGCTACAATAGGGATTTTTAGGAAAACACAGCAAGTTAGCTTAGTTTAGATTAGAAGTAGAAGAAGGAGGTCGCCTGTTTGTCTGTAGTAAGGTGTGCGTGGAATGTCTAGCTTCCTTACTGTATCTGTAAAGCTTGTAAGTTCTCTGTATGTTTGATCAATGAAACTAGGAGTCATTCCAACATTGTAAATCATGTATGACTATTTGTTTCTAATACAATAGAATCTGGAGTTCTGCATCTATCTTCTGAGTGTTCTCCTGCTCTTCTTTGTGTTTTGAAATATTTTCTTTGAGAGCTTGCAATTTTAAATGTATGTTTGTGAAAATGCTCAGAACTTACATTTAAGGTTTTAACTGTGGATTTGATCAAATTGCTGAAGGATTTACATAGTGTATAACAGAACAATTAGATCCTTCAGTAGAGTAAATGAGGTGTAGATTAGATCTTTCTAACTTTTCCCAACCCATATGAATTATTTAGCTGAAAACATAGAAATCTAAAGGAAATTAGTCTCAAATTTGAAAAGGTATGCATAACAGAGTTTAAGGTAGACAGTTTTCATAAATGTATAAAGGAGAAAGTTGCAATAATTCAAGACAACCATCTAAAGCTTTGCAGCACAGTAACACTTTTATGCAAAGGAATGAAAATTATTGACATGTCTCATGATCTTTTTGCATAGTTTGAGTCCAGTAAACCACAAACAACCCTAAATTACGTAAGGCCCCTTGAACATTACAGCTTCACATTGACCAACTGAATTTGACCAATAGTACCATTGTAGACTTGGGATAAAGCAAATCTTAAACGATTCCTTCTTATCTTTCAACTATAGTTTCAGTTCATTATATGTGAATTTTAATTTAATTGTTATGATTGCATCAAAACAATCACTAGCATAATGGAGCTCTCAGAAGTGTGCACTTCCTTGTTGTTCGAAGATGACCATAGTAGAACAGCTGTGCTATGGAATGTACAAATGGAGACTAAACTACAATGCAACTATAATGGAGATATGTGATTTGTAATGGAGACATGGTGATGATAATGGATTGATAATGCAAATGGAATGATGACTTTGCCAAAGGCACGCTGTAATGATTCCTGCAGAGTAAGATTACTTAAGTTTAGATAGATTGCAAATGGGTGTGAGGACCTTGCTTATATAGGCTGAGAGGAGACCAAATCCAAGTGTCAATAGATCCATGACTGGAGGAATTATTTGTGAGGTGTACGGTTGAGAGGACTTGAGGGAATGTGCATGAATCAAGAGAGGACAAGTGTCCAAGCCTTCTTCATGACTCATGGGAGATAACAAAAGAGATTGAAGAGTTAACTGAGATGATTGATCAGTTAATTGGGTTGATTGAGAAGTCAATAGAATAGATTGACTAGTGAACTCAATTGACTAATTAGTTAACAGATTTGATTGATGAGTTAACTAAGTTGATTGGAGGATAAATAGGACATGTGGGTGATGGAATATTAGATAATTAAATATTAAACTATTTAATTACATGTCCAACAAGGGGAGGTGGATAGGTGAGGTGGAAAGGTGATGTAGATTTATGAAATTAGGACTTAGGATAGAGGAATTTGGGATTAATTGAATAATTTAGAATTATTTAATTAGATGAGACATTTATAAGAATTAGGGGATATTAATTAAATGTAATGTCCCCTTTTTAGCTAATGTTGTTTGCAGATGGTTTAGCCTATTCCTGACCCTCGTAGGCTAATGTACATGGTTAGGGGGTCTTCTTGAGGCAGTCACCTGGTCGATGGTTGGTTTCTTGGATTCAGTTGGATGGAAAAAATAAGGGAGATAATAATTAAATTAATTATTTGTAAGGTTATTAAATAAATAAATATTATAAAGTGACCTTATATTTAATTAATTTAATAAAGTGACTTAAATAAATATTATTACGTAAAGTCACTAAAATAAACTAATAAGATTTTTCTAGAAGCCTCTTGAAGTGGGATTAAAAATTGTATAAAAGAAGGGGCAAGGAAAGCTTCCAGGCATTCGATTATTGACATTTGCATTTGATGAGTTTTGTGGAGCCAAGGGTTTCTGCATATTTGGTCTTTGGGAACGAAAACTCCCATAGATTAGCATAACTGAGGTGGTGAAATATCCTCCGAAGGGTTGCAAATTGGAAGGGATACTTCAGTCCTTTCATTTATGCTTAAATCTGCAGTATTAACTAAGGGTTTGGAGGTATTAATTTGCATATCAGAAGTTTTTCTAGTGGTCGCTACAGTGTTTGCTACAGTAACGCTACAGTGGTCGCTACAGTGTTTGCTACAGTGTCGCTACAGTGTTTTTGCTACAGTGCTTGCTACAGTACGCTACAGTATGCTATAGTATTTTTGCTACAGTGTTTGCTACAGTAGCGCTACAGTGTCGCGCTACAGTGTTTTGCTACAGTACGCTACAGTGATTGCTACAGTGATTGCTACAGTGCTATGAACAGTAATGCTACAGTACAGGGCAGCTAGGAGGAGGTTATAATTTGGGTTTGGAAGGGACTCCTTTCCTTGGATATTGCTTGATTCTTCATCAGCACTTTGAGCACCATTATTACCAGGTTCTCTCTGTTATTTGCATCTATTATTAGCATATAGATATTGCTATTGTTGATGACCGTGTAATTAGATTTTGGCATTTGAAAGCCATGAGTCTTGGCATGTTATGTATTTGGTTTTACATAAGCTGCAGACTCATTGTTTATCTCCAGCATTTAGATTGCATGATAATTGTTTGATGTAATGCCTATATCAATGGAGCACTGGTTTCTCATATAAGAATGCATGCCAAGTGTTTGTCATTATGTCAGTTGGCTGTAGGTGTCTTTTTCTCATATGTATTCATTAATACGCATTTGAAAACACCAAAAGATAGTTGCATTTCATCTTGAGGCATCATATAGACATCATAGGAGTCATTTACCAGCATATATAATGTTACCAATTGGAGCTAAGTGTTAGGAAAAGCAAACAGAAATTTGTATCAGCATAATATCCCTTTGTAGAGTAATTGTTTGACGAAATTCTACAAGGCCAAAAATCAGAAAATTGTAATCAGTTTGGGCAAGGGATATTATAGTGGTATCAGAGCTTTTGTCTTGCCATCCTGTTGGGTAGATTGGACATTGAATCAGCTAATTAATCATGGTTACTTCAAGTACTCAAAAGCAGTGGGACAGGAATATGGAGAAGCTTAAACAAAGTTTGAATAAGTTGGATGAAAACCAGAAGAGGATGAATGAATTGTTTTCACACCCTGCAAACATAGACAAAGCAGCTCGGTTTATGGCATCCATTTTTAAGGGGTCTACATCACAAAACAAAAAAGAGGAACCAAAGGTCTCTACAGGCGAAGTATCTAGAAACCTCTACAATGAATTTTCAGCAGTTAGTGACCAGCATACAGCTGATCCTATGGATAATAGAATGGACAAAGGTGATGAGCAGGAGATGCCTTCTTTTGGGTTACAGGTTTCATCTTCTCTTCAGGAGGATAGCAATGGTATGGATTCTTTTAATGATTCCTTTGCGGCTGATGTTAAATGCACTCACAAAAATTCAGCGAGAAAAGTAACAGGTGAAGTGTGGACCAGTAGTATTGAGCTCGAGTCTATTTCAATTGATCTTCCCCCAGTTGATGTTACAGAAGATAGAGAGGAAGAAACAGTGGATCCTACAGGACAGGGTTGCACGAGTCTCCTAGTTGGTGACATGGAGGTTATGATTGGGGACTCTTTTGATAGTCCTAAGAGTGATCTTACCGCTCTACATGAGATTAGCGATTCATCATCCATTGAGTCTATTTTTTGGAGGGATAATGAGGAGTTTGGGTTGGAAACTACTGCTGCTCTAGTTCCAAACCAGCATGAGGACACTTCAAAAGAATATTTTGATGAGAGTCAAGCTCTCCATTGGCAGCCCACAACTTCAACTAATGAATTTTCCTTGGTCCCTAAGTCTGATTTGGAGAACCAACTAAAGGTTGGTGAAGATAAGATTGTTACAGCGCTGTCCCATTTTGATCATTCCCACAAGATGGTGGAAATTCATCTATGGAAGGTCCAACTAGAGGGGAGACATAGAGGTGTTAAAGAGGCTTCATCAATCTCTAATTTGCAAGCATTTAAGACAGCCATGGAGATTATGAAAAATAACTATTTAACTCTTCTTTCCGATAGAGATCACCTACTTGAATTGGGTGTCATATATTCAGATGCATTGAAGAGGAAAGAGGAAGAGGTTGATCAACTCACCACGGAGCTAGTGAAGACTAAAAAATCTTTGGAAGACTCTCAAATGGCTCTCCTTATGGCAGAAAATCAGATTGAGGAGTTGAATGTGGAGTTGAGTTTGGCTCATGCTTCACCAAAGAAATCAGAAAATCAGTCTTCTATTGCAGCCTCTTTGAATGGGCAAGAATCTTGTGTTGTGCATGTGATTGAGAGACAAGGAAATGAGGGAAAAGAAGAGCAAGTGATGGGCAAAGACAAACTAGTTACATTAGAGCAGCTACATGAAGATAAGGTTTCTTGTGATGCTTCATTAGGTGAGTCTAGCATTGCTTCATCATATCGTGGTAAAGAATCAGATGGTGCTTCCATGAATGTTATTCATACATATGAAAGTCCATTGAAGGTCCAAGATATTAAGGTGGATGTGAAAGTTGATCCTTTGCTTAGTGGAGCAACCACTAGTGTTTTGAATACACATGATGAAGAAGACATTTTACAATGGCATAATGTCATCACTGATTTGTTTGAGGATAGCAGCATTATGTCCTATCATTCTTGTGAGATAGGAGCTTGTGATCATGAGAAAACCAATGATATGATATCACCCATTGATGGCAGCCCTACACCATTTGGTAGACATGAAGATATCAAGGATAAGAGGACTGATTTTGTATATTTTGGCATCGAAGAGGTAAAGAAGTCCAAAAAGATTAAAGAAGAATGGTTGCAAAAAGCCAAAGAGGCTAGATTTGTGGCTGCCAATGCAAGACAACATCTTCAAAAAGTGAAAGAAAAGATCAATCTCATCAACATAGCAAGACAAAAAAGGATAGATAACATTGGAAGACTCTTTAATCAACTACGGGATGAATCTGAAAATACACTTGATTCCCCTAAGGTTAGTTCAATGTCAGGTGATAGAAAGCAGGACTATGATGGTCAACTATTGACGGAGGTTGGTACTTTTTACCATGACTACATAGTGAGGAGAGTTCATCACCTTTCTTTTAGTTCACATGTAGATGATTGGTTGATGCATCGATGTGGATTGATGGGGGGCTTATACCATCCATTGTGGGATGAAGAGTTGCCATCTACAAAAGATGGAACTAGAGCCTACAAGTACCCGACTCAGTTGTGTATGAGGAATTACTTGCAGGGACAGCAGTCAGTTATCCATCATGCTATTATGTATCCGACAAGGTTTGCTACTTCTATGTCATAGAGATTTCACACAGATACATGGTTACAGAATGATTATGGGGGCAGTAGGTATGATGGCTTGGTTAGTAAGCACATCCATAGGAATTGGGCAGAGGATAGAGGTTGTGCTTTCATGCTTGCTAGGCAGTTGTATGGTGCACTCGTGAGGGAAGAGGCACAGATATCCACTTCCGTTGATGCTGAGAGGGATCAACCCTCCACATTTGCAGTGATTAGTGCAACTGGCTTTATGAGTTGGTGTCAGGAGCATTCTTCTTCTAGCTTTGGTAGTTGGAGTATTGTGGGGACACCAACATTTGCAGATGAGTTAGGAGATACTCATCTTTTCTGACAGTTGTTTGGGTCCATAACCCACAGGTCTCAGTATCAGGGAGCAGCCTCTTGGCGGATTAGTGATTCAGTTGCATACAGTATGGTGCAGCAGGTGCCACTAGTTGTCATTGGTAGTGGATTGTTGATTCTGTTTTGGGATCCTAGTGGTGACGTGTTTGATTCATCACTCTATTTTGGTCCTGATGAGGTGTTCTACCACTCTTCGTGCTATGTCAGTGGTTTATGTAGAATGGTACAGTGGAAATCAACAGGTGCGCTTTGTGACAGACTTCCAGTTTGGCATTGGGACCTAGGGATTGACATCAGAAGTGATATGTGTATTTCAGCTGCAGAATTGCACAGTTTGCTGAGTTTTGGTAGGTTCTATGGCTACAGTTATTTTTAGGCGAGATTTTGATGCAGCTCCTTACAGATTCATTTGGGATCCAGGCATTAGTTGTGGGATACTCTCCAGTATGTTGAGGAATCTTTTGTGTACATCAAGGTTCACTGTTGAGTTTTGTAGCATGTATATGAGGGTGATTACTTGCAGTTGCACTTTTGATCTTTATGTACATGATCTGTTTCAGACGCATAGCTCAGTTGCGTATATGCTAGATAATGTGTATGATAGCTTAGCTTGCACAGTTATGGGAAGCAAACATTGCCAGTATTCAGAGTTGTTTCCACTTAATGCTTATGCTCTTGCGACATCTGGCGTTGGGGTTGATTTGATTCAGCAGGTTCAGTTAATTGTGCTAGTGTTGGTGTTACAGGAGCTCTTTGGTGACAGCAGGGACATTACATAGATCCTCCCTTGGGATCCAGGTGGAGAGAATTGTCTTTGTAGCCAAGATTGCTTGGGGACAAGCAATTTCAAGGAGGGCGGACTGTAATGTCCCCTTTTTAGCTAATGTTGTTTGCAGATGGTTTAGCCTATTCCTGACCCTCGTAGGCTAATGTACATGGTTAGGGGGTCTTCTTGAGGCAGTCACCTGGTCAATGGTTGGTTTCTTAGATTCAGTTGGATGGAAAAAATAAGGGAGATAATAATTAAATTAATTATTTGTAAGGTTATTAAATAAATAAATATTATAAAGTGACTTAAATAAATATTATTACGTAAAGTCACTAAAATAAACTAATAAGATTTTTCTAGAAGCCTCTTGAAGTGGGATTAAAAATTGTATAAAAGAAGGGGCAAGGAAAGCTTCCAGGCATTCGATTATTGACATTTGCATTTGATGAGTTTTGTGGAGCCAAGGGTTTCTGCATATTTGGTCTTTGGGAACGAAAACTCTCATAGATTAGCATAACTGAGGTGGTGAAATATTCTCCGAAGGGTTGCAAATTGGAAGGGATACTTCAGTCCTTTCATTTATGCTTAAATCTGCAGTATTAACTAAGGGTTTGGAGGTATTAATTTGCATATCAGAAGTTTTTCTAGTGGTCGCTACAGTGTTTGCTACAGTAACGCTACAGTGGTCGCTACAGTGTTTGCTACAGTGGTCGCTACAGTGTTTTTGCTACAGTACGCTATAGTATTTTTGCCACAGTGATCGCTACAGTGTTTGCTACAGTCGCGCTATAGTGTTTTGCTACAGTACGCTACAGTGATTGCTACAGTGCCATGAACAGTAATGCTACAGTACAGGGCAGCTAGGAGGAGGTTATAATTTGGGTTTGGAAGGGACTCCTTTCCTTGGATATTGCTTGATTCTTCATCAGCACTTTGAGCACCATTATTACCAGCTTCTCTCTGTTATTTGCATCTATTATTAGCATATAGATATTGCTATTGTTGATGACCGTGTAATTAGATTTTGGCATTTGAAAGCCATAAGTCTTGGCATGTTATGTATTTGGTTTTACATAAGCTGCAGACTCATTGTTTATCTCCAGCATTTAGATTGCATGATAATTGTTTGATGTAATGCCTATATCAATGGAGCACTGGTTTCTCATATAAGAATGCATGCCAAGTGTTTGTCATTATGTCAGTTGGCTGTAGGTGTCTTTTTCTCATATGTAGTCATTAATACGCATTTGAAAACACCAAAAGATAGTTGCATTTCATCTTGAGGCATCATATAGACATCATAGGAGTCATTTACCAGCATATATAATGTTACCAATTGGAGCTAAGTGTTAGGAAAAGCAAACAGAAATTTGTATCAGCATAATATCCCTTTGCAGAGTAATTGTTTGACGAAATTCTACAAGGCCAAAAATCAGAAAATTGTAATCAGTTTGGGCAAGGGATATTACATTAAATAAATTAATTTTATTTAATTTTAGGATAATAAGAATCATTTAAATAAATTAGGATATTTATTTAATTGATAGGAAAATGAGAATTAAAATAAATATTAAAATATTTATTTAATTCGACTTAGCCATTTTTAGGTGTATACAGTACCATTTGGGTTTTCAAGGGTACAATTTTATAACTAAATAACTAGGTCAGGGGGAGCATGGTTTAGATATCCTTTTGTAATGAGGAGTACATTAGTTTTTGGATTGATACAAAGGTTATCAATCCCTTTGTCCTTGATGTCAAAGGGAGAGAGAGAAACATATGTCTAAGGGGGGAGTATATGTTGCCATTAATGACAAAGGGGGAGATTGTTGGCAATATGTGTTGTCATTAATGTCAACATAGTATACATTGATGTCAACATAATAGATGGAAATGCATAGACAAACTTGTACAAAGGAAGAGTTAATATGGTCAAGGCAAATCAATCTAGGAGAAGAGAAAATGGTCTAAGTATGGATCAGTTTTGGGCTTGAACATGATGCAGAGATAAACACTCATATCCTTGCATGATTCCTACATACACACTTACATATATCATCATTTGGGAGTATTGCACTCAAGGGTAAGAAATAGAAGATTGACTAAGGCATTAACAATGCAAAACCTAAGGAAGAGTCAACTTGAATTGGTCCGCACTTCTCCACAAAGAGAGAGTTGGCCATGCAGTTCTAATGATAGTTTCTAACATGTATTGAAATATTATATCAAAGGTTTCAGTCTCTCATTCTTTCAGCATGAAAAGTTACAAGGGATAGTTCATCATCCATCACCTAAAAAGAGTAGAGCAGTAATGGGGAGACAATTGAATGCTCTGCATTCCTCCGAAAGAGATATGTTTTTCATGCAGCTCTAAGGAGTAACTAAGATCAATATGTTATATGCTATGATGAAGTTTCAAGTGTTCTAGTGGTTTGCAAAGACATTACTCAAGAGACAGAGGTATCACATTGTATTCCAGAGCCTAAATATATAAGTTAAGTTCTTCAAAAGATGAAACATGTATAAATCTATTATCAAAGCTTGTACAGATGTAGTATATGGTCCAAGACACATCATATATGATTCGTATATAGATAATTCTCATTTTCTAGTACCACATCAAAATGTCATAGTTGTAAGCAAAGTTGTAAGTATAACTGTCTTCCAAAACAATAAATACCTAAGCCATTCTTGAAATCCTCCAGAAACTTCAAACAAAGGTGTGCATATCTGGTGAGTGGCATCCATTAGTATCTATGATCATTCCCATAAGGTTTTAGACCCTGGACTTCACCGTAATATCATATTTTGGGTTGTGAAGCATTACATAATGTCCGGAAGACTCTTTTCTATATAGACATACATTTCTTGTCTTGTGGATTCATAGTTTGGTATGACACTTCTCTGGTAAGGTGTATGATTGTTATTTAGTTCTTGCATGATTGAATCATTGGTCCGCATTGAGTTTTTTGCTTCTCCCCAACAATTGAAAGATGAATAGTCAACAGTGTTAAGCAATATGAGCCGACTGGTTAAGTACATATTGCATGTGGAGGTTCCTAACTAGTTTCTCCAGGTCTGGAAGGTAGGTGTGAGGGTGAAAATGGATTTAATCAAAATGATAACAAAACCCAAACATCAATGGAAGTTGAAAGAAAAGAAGATTAAAACAAACACAAGTGATATACTTACAACCTCTTTACCTATTGTTTTCCATTGTTTGCCTATTTGTCCTTGATTTTGATAGTGAAGCCGTCAGAAGCTGTTGCTCCTTTGCTTGTTGAAGATGACAAAGATAGAATGGCTATGATATTCGTGTGATTTGAAGATGAGCTTCAAACACACTAAATGAAGGATGAGATGAATGCTTTCAGAAGATGGGGGGCCAAAGGCACGCTCGATTTCCTACAGCATAAGTTTGCATAAAATGATAAGTTCTCAAATGGAGAAGGAGAGAGTTGTATTTATAGAGATGTGTAGAAGAAGATCAATGGTTGAGAATAAAAGGAAAGATCAATGGAGGAGGATTATTGAGGAACGTGCGACAAATGGAAGAAAGACATGTGTCATTCGAAAAGCAACTTTGTGGAGTTAACTCCTCTCTTGAAGAGGATGAGATTTGATTTTCTTAAATTAGAATTTATTTTTCTAATTTAAGAGAAAGTTTGCTTTAAAGATGCTTTAAAACTGTTTTTGCTTTTGTATGACAAGAGGAATGTATTTTTAGAAGATAAGAATGATTTTTGCAGATAAGAAAGTATAATTAAATAAAAAGATTTTATTTAATTATTTTGTAGATAATTGAGAGGAATAAATAAAATATAGAAATATATTTTATTTTGTGGAGTTTTTTAGAAGAATAAAAAAATATAAAAATATATTTTATTTAGTGGATATTTAAGATTTTATTTAAATAAAATTGCATTTTATTTAAATTTAGAAGAATAAAAGATTTTAATTAAATAATTAAAATTATTTAATTATTTAGAAGAATGAAGTTGATGTAGATGAATTTAATTAATTAAATAAAATGTAATTTATTTAATTAAATGAGAAGGGATGAATCGAATAAATAAATAAATATATTTATTTTATTGATAGAAGAATGTGAATGATGAAATAAATATTAAAAATATTGATTTAAGTAGAGTCATGCCAATTGTAGGTGTATACATTTTGCCCCTCTTTGATGCAATGTGTTTTATCATGTTGTTTCAAAGAATAAGAATTTTCTACAGTGATACATGCCCTAGTTTGCCCCTAGTATAAGTTTAACGACAAGATGCCCCCTCGCGATATTGGATGGGAAGAAGGTAAAAAGCGTAAGACAGACAATCTCACAAAGAAGAATGCGAAAGATGGGTTAGTATGGAGAAAAATGGGATATGGTTCAGAGAAACAAATATGGGAAGTAGCCACAGTTGTCATACAGTCTAATATGGGTCACTTGCTATATATAGGAGTTGGGTCCACAAGTTCTATTCATTTGTACACTTGTCCATAGTTGATTGGTCTCTTGAGAGCTTAGGAGAGCATGGCAGTCAGACAGGTGGATATTCCACACAAGGAACACTGGTTTGAGCAGATCCGATGGTTTGATCGGCCAGCGGAGGTAGGACCCCCAGTATGTAGTTCTTCAAAACTTGCTAAAAGTCAATTTTTAGGCTTATTTATGGCTAGGAAAAGCAACTAGGACAGATGCGCCGAAACGCTCTTGCGGCGCATATGACTCTCAAAATGGTGCATATGCTGCGATATGGCGCATTTGAGCTATAAAGTGGCGCATATGATAGTATGGTGCATTTGAGCGCTGAATTGGCACATTTAAGCTATGAAGTTGCACTTTTGATAGTATGGCACATATGAGCGCTGAATTGGCGCATTTGAGTGGCAAGTTGGCGCATTTGAAAGTTTGGCACATCTAAGCGCTAAATTGGCACATTTGCCAGGAAATTGCGCATATGACATAAGAAGTGGTGCATGTGCCAGAACGGCGCATACACATCAAAGGGCAGCGCATTCATGGTGAAGCGGCGCATGTGATATGGATCGGTGCATTTACACTAGGGAAATTAGTTGAATTAATGAAATTAACCCAATTGGCATCTTGATCGATGCATCAATTGATTAGTGATCTTTGAGATTGCAGAGAATCTAGTCGAGAGATGATATGCTATTTTTTGATTAATTTGATATGTTAAGTCAATGATAGGATAGTTTGATTGCTTTGAGCAGATTTACTAGGATATGGATTTCATTGATGTTATGCTTTGCCTAGTTGTAGGAGGATATTCGGGAGGTGCTTATGTCATTAGAGCAGTTCCCGTTGCCATTGTTGCAGCGGTATATGTTGACGGAGATAGATCGGTAGGCTTTAGGTGCTATGGGCCTTGCCTATATTTGCTTCATGCTTGAGGTTCGCGCGAACCAGGCTATGTTGACTGTAGCTGTGGAGCAATTTCACAGTGAGGATGGCACATTCCATCTTCCGATAGTAGAGATGGCGATCACTTTGGAGGACGTGTATAGGATTTTGCACCTCCCTATCCAGGGAGAGTTGGTTGAGTATGAGTCACAGCACGACGCTAGCTTGGAGGAGTGCAGACGGGTAATCGTTGACCCAGAGTTGGTAGAGAAGGTTATTTCTTGGCAGGATATCTATGACTGCTATGACTACTTCCTAGGGACAGTGGCGAGATTGATCGGTGGCGTAGTATGCCCCGATAGGAAGTCACACGGCTTCTCAATTGGCTGGGGATGGGTGTTGGAGAGCATGATTACTGATGGGGCTCGGTATGCATGGGGGGTGTACGTGCTCACCCACTTGTACAGAGACATGCACCAGGTGGTGTACCACAGAGGGGCTAGCTTGCCAGCAGGCATTTCTCTCTTACAGTTTTGGTTGTGGGAGCACATTGCCATCACATGGATGGTATGCTTATTTCATAGGCAGAGGGGTGAGCCTTATAGTTACAGCTATGCAGGGGTGATTTCCCAGCATAGGCTGGGGAAGTTGGAGTACTGGAGAGATGCTTTCGATGGCCTGGATGCAGTTGTCTAGTGCCCTTACATAGACTGTGAGGTATGGGATGATGAGGCAGATGAGCTTCCATACTATTTTTAGATGTGGTGGCTCATTGGCAGGACGAGGTACATTCTGGAGAGGTAGATTGTCAGCAGAGTGTAGAGATAGTTTGGCCAAGTCCAGGGCAGACCGCAGGGGGAGGCACGCTTTGCCAGGACTCATGCAGAGCGGTATAGGTGGGGTCCTATGGCATCCTATGAGGAGGCCTTCGCAGACTTTTGGTAGATTCCTTATGCAGCGTGGCCCATGAGGAGGGACATAGTGGATGCTGGCATGACGCCAGACTATGAGGAGTGGTTTGCGGCACACCCATTCCTGAGATATTTAGGGCTAGGAGAGTTAGCTCCATGTATTGACGAGGAGGATTCAGATGATGAGGGTGTAGCTGGAAGGAGGAGGGTAGGATAGAGGAGGAGGAGAGTAGGAGATGGAGGAGGAGGAGATGGAGATGGAGGAGGAGGAGGTGGAGATGGAGGACGTGGAGGCAGGCTGAGACAGCAGCGGAGGGTCAGAGAGGGACAGGCAGGGTAGCAGGCAGTGGTGCAGCCATAGGATGTAGGATAGGTATAGGCTTAGGTGCTCATTTAGCTAGGGGTAGCACAGAGATAGATGCCACTGCCACAGCAGGTGGCGTAGCCGGTTCATGGGCAGGTGCCTGCATACCAGGTGCAGGGAGAGCAGGCCCCGCAGCCTGATATGCAGCAGCAGGCGATGGCTACACAACAAAGTCAGCTTAGGTAGTTGAGGGCTCATTTGAGAGTGGTGGATTTGTGGAGAGAGGTAGATGCGGCATGGGTATCTAAGGTGAGCAGATAGAGATGTAGCCCTAGCTAGCATGCAGGCTATGTAGGCAGAGAGGGATGCAACCGTGATGGCCATGGGTACAGATGCGACATCTAGTTTTTTGGTTTCACAGGTGCAGTAGGCATAGGCACAAGTGGTATAGGTGCAGAGTGAGCTGACTAGAGCCCAGGCACAGGCTCAGTACTATAGAGGGTTATATCATGGAGCAGTGGCATCGGATCAGCATGGTCCTAGCTTCAGAAGCCAGTCAGAGGCACCACAGAGGGCAGGTGGGTCTCGGTCTATTGGTTCAGTGAGGGGCCCATAGTAGCTAGGAGATAGAGGAGAGGCCAGTGCAGGGAATAGCATTCCATGGTAGCAGGGTTAGGTAAACCTAGGCACTTGTACCAGTTTTGATCAGTTGTGTACACATTTTTGATAGATGGCTGAGATAGCCGATATATGTACTATTTTTGTTCTGAGACATGTATCACCATTTGTTATGTTTTGTATACACTTTTGATATGACTCTGAGAGTTTGGATAGAGATTTTGATATATTGTACACTTGGACATGTTTGGATGATTATATGATGATGCAGTTTGCTGATGTTCTACATGCATGTGTTCTATGTTTATATGCTATGGATGCAAATTATCTTATTGTTTTGTTAATGTGATGCATACTAGATTGATGTTAAAAATGATTTGATATGTAAATGCAAATGTGTATGGATATGATTATGTAGTTCTATATGTTGTTGTCTATGTTTTTGATTCTTTTGATATGATATATGGATGCAAATGTATGTGAATGTCCTAGAAATGTATGGAAAAGATGTAATTATGTGAATGCCTATCTCATGTGATATGATATGCAACTATGTA
Organism: Cunninghamia lanceolata; assembly: GCA_027924645.1. Lineage (NCBI taxonomy): Eukaryota > Viridiplantae > Streptophyta > Pinopsida > Cupressales > Cupressaceae > Cunninghamia > Cunninghamia lanceolata. The sequence continues at coordinate 8,066,178 of BSBN01000682.1, read as the reverse complement.
CTATGTTTTTGATATGTCCAAATGTACTCAATCGACACAGAGATGATATAGAGGAGTGGAAGAAAAGAGATGGAGAAAATGAGGATTTGTACTTGGTATGCTGCAGGATTTATTTATTGCCTGGATGATATGGATGCTGTTGGATATGAGATAGATATGGATGCGGATTTGTCATCTTTGCAAGGTTTTTGCTTTCATCATTGGGCACTTTTTGGTATTTTCTATTTTTTGAAATGTTGTAAGAAAATACAAGCATCTAGGTATAATGACTGAGATGACCTGAGTATTCCTTACATGGATTTTGATATAGCAAGTTGATACAAGCATCTAGTCAAACTTGAATCTAGATGACCTGAGTATTTCTTGCATTTCAACAGACAAGGATTGCCCCTTTTCATGTTTAGACCTTGGAGTCCCCGATGATCTTTCGCTGATCATGTCGTTAGACAAAAGTCGTCACATTACTAAAGTTTAATCCACAAGCAGCAGACAAAGAAAAAGATTATGCCCCTATCATAGCATCTCTAGCTTTTGGCATCCTTGAGTAGCATAAGAAGACATAATGACAAAAAATTAAGACCTTGTAAGTTAACTTGTTGACAAAACATTCTTGTATTAGATGTGTCTTTTGCCATAATTGATATAGAATCAGTTTGAGTGTTTTGGTATGGTACCCTGTGTTGCTATTGTTTTGGATAGGTAGAAGTTTCGTGCCAAGAACTTTGTTTTTGAGTAGCTTGCTTTGTTGCTATTTGCTTGTCTAGTGAAAGGTATCGCAATCCTTTATTAGTATCCTCTTAGAACAGTGGCATTCAAGAATCCAAATCCATAACTAGGTCAAGAAGTTGCCCCCAGTTTAGACAAAGATCAACTTATTATGGGTGAGACGATAACATACATGGAGAGACAGACCCTAAGGGACTGACCTAGTGCCTCAAGGGCTCATTGCTAAATGGCCTTGCCTACGTGACGATGCAGAGGCAACGTAGTTTGGGGTAAACCCTGATGGACCTAAGACCTAGGTGATAGAAAGTGATGTGGACATAGATAGACAGAAGGACCAGATATGGGACAGATGGGACAGTGGAGCCTCAGGGGTGCATTAAGAATGGCCTTGCCTACATGATAACTCAAAGGTGACGTAGTTCGACAATGGTTCTAAGGACTGGTTCAAGATGGACAATATGATGGACGCAAGAGACATGAATCATAACAAATGGAGGAAGTGGTTTGTCGTAGATAGCGCCTGTTTACCAAGTTTTCACCACTTGCTTTTATTTGCGCGGAAGCCAAAAGTACACATGACGCCTGTTTGGCAGGTTTTCACCATGGTACCTATCCTAGGCACCTGTTTGCCAGGTTTTCACCATAGGACAATTTTTTTGTTATTTTCTTACTTTTTTTATTTTTTTGTTCTATTTTTTTTATCATTTTTCCAATTTTTTGGATTTTTTCAGGACTCCCTTACATTGGGGTTTTCAGGTATAGAACTTGCGGAGGTGCATGCTATTGATAGGATCATCGAATAGTTCACCTTCAGATGTAGCCAGTTGATATGCCCCCAATCCATAAGCTGCAATGATTACATAAGGACCTAACCAGTTGGGCTCAACTTTCCTTTCTTTTCTCTATCTTGCTGATTTCTAGGATTTTCTCTTAGGACTAGGTCACCAACTTGGAAAACTCGAGGTTTTACTCTATGATTGTAACTTCTGGACATGCACTGTTGATATGCTTTTAGATGGTTAAAGGCCCGTTGCCTTCTCTCTTTGAGGAGCTCCAACTCTTGAAGTCTGGTCACTCTGTACTCTTCATTTGATATGAGGCCTTTTAGTGAAACTCACAAGGATGGGATCTTGACTTCAATGGGCAAGATAGCTTTAGATCCATAGACTAGGGAGTACGGTGTTGCACCTGTGGGTGTGCAGATACTTGTGCGATAGGCCCACAGCACGGGGTTCAGTTGGACATGTCAATCACGGCCGGCATCATTGACAGTTTTCTTTAGGATTTTTAGAATAGTTTTATTTGATGCCTCAGCCTAGTCATTGCCTTGTGGGTAATAGGGGGTTGAAAAGTAGTGCTAGATATGGAATTTGTCACATAGTTCCCTGACATCTTTGTTTTTGAAGGGTCATCCGTTATCCGTGATAATGGACAAAGGGACACCATAACGACAAATGATTTAGTTCAGGATAAATGAGGCAATCTGCTTGCCTGTGATATTGGCTAAAGGCACAGCTTCAATCCACTTCATAAAGTATTCTGTGGCAGTGATTATGAATTTATGGCCACTTGAGGAAGGAGGGTGAATTTTGCCCACTAAGTCAAGTCCCCACTGACAGAAAGGCCAAGGAGTTGTTAACGGATGTAGTTCCTATGCTGGTGCATGTATCAGGTTCCTGTGGACTTGGCATTTCTTGCACTTCTTTACAAAATGATAGGAATATTTCTCCACAATTGGCCAGTAGTACCCCATACATATGCATTTCTTGGCTAGGGTAAGGCCACTAGAGTGGGTCCCGCATATACCGTCGTGTATTTTGCTTAGGGTGGTTTGATATTCCTCACTATCGAGACACCTAAGGAGAGTACCATCAAGACCTCTGTGATATAAGGTATTGGTGACAATGGCATATCGGGATGCCTGATGGATGAAGGTTCACTTTTGGTTACTAGAGAGATCGAGTGGGAGGGTATTCTCTTTTAGATAGGCAAATATCTTTCCATAGAGAGGGGAATCGGCTCCTACAATGTGGAATATGATATGGGATTCTGGGGTGTCATATGTAGGACAAGAGACTGGCTCTACCAAGAACTCATAGCGTGATTGATTGTTTGGAATGTTGAGGAGAGATGCGATCGTTTCCATTGCGTCTGCAGCTTTGTTCTCTATCCTTGGTATCTGCTCAAAAGAGATCTTGACAAAGTAATCTTTGAAGTCATCTACCATTCGTTTGTAAGGTATCAATTTTTCATCTTTCGTTTGGTAGTTGTCATTCACTTGATTTATGACTAGCTGTGAATTGCCATATACTTGAATTTCTTTGATATTCCATTCCACTGCTAGTTTGATACCGATGACTAGGGCTTCATACTCTGTGACATTGTTAGTGCAGGGAAAGAGTAGTCTGTATGATTTTGGGATGGTATCACCACTAGGTGTGATCAATAAGATACCTGCCCTCGATCCATGCTAAGTATATGAGCCGTCGAAGTACATTTTCCAGGTTGCTATGTTTATGTGGAAGATAGACTCGTCTGGAAATTCAAAGCTCAGCGGGTTGTCATCCGTTAAAGGTGCATCTGCCAGTTGATCTGCTAGTACTTGTCCCTTAATTGCTTTTCTATCTACGTATTCAATGTCGAACTCACTAAGAAGTATGACCCATTTTGATAGTCTACCAGTTAAGGCTACCTTGTTGAGCAAGTATTTCAGAGGATCAATCTTTGCTATCAGTTTGCCAGAGTGTGATAGCATGTAATGTCTCCATTTTTGTGAGGGAAAAACAACAGCTAGACATGCTCTTTCGATGGGTGCGTATTGCAGTTCATACCCGACAAGTGTTCGACTGATGTAATAGATTGCCTTTCCTTTCCCATCATAGTTTTGTTGTGCAAGCAGAGATCCCAGAGCTGTTGGTGTGGTGGAGATATATAGTAATAGAGGCTTGCCTTGAATTGGTGGCATCAATACCAGTGGGTTCATGAGATATTCCTTTAATTGTTGAAATGCTTGTTCAAATGACTCGTTCCATTTGAAGGGGACATTCTTGTGCAGAAGGTGAGAAAATGGGTGGCGCTTGTCTGCCAGTTGAGAAATAAACCTTCTAATGGATTGTAATTTTCCCTGTAGGGATCTCAGTTGAGTCAGATTCTTGGGAGGTGGCATCTCCATGATGGCCTTCACCTTTGGTGGATCGACTTTGATACCATTTACAGACACTATGTATCCCAGTAACTTTCCTGATGTAACCCCAAACACACACTTCTTTGGATTGAGGTGCGCATTAAACTATTCCAACCTATTGAAGATCTTGTCTAGTACTGCTAGGTGCCCTTCTCTTGTAAGTGATTTCGCTAGAATGTCGTCGACGTAGTCTTCTATTATAGTGTGCATCATGTCGTGGAAGATCGTAGTCATGGCTCTCTGATATGTTGCACCAGCATTTTTCAGACCAAATGGCATAACACACCAATAGTAGGTGCCCCAGGGACATGTGAAAGTCATTTTGTGTTGGTCCTTGGGTGTAATCTTTATCTGGTTATATCCTGAGAAACCATCCATGAGTGATAGCATAGTGTGTCCTGCCGTAAGATCTACAATCATGTCTATGTTGGGCAGGGGGAAGTCATCTTTTGGGCAAGCTTTATTCAAGTCCTTGAATTCATTGCATATTCTGACCCTACCATCTAGTTTAGCCACTGGTACTATATTCGAAACCCATTTAGGATAGTCGATAGGATTGATAAATCCAACGTCTAGCAGTTTCTTTAGCTCTTCTTTTACCATGAGGGCCACATGTGGATGCATCTTCTTGAGTTTTTGTGTGACCGGTTTAGCCCCTAGAGCTAGAGATAAATGATGCATGATAAGATTTGGATGTAGCCCTAGCATGTCAGCATATGTCCAAGAAAAGTTGATTTGCTTTCTTTTGAAGAAATCTGTAAATGCTAGATTTTCATGTTCTGTTAGAGCTTTTACCATGTGGATCATTCTAGGTTCGTCTCCTGTGCTGACATTGATTGGTTCTACCGGTTCTATCAAGATCGACGATCTCTCCTAATGTGTAAGATTGGGGAGAGGGTCAAGCCTTCCATCCTTCGGTGCCTCAGAGAGATTTTTACCATTGGATACGTCTTTATTTTTACTATTTTGATGATCTAACACTGCCGTGGAGCAGTTTTCACCATTAGATCGTTCTTTTATCTTGATATTTTTATGACTGAAAGGCTTGGCACTCTCTCCAAAATAAGCCTTCTCATTGAGTTCAATAGCATAGCTAGCTTTGTGGTCTCCTGTAGGTATGTGATCTCTTAGTTCAAGGTAATCTATGATGGCTTCGTCATTTTCAAAGGTGTCTAGCTTAGGGGTGGTGCCTTCTAGGTCCCAGTCGATAAGTTCAGGATGTACCAAGGGTAAGGGATCATTAGGTTGGTTTGGTTCAATGGCGTTGATGGTTAAGATAGAGTTATTGAAGGCATGGACAAAGTCTATGATGGTACTCTCTATTAGTGGATCCATCAAGGGGGGAAACATTCTGTCCTCACGATTTTCACTATTGTTGCTATGCGGGTCAGACTCTAATGGCCTAGCCCTTGGACCTTGTCCCTCGTTGTCATGGGTTGGGTCATACTTGTGGACAATGTTGATATCCATTTCATCACAAGATAGCTCAAAGAGGCTATCCCATTTGTACTCATTAGAATCTGTGTCACTCTTCAGTTGCATTTGTTGAATTTGCTCAACCAGATTGTTAGTAGAGGCCTCTGGTTGTTTGCCTTTGTTTTTGTTGGCTTTGTTGTTTCTTAGTGCTCCAATGTGCCCTAGCCCTGTAGTGTCTCGGGCCATTAAGGTATGAGGTTGTATGGGTTCAATGATGCCATCCTTTCTTGATCCAAGTGGACCTTGTCCTTCATACCCCATTCTCTGTAGCATTTGAAAACCTTGACCATATTGTTCTGTCGGTATAGTGGGATGGTCATGTTGTGTGGAGGAACTAGCTTCGTCTTTGTATAGCCACTATAAGATATCCTTTTCATCACTTTCATCTTCTAGGCTTCCCCATTTGACAAATGATCCTTTTGTAGCTCTCTCTGCTTTGGGTATTCTTAGGGTAGGTCTCCATAGGACCTAGGAGATAGGGGCAGTTGTGCCAAGCATAGAGATTGAGAGATCATGTATTCACCCAAGCCCTTATCTGTGAGTCTGGGGCCAGGTTGCGGACCTTGTGAAGAGGAAGCTAGTGAAGCTGAATCAACATGAGATGAAGAGGCAACAGAAGCACGGTTGGTGGGGATCACAACTTCTGGGTTGGGACGAATGGAGTTGCAGTATTGATAGGGGTTAGGATCACCTGGGATGGTGATCTCTTGACCTTCGTGTGGGAACTTGATACATTGGTGGTATGTAGAAGGCACTGCTTTCAAGGTATGTATCCATGGTCACCCAAGGAGAATGTTTTATGCTAACTCCATGTCAAGGACTTGACAAACTACATCTTTTACTATAGGGCCAACTCTGATTGGTAGGGTAACAATTCCTTTGGACGTTCTTTCCTCCTCGTCATAGGCTTTTATGGTGATTTTCCTTTTAGGATCTATAGCCTTCTCTGAAAACCCCAATGTAAGGATTAACTTCAATGTGCAGATATTCAAACCAGCCCCTCCATCAATTAGGACTCTTTTGATCTTGTGCTTGTGTATGAATGCTTCAATATGGAGGGAGGCATTATGGGGTTGAGTGATTGACATATCATCCTTCTCAGTGAATGATATGGAGTACGGTGAGGTAATATGACCGACCATGGTTTGGAATTGCTCTTCAGCAAGGTTTGTGGGAACGGAGGCTTCCACTAAGGCTTTTTCAAGCATAGACCTATGAGAAGGAGATAGACGCAGAAGTTCCAAGATGGAGATGTGTGTAGGTGTTTTGTGGAGTTGATCCACGATACTGTATTGGGTAGTCGGAGGGGCAGAGACTCCTCTAAGGGTGACTCTGTTACTACGGGTAGTAACATTGCAATCTGGATCTTTGTTGATAGTGATCACATTGATGTATGGATCACTTTCATAGATATGGTTAACAACATAGTCATAGCCGACATTTGTGTAATTTGCATTGTTAGATCCACTGTTATTTCTGTTGGAAGGTCCTCCTTGCTCATAGTTAGGAAGAGGATCCTTGAATGCCTGACGATTGCTGTTGGAGGTATGCCCATCAACGAATATTTTGTTTTGCTCTATTAAGTCTTGGATTGTATGTTTGAGTGCGATACAATTGTTTGTCTTATGCCCCCTATTTCAATGGTATTCACAAAAGTCATTATCATTCCACCAATGGGGTTTGACCTTTGGTTCATACTCTCATGCTGAGGGAAGCATTATGAGCTTGTTGGTGATTAGCTTCCGTAGGGTAGTTTCTAATGACTCATCCAAAGGTGTGAACTTTCTCCTAGGTCAAAAGTTGGTAAACCTAGATTCAGTATTTTTTGGTTGGTTTTGCGGGGGGTTATTTGAGGTGTTGATAGATTAAATATTGGTTGCTTAGGTGCCGTATTTTTGGCATCTACCACCCCGTCATTCACGATGTTTTTTATTTTTCATCTAGAATCTAGGTTTGTCATTGTTGATGTTGATACTAGGAGTGTCTTTATAGAGATTGATTTGACCTTTTACGATTAGGGCTTTTTCTATGATGAGGCCCATCTCAATGACCTTGCTAAAAGAATTAGGACATTGGATTTGAATTTGGTAGCTTAGGTCCATTTGTAAGTTGTGGACAAACATCTCTAGCATCTATTTTTCCAGCATTTGGTGTGGGCACTTGCTTGCCAGTTGTCTCCATCTCTGTAAGAAGGCGGCAAAAGATTCTCTGCCTTTTTGTTTGGTGTTACAAAGATCCAATATTGAGGTGTCGTGCTCAATATTGTAAGAGAAGTGAGTAAAAAATTTGTCTACTAGTTCATTGAATGCTTTAATATCGGGTGGCAGTCTAGAGAACCACTCCATGGCTTGTCCACCTAAGCTTCGCGGAAAGAGTCGCATAAGGTAGGTGTCGTTATGTGCAACCTCTAGGCAAGCAGCATTGAATTCTCTGATGTGATCCCTTGGATGACCCTTTCCTCGATATTTGTCAAACTTATGCACCTCAAATTTTGAGCAGAAAGGTATCATGACCAAGGCCCTATCAAAAGGATATGGTGCAATATTCTCTAGGGTGTAACATTTAGTCGATGCCCTTGTTTTCATAACTGCGAATTCTTGTCGTAATGCTTGGATTTATAGACTTAGGGTATCCGTGGCTTCAGAGGTTGTTTTGTTTTTACCTGAAGGTATCTCTTCCTCATGTCTACTACCTTCAGGGTTTCTCTCTTCTTCATTTTCTTTAAGAGTTTCTAGGTCATGATCCTTAGGAAGCTTGACTCCTAGACTTGCAAGATGTAAAAAGAATTTTGTAGGGTATTGTGCAAGTACTCTTTCTAATAGGCATTGAAATTTTGGGTCATGTTGCATTTGAAGGATCTCTTCTAGTGAAATTTCTTCGTCACTTTCGTGACCATTGGGAACACTTTTCTCAGCCATTTCGATCTATTTTTGTTTTTGTAATCTTGTTAAGACCATGCAAGGGTGGTAGAGAAATGGGATGGAGTGAAAAGATTTCTTGAGCAAGATACTAGGATGAGACAAGGTTTTAGCAAGGTTCTTCTTAGATCTATGCGATGCCAAGCAAGTGTGATATATAAAAGTGATATTTAAAGTAAGGATGTTAGGAATCCGTATACTTGATGTTTGACTAGTCTTGCACAACCCCCTAGTGGAGTTCCAAGGTGAAAAGATAAGTAACCCTTGATATTAGAGACTCACTAGGTTTTGCTTGAGGTTTGATTTTGATCAAAAATAATTTGGCTATAACCTTGTTGGAATTTGGAAAGGTTTGGTGAAACTTTGGACGAAAAAGCAGATATGGTATGGAAAAGAAGGAGAAAAGGTTGATTTGCAAGATCTTAATCAGATGTTTGGAAACTAAAACAGGTCTGAAATGGCTTAGAAAAAATGTTGAAAAATTTGCTTTTGGAGATATTGTTTTACCCTCTGGTTTGGATGCGCCAAAGCATATGCGCCACGATAGAAATCAAATGTGCCAGAAGTCGGTTTGAATGCGCAACACTGGTAAAATTTAGATGCACCACCATAGAGTTTATATGTGCCAAAAGTTGAATCAGATGCACCACAGGTCATGGAAAATGTGTAACTCTAGCTTTTTGTCTTATTTTCTCAATTTTTTAGAAAATTTTGGATCATTTTTAGGATTTTTTTATGTTTTTGATTTAAAAACTTGGTTCTTGTGATAATTCTGGTGTTTAATTATGGCAAAAACACATCAAACACATAGAAGTTTTTCATGATTTTTATCTTTTCTTATCTTTTTGTATTTTTTTGGACTATTTTGACTCCAAGGCAAGTACAACCTAGGTTGGATGAGACAATATTCATTGAATCCTCTAGTTGTGCCACTCAAAGCGTGTAGCTCTGGGATCTGGTAGCACCAGCTCCCCTCCACGGCACTCACTTCTCATGCATACCAGATCCAGGTTTCCTTAGGCTCGTACCCCCACCGAACCTTAGGATTGTCCCTGCTACCTCTACTAAGAGTCACTTGAATTGAGGCCGCTTCAAGGGCTCCACCCTTTGCATCAACAAATAGAGGTTTTTAGCTTGCTACATAATTTGGTTCTTAGTAAGGGCAATCGTTTGAGTGGTTACACGTGTGGTGGCACTACTCTCCATTATGGAGTCTCCCAACCTCAAAGGGTTATGCCTATGAAGGTTTTGGGGGAGGTTGGCCATCGGTGTAACACAGCAGCACTCGTTGCTTGAGATTTTCACCTCAAGCACAATTTATTTTAAGTGGCTTGGTAGGGCTTGGCTTTAGCCTATTACCACTCAAGGTCATTCCCATTTGGACACCCGTACATCCAAGGGCAGGCCCCCCTAAAGGTTTAACAAATAGAATGACAAGTTTGGCACTTTGGTCACCCAGTTAAGGGGAGAGCATAAGCCTATTGTCATTTGCAAGCATATAGTACAATGGTTAATCCAACCTAGTTAAAAATAGAAAAACTAAATGAGATAATCTACTTGTGCACTCACACGATTGTTAACTTGGAAGTGTTTAGAGCATAGAAATGTTCATTTCCCTTTTGTTTGAGATAGCAATAATCTAATCTAGGAAATAAAGCAACAATGCAAAAGATAGCAATGGGTTCAGTTACTTTCCGTCCTAGTTAGAAACTATGTGGAAGTTGTATGCAATGCACTTGGTTACTTTTCCCTTAATTAATCTAAGTGAACTAGGCAAAGCATCTAAATGAGCTGATCCATCCACTAACTCTGCAAAAATGACCGTTAGCTCAAACACCCAAAATCAGAAAACTCTAGAAACAGAAAGCAAAAATCAAAAGCGCCGCACTGTAGTCTGAATGCGCAGAAACAGAGGTTATAGGTGGTGTTTTACATATGCGCAAAGACAGAAGGTAAATGTGTCAAAACCAGTGGTATATGCGCAATATTGACAAAAGTGTTGTTTTACAGGTTAAATGCACCAAACTGCAAGGTATATGCGCAAGTAGGACGCAGGCACCGAAATAGGGATTGGATGCATCATTGTGGAGGTTAGATGCACCAAAGTTTTGGATGCGCCGTTGTAGAGGTCAGATGCACCGAAAGGCCATAAGCACCAAAACTAAAGGTATATGCGCTGTCTAGGAGGTCCGATGAGCCAAAGTTTTGGATGCGCCGCTGCAGAGGTCAGATGCGTCATTTTAGGAGTCAGATGTGCCGAAAACCTGTCAAAACTCTATACCTACACCTGTACAGACCTGTCACTTAAAAACACTAAGTTTTTGATTAGTTAGAGGGGCAAGGGACCCACGGTGGGTGCCAAAATGTGAGGGTGAAAATGGATTTAATCAAAATGATAACAAAACCCAAATATCAATGGAAGTTGAAAGCAAAGAAGATTAAAACAAACAAAAGTGATATACTTACAACCTCTTTACCTATCATTTTCCATTGTTCGCCTATCTGTCCTTGATCTTGATGGTGAAGCCCTTAGAACCTGTTGCTCCTTTGCTTGTTGAAGATGACAAAGACAAAATGGCTATGATATTCGTGTGATTTGAAGATGAGCTTCAAACACACTAAATGAAGGATGAGATGAATGCTTTTAGAAGATGGGGGGCCAAAGGCACGCTCGATTTCCTACAGCATAAGTTTGCATAAAATGATAAGTTCTCAAATGGAGAAGGAGAGGGTTGTATTTATAGAGATGTGTAGAAAAAGATCAACGGTTGAGAATAAAAGGAAAGATCAATGGAGGAGGATTGTTGACGAACGTGCAACAAATGGAAGAAAGACACGTGTCATTCGAAAAGCAGCTTTGTGGAGTTAACTCCTCTCTTGAAGAGGATGATATTTGATTTTCTTAAATTAGAATTTATTTTTCTAATTTAAGAGAAAGTTTGCTTTAAAGATGCTTTAAAACTGCTTTTGCTTTTGTATGACAAGAGGAATGTATTTTTAGAAGATAAGAATGATTTTTGCAGATAAGAAAGTATAATTAAATTAAAAAATTTATTTAATTATTTTGTAGATAATTGAGAGGAATAAATAAAATATAGAAATATATTTTATTTAGTGGATATTTAAGATTTTATTTAAATAAAATTGCATTTTATTTAAATTCGGAAGAATAAAAGATTTTAATTAAATAATTAAAATTATTTAATTATTTAGAAGAATGAAGTTGATGTAGATGAATTTAATTAATTAAATAAAATGTAATTTATTTAATTAAATGAGAAGGGATGAATCGAATAAATAAATAAATTTATTTATTTTATTGATAGAAGAATGTGAATGATGAAATAAATATTAAAAATATTTATTTAAGTAGAGTCATGCCAATTTTAGGTGTATACAGTAGGAATGATGTGTCTTGATATTTTTCATAATGCCCTGAGGTCTGCAACAAGTTTTTCCATCATTTTGTGTTAAGGCCAACCAGTGACAAGCTACACGTTACACTCAATATTGATTTTGATGCCAACTTAATCAATGTTTCAAGATGTTGCAAAGATATATATAGAAGATATAACTCACTTGAAATGGAATTAAGGTGAATGTGAACATAGTAGAGTAAAAGAAGATATCAAATGCATAGAATCAATTTGAAGATATGTGTTGAGCAAGAATAGTAGACTGCACCATCAACATACAACATATGTGTTCTCCATAGCAGTTCTCATATCTATATTATCATTGTAATAGCAGTGAGCTGAGCATTCAGGGAGTAGTAGCTTCCTTGGGTTATAACCCTAGATCAAAGTTGTAAATCAGGGAGTAGTATCTTCCTTGGGTTGAAGCCCTAAAACAATGTTGTAATATTTTTTACAGCGAGCATATTATATTGTGAGCTAATCCTCATCATGGTTTTTCCCTGTTTTAAGGTTTTTCATGTAAAAACACCAATTTTATGTGTTGACTCTTGATTTGAATGTTTTTCTTCATGTTTTCAAAGTTGTTCAGTTTTATCAGTAAATGTTTAATTAAAGTTTTTAAGTGTGTTTTTTCAACCCCACCTCTTAGCACCCCATTATGTTCAACACCCTCAACACTAATCAGATAAATGAGTTGATTTTTGTTGGTCTGATTTGTTACTTTATAAGCCATTTTTTCATATAGAAAGAGATATTGGTCTTCAAAATGATGCAATAATACCAAAGTGGGTGTCATTCAATTATAAACCTTAGCATGTGCAAAGAAGAACTACTCCAGAAGATGTTGACAATGGTAGTGATTCTGAAAATGAAGATAATCAACCTCTTTAGGGAAACACAAGATAGCACAAATGGAAAATCATATTGAGGCTACATAATAATTAGATTACAGAAGTCTTTGAAATAGATATGTTGGGAAGAAGAGATATTGATAGACAGGTCCAACATGGTCTAATGAATATCAAGGTGAATGTGATGCCCCATCATGCAACCCTAGAGTGTTAGACTAACAAGTGCAAAAATAACATAAATTTTTTTTTTTGAAGCAAGTAAATGCATTAATCATTAAATATAATTAAACTATTAACAACATTAAATGATATGAATAGCTAACACCTCTAGGGAACATAATTGCATCAAATAAACATAAAATTATAACAATACAAGTGATATACATTATAATACAATAGAAGAGGATTTACATCATTCATTTGTAGAGATGAATAATTACAAAGGTTCAAATATAAGATTACATGACCGATCACATTAGTTTACAATATACAACAATATAATACAATTATGAAGGTATACTACAACTCTAAAGATGCAGAACAAATCTGGAACTGGAAACACTCCTGCAATGTCCTCGAACTAGTACATCCAAGAAAACCAATGGATTAAGCTCTTCCACCCAACCATGTGGAACCCTGAGGTCCACCCCTCCAAGCTAGGAGATAACATTGAGGTTCCACTAAGCCAAAGGTTACAGGCAAGTAGATACAAACTTGACATAGACAACTCAGATCATCAAGACAAGTCAAATCATCAAGACAAGTCAATACTCCAAGGCTACGACAAAAGATAAAGATGAAGTAACTAAGATGTAGCAGGGAGAGTGTCATTGCATGGTCCTAGCATGGGTTATCTAGGCTATCTCTCACTAGAAACTGGCCCCTATCTATGGTTATCCTGGCGACCTCTCACTAGGCACTGGCCCCATAGGGTGACACATGCGAGCTGACACATCCTCTCATGGAGACAAGGAGGTCGACCTTGCCAACTAGGCCTTCTCATCCCATCCTTAGCCTGTGAGAGCACTGAAGGCATGGGTGGGGCATCATACTTATCTTGTTATGTGAATTACTACCCAACCCACCTAGATAAATTATTAAGTTATCACTTGATTACAACTTCCATCGGGTTATCCAAGTAGCCACTTTGGGCACTGGCCCCACCATGAAAGCCACTCTCCTACATGCAAATAGCAACCCCTAACCATCACCCATACACCAATAACATGCATGGACAAGGGATTATAATGCATCTAACTTTTCGTAAACCATTTTAAATCCAAACTCTCAACCACGAAACTTTCCCCTATCCAATTCAAAATTTCAAATCAAATAAAACATTTAATCAACAATTTTCAAATTCAAAACAACAATTATTTTCCAATCTACATCAAGACCTCATACCAAAAGACACATCACCAAAACATCCTTGCCACAATATCACACTAGAAATTCAAAGTAACAAGCCTTTGGAGCTAAAACATTTTAACACAAATACCAATAGACAACTATCTAAAGCATGAAGCTTAGGAACCTTGACCTCTCACGAAACTAACATGATCACCATTACATTAAGCTAGACAAAACATAATAGTAAGACTCAAAACCAAATTAAATGCAATGACCCAAATGCATCATTGATACACATTGGTTTAAAATTAGCAATAAACAATCAAAGCATATATATATATATATATATATATATATATATATATATATATATATATATATATATATATATATATATATATATATATATATATATCCAAGACCCAAGTACTACAACACTTTTCAAACTATTTAACATGGATTCAATAAAAGACTTTAAATCTCTCTTTTTAGTTAAATCATAAACTTACTTAAGATAACAATATTCTAATCAAATCTCAAGATCTATAATTCCATCTATGATTTATTTAATAACTTACTACTAAAATTCACAGCTAAAAATTAACTCAACATTACACCATTTGAACAAATTAAACCGGAAAGCACTATAAGGTTTTCACTCTCTTTTAAAAGTAAAATCCAAATATTATTCCAATCAAGAACTATAAATCCATCTAATATTTGTTTATTATTTATTTATTAAAATCACAATTAATCTCTAATAAATTATCCATTTATTAAAAACCAATGTGCCACAAAATAGTATAAACTAAATCATAATTAAACAAATTTATATTAATAAGATAACATAAGTATAACTAATATTTAACTCAATATTTTTAAATTCTAGAATGTAATACTAAACATATTTTATTTAATCACTATCATTACTAATTATAACATATTAATACTCTAATAAAGTTTTAACTCAATATTTAATTCTATTTATCATTTATTTAATAACTAGTATCACCATAAAAATCTACTACATTAAAAAAACTAATTTATTTATTTAACAAACTTGTATCTACTAAAGCAACTTTATTTAAATAAAATTAATTTTAAAATAATACAACTCTATCCTAATATTTTAAGATAAACTAATACTATCTTATCACTATTGCCTTTTAATGAGTTTGATAAAAAAAAGAAGTCAAATTAGCAATTTTAATAAATTAAAACTAAAAAAAAAAATGAAAAAACAAGATTTATGAATTGATAAAGGAGTTTCAAAAAAGAAGTTTTCCTAATTCTTAGCTTACATTTGCATACATAAAAAAAAAACTTATTTATTAAATATTCTTATATTTACTAATTCAAAACTAAACAAATTTATTACTTCAACATCTAAACAAATTTATATTTAATAAGAGCCTAACTACTTTAACTCAATGTATAAATAATCATATCTAGCAAACTTATATTGGCCAAATTAAAATGAATATAATTGATTATTATTAATTCAAAACTAAAATCACAAAGCAAGATCAAGGAGTTGTTCAAGAGTTCAAAATAGAAGTTTTCTAATTGTTATATTACCTTTGCATACAGTCTAAATAAATTAAATGACAACTCCCTATTCAATTTAAATGAACTCAAATAAAATTTTCTTTGCAAAAGAATTACAATCCAAAGTTTTTATTTGGGAGCTTAAAGAAATCAGAGATATGAGAATGAAAAACTTCTGAGGTTTAGACAGAGAAAGATGAAAGAGCTAACAAATGGAAGCCAAGAGAGAGAGAGAGATGACAAAACAAAATACAGAGAAAATGAATTATTTGCAAGCTGATCTATTATGTAAGTTGAAGAATTTTATTTAGAGAGAAGATATGAAAAGAAAATTTTACAGAGAGTAGAAGAGAAAGAATCCATTAAATATCATCTGACTAAGAGGTTTCAGGCTGACTCAGACAAGAATTGGATAAGATTTATTTGGAATAGAAATACTCAGCTTATAGAGTGCCCAGACAAAGATTGAGAAATAGATTTAAACTACCAGAAAATCTCACAAAGAAAGCACAGGAGGAGGAGGCCATATGGTGGCTGTATGGCAGCTAGGGGAGAAGTATGTGCAGAGCAAAGAAATTATAGATCTGAGTTGGAAGTAATACAAAATTTGACAGAGACTTAGCCCATTAAACATATTAAATCTAGCATTACAATGAGATCAAAAGTGAAGAAGGGAAGACCATATGGCTGGGAAGAAAGAAATAGAAAAAATAGCAGTTTGAGTTTATGATGAAATCAACCCAAATGCATAACTATAACATGACAAAAATCAACAGAGGTAAAGGCAATTTGATGAGATTCCAATCAGGTTTCAATTCAATGCAAGAATAGAGGATAGACATTTCAATATCTTAGAATGGGAGTCTGATAAATGTTTGATACAGAGTGCTAACCATCAATAATTTGTTTGCTCAATCTTGCAGGTTTGCCATACACAAAAGATTCCTCAAGAAGTTTAAAACTATTTTACCTGAAATGCTACAAAAAACACAAACATAGCCGGTAATTTTGATCCAATTCTCAAATTCTTTAGCCACCTCCAATTTCTTCCTTAATTTTCCCCACAACCAATCTTCTCCAATTTTCTATATCTCCCCAGCAAATCTCTTCTCCCAAAAATAATAACCCAGAAGGAAAAATAGCCAAGACTCATTAATTTCCATTATCACAAATTTGGTACAGAGAATCCCACTAACCCCCTAAAACAGAAAACAATTAATTTTTACTTTATTTTGAGAGATTCCCCAAGACTGAAACTTATTCGACAACTAAGAAAAAAAATTAAATTATTAACTAATAAAATCTTTCCCGCAAAACCAACTTCGACTTCAACAATAAAATAATACCATTCACTTATGACAAATGTCAAAAGATTTAATTATTAAATCTATTGTTTTAATTCTTAATTAAAATATTCCTCATTATTACCCAATTTACAATATTAATTAATATTTACATAAATATAATTATATCATGCCTATTATTACTAGTATATTAATCATTAATGCATTACTAAAATACACTTAGGCTTATCTAGACAAACTCGACAATAACTCCTCATACCACATGACGACCAAAATCGAGGTAAGAATCACAGAGCGCTAACAAGACCCATGACACAAACAGAAAATAGGAACTGACCTAGGGAAACCCCATGTTATCTCCCATCAACATTATCCATTGGTGCAAGGGCCCGCTCAGACCTGGTAAGTTAGGTGGAGTCGAGGCCCGGTACCTACAAACTTGCATTAAAACAATATGTTGCATACACATATATAGCACGCATAGAGAGTTAGGACTTCACAACATAGTAGGGTGCTCAGGTTGAGAAATACTACACTGTCCCCTCTCCGAAAGCATGATAATAACATAAACATCTCTAATTATAAGTCAGATACCAACAAATCACATAAAGCATGATAACAATATTCCACATAAACAATTATCCATCTACTAAACATGTCATAATACCTCATAAACTGGAATATCAGTAATGTCATCATAAAACTCGTAACACAAATCAAAAACCACATCAGTCAAATATAGTCTATCATGATCATAGTAAACATAAAACATAAGTCTAACATCTCAAATGTCTCTAACTGTCAAAGTGCAGTATAAAACTATCAACTATCTCAAGCCAAAAATGAGGGGCATTACATCCTCCCCCCCAGAGTCAGGCTTACTCCTGGAAGCCTATAAATAAGTAAGGGTAAAGATCTCTCATCCTTGAAGCATCGTCCCAGGTAGCAGAAGTCTCGTCATTAGGATCCCACTGGACCTTGACCTACTCCATGTCTCTGCCCCTGAGAGCAACTTGTCTCATGTGCTATAGAATGCCTATGGGCTCCAAAGCCATTTGCCCGTCCTCTACCTATAGAGCAGTCCAATCAAGAACATGAGTAATATCTGGATAGTAAGGTCTAAGTACAGAAACATGAGACACATCATGGATGTGTGAAAGACTGGGCAGCAAAGCAAGATGATAAGCAATAGGACCGATCTTCTCCAACACCTAAAAAAGGTCCAACAAAGCATGGTGCTAGCTTAGAGCCCTTTTTTGTAACGGATCAGACTCTTTCGCGGTCACACACGCAAGAACACCCGATCCCCAACTAAAAACTGTCGATCGACTCTATGAGCATTTGCATACTTCTTCTATCTATCCAGTGCCGTCACCAGATGCTCTCTAATCCTCTCAACCTGCTGCTCCATATCTCTAAGCATATCTGGTCCTAAAAGAACTCTATCCTCGAGATGATCCCAACTTGGTGGGGTCCGACAAGGATGACCATACAAAGCCTGAAATGGAGATATGTTGATAGAACTGTGATATCCATTATTATAAGCAAACTCTACTAGATACAGGTAGTCCTCCCAATGGCTCTGTCGATCCATCACATACATCCTAAGCATATCCTCGAGAACCTGATTAACCCTCTCGGTCTGACCATCAATCTTAGGATGGTATGCTGAACTAAAGTTCAGTTGTGTCCCCAAGGCATGCTATAGAGAAGTCCAAAGGACTGAAGTAAAAACTAGATCCCTATCGGAGATGATCCTATGAGGAATCCCATGAAGTCTGACTCTGTCCTCCATGAATACTCTGGCCACCGTAGAAGCATTATAAGAAGAACAGATAAGAGAGAAGTGAGCTACCTTCGTCAACCTATCCATAGTGACCATAATGGCATTGTGTCGATGGGAGAATAATGGCAAACCAACAATGAAGTCTATCAAAATGATGTCCCATTTCCATTTTGGGATCAAATGAGGCTGCAAAAGACCTATAAGGTGCTAATGCTCCGCCTTCACCCTCTGACACTCAAGACATCTCGACACAAAATCAGCAATATCCCTCTTCATGCCACTCTAAAAGTACAATTAACGAAGATCTGCATGCATCTTCTTGAAACCCAGATGAGCAGAATAAGGTGCCCGATATGCCTCAGACAACACTAGGGTACAAAGACCCTCTGAACTAGGAACATAAATATGAGCCAAATGTTGCAAAAGACCATCTGGCTCAAGAGAGTAACCAAAAAATCTACCCTCCAAAGGTCTACCTGACTCAACCTCAGACTTCACCTCCTGATACCATCTGTCGGTAGGAAGTGCTGCAAGAATCTGACCTCTGAAATCAACTGAGAGAGAGACCGCTAAGATCTCATGTCTTCGATGACTAAGAGCATCCTCTACCACATTCTCTTTGCCTTGAATATACTTGACCTCAAAGTCATACTCGCACAAGAATTCCATCCATCGCCTCTACCTTGCATTCAAGTTTGGCTGCATGAAAATATACTACAAACTATGATGATCAATGTGCAGCTCAAACTGATGCCCTAAGAGAAAATACATCCACCTCACCAAGGCATGCATAACTGTAACTAACTCAAGATCATGAGTGGGATAGTTCAATTCGTGATCCTTGAGTTTGTGAGACTCATAGGTAATCACGTGACCATCTTGCATCAGGACTTCTCCTAAACCCTCCAACAAAGCATCTGTACACACAACAAAGTCCCTGATAGGATCAGGAACTGCTAACATAGGTGCACTAGTCAACCGCTCCTTAAGGGTCTGAAAAGCTGCCTGACACTGCTCTGACCAAACAAATTTCTTCACTTTTCTCTGAAGAGAAGTAATAGGTTGGGCAATCCTTGAAAACCCCATAAGAAAATGGCAATAGTAACCTACCAAACCCATAAAGGTACAGACCTCAGAAATGTTAGTAGGTGCAGGCCAATCCATAATAGCTTGGATCTTCGAAGGATCCACTACAATACCCTCTCCAGAGATGACATGACCCAAATACTTCACCTTTGTCTGAAGGAATTCACACTTCGACAAATTAGCACAAAGCTGATTTTCTCTTCGACACTGCAACACCTGACGTAAAGGCTCCTCATGCTCCTCCATAGTCCTCGAATAAATCAATATATCATCCAGAAATACAAGGACAAACCTGTCAAGATAAGTGCAGAAAACACCATTCATTAGGCTCATGAAAACTAAAGGTGCATTCATCAACCTGAATGGTACTACTGTGAACTCATAATGTCCATAACAGGTGCGAAATGTTGTTTTATGAATATCTACCTCAAATATCCGTAATTGGTGATATCTTAATTTAAGGTCAATTTTAGAAAACACCTTTGCTCCCTTAATCTGGTCAAACAAATCATTGATCCGAGGCAAGGGGTATCTATTTTTCATGGTCACCTTATTGAGTTGTCGATAGTCGATACACAGGCGCAAAGATCCATCCTTCTTTTTCACAAAGATCACAAGTGCTCCCCAAGGAGAAACACTAGATCAAATGATTCCCTTGGCTAACAACTCCTCCAACTGCAGTTGAAGCTCCTTAAGCTCCTGAGTAGTCATCCTGTATGGAGCTCATGAGATAGGCTCTACGTCAAGAACAAGATCAATCCTAAAGTCGATGTCACACTTAGATGGCATCCCCAGAATCTCAGAAGGAAAAACTTCAACATACTCCCTCAAAAGTGGGTGATCGTCAAGAGATGCCTCTCGACTCTCCTCCATCTCTAAGTCACTAACTAACACTACAAAAAGCTGACATCCCTGACACATGCATCTCTTAAGTTGCATAGAAGAGATCATACGTAGGGAAATAGGTCTCTGAACTCCTACTACCTCTACCTCTGCACTAGAATCATCCACACATCTGATAGACTTATGCCAACAATCGATCGCTGCCTGATGGGCCTTTAGCCAATCCATCCCCAAAACTATATCATATGAACCAGGGGGTAGGATGCGAAGGTCTACTATAGTAGATAGAGAGCCAATCCTCAACTCACAACTGAGCACTAGAGACTCAACTACAACCTTAGCCCCAGAAGCTAACAAAACCTACCACCTATCATCTTGTTTTGTTGCCACTAAGCCACAACGCTCCACAAGAGAAGGACATATGAACGAATCAGATGCACCAGAATCAAAGAGAATAGAAAAATCAATACCTCGCATGAAACCAGAAGTCTCCACCACGGTGCCCTAGTGCTCTACCTGACAGTTATCAACTGCTGCAAAGACTCTGTGTGATCTCCTTGCATCACCAACCATTGGCTCTGAAGCTACCAGTTGATGTCCAAATCCTGAAGTACTCCTCTGAGGATAATGTCTAGCAATATGGCCCTGTTGGCCACAAGAGAAGCACCCAGTGCCTCTACCAAAACCTTCGCCACCTTAGAAAGCGCTAGACTGCTGGAAACTACCCCTGCTCACTGTGGACTACGTACTCTAAGTGGGGCGATCAACACGGTCCTGTCTAGAATGCTGCCAACTTCAGTTCTTCTAATTCTGAAATCTAACACCCTACTAAGCTTGAGAATTCTTTAGTTTGGTATGAGAGTGTTGCTGCCATCTACCCTTTGAGGGTGCATGAGATCCTGATGCCTAAGTATGGCCACCACGCGAACCAATCCTGAAGAAGGTACACTGCTAATATGCACACCTGTATGCCCTCCAAGTGCCATAGACAAATTCTCCTCTACTAACCGGGCTTTCTCCACTACTACCTCCATAGTCTTAGGTTTGAATATACGAACCCCTCCACTGATTTGGGCATTCAGGCCCCTGATAAAATGTTGCACTAGCATAGTCTCATCATCTCCAATACCCGCATACTGCTTGAGCTCATAGAATCTGTGCTCATACTATTCAACTAACATGGCCATCTACCTTAGCTCATGGAACTCATCTATGCGATGCTACCTTCAATGATCAGATAGGAAATGGGCTTTGAATCTCTCTAAGAACAACTCCCAAGAAATAGTGCTAATGTCCAAGTGCAGCTTCTACTCCTCTAAACACCACCAAGTCAAAGCAAAACCTCAGAGATGCAAAATAGCACAACTAGCTTTGGTGTAGATACCATATGGATGCATGGAGAAACACCTGCCTATATCTAATAACAAAGTCTCTGCCTCTAGACCACTACCAACTACGTCAAAGGTGGGAGGGCGTGCCCTCAGAAGATCTCTCATATGACTGGCTAGTGTGGCCTCCTGCTCAGCTGTCAACTCTCTCTACCTAGGTGATCTCTCTCTTTCCCTA
Organism: Cunninghamia lanceolata; assembly: GCA_027924645.1. Lineage (NCBI taxonomy): Eukaryota > Viridiplantae > Streptophyta > Pinopsida > Cupressales > Cupressaceae > Cunninghamia > Cunninghamia lanceolata. The sequence goes on along the minus strand of BSBN01000682.1, from coordinate 8,044,124 downwards.
GGTTCTGGCTGATCTACCTCCTGACCCCCTCTAGGTTGTTCAACCTCTTGTCTAGGGCCTAAATGGGCAAGGGCCTCCTCAAGTAACTGTTGCAACTGGGCTCCCTCAGGCTGACCTTGACCTTCCATATTCTGACTGCCACCTTCATGGGCACTCTCATGAGGAGAACTGGGAGGAGGTGTACTGCCACCACCTCTCCCATGACTCCTACCTCTACCACGACCTCAACCCCTACCTCTAGGCATCTACCTACAACACCAAGAGATTATTTATTACACATAGAAAGGGAAACAACAAGGATGAAGTTAATCTACAGTATTTAAGCACTAGGTCACATAATGGGCTCAGTTATAACCAGAGTACCCAGTGTTTAAACTTGGCTCTGATACCAAATGTGATGCCTCGTCATGCAACCCTAGAGTGTTAGACTAACAAGTGTAAAAATAACAGAAATATTTTTTTTTTGAAGCAAGTAAATGCATTAATCATTAAATATAATTACACTATTAACAACATTAAATGATATGAATAGCTAACACCTCTAGGGAACATAACTGCATCAGATAAACATAAAATTATAACAATACAAGTGATATCCATTATAATA